>CM060846.1:389868011-390560511 GCA_030762175.1 Metallyticus violacea
CCAATGTGGAACGATAGTGGTACTAAATAAATAAGTAAAGGGAATAATGCATTGAACATTTTGCTTGTTATTAATGAGAGCAGAAATGGCGCGGGGAGTGAGCAATGATTGAAACCCCAAGGACCATGTTGCTAACAAAGCAATTAGAATCTCTGTGATTGTTGTATCTTGGAAAATCCACGTGAACTCTAAAACCTAACGTGCAGAAAAGCTAAAGAACTAAAGAAGAAGGTGATAACGTTCACGTCCCAAAACAGCGAAAGCAAGATGTGAATTGTTTGCAGGATATATAGTTCTTAATATTCTGAGAACGTTTGTTAGTTGAAAGAAAAAGTTTTAAACGAACAACGCATGAACACAACGCAGGTAATAAAACGATAGTAAGTTTGAAGGGTAAGAAAAATTCAAGAAAATTTTAAAAAATTTTCAACGGATCGGAAATTAAGAAAATGAAAGGAGGGGATCAGAAGGTAAGGAATTACTCCAGGAAAGATAGGCAAGAAAGTTCGATCAGAATGGGGATAGTAAGTGTCAGCGTTCAATTAATGCATCAGGCTTTTCCATTTTGCTACTGCAGGATCCAACGTGCTAATTACACATTTGCAGAGGCATCCACGACTAGATTATAGGACTTGTTGAATATGGTGGAGCTTGTTCTTGTTGGGTTTTCTCTGCGAAGAGCTGCGTGCCACTCGAGAAATGCGGGAGGGGAAAAAAAAAATCTGTCCTAATGCGAGATCGTCAAGAAGTACGAATCGCGGAACTTACTTCATAATAAACAGAAAATAATAAACACTAAATGAGCTGATTATTTGCACGTGATCCTGATTCCGAAACTCCAAAAAATTGCGGTGTTTGACAGATTAGAAGCGAGAATAGTTCAGTGTTAACACCCACATACAACGTAAGGTGCCCAATACCCGTCCCCTACGGTGTTTTGTACCCGTTTCTTAAAAGGCAGGAGAGTGAGATATGGAATTAACCCTTAAGACAGATGAAGTATTTTTATATAAACTGTGGTGCTGAAGTTGAAAGATATTATACTAATAACAAGCTATAATGAACATTCCCAAAATGAGCATTATACTTTACTTTTTTCTTTAAAGCGTTCCTAAATTTGTCCCCATTCTCATTTTAAAAGAAAATAGGTCATTATAATAACAATAATAATAATAATAACAATAATAATAATAATAATAATAATAATAATAATAATAATTATTATTATTATTATTATTATTATTATTATTATTATTATTATAAACATATCTGAAGCTCTAAAATTCAAAGGAAATGTTCTTATTATTGTACGAAGAGTACAAATTATTTTACAGAGTGTGTACAAATATATTTAAATAATAAACCAAACCATACACTGTTGCAAAGCTAAGCAAAAATGAACATGGACAAAAAGTTTCAGATGCAGTGTGGTTTATTCATAAAAACATAAAAAAACTTCAGATTAAATGTCGATTATCGTGGTTATGGCATGAGGTCCTCCAAAGACATACATCCAAATTACCACAAACTTACCAGAAGCCTTAACAGCATATCACATATTGGTAGCAATCTGTATAAGCTTCCATCACATATTACAGCAAGTAAATACAGTCGGTTTAAAAAATGAGCTAAAATCTTGCTAATGACACACATACGAGGATAGAACCATAAGTTTCCGACCTAACCATTTTCTAGGCATGATAATGACAAAAACTATATTTGACTTTTCAATATAGTTACCCTTTATTGCAATACCCTTCTCACATCTTTGAATTAACATTTTAATCCCCTTCCCAAAAAATAGTCAGAAGTCTTTTGAGAAGAGGAAACAGTCACTGGGAGCTAGATCTGGGCTATAGGGTCGATCTCCTAGAAGCCACATTTCTTCACAGCTTCCTTTGGAACAAGAGCTGTGAGCACAGACGCACTGTCGTGAAGAATGCGCACACCACCACTCAGGTTCCTTGTCTTCTCTTTGATGGAAGTACGTAGTCTGTGTAGTAGTACTCTCCATTTACTGTGGTGTTTCTCTCCTTGAAGCCAATGAAGAGTATTATTTCACAGTCCCAAAAGATTATGGCCATAATCTTCTTGGTTGACTGAGTGAACTTGGCCTTTAGAGGCGGTGCTTCGCAGATTTACGCCATTCCTTTGACTCGATCTCTTTTGGACAAGGGGTCATAATAGAGGAGCATAGTTTCATCTCCTGTAACAATGGTATGCACAAACTTCTCTCTCTCTCTCTCTCTCTCTCTCTCTCTCTCTCTCTCTCTCTCTCGTTGCCACGGCAGAGCTCTAAAATTGCCCGACAACAAATGACTAGTTGCTGCTTTTGGACTGAGGAAAAAAGTCTAGGCACCCATCTTGCACTAACCTTATTCATATTTAAATGTTCATGAATAATTCGAAGGATTGTTGTTTTAGAAAGGCCCAACCTTGCTGCTATTTCTGTAATTTTGAGCCGCCGGTCTTCCATAATTTCTCCTTCCATAAGAGCGATGTTTTCAGGAGTGAACACCTCCAAGGCACGACCTGCACGCTCTTCGTCTTCAATGTTTTACCTACCCATTCGAAAAAGTTTGGTCCATTCTTTTACGGTAGAATATGAGGGAGATGCTTCCCTATATACACCGTCCAATCGGTGTTTAATTTCATTTGGAGCAAGTCCTTCTTTTGTGAAGAGCTTAATAACAGCTTGAAACTCCATTTTGAACATGTCACAATCTTTTACACATAGGCTTCTTTATGCAACTATAGCTGAACAACTGAACGCAGCGGAGCAGAAGTTAGAGCTGCAATTATTTACTTAAGAGACAAGGTATGACACTAGATAAGGGCTTTATGAAGGCGATAATCCTTATCGTACAGGCCGGAAACTTATGAACCTACCCTCGTACCTTATGCATAAATGAATTCTAAATGTAAAATTCTATAATCAATTAAAACTGTGCACATATCTATAATTATTTTTATTTGTGATATATCATATATCACTTCAGTCAGTATATCCTATAGTAGTTTAACCAGAATTTAATCAGAAATTGAATGGAGAAAAGTTAGTACACTTATTTTTTTAATGTATGAAATCCTTCTGTGTATAAGTTTGTTTATAGTGGATGAAAGTGAATTAAATAATATTACACCACATTTTTAGAGTCCCTGGTACTTATTGCTTGGCCTGTGCAAGTCCTGCCCACATCTAGTTTTTTTGATTTGCATATCTGAGATTTTTTATAAATACTTCTGTGTTGTCTACTACAAATAAAAGTGCAATGAGATTGTATTCTCAAACTAATGATAAAATTTGAATTGTAGTTTACAATGAAGTGATCATGTTGCCACTGCAATTATTTTTATTCCTTTTGTTTTTATATAAGATATATTTTTTTTAGCATTTGCTGAATATGCTCAAAATATTATCCCACAAATTATTAAGGAATGGAAGTAAGCGTAATATGCCGTATTAAGATGCTTATATTTAAAAAAATGAGTTAATGATATCATTGAAAATCTTGCCCAGCTTAATTTAAGTAAGATGTAATCAACATGGTCTTTCCAATTCTATTATGATCAATCATAAATTCAAGAAATTTTATGTCACTATATATGATAATTTCATTGCATTCATGTTGTATTTTTAGATCGGCAATGATTTTATTTTTGGTAAAAATTAATGTATTTAGTTTCTCCAAAGTTTATACGAATTTTGTTACTGTCAAACCAGTTATTTGATGTACTGAATATATCATTGTATAAATCTTAGAGGGGACTGATTTTGCATATTTTAATGAGAGAACTAGTATCATCTGCAAAAAGAATTGGATAAGCATGTTTATTTATTACTGAGGGTAGATCATTGATGCATAGTGAAAGTAATAATGGACCCAAAATAGAGAACTGAGGAATATCATGCTTTATTATTGACCATCCCAAGCACGTGTTATAATTATCTGAAGAAATTATTATAACTTTTTTCTTTCTGTTTCATAAATATGATGCAATCCATTGATAACCTTTACCCTTAATGCCTCAATTGAATAACTTTGACAATAGTGTGTTATGATTTGCACAGTAAAAGCTTCAAAAATTAATTGATATCATTGTATGATTAGCTTTAATGTGCAAGTTCCAATTTACATTTAAGCTTCTAATATATCACTAAATATTCCTAGTTTATTAAATGTATTTTCAAAGGATTTGAGAATTTCATTACTTGAAAGTGGCATCATTGCATGACATGTTTTTCATAAATCTAAATTGTTCCCTTTCTAAACTATTATTTTTATGCAGATGGTGATATATTCTTTGAGCATTAGTTTTTCAAACATTTTGGAGAAAGCTGTTAGTAATGATACTTGTCTGTAATTTGACAGTGATTTTTGTCCTTTTTTATATAACTGCTTAAAAACAGAATGTTTTTTACCTGTTTGGAAATATTCATGTTAAGAAGGAAAAAGTTACATATATGCCTGTGGCTAATAGTAATATTGTCACCATATTGAGGGATTGTATTACTTTATTTACTTCAGTTGCAGAACGTGTTTTTTGCATTTTTGTAGTTATTTAATCATACCAATGATGAATTTTTGCCTTTGAGGGATTATATGCACTTGTGGGCATTATCAGCACACAAGTGAACTTTTCTAATCTTGTTTCATTTAGGTAAGAAATTAGGTCTTGTTGTTCCTTTATCAGTAAATTTTCTGCTAACTGAATAAAAGAGTTATTAAATAAGTTTGATATTTTTTGCGGATCTTTTGCGGTAAATTGATTTACTGTAATTTCATTTATTTCATTTTTAAGTGATATTTACCAGTTTATATTTTTGTAATACTGCAAATGGTATTGGGTTTGTTATGTGAGAACTGTATTTTCTTTCAGAGCAAAGCTTTATAGCTGAATTTATACATACTTTTTGAAATTCTATAGTAATTTTTTATAATGCTGTCTACATTTAGCAGAGTTGTTTTCTCTTGAGGTTATGTAAAGTTCTCATTTGTGTTTGTAAGATATTTTGCTACCTTGTGTTAGTCAGTCATTTCTAGAGGTAATTCATTTTCTTTGGTTCTATTCCATTCCATTTAATTTTCATTTTATTTATTTCAGCTTAATAGGGTGTTATACCAATTAAGCCATGTCAATATAAAATAACAACATTTATAATAAAAGTTACAACTTATAAATTACCAAATTTTGCCACATATATACACATACATTATATAGTATAATAGTTTGTAACATAATAGTTAACTATAATTTACATATTCTTCAAACTCACAGTAAACATTGTCTATAAGGAAATGAAAAAACAAACATTTCTTGAATTTATTGTATCCATTGCAATTTTTAATATTATCAGGAAGTTTATTATATAATTTCATTCCATCATAGCTAGGCATCTCATACAGCTGTACTTTAGGTCTGGGGAATGCTAGGTCACCTTTACTTCTAGTATTGTGGTTTGCTATTCTGCAATTTGGAGCATAACCAATTTTCAGTAATGTTCAATCATAATCTGAAAGTCCATTAATTAGGGACTAGATTTCAATGTATTCCATCTCGATCATATCTATGAAAACATTATCAATAGCTGTTTTGTAATTATTTTGGATTCTATTTGAAAAATTGATAAAATACATAAGATTGTATGTTCATAGTATTGAACAAATTTATTCCTTTTCATTACTCTCTATGATGAAGTCTTTATTTAAGTCACCACAGAGAATAAATTTAATCTTTGGGCTAAAAAGGACTTTATTTATTTATTTATTTATTTATTTATTTATGGACGCTCTTTAAAATCTCAGGTCATCAGCGTCCCATTCAACTCAGGGCGTGAAACGGCCGGCAAATTTTGCTCAGAGGCCTCTCTTTCAGGCTTGAGGTTCTTTTTCGTGCCGTAAATGTATGACACGGGACCCACTGCTTTACTTCCCTTCCGAAGGAAGCCATACTTAGGGTTTTTACGCCCGAAAAAATCCATCGGTCCTGGCCGGGTTCGAACCCGCGATCTTGGGTGTAGGAGGCAAATATGGGCGAAAAAAAAGACTTTTAAAACATCATCTAGATTATATATGAACTTTTCAAAATGTCCTCTAAGAGTTCTATATAACTACTGCTAATATAATTAAGTAGTTCTTTTTTATATTGATGTGAACAGCATAACACTCTAAAGTTTGTTCAAGACAATACTTTTCCAAATCAATTATGTTAAATTCCATGTTACTCTTAACAAAGATACTCACACCTCCCAACGAGAGTTATTGTCTACAGAAATAAGTTGTCCTGTTATAGCTAACCATTGAAATATGTAATATTTCCCGTTTAATCATGTGATACTCAGCTAGACATAAAATATCTGGATTTAGATTTGTTTCTTAGACTTTTAATATTTTGATGAAATATTATTAATGAACCATGTTTGTTTGGTTGCTTTGTTTCAATGACTTTTAAGGTCCTTGCATAACTCTGATTTAGCATATAGGAGAAATCCTACTGGTAATGTTTGCAGAAATGCTACTGGAGCCATCCGCGAATGTGTATGTGATACTCTCAACAGTGGAAGGAGTCAATATATCCTTGACTCTTTAAGTTTCATTGAAATTCATATCTCTCAATGGATGTTATGTCAACAATTCTAATGTTATTTGTTTCCTTTCGAACTGGATACCAATCAAGCCTCTGATTGGTTTCCAACCTTACCTTCTTGTTAGGCTCTTCAATTCTTTAGAAGAGATTCAGTAATCTTACATTACTCAGCAATGTAATTCATGTCAGTTTCAATTGAGTAATTGAGATTCCTATCTAGATTATTTTCCAGCCCCCCCCCCATTATTACTGTATGATCACTTTTATTGAGATTCTGTGACATATTCTAAGATCCCTACCACATGACTAAGACTGGAATTGGGATTGAAAATACTGGTAACAGTATATTTTCCCCCCAATTTCACTTGAAGCTTTTGAAGTCTTTCTCTGATGCCCCTACATGATTATTTCCTGAGACAAACTCTACCTTTGGCATCAAAGGACACTTTTCCTGGCTTGAATGTGAGAGTAGATCTCGTCTCCGCCAACGACATAGCAGCACTTCTTCTGGTAAAGCAAGGGAAGACCTCACCTCCAACATCGCCAAAGCCGAGAAACTTTGGCTCAAATCCAGCTCAAGAATTTTGTCGCGAGGACAACCAAAACTTCTATGCCTACGTTTCGGATTAGAATACAGTTGAAATTCCGGTGACTTACTTTTACTTTTACTAGTCAATTTTAAACTCTCGACTTCTAACTTTGCAAGTTCCAATTCCTTACATAGGCTTAGAATGGCATTCTCATGACTTCATACTAAAGCCGTACATCTCTAAAGTTAGCCTTACCAAACCTTGCCAGCAGTTTCACTATTAGTATTTGCACAGTTCCAATGAAACCACGATTTATACTTCACACAAAGAACACCTTGTTTCACAGTCCTATGGCACGATCCACACTTCCCCAACAGATCACACGCTTTTACACGCATAGTCACAACTAATTTAAACCACTTTACTCACTAATCACTATACACTACACTCTTTATTGATTAAATATAACCACAAGCGTCAACTACACAAAGAGTACTGAGCGATTCGATATACTACAATCTGAATTTTACGGTACAGTAATTAACTGCACTTCACTCGCATTAACTACGCTCTGCATTGCCACAAATTCACTGTTTATCCTATTTTCTTGGCTCATAAGAAACAAACAGAATATAAGTTTAAACTCTGACACAAACCAAAATCAAACATGTTTTATATATAATCACCTAGTTTAACATGATTATTAATTTCCTAATTTCAATGTATTACAAATCTTTTGACGATGGCATGAATTATGTGATTCCAAAGGCTAAAAAACAATCCAATCCAATCCAAATTATCTACTGATATATAAGAAACTGTACCATTATCATCACTTTCACTTTCTGTTGAAATGTCTATGTGGAAAGTCGTCCTTTTTTGCTTCGTTTTCTTCGCTCAGATGATGAAAACATGGATGCAGAAGGCTGCCGAGGTTTGAGAGGTGATTAGGTTTCGACGCAAGTTGATAAGGATCCAGGTTTGGAATCATACCGAAGTGTTCAAGAGGATGGATTTTTTTTGCTTGGTGGGGGAGGGGGTAATAATTGATTTTTATGGTGGAACCTCTTTCGAGCCTATGTCTTGGCTCCGTTTTCCTGCTTTTTAATGTCTCCAGAATTTGTATTATATGAGGCGTGCCTGTTATCAATGCTGCTGAACCGCTACTTTTTGAGCAATTTGATTGTATTATGGGAACTTCCCTGATGTCTTTAGGGCATATCATGAGAGAATAACAGCGAATTTCGATCTGCTGTTGATCGTTGTTCTGGTGCCTCTGAGAAATTAAATCTTCGCAAGGAAAAAATCTGATTTGAAGGTAAAAATTCCTGTATTCCTGAAGTCTTTGACATCTGTCTTTGTGGCCACAGCTTTCACATAAGCCTTTCCAAACGGTGAATCTACCTACTTTCTCCCTATGAGTTCTCCATGATTAGCCAAACTCCTTTCGATGACTTGGGCATAGTAGGTCTTCAGTGTGAACACGAAGACTGCCTCTTATCTACGTAGTGCGGAGAAAGATATACAGTAATAATTCAGTCTCAGTACCCTATCGATCACTTCACTGTTTCGTGTCTGGGAATAATGTCCGTCCAGAACAAGAACCAAAGTCCTCTCCTTTGACAGTCTTACAATGAAGATGAAGTTACTTAAAGAACAGGGGTTCTGTAATTCTCCCAGACTCACTAACACTTACATGTAGATATCAACTCAAGGGGTTGACTTCTTCCCTTGAAGAGATTATCAGCCTGTCTTTTCATCCCTGTAGTTGCCTCCATATGTGTTTTATTGTGCCTGCCCTGCTTTTCAATTCTCTAACAGAATACCAATAAGTATCTTGCTCAAGTATTCTTTACAAATATTTTTACAACTGGCTACCGAAATTCCCAGGTCAGATTTTATGGCTGAGGGTAGCTTTCTGCGCTCTGGCAAGAAAATAACATTTTACACACAATAACTCAACAATTATACAGGAAATAAAATGACATTGCACTCATGACAATAACGAAGTTACATAAAATTACTTGTTATAATTACCCTAATTAAATATGAGGGTGGCAGCTCAGAAATACTGTCTCACTTTTGAAAAACAGTCTTTCCATTTTAGTCCTGCTTTTCCTAACTCTTTGTTAAACGATTGAGGAAGGGCCAGTTTATATACCATTCAACGCGTCAAGCCACAATAACTTCTTTCAATCTGTAAACAGTATTAAACAAGTAGATATTTTCAGTTGCTGGAGATAGAGTCGGCTCTCTTCCATAAGTCAATGCAACACACTTCAGGTGACCGTGGGTGATTTTACATAATCTTTAAGTGTGGTCCTTGGAAAATTACACAGTGGAGTAGGGGCCTTACGTCCCATTTTATTACTTCTCATTGCTTTCACTTCCCTTATGATTTATTCTTTTACCCAAGTTTTCTGTTTCACCATCTGAAAACTAGGAAAAAATTATTTACTTTAACTTGGCCTGTACATATTGTGTTAGCAAAGAAGATTCCTAATTTCGTCTCTGGGATGAAAATTAGAACGCTGGTGAGCGATTGTTATATGACGGACCAACGATATGAAAAACTATTGTTCAATTGTCAGAACATAAGTAATTTAAAGGTTCCTGAAACATTTACGCTTTACCTTATTAATATATATTCCAAACTATATGTAATTATAAACGGATGTGAGATAAACATACCTTGAATGTTAATACAGCAGTCAAAATACACTAGTAAATCAAATGTTCGACGATGAACATGTTTAAAAAAAAAACTACGGCACAGCACACATCCATGGGAACTGCACAAGATTTCGGCAAAGTACACAGTGCGTGTTTTGATACAACTTCCACTCCCTGTTACCAGAGTTAACCACAGGATGCGCTTGATAGATTATTCGCTCTGGGACGAATATTGAACCTGTTACCTTATGTTTATATTTTAATGCAAGATAATGGAAGAAGATTCGATTAATGTGTAAAGGTTTCGTTGAAAGTTAATAAAATATCCGATTGCACAATCTAATCCACCGAATTTGTGAACAAAAACTACAAAGTAATGTTCATTCTCCATCGGAAAGGCTTTCAAGAGCATTTGATAAAAAAACAAAAAACAAAAAACAAAAATACAAAAAAACAAACAGTAATGGCTATTAAATTTGGAATGATAAAATCACGTATCTAATGATGAACGGAAAACGTCATGCCTATAGGTATATAAGGCACTTACGTAGAGAGAAGCCATATTGAGTATACAAAATAAGGATTTAAATTTGTGATTTCCAAGGAAACAAAAACGTCCATTGTGCAAGAAAATGGTATTTTCAAAGAGAATCTCAAGACAAATGAATGTTAAGACTAAATAATACTATTATCTTGAAGATGATAGAGCGAAGAGAGTTTCACAACTTGACCTTGGAACTTGCATTTAATAGCACACATGTCACAAACATGTGACGTACGTTAAAAAAATTGTAAGACGTTTTCTCAACAAAAGTTTAATTATATTTGTTGCTCTAACCAAGCTGAACTCTTAGAAATAGATACAATCGGCCATGAAGCAGCTCTGTATCGTGGCCCTGAAAAAATCGGCAGAAGACAGAATAAATAAGCAGCAGAAAAAGCGGGCCTCAGAGATTCTGTGAGAAACTCATTTCAATCTCGAATACTTCTTTTTTGCCATTTTTAAATATAGAGAGTGCGTTAAGGGATTCAGAGTGAATTTACATCTATCGGTGCATCACAAAACTTATAATTGTTTAAATTTTACGGTCCCTCTCTAAGAAAAAATAATGTTGGATATAATACTTTTGTACTAATACATATAATAATATCTTCCATATATTATTAATTATTATTAAAATGGGTGTTGGAAGTTTGACAGATGTTAGCACAAGAAATATGCTAAATATACGTGTCCTTAGGACATATTGCTCGCTAACACAAAAATTCTAATGCGTGTGAGACCTTATTTTAATGTGTAGGATGAGAAATATTTGAAATATAATTTCAGTTTCTTGTATGTTCTCTGAATTTATCATCAGTGAAATAATTGTTATTGATGTAGTGCACCTTGCATTTTTTTTTATCGAATACTGTGATGCACCCTGGACCTATGTGGATGCTGGCATGGATCAATACAAGAAGATCGCTTGCTCCATCTCCCGGCCACCCCTCTCCAATGTCATAGTAGCGTGGCAACCGGCATTGCGCACAGCAGTCGGTATCAGTTCGCCAGCCGGATGGTCACGTTGAAAGTTTTGCGAAACCCAACCTATATGTAACTACACTGTCAAGTCATTTAGTGCGTTACTAATCGGAAGGAAATAAAAATTAAAATGAAATAAATACTCTTGCTTTTCTTTTTTAATAATCGTAAAAATATTACACAATTTTCCTGAATTTTCGTCTTTAAAGGTCTAAAATGCATTGTAAATATCAAAAGCTATAGTACAATAACTTACGTCTGTACCGAAGGTATAATTATCGATTTGAAAGTTGAAAACTATGTGAATATCAACCTTGTTATTTTGTATGCATTTCTAGAAGGTAAAAGGAAATAATGTTAGGACTGGTAGCAGTTAACCGTCCTGGACGTTTGGCGAAGATTACCAGGCTGGCTGCATGGCTTCGAGTTCTTACATTTTGCGGACTTTGGTATGGGAGCATCTGTTCTGGTTTTCTTTTGCTCTACTGTCCGCTGCTGCCTCTGCTACTCCTGCACCAGAAACTGTTCCGAAAAATTACTGATGTATTCTTTGCTGCCTGGGAGATGTATCCCGCGGTAAGTTTACTCGAATCCTTTACAAAAACTCGTTAACTTTAAGAAACCACGTGCTAGCATTTTCTTTACCCTTTCTGTGCAGATGATCTTGAAAATCACGGTCAGTGCACTTCGTTTCACTAGGAGATTTTTCTATCTGACTCTGATACCAAACCGAACGGTTTGTGAGCAAAAATCACATATAATGTAAATAGAATAAGTATTCACACGTTTGACCTAATTAGGAATTTTGTTATTAAACTTTATGGGTGCATTCAGCAGGGGTTGCGGTAGATATTTTGTATGGGTACGCTCTCAAGTGCCTCATACATTTTTCCAAAAGGAACACTGTGAACTAAACATGTTTGCATTACTTACATTCTAAGTTAAATAATAATTATAATGATAGTAATAATTAAAAAAGGAGAACAGATTACCTTATATGAATTGTGAGTCTTAGGTAAGCGGCGGTTAACTAACTTGCCCTGAATGCATTCCACTAATTCAACATATTAATTAGAAGAAAAGAACATATTAGCGAGATCATTAAACTTTTGGTGATATCCTCAATAAGTAGTGCTCTATGTTATTTTTAACTGGCGGGGAAAGCATTGCCATTATTGGAGCAGTGCTACCAAACTTTTCCCATGTACAAATAATACTTAAGTTCTAATAATAAGCAAAGAACGAATACTCTATTTGTGACTAGTTCAAATCCTACTTTTGTCTCATTTCTTGGTTGGTTTTGAGGGTTACCTGCTTTGAAATACATGCACACAGTTGTAGAGTAAGTTGTTGTAGTCATCATTATCATCATTGAATGTAGAATCAGTCCTTATGATGCTGCGTAGCTTTCAATAGTTAAGTGTCCAGGGACTGTGTTTACTTTCAGTTGTTCTAAATTGGAAATCCATGTTTTCATTTCTAATTAATTTATGTCTGTGATGCATGAGCATTCAAGTCATATAAATTCCGATGTGCCACTTATGGCATTTTTTCTAGCGCATATAGTGCCATTCAAGCTAATTCAGAGGTATTCTAACTTATTGCCCTAAGAAAGTGTTACCATAAAATTCCTTAATACTCTTCAAACAAAAATTTTAAAGAATATTTTAATAAAGAGGAGAAAAACACAAATAAAAGTTATAGGTAAGATATAAGCTTATATGGCAGGTGGCAAAAACAATACATTTAGCGGCTAAAAAGAATGTTTTTAAAGCACAAGAGGAAAAGCATACGGTCCTAAAAAGTACTTTTGCTCAGAAGTGAGTAAATATTAATTTAGAAGAATACAAGAAAGCTAATGATAACAACGGAGGTCATTTTGCAATGGGATTTAATTAATTGTGATATAAAGTGGATCAAGCCGGTCCTCAATTTCGTCCCATATGCTGTTAAATAGGTCTGTTTGAGAAAATATTTTTACCACGAAGTGATTCATTCCCCTCATAAAATATTTATGAATTTGAACAAGATGCTTTATGCTGCTAAACTTTTAGCATTCATTAAAATAATACTAAATGTGTATATGTGTATAATTTTTAAATTAAAAACGCTTTCTTCGTTGTTAAGGATTTTATTAATTGACTAATTTGCCATAGAGTGTTTTAGTCCACAAATGCATACATTGTTAATACAGACTGCGTTGTCCTCCCATGTCTCGTGTACCTTCCGCCTATCTGTTTCTATTGGTCTGTTTAGCAGTGACGGCTCAATGATTCATATTGTGAGGGAAATATAACACAATATTTCATTATTCTACAAAATTCTAATAACTTTAAATGTCTATACTATTTTTAATATTTCATTCTTACTTTATTAACTCTGCAATCTCTCTACACAAGAAATTATTAATCACCTGAATGTCATAACATCTCAGGAAATATTCTTCACTATCCCCTAAAGCATCTACAGGTATAACAATAATTGCACACTGAGATTTGTCTGTTATATGTGGTTTCACCGAGAGTGCAGGCAAAAAGGAAGCATTTTAGATTTCTTTGTCAATCTTCTTAAACAACTCGAATAGGTCATTCTAAATTGCTTTCGAAAATCCCCTGAAGTAGACCATTTTCACTCAATGTTCTTTTAGTTTTATATTTGTGTTTAATATCAAATAAAATGTAGCTTCAAAAGTTCCAGGAAATTTTAATAATCTTATTCCAAGTGCCCTCTAAGAGAAAGTTCCTGTTTGCATAATGATCTATCAACGTTAATTAACAAAGTTTAAAATCCCCCTTTTCCCTCTTCACTTTTGCATTATGCTGTAATTTAAGCAGTTTATTGTGCTCGTTAAGTAAGTCATAATTTTGCAGTTTTGTTTAGACAAATTTCAGTTAAAAAAAATAAGACTTTGTGTGATGTTTATTTGCTACATGTCTACTCACTAACCTAGATGGATTTTCAAGTCATCATATCCCTCAAAGGACCATACATTTTTAATATGCTTAACATTATGCAGATCCAATAAAACAATTTATCTTTCTGAAGCGCTTTCTTGTTCTCTCCTCAAATGGGTTAGAAGAGGTATAAGGAAAGTAGTTGCGTTAATTACTGAACATGGCCACTTCGGGACACGTCTACCAAAAGTGGGACTATAAAGATGAACCCATTTGTAGAATATGTAAAGGATGAGGAGACTGCTTCGCATATCCTGTTTGAGTGCTCATTCCTGGTAAGAAAGAGACTTCTATTTCTACAACCAGGGAAAATCTGGAAACGGAACCTAACATTGGAACCAAGCAACTTGTTAAAGGAACAGATTTTGGGAAACAAAGAAGGTATCTCTTCCAATGGATAGCACAATAAGCCTTATAAACTGACGTGTAGGAGGTCGCTAAACTCCCGTTATCTTATTTCATCTTATCTAATATGTGGTCGTGTCAGAGAATTAGGGGCTTAAACATATACATACTAAAATTACGCGGTGTACTGACTATAGTTTATGAGAAAACTCCCGTCTTTTTTGCTTCATTGTTTTTAAAACTGTTCTTCACACAATGTAATTAAAAATTATGCACACATAACTACACAAGCTAATAATATACCAATGCCCACACTTTATGTACATTTTTTTGAGAAACCCCGTCCATAATTTTTTGGATTATTTCAATATGTAATATCTACTGCGAAGCATGTATACTCCACGAGTACAGATCCCCATAATAATGATCTAATGTAAAGAAAAATAATC
Source organism: Metallyticus violacea (assembly GCA_030762175.1). Taxonomy (NCBI): domain Eukaryota; kingdom Metazoa; phylum Arthropoda; class Insecta; order Mantodea; family Metallyticidae; genus Metallyticus; species Metallyticus violacea. The sequence goes on from CM060846.1 coordinate 389,883,076, forward strand.
ATACTAATGTTAAATAGAATTCACATAATGAAGTTCAAGGAGTTAAGAGCAATAATAACACTTAAATATGCAGGGTGTACACAAACGATTATAGCGGTTTTAAACTTATATTTTTTCTCTGCAGAATACAATATAATTTCAAATCATAACTTAAATTGAACAATAACGGCGGAAGTTTGCCATAGCACAAATGGGATCTATTGTGACAAGGCATACATCCAGCCAGTAGTGCAATTCTTGCAACACTTATTTAGAACGTCCGGTATAACAGATCCAACTGTCGCAATAATCCTTCGTCTCAAACTCAGATAGTTCTGCAGGATGATGATGATTATGGCTTAAGGAGCGCAAAACTGCTATGGTCATTAGCGCCCATGTTCTGCAGGTAGCGGTGCCACTTATACGCCATGTTTTATGTATCCCTAAAATAAAAAAATCTCAGGTCAGATCGGGGGGACCTCGGAGGTAAAAGGAGAAAAGCCAAATCATCCGGACGATGACGACCCCAAATTGATGACGATGACGACCGAAATTTAAAATTCAACCATTTCCCACACATCGTTTAGGAAGAGAGGGGGAGCGGCATCTTGTTGCCAAATTATGTTGTTGTTGTTCTGTTAATCTTGCAGTTCAGAAAACAGCCAATTTCGGAGCAAGTCTTGGTAGATACATCCAGCAACATTTTTTTCCAAGGAAAAAAAAAAAAAACATAGACTTGTTGAGAAATATCGCACGGATAACGTTCAATTTCAGTGATTCTCGTACGTGCTCTATAATTTCCCGTGGATTCTCGAAGCGCCAGATACGAACGTTATGTCTGTTCACTTTTCCATTAAGATGAAATGTGCATTAGTCACTGAAAATTATGGAATCATTTTCCTGTTCCAACATTTCTGTGCAGAAGTTTCTACAGACAACACAATCTTCAGGGTGTAGGGCCTGTAGCAATTGCAGACGATACGGTCTCTGTTGGAGACGTTTTCTTAACACCTACATTATCAATGTTGGAAATACTAGCTCTCGAATCGCCCGCCGAGCAGATTTTTAATAACTGCTTGCGAAAGCCTTTCTGACTCTCTCCACGTTCTCATCTGACACACACACACACACACACACTTTTGGAGCTCTTCCTTTACCGTGACACCCCGTCGTTTGTATCTGATTGTACGACCTAGAAATGGTGTTATCAGAAGGGACGTGTAGACTTAACCTTCGCCTATTCGCCCGTTGAACTGTAACCACTGAATTATGTTTATCGAATTCCAAAACACAGAAAGCTTTACTACTACTACTACTACTACTACTACTACTACTACTACTACTACTACTACTACTACTACTACTACTACTACTACTACTACTACTACCACTACCACTACCACTACCACTACCACTACCATTACCACTACCACTACTACCACTACTACCACTACTATCACTACTACCACTACTACCACTACTACCACTACTACTACTAATGATGATGATGATTGTCTTATAAACCCAAGATCGCAGATTCAATCTGAGGGAGGGAAATAAAAGCCATGGATCCCGTGTTGTAGATTTACGCATGTTAAAGGACCTCAAGCCTAAAAGAAGAGACTTCCAAGCAAAATTTATTCGCCATTTCACCCCCTGAATTGAATGAGATACTGATGAGGTGAGATGTTAAAGAGCGTCCATAAATAAATCAAATACACTTTGCTTATCTGAAACTGCTAACTCCAACCAAAAATTGAAGAAAGTAAAAGTGAAGAATTTTTGTGTGTGTTTATGTGTGCATGAGGGAAGAAGATTTTATAATTGTTCTAACGATATTATTTAAGTTCTTTGAACACTTTCTTGCTCTTTTCTTCTTTTTTTTTTAAGAAAACAAAATCCAACTATATTGGTGACTGTGGTTTCGGACTTGCATTTATAGAAACCGTATTTTTTACAGTTTTATACTGAAAGTGTCTTCAGCTATACAGGATTGAAAATTAAGATTTTCTCAAGGATTGCAATTTTTTTTAATTTCCGATCTTATTATATGTGCTTCACAAATAATAGTGCAATCAAATACAGATCTTTAATATTTTTGTTTGTATACTTTAAAAATTTAGGAACATATTATCTTAAATAAGTTTCATTCACACTGTAAACTTTATTTTTTATTTATTTCTTTTTATTGCTTTCTATGATATTTAAAGTAAAGGTTACGGCAGCTAAGATCCAAAATTATACTGCACAAGTAGCAAATATCGACAGCATAATAAGTTAGATAGACATGTCTAACTATAGATGTATGGCCTAAATATGAATTAAGGGGGTTTTAACATTTAACTTATATCACCTTTGAAATATGAAGCTGAAAAAATTAAGGTATGCACATTGAAACATTCTTTAATATAACTAAAACACACAAACAAAACTAACTAACTAAAGGCAGAGCTGAGACAAAGATAATTAATAAAATATATCAGTTAAACACTAGGAGAATGTGTTGCAGCACCAGTGCTCCAGTGTCTCAAAACAGGTGATAGAAGATTACCAGCATATTATCGTCACTGCTATCTTAAATATAGAGGAGAAAAGCCTTCATATTCACTGTATTCTTATCATTAGGTCATACATATCATTCTTATATTTTAATCGTTAATATTCTATGCAAAAGCCTACCTCTTCGGATTTCTTACATATTTTTCTCTTAATTTTTACCTTTTATGAAGAACATTATAGGTTTATCTTTTTGCTTATTTCCACTTCTTATGGAAAAGGTGGTGGTTATCTGTAAAGATCAGATCCTGATGCTCATATAAAATGGCATTAAAATAAAAATAAATGCTATGGAACAGTTAATATTCTGAGCCATTTAAAAAGATTTTATGCATATGCCAGTATTTGAATTCATGGATCAAAAATAATTTTTGATTCCAACTGAATTCTTCAAAATTATCCCTCACTATTTTTTAAAAATATTTTGGCATAATATTAAATACTGCTTGTTTTTATTGAAAAAATATGCTACATTATTCTAAGGCAACAATATTATTTATTTTTGAAATCAGTTTCTCTTTACATCCAACATTACATCTATTTTCTCTTTTTTACAGATTCTGTGTAATTTTAACAAGATTCAAGTCTGACAATTTCTAGGCCAGTCCTATAAATGAGTACTCTTCAAGATATATTATTGTTTGTTTATATTTATAAAACAGAATTATGCATTTGAATTATTTAAAACAATTCTTTCAATGAAGTGTAAGTGCATTAATCACAGTGTATATGTAATTATTCCTTAAACAATATAATAGGGTTCAAACCATTTAAAATGAAACATTCACTTGTTGAGAATGTTTTAAAATTCAACAGTACTACATTTATTATTTTTGGTTATTTCAGCTCTTTCAGCTCTTTTTATTTTTTTGTTAGTTTTTATTTTTTATGAAACTTCACATGTTGGCTCACGTTTAAAAAAGCACTGCAAAATATGTGACAACTTCATAAAAGCAAAACTAAATAAATCAAATCATAAAGTAACCACATTCAGAACATTTTCCAATGTTCAGCTTACAAATGCTGTGTGGGGAAAGGACCATTCTGATACTTTTACTGTCAGCCAACTTAGTTTGTGCTCCACTTTTCATGCAGGTAAATCCATTAATTAACTTCCATATTACCTTTACATTTTAAACAGACGGGATTTCTTCTTGAATATGGAAATGATATATACACACACACCTTATATGACATCAATGGTTCATATGGTTCATATTTTCAAAACATATTAAAGATATTGCATTAGTATACAGGTTTTTGCACACCTTTAATGCAAAAATAATAAAAAGGATAAAAAACCATAAATTAGAAACAGACACACATATTCACATACATGCATTAATGCATATACAGGCATAAATACATAAACACATACATATGTATATATGCATAAATATACAAATCCATAAATGCATAATGTGCATAAGGGCATAATATCAAATCATAGCACTTCAATCAGTGGATCCTGCAATGAGTTTAGACCAACTATAAAATAATAAGCCTAAATTTATGAAGTAGATTTCATCATAAGTTACATCGCCATAGATGGCCAAGATCGTTAAGATGCGGACTCGTGACCGGGAGGTGAGAAGGACGGTCGTAGAGGACCGTCCTCTACGACTGAGATTTTTTCCAGATTATCCTCAGTCCTCATCAATGGCAAATGCCGGGGATGTACCCTAAACTTAGGCCTTCCTTGAAAAAATCCTTTCCCAATATATCACTTCACCTCATGCATCATCATTGTTCACCGCCTGTGGGACTTCAGTAGTGAAAACGGGCGTTAAACACCATTAAAATAATCAGATATTACATAAATTACGTACTTTTTATAAAATTGTAATACATCATATTTTCAAAATTTTAACTCTGGTGTAGAGTTTATCAGAGGTGGTCATTTATTATAAATATAGAAGTATGTGTGCATATACATACATACATACATACATACATACATACATACATACATACATACATACATACATACATACATACATACATACATACATACATACATACAGATGTATGCATTAGGGTGTATCAAAATATTTTTTTCGAACGGAGAATTCCAATAGCAAAAATGTTGCATTAGGTCACTTCATTTAAGCAAAAAAATATTTGCGAAATAATTTTAATTTTCATCGCAGTACAACGGCTTTGAAACTGTCAGTAAACATAATGTAGATTTCTATCTTCACGTCACCACGTGACAACTTCGTAATGTTTGTAATCTCGTGCCCTTATATTAGTGAAAAGAACATTCAGAGCATTTTTTCTCCTAGTGAAGCGAGAGCTATTTGGTAACGCGATGAATGCTGATAATTTGGAGAAATTTGAAGGCCATGCCACTAGCCTATAGTTATCATCGTTTCCCGGCCTGTCGCTTCAGACCAACTTTTAGTCCAAATCAGCATGAATGTCTTCGGGCTACAAAAGGATTAAATTTTGATAGGCTACGAACATATAAAGACTTAATCATAGTGTTATTTATTCGCACAATAGATCTGAAAGGAGAAGACAGTAAAGAACGTTCTCTGGACGCTCAGTTGCTGATAATACTGTAACTAAGAATGTTTGCGGAAAAGTTAAAAAAAAAAATTAAAATGTAAAAAGCAAGAACATCTAATCCAATTAAATGTATCTGAAGATACTCTTCGAATGTGCTTTTTGGGGGCCTACGCTCTGCACCCGACACACAGACATACAGCGTACTTACATCGCCTACCGCCGGTCCTGGTAGTGTAGTGGTAGCCACACTTGCCTCGTAAACCCAAGATCGCGGGTTCAATCCCGACCAGAGTCAATGGAGTTTTTCGGGCGCAAAAATCCTATGAATGGCTTCCTTCAGAAAGGAAGTAAAGCCGTGGGTCCCGTGTAGTACATTTACGGCACGACAAAGAACCTCAAGCCTGAAAGAAGAGACCTCTGAGCAAAATTTACCGGCCGTTTCACGCCCTAAATTGAATGGGACGCTGATGACCTGAGTTGTTAAAGAGCGTCGGTAAATAAAACAAACCAACAATCATCATCGCCTATCCATACAGTTGATACTATCGTGCAGGAGAGATACATGTTACTGAGGTTAGTAAGGTTAGTGGAATATATTGGTGGGTACTACCCTTGATGGTTCAACATATATAATATATATGTGGGTATTCTTGGATACAAAGCCTATGCTACATCTTGTTTTAACTGCAACTAGTTATGGTGCAAAATAAAACTATGGTGAACGCTGTTGTGCTGATGTTACGTGTTCAGCACGAACGCTTAACATCATTGAGTGAAATGACAATCGAGACACTCTTGGGTTCAAACGACAGTGAGGAGAACTGGCATCCAAAAGATTATTGATTTGAGACACTGAGAGAACTTTATGTACGTCCTAGGAAAACACCTTCCGTCAACTCCAATGCTTCATAAATGTATCTAACTAACAAACTGATCTGAAGGAGTATCGAACCTCCTTTGACATGTCGATTGACTAAATTTGCAGTAAAGAAGTTTATTAATGAGCCCATGCAAGTTCCACAATGGCCTCTCAGTATACAGAGAGGTTTGTGAAACAAGTCACAGAGGTGACTCATGGGAAATGCGAGGGCTACCTCAGAGGAACAAGTCGATGACTGATGTTCAGAAAAGAATTAATGCAAGACCTGATTATACTTGTTTAAGTATTTCATATAACAATTGTATGTGTTTTGAATGTTATTTTTGGTGGAAACGGTTTGTGTGTGGTTTTTCTTTTCCAAACGTACATTTACCAAGCTAAAATGTTGTCCACACTAGAAATAAATGGCAGATTAACATTTTTCATACCCAAATAAAGACTTTTAAGACCCCACATTTAAAAAGTTTAGGAAAATTCATTTTAGACCCCAAAATGAACAGGTCTTAATGGTGTAAGTGTCTCCTTCATTTTGTTGAGTTGTCACTTCAACTTTAACCAGAGATTGGCGGTGGGTGAGACGCCTGAATCCTCTGGTTTCTTAGGATATACTGGAAAACTGCTGACTGTACTGTGAATGTCTTCCAATAGCGAAGTTCAACTCAATATCACCAAAACTGTCAAATATCAATGAAAAGATTTCTAGAAATGCACAGAAGTTGTTGAAGGAAAGTAAGATTTAATTCTATTCCAGCTAATATATGTGCAAATTGATCGATGCTGATTAGTTCACAATAGCTTCAAGAATGTATCGATAGGGTAGCCTACAGAAGGTGTCAGAACTCTTGCAGAATTCATAGTGGAAAAGTATATTCCATCGTGGGTTGGCACAAAGCTCAAATTTTTCTACTTGTACTTCTGCAAAGTCACTAAACTTTTACGATTTATAGATGATATTTTTAAAAACATTTGTTGATGATATTGCTTTTTTGGCTAACCGTAAAATATGTTTGTCACTGTGCTGAATAATGATAAAAATGTAATCAGGAAACTTGCACTCGCAAAAATTCACATTATGTTGCCTGATCTAAATATTGAAGCAATTGATTGGGAACACTGCATCATAACTAATCCTCCAATGGTCTTCAGAATTACTTCAGAAGTGTTGCATCGTTATTTAATTGATAATAAAAATGTTACAATTACATTTCCTTCTTTGCAATGTCACACACAAGCTATACAAAGACTTGCTTAAGTAGTAGCAGAAGCTTCTGCAAATTGTTGTAGTCATGAAGCAAGGGATTTTTACATAAGATCCAAGCTTAATGATAGATAAGCACGCTAAATATCGCAGAAAAATGAATATTTCTCAATCAGGTTGTAATATATAATTGAAAGTAAAATACAATTTCAATTCAACTGAATTAGAGCTATGTAGGGGTGTAAAGAGTGGGATAGAATTCACTAGCAACTTCGCTCACGTGGAAATTTTGGTTGGTGTAGCCATTAAAAATTTTGTTACTGTAAAGAAATGAAAATTATAATTATTGAAATATGAATAAGCTATAGATATTTGCTGTCTGAATTAAGCGAATAGCTGCAAATTTATCCACATTAAAAATTGGAAAGGAAAAATATTTCAGTCATTGAGCCTTGGTTGATGATCTTGAATTGTTTAAGATGTTATTAGGATTGGATATTTGAAATCTTAACAAAATACTTTAAGCCTGCTTTTGTTGCACCCTAATATACATTCACATGTGTATATATACAAATGAAAATAAGTACACATACATGATTATAAAAATTTAGTCACATTACATATACCATACAGATATAAATACATTATTATTATTATTATTATTATTATTATTATTATTATTATTATTATTATTATTATTATTACTATTATTAATTTTATTACGAAAATATTATAAATATTACTATTATTATTAAATTATTTTACTCTTGTTGAAAAATTATTATTATTGTCATTATTACTACGACATTATTATAATCATTACTATTATTACAAAATTATTTTATTATTATTCCAAAATTTATTATTATTTTTTTATTATTGTTGTGTTTTGAGAAACGCTTTTAAAATTAAATATAAACCCCAATAGGAGGCAATTCACTCCGAATTACTCAGCACCACTCTCTATACCTAAAAATGGCAAAAAATGAATTTTCACAACTTGACCTTTGAACTTATATTTGATAGCACGCTTCTTGAGAAACATGTGACATACGTTAAAAGCTTTTAAGGTACATTTCTGTAATTACTACAACACTTTCAAATCACATATTACAAGCGCACAAATTTCAGAAGATTAAAAAAAAAAAAATGCAGGAAAATATTTTATCATAAATACAGAAGGATGCACTGGATGCAGTGTAACGAAATGTATGCTGAATAACAGGATCGGCTTTTGGAGAAGGCAGGGGAGGCCGGGCCTCCTGCCCCTTTGTCCCTTTTCCCTTATTTCTTGAACATTAACATTTTCCTTTAGTAATCTGAAGTATTCTTTCATTATTTAATTAATATTGCTATAATATACTTGCGCTTTTCTCTGTTGAGTTGTCGCTCCTACGAAGACGTTGTATTCCACACAGAGTGTATGGATTTTAGCTGATTTAGGCCACCAAGAATTTGCCTCATACTGAAGGCGAGGCGTGCAAGTGACGTTGTGGTTGCCATGACTAAGAGAGAAGATAATTGCAAAGCCGATTCATGAAACCTATGAAAGCAGGCCGCAAAGTGAGTTCTCATTAGAGGAACTTTCTCTATAAACAGTGGATTTATTGGCAATTTCAATTTTTGTGTTGTGAGTGTTAAGTTTATCGTGCATCTTTACTCTTTTTATTCAGTGAAAATGGACAAACTTAGGTCTAGTTCTAGTGAATGTAATAGTGAAGATATTATAATCAGTTTAATGGAGATACCCTCATTAGAAATAACGAAGTGTGAAAGGATTGAAAAATTAAGACCTGAACGGCCTATACGCGCTTGGACCTACGACCAATTTCCTAAATTGTCTTTGTTCAGGATAGGTTTGCCACCCAAGTTTGTATATTTCCCATACCGATGTTTTATCGCGGTATTGCAGTACGTGAGCTGATTCTAACCAAGGCTTCAGGGCCAACATGGTGTGTTTTAGAACCCTTTTGGTGCTTTTTCGTTTCCATAAACGCCCCAATGCCCCGGTGCCCAATGCAGTTTTAAGCCTGTTGCGAGATACGGGGACAGTTAAGGCATTTAGGCATTTCCCTACCAGTTTAGATTTGACCTGGTCGGAGCAAAGTGCTTTTAAATCACTTTGACTATCTATGATCTGTTAAATCAATTTGATCTGAGAGGATGAGATTTGAGTAATCAGAAGCTTTCACGGCCGGAGTCACACTTATAACTAGAAGTTTCTTCCGGGCTTAGGAGCCGTGGTCTGTTGGAGCTAAGAAGTTCAAACGTTTCATCCCCAACTGCGGAGGACATCTTCAGTGGCGCGGTCTGAGTCTTCTGGGCGAAGGTCCTGGCACGACTGAAATGCTTTTTTTTTTTCCTAAGCATGCAGGAGAGGTGCTTCATGCTATTAGTGTAATCGATGCAGGTTTGGGGTAGGATTAGGAGATAGATTGGGTTGGGTTCCGCGTAAGCACCCCGGTTAGTAAAGATTAGTTTACATGCTGGCATGCAGTGCATGCGAGCGCGTCAGTGTGAATCCACGACTGCAACCATGACGAGTCCTGATTGCAGCCGGGGGGTTAATTGCTACTGATGTAGGTGAGAATTAATTTAGGTTAGTAAAGTGTTAGTTTGTTTTAATAGGGGAATTGTGGAAGGAAATAAAGCATGCATTGTGTGTATTTAGTGATGTAGGGTGTTGGGAGAGGGTTTGGTTGCTTGTTAGATTTCGGAAGTTAGTGTGTGTTGGTGTTTGTGAATGTGTTAGATTGGAATAATAGTTTAGTATCTAAATGGTTGTGAGAAAACATGCAATAAATGAGATGATGTACAGTACTTGCCGTTTAGGTGGTTTTACCATGGTGATTGCAGATTTGTGGGTTGCAGTTGTGTCTTGTACGCGTTCTTCATGGTTTTAATGGGATCCGGTTGGTCCTAAAGTACAGAAATGAATGTTGTTAGTAATGTGGCTTAGTTCTTTGTTAATTTGCCTTTGCTGGCGGAGAATGGAGGTCGGTTAGGATTTTAACTTGGTATTAGGTTTGCAAGGAGAGCTTGCGCTTCACGGGCGACATCATCATGGTGTAGAGTGCGGTCAAAAATATACAGTGGACGTTTGTGTATGTTATGAGTAGTTTGGTAGTTTTCTAATGATTTGATAAGTTCATTGTGGTGCTTTGGGAGTTGTGAGTAAAGATCGTGTGCTAGTTTTTTCATAAATTCCTCGATGGTGTGTATTTTAAGTTCATCATGTAGAATGCTGGATGGTGTGATAAATGGGACTTTGGCGATCATTCGTAGTACTTTGTTCTGAAGCGTTTGGAGCCTTTTAATGTGGGTAGGAGCAGCATAGCCCCATACAGGGCATACATATGTCATTATTGGTCGTATGAGAGATTTGTAAAGTGTTAGTCCCATGCTAAGATTTAGGGAGCTGCCGTAATTTATAAGCGGGTATAGGTTGCTCAGGTGAGCCCTAGCTTTTTGGTGAGAGTGTTGGATTTGGGGACTCCAAGTGAGCCCCTGGTCCATTTTCAGTCCTAAGCGTGTAATGGTTTTCTACCAGGAAATGGGATTGCCAAAGAGTTGCAGTGGAGGAAGGGGGTAAAAAACAGTGCGATGAAGCGTTCTTTTTGTGAATATTATGGCCTGGCATTTAGAGATGTTGGCTGCTATTCTCCAAACTGTGAGTCATTGCTCAAGTGCATTTAATGATTGTTGGAGTCGTTTGTGTATAAACTTAGGTTTACCTGATTGCGCCACTAGGACAGTGTCATCTGCGTATAGCAGCAGTTTAGTAGCAGCTGTTTTAGGTATGTCATTTATGTAAATGTTGAAAAGTGTAGGGCCCAGAACCCTTCCTTGGGAACTCCAGCTTGTATCGGTCTGATAGAGGATTTAGTATCGTGAACGACTGAGTAAAATTGGCGCTCTCCGAGATAGTTGGCAATTAGTTTGATCATAGTGTCCGAGAAACGGTAGTGAATGAGTTTACGAAGTAATCCAGCGTGCCATACCCGGTCAAATGCACGCTCGATGTCCAAAAATACAGCTCCAGTAGATTTTCGAATGTTAAATCCATTACTTATGTGCTCAGAGGCACGTAGGAGTTGTAGTGTAGTGGAGTGTTTAGCTCTGAAGCCAAATTGTTCTGGAATGAGGATTTTATATTTGTTGAGATGTGAGTTTAGTCGCTTGTGTATGACTTTTTCTAGTACTTTAGCTAGCGAGTTTAGTAAACTGATTGGTCGATAGTTGTTCGGATCGGATGTGTTTTTGTTTTTCTTAGGGAAGTGCAGGACTGCCTCAGTTTTCCAGGTAGCGGGGAAAACCCCGTTTGTAAGCGTGTAGCTACAGATGTCCGTAATTACTTTAAGAGCCCGGGCAGTGAGGTGCTTAAGAGCAATATTGGAAATTTTATCTAGCCCGGGGGCTTTTTTGTTTGGCAAGTGGTCTATTAACCACTTTATTTCGGATAAGCATGTCTTTCGTATACGATTGTGTGTTGTTTTTGTACATAAGTCGCTTGTTATTTGTTCAGTTTCAGCAGTGAACTGTTGGCAAGTTGGGACTATGTTTGGAGTTAAGGTTGCTTGAAAAGCATTTGCAAGGGTTTCTGATTTTTCTTTGTCGGTGGTAGCAATTTGTTGATTGTAGTGTAGTATTGGAATATAAATGGGTTTTCTCGTGATCATTCGCGCTATTCGCCATACTGTCTGTCGTTCGGGATCTAGATTTGCTAAAGTCTGGTTCCATTGTTCGGAGACCAAGTTCGCGGTGGCTTGGCGCACACTTTGATTTAATTTTCTGAGCCCATCACGGGCAGCTGGGTGCCTGGATGTTTGCCAACTTCGTCTTGCTTTGTTGCGTTTTGCCGCAAGTGCGCGGATGTCAAGAGGAAGTGGCTGAGAAAACTGTGATGTCTTTTGTACAGGCATGGCCATAGAGATGGCAAATCTAATGGCTTGTTCGAGTTGTTGGGTTATTCTGTTAAGGTCCTCTGTTGTGTTAATATTACTTTCCGGTAGGTGTGAGTCGAGCGTTTCAGCAAAGAGTTCCCAGTTGGTTAGGTTGAAGTTATGTCTGGGAGCTGTTGTCACAGTATTGAGCCCTCGGGAGTTATGATTACCGGGAGATGATCCGAAGAGAGTGCATTGATTACTTGTAGCTGGAGTTGCTGTGTGAAGTTCCGCGTAAGGGCAATGTCAAGTACATCGGGCCTGTGATTTGTCTAGTAGGGAACGTAAGTGAGTTCTTCGGGGGCATGTATGATGTAATAAGAGGCATTTCGTGGCGGAGCAATTTATTACCCGCGAGGTTGGTGGTAGAGCAGTTCCAGAGTAGATGCTTCACGTTTAAGTAGCCCGCTATTAGCACGTGGTGATTTAGTTGAAAGAGAAGATCTAGGTCTGTTACGGCAATGTCGCCAGGAGGGTTGTACACAGCTACTGTTGTAGTGCGAGCATTGTGGTGAATAATGTTAATGGCAGTTGCCTCGATACACAGTAGTTGAGGAAGTGGTGTCAGGTGGTTTCTAATTCTTGTTTAATCAGTATAGCCGTCCCGCCGCCAGACCGGTCGCGGTCTGTGCGGTACGCGCGCTAGCCTGAGAAAGAGAGGCGATCACTGTTGTTGAGATGTGTTTTGGTGAGAAGCGCTATTTGTATTTTTTGAGTGATTAAAAAGTCAGCAAGTTCTGTTTTGCGGCGGCGTATGCCGCCTGAATTCCAAGTCATTAACCTTATACATTGCTTATTCGCCATCATAACTGCACTGTCGCATTACAGTGAAAAATCTGTCGTTGCTTTGCACTACTCGATCAATCTGCCCTGGCATGGTCATTATTTGGAGAAGGACGCAAAATGCCTGATCTCTTACTTCATGCCAGGGAATACCAGAGCGCGCTTCAATTATCTTATAGTAATTGTGCACTCTGGCTGATTGATCGCTGTGGCGCTTAATTTGTTGCCTAGTGGGAGTTGCACAGTAGTTGTTATTGCGCGGGGGTGAACTGGAGTGCTTGCTGTTGCAGTGTCGCGCGCTGATGTGCGAGGCACTGCTCCAGTTCCCGGTCTTCCAACAACCGATTTTCTAAGCGGTCGTGCCTGCTCTTGGGTTGGCCCCGACAACTGGATAGGTCCGCCACCATTAAGTCCTCTAAGTATGGTGAATTGGCTTCACACCGCTCAGCTGCATGAACCAATCTCTGGCACTTGTTGCACTGGATTGGGATAGGTGGACGACTGTAATCCTCCACTGCGACTACCATGGGAAACAGTTTTTTTTTGAGTAGTGTTTAACGCCCGTTTTTACTATTGAGGCACCACAGGCGGTATGGGAAACAGTGAGGTAATTGATCTTAGTCTATCTCGATCGCCAGGAGTGGCCACCTCCACCATGTAGATGGGCAGCAAAGTCCTGCCTCTATTAAATCTACGTAGTTGTGCCATCCTGTTGACCATGATAGAAAGAGCTGTGAGTACATCCTTTATTTCGTTTTCAGCATGGTCTATGTAAAACTGCTTCACTACCTGCGCGGGCTCCGAATGGAGTCAGCGGTGGTAATGCTGAATGGTACCTCTCTGGTCTACAGAAAATCAAGCATTTCTTTGTAGTCTTGTGGGGTGACCAAGCGAATTTGCAGGTCCCCGGTGATTGCTGCTCGCGTGACTTGATAGTTAGTGATGCGAGTAGAGCGATCGAAGACTGATAAATGCTGTCCTAGATTGACCACATCCCGGCTGATTCTGATAGGCGGTTGAAGCTGAAGTGCCTCCGCCATCAGTAAAGGCTCGCCATTAAGGCCGGCCGCCGCATCAGAGGCCCAGCTTGGGCATTACCAGGTTTTGGTACTTTGAGTGCTCCTGCAGTGACTGCAGCAGTTGCTGCCTCAGTGCCTGCATTCGGTGTGGTGGCATTAGACCCAGGGAGCGATTAAGTTTCAAGAAAAAAGGAGGCAGAGGGGGTTGAGCCCGGTGACAATGAGGAAGGATTGGAGGGGGAAGGTTCAGGAGTCTGGGAGTGGTTAGTGCTTTTGGTTTTCGCGCGCGTCGTGGTTTTCTTAGTTTCGCGCTTGGGAGCCATACTACAGATTAGTAAAAGAGAAAAGAAGAAGAAAAAAGGAAGAAGAAGAAAGAGTGCTCCAAGAGAGATATCGTTCGCTACTAACCCTTTAAGCTCAGTATTCCCTGGAGCAGAAGCTTACATACTATTGGGGACCTAGCAAAACTTAATACTAATAGATATAGAAGAAGTAGAAAAAGCACAGTTGAAAGGTGCTAAAAAGCTCAGACAGCAGAGGGCCTGCTTCAAAGAAGCGCCGTTAACCTAGCCTGGCGGCTGGTAACTGCGGCCTTGCTGTCCTGCCTTGTCAACAGCTAAGCGTTGAGTGACCGGCTGGTCACTGGCCTAGGTAGCGGCGCGCAGGTAGAATGCGATCGGTCGGTCGACCGCTCGCTGGAGCGCAGGTAGTCTCGAAGCTCAGGGCTTCTTCACAGGTACATCTTTCCTTGTTAGCTGCCGGACAACCTTACTGAAATGCCAGCTGGAGGTGTTATATTTATATATGAACTGCTCGAAGGGGATTGTTCGGCTGGAGCAGAGGGGTTGTACTCGGAGGGCGGGGCATCTCCGTTCTGATCGGTGATTGGTTCGCATGAATTTTGCTAGTGTAGACTTGTTTTATGTGCTCTGATATCGCCAACTCATACACTCATACCTCAAGCACCGCACTTTCAAAGTAGCGGTGGCGGGAAACACCTCGACACTAAGACCGATACGCGGCGGAGTCCCCGAAGGCTCTGTTCTATCCCCAATCCTGTTTAACATATACATGGCAGACTTTCCACATGCAACAGACGTCAACACTGCCCAATACGCCGATGACGTCTTACTATACAAAACAAATAGAAACCTACGCAGAGCTTTCACTCCCATACAAAGACTACTACACCTAATCGAAGGGTGGTGTAGGCGTTGTCGGATGTCAATCAACCCGGCAAAAAGCAACGCCATTATTTTCACAAAACGTCGCATACGCGCAAACGCCTCTACATTTATATACAGACGGCAAATGATCAGATGGAACAACTCCATAACCTACATGGGGGTGCACCTAGATAGAGGTCTAACCTTTAGGGAACACATTGCCGGGACCGCTCATAGGGCACAGGGAGCAATTGCTCAACTGTTCCCTATGCTCGGTTCCAAGGCCATGCCAGTTCACCTGCAATTACACCTTTTTAAAGCCCTGATTATCCCTGTCATACTATACGCCTGTGAAATCTAGGGTATGGGAACTGACAGTTGGCTCGCACTTCTGCAAAAGCTACAGAATAAAGGTCTTCGGACCATTTATTCTGCATATTGCTGCTTTCCAACTAGGTTACTTCATGAGAGTTCTTCGCTCCCATATATCGAGGAGGAAATCAGAAGCCGATCATCTAAATTCTACGCCAGTTTACCCAATCACGAGAGCGCTCTCGTTCGATCACTCGGCAGCTATTCCTGTCGCTATAGGCCTAAGCCCAAATTCAAGGTGCCGCGCCTTGCGTGTGGCCCCCTTGGATAGCAAAGGAGCATAACCTAGCAACAGGGAAACATTCCAAATCTCCATCAGCCTCAATAGTAATACAAAATAGCGGATAGCGGCATGCCCATGCTGTTCTCAAAAACAGAGAACAGCATGCGCATACTCCATACTCCAAGGATATCATATCCGCCCGCTACAATTAGGATAAGCTTTAAGCACAATCCGTCTGCCTCACAACCCAAACACCACCACCACCCTACAACCTTCATCCCATCTCTGCGGTTAAACCAATACAGGGTAGGTACGCAGCAACCACATACAGACTGAGCACTAACCCAGCCTGCCATATTTGATTGGATTGGATGCCAGGTTTTGAATGGAAGATTGGGAGGAAGGAGGGGTGTGCTTCGTAGCGGTACTGAGCTTATCGTTTTTGGCGCCACTTCGGAGGTTGAGTTCCAACCTAAGCTCGTGTGCTATGCCATCGTTGAGCTCACCTTCAGGGTGTGTCTCTTTTTGCGTGTGCTCATTGGCGGAATTTACAATTCCTACTGCGTAGAATCCTCGTCAGCAACAGGTGGGCACGCTCGTTCGCGTCCACCACGGCGTAGCTCTCGCAAGAAACAGCGAATTTGTGTTTCTTCACCACCGATTTTTCTTCAATTTCTCTCTTCTGGTCTTCACAGCAACACACAACAAGGTTAGTGCTTACTGTGTGAGGAGTGTAGTGCACTACACACTAGTTGTGTAGTGTACAGTACCTATTCTGTGTTTTTTTCGACATATTTAAACCTACCATGAAACCCAGTGCAACAGAAATCACTGCTGTAGCGGGAGTTTCTGGCACCCAGAGCTCCGTTAAGGCCTCTACTTCTACTAAGAAAGTAATTAGACCCCAGTCAGGCCCTACCAAAAAACGTAAATCTCGCCGACCACGGAAAGTAGATGGTGAGATTGCCCTCCAAGCTGCTGCGTGCAAGAACGACAGTCCTCACGCGTAAGATCTCCATTGCGTATAGGCAAAAAACCAGAAACCAATTCTGGCAACTCCTGTGAGGAATCCCTCACAGATTTCTCCTCAGATTCAGAGAAGACCTCTATCTTCTCTGTTCACTCCTCTTATATGGAGGAAGATGATAGCTCGTCCGCTCTGGCTTCTGAGGCGGACGACGCTGAATTTCAGGTGGTAGCCGGCAAAAGAAAGCGGCGAACCCGACCTCATTTTGAGGCTGAAGGCTCCGGCACAGCTGGAAAGCCAACTCAACCAGCAGTTGTTAGTGGTAATAGTAATAGTACTCTTTCCACCTCTAGACGTCATATCCCTCCGATAATTGAGGACTTCTTTCAGGGGGTTACGGGCTTCCTGAAGGAAGTAATACCGTCCCTGATAGCTGAGTGCAGAATTATCAGAAAGGGAAATATCTACAGATTCCAGGCGAGGTGTGTCGAGGACTACCAGCGCCTGTTGACTAACCTCAAGCGGCGAGGAATAACACACTTTTCATTTGCCGTCGATAAAGCTCGCGACATTCGTCGCATCATCAGAGGGCTGCCAGCGGAAACTCCAGTGGAAGATATCGCTGACGACCTCAAGCGCCAGGGTATACATCCCAAGTTGGTCAAACAACTCACCAAGCCCACTTAAGGTGAAAACGCCACAGTAAGAGTCCGCATTCCCCTATTCTTAGTAATAGTAGAGCGGGCTGATGATCCTGAGATAGCAATAGACAAGCTTAGGTCATTATGCTATCTCAACATTAAAATTGAAACACCTCGACGCCCTGCCGGCCCCGCTCAATGCCACCGCTGCTTGGGATTCAACCATTCTAGCGAGTTCTGCTCCCGGAACCCTAGATGCCTACGTTGCGGTGGTCCCCACCCCGTGAGGCCTGTCAGCGAGCTCCCACGGAGACCCCAACTTGCGCTGACTGCAAGGGGGACCACGTGGCCTGCTACGGAGGGTGCCCCACAAGATTGAGAATTATCAACAACACCAGCAACGGCAGAGCCCAGCTGGACAACTCGACGCCAAACATACAACGGCACCACCTGTAGCAACTCCGACGCCACGCACTACAGCCACCATCCCTGTCAAGGCCACAACTACAGGCACTGGAAACCAGTACGCAGCAGCAGTGCAAGGACAGCCCTCTGATGCTCGGCGGACTTCGCGAGCAAAAAAACAGCCTACACAACTAAAACAGACTCCACCTACAGCACCAAATCATCGCACTCGCAAGTCTCAGAGATAACCGCGCCCTCCCAGGAGGACTCCTGCTGCTGAGGGGCCACGCACTTCCCAGCAGGGGGAACACAGGAGACGCAAATGCCTCCAGGGCCCTCCCCCACCTCTTCCCACACCCAACAAGGCGAAAGCACCTTGGACTTGCTCCAATGGCTGTCACAACTGTGGCAGACATATGGCAGCAAGTTACAGGAGCTTCTCGCCCGACTCCGCCAAGCTCCAGACTCCACAAGCAAGATGATGATAGTTTTTGAAGCTATCGCCCATTTTATCGACAACAACTAGGCGACCCAGAATGGCGAGCGGAACTAGGTCTCATACCTCTTTCCGGTCCGCATTTTGGAACGCTAACGGTCTTGCCGACAAGAGGGACGAGCTACATCATTTTGCAGGCCGGTTTGCCCTAGACGCCATTTTGGTCAGCGAGACGCATTTCCACCAATGCTCCAATTCCCGTCTTCCGGGCTACACTTGCCTTCGGTCCGACCGAGGTGCCCCTGGTGGCGGCACAGCGATCTACATCCGGAGGAATGTAGTCCACAGCCCATTCCAGATCCCACAACTTCAAACCCTAGAGGCCGTAGCTGTTTTTGTGGAACTTGGTGGCACGGAGTAGTATCTGCATACCACTCCCCATCCAGAGCCTTCGTGGTAACTGACCACCAATCCCTTCTCGCCCTACACCCCAGTATCATCCTCGCGGGTGATTTCAATGCCAAACATTCTCGTTGGCATTGCACTCAACGCGCGGATGCAAGAGGCAAACAAATTGCTCGCTTAATCGATCGAAACCCTCAGCTCAGAGTACAGGGTCCCTGGCAACCCACCCATCATCCGTATAGTCGAGGACAGCATCTGTCATCGACTTTACGATACTCAAGCACTTCCCTCACCATCTCACCCTCACTTCAATCAACGCACTTCATTCCGATCATAACCCCGAGTTGGCCGAAATCAACACCAGAATTGCCAGCTAAGATGTCGCAGGTCTAAACCGCGAGATCGACTGGAAAAGCGTTAAGGAATGCCTCGGCCCTATCATCACTCCCAACCCCAAAAACACACACACCCATTCCCTAGAGACCGCAGTCTCATCCTTCTCCCTGACAGTCATCAAAGTGACCCACAGTCTCACCATCCATGCATTCCCACCCCTGCATCCAGATGTCATTCCTCTGGACCTTGAGCTCCTCATCCGCCGCTCCTGGGCCGCCCGCAGACTCTATCAGAGTCACCGCACGCCACATCATCGAGCTCTGTTAAGGACCTTGCGCCGCCAAGTTAGAGCCCGCCTTCGTGAGCACAAGAAGCTCGCGTGGGAGGACACTATGGTAGACAGAACTTGATCGATGGCGACTTGTGGAGGATTGCTAAGAACCTCCGTGGCCAAAGAGACAAAGCCTCCCGACCAATCCATGGCATCCGAGGCCTCGTATATGATCCTCGAGCCAAAGCCAATGCGCTCGCAGATTACTTGGAACGTCTTTTTAGGACGAGAGTTGACCCCCAGGACGACACCTTATTGTTGAACAATACCTTAAGTGGCTAATAATACCTTAGTGTTATATTTTAAACATTTCCTTCATATTTTAAAAATGGGTTGTTAAGAGAAATTTTTTTGGAATTCCTTAACACGACAATACCACACTAGAATGGCTTGTTAAAGTTTAAGCGATATATTTTTGTCTATTCCATACATTATTATGCGTAACAATGATCTAAGCTCTTTTCAAAAGAGAATGTTTTATAAACAAATTTAAAAATCTGAGTTAGATCAGTGTTGAACTCTTTAAGCATAAAACACTTAGTAGGTACTTACCCAACTACTCTCTGTTAAGTGCAACAAACAGATATGTTTATCAACTACCAAAAGACATTGTAATGTAGGTCAATGAAAGTCTTACCTTTCCTCCACATCGCTTAATACATCTTAAACTCATGCAACTTTGTTTCACCTCACGCTCATATAATTCATTAAATAAAACGCTGCTTTGGCAAGCATTTTGCAACGCATGCGGTAACTGAACTCGCTGCACCGTTAAGTGCAACAAAGACTGCAGTCTGTTACATCTTACAGCTATTGGAATGTAGGTCAATGAAAACAAGTCTTGCCTTTCCTCCATACATCGCATTTTAAAGGCATGCATCTTTGTTTCACCTCACGCTCTTATAATTTATTATTCTAAAGGCAATGAAGGAAAGCTTCTTTTGCAACGCATGTGGTAACTGATTTTAAGAGGGACGCTTGCCATCTAATATTAATGCTTATCAATAACCGCCGTAAGAGTATTAGTCACCAAATAGCTTTTTAATTAATTAATCACAAAATAAACTAGCAGCAGCCTTTGAGGGCACCAATAATCGGGAAGACGGAAGTCTTACTCCAAAATTGGGCTTTTAATGCCTTACCGTGACAATACCTGGTTTGTTAAGGGTTGACTCTTAGAGGTCAAATTCAAATAGATCTTTAAAATGTGTAACAGAAAAAAATTAGCAGCAGCCTCTGGCGGGGGGCTTTAAAAAACGATGGCGTCTGACCAGTTAAATCATGGTCTGGAGGCTGCCCAAAGGAATTTGAATTTCCCGCCAGAAGCATTCTGATTGGCTGGTGGGAGGTCACGTGACCAGAATGGAGCCATCTGATTGGCGGGCCCAAGTGCACCTATTACTACTTATTTTTCTCTGCTCTGTTACACATTCGCGGAAAATAGCGGAGATTAATATAGGAATTAAACCATTTTTTTGTCAAGTGAAGAATGAGCCGGAAGATGATTGAGCAACATTGGGATCAGCCGGTGCTCTGGCGTTTTGCTGGGGCTAAATTTTGGAGCTGCTCCGTCACCTCCTTAGGGATGATGACGGATAGCCTCTTCGATTCGTTGTTTTCCTGCAGGTGCGCGTCCGTGTAGCAACGGGCAAATTGGCGACCATTCCAGAAATCATGTGCTGAATTACACTGCCTTTCGAGTTCATCAGCCAGGACAATGGCTTTCTCTTTCGGTTTATATACTAAACTTTCTCTACTGTCATGGATGACATATGAGTGAGTATCGCGCTCCCCTCTTAATTTAGGAATGATCCTCTATGGTCCTTTATCATTGAGAACAAAGTTGGTTACCGAGTCCTCCCAGGCGTCTGCACGCTGCCTAATAAGACCTCGTATCTTGGACTGGAAGTCTCGGCCTAACATGTGCAAGTTCGAATAATTCTGGTTACCCCGAACCATCCATCGCAGCCCCTTGGCACACTGTCACATGTCGTGAATGTGCTGCGGCAGCATGTAAGGGTTTGAATAGGCCACCGAAAATCTGTGTGTGCTGTTTGACTGTCGCTAGGACAGTATCAGAGAATTTTTCTGCTGATCGTTGAGGTCTGCCGCAGTTGTAATGCTAGGATTGGGCTGGAAGGCAGCGTCCAGTATCGCTATTGCAGTATCCCAGTCAGCTTGCTATATCCTGGTCTTTGCGAATAGAAGGGCATGTCACCAGCTCACCAACAATTGGGTCATGGTCAGAATGTAAGTTACTCATGGTTAGTAGAAAGGAATGTGTCTCGTGATGTTTACATCGATTACACTGGGCCTGCCGAATTGGGGTCTGTAAGTGGGAGAACGTGGCTCCTGCACGTCACTAGTAGCATTCGCGTTAATGAAAGCGGCCAGCTGTTGATCCTGGTTGTTAGCTACCATGCAGTTCCATTGCATGCGTTTGGCATCAAAGTCCCCAGCAAGCTGTGTAGGAGACAGCAGAGTGGGCTTGTGTGCTAATTGCGTTCGAAGAAGTATGGCCACGTTCCCCACCCCCTGGTCGGCCAACACGGTCTGTCTGTTCGATTAGTAGTGTACCCAGGAGCGGAAAGCTTTAACAGGGGCAGAGATAGAATTTGCACATATGTATAGCATCTAGTTAGTGCTGCGCCACGAACTCTGGCAAGTCCTCTTTTGAGCATTAACTGCCTTTGGATTGAAATTCTCGAAGTGAAAAGGCCCGGCGGGGGGGGGGGGGATCGTGAGCCATTACCAGTGCACAAAGCTGCGGAAGCTGCCTTCGGAGAACGTGTAAAACTTCACAGTAGGACCACAATTACCCAGCATTGTTTCTTTCATTTCCCGGGGAATCAGGAGGGACTCTGCAATAAGAGTGCCAATCGCCTCCTAAGTGAGGCGTACTCACCGCCACGGGTGGCCGAGATCTTTAAGGCACGGACTCGTGAGCGGGAGGTTTGGGAGGAGCGTCCTCCCTGACTGAGATTTTTTCCAGGCTTTCCTCAGTCCTCATAAATGGCAAATGCCGGGAAGGTACTCTAAACTTAGGCATGGAACATTTCCTACCTTGAACCCGGCCAGGATCGATGGATTTTTTCGGGCGTAAAAATCCTTAGTATGGCTTCCTTCGGAAGGGAAGTAAAGCCGTGGGTCCCGTGTCGTACATTTGCGGCACGAAAAAGAACCTCAAGCCTGAAAGAAGAGGCCTCTGAGCAAAATTTGTCGGCCGTTTCACGCCCTGAGTTGAATGGGACGCTGATGACCTGAGATGTTAAAGAGCGTCCTAAATAAATCAATCAATCAAAAATTTCCTACCTTAAAAAATCCTTTCTCAATATATAATTTCGTTTCATGTATCGTCAGTGCCCATCGCCTGTGAAGCCTTCGGAGTAAAAACGGGCGTTAAAGACCATTCAAAAAAAATCGTACTCATTATACCTTCATTTGGGTCCCAGGCACCATTGGTGCCGTCTAAGCCTCCACCGGTTTAACAGCCACGGCATAATAGCGGCCTGCGTCGCTCCGCTGTCGCCCCTGCCTACTCCTCTTCTACTACTTTTCTACTTGCCCGTGCAGACTGATGAAACACTGCCTGCTGTCACACCTCCTTTCATGAACACCTACAGATAAAACCGAGTCCAATTCCAAAAGAAGTGCCCAGCGGAGAGGACCGACGTAATTCCAAAGGAAGTGTGCTAGTGAGCGTTCAACAAAAGCCAGCAGATGGAAGACTTAATGTATAATGCACAAAAACCAGCAATCGCACC
Organism: Metallyticus violacea; assembly: GCA_030762175.1. Lineage (NCBI taxonomy): Eukaryota > Metazoa > Arthropoda > Insecta > Mantodea > Metallyticidae > Metallyticus > Metallyticus violacea. The sequence goes on from CM060846.1 coordinate 389,905,991, forward strand.
CCAAAAATTAACTTTGTAGGATGCATGTTAATAGTTGTTTACATTCAGTATACAGCGAAATGAAATGGGAAACTGTAATGTATCAATGTAACACGTAAATAATAATGATATGGGGAAATATATGTGCAGTTAATACTATAAGTTGACATGTATTCCAATCTGTGTATGTGTGATATTTTTTAATTTGAGGTGGCGCTGATGACCTCTTTCCCATTTTGCAGCAAAGAAAGCTTGAGGTTGTTGATTTTCGATATATCAGATTTTGCAAGGCAAATGCTCCCCCCCCCCTTTTTGTAGCAAAGAATCTTCTCTGTGGAAAAATGATCCTCTTTTGGACATTTCTTTAGGTTTGGGTATGAATACTTGTTCATTTTGGTTTCGAACTGCTGCTAATGTTGCCTATAAGGATTCTGCGTGTTTCTTCACAACTTCGACTTCAGAATTGTTGTAGAAATTCCCATAATGGCATCCCAAAACACGCAAGTAAAATATCTTTTTGTTCCGATAGGGGCACAGAACAGATGCGGCTTTCTTGTTTGTCACTTGGGCTAGCACTTCCTCCTTTTCATTGAGAATAGAAATATCTTCTGTGCTAGACCCAGTATTGACAGAATACCTACACTAACGATACCATAAAACCGATCAAAAGCAAATTAATATTACAAAATGCAGTACTTTCTCTCTCTCTCTCTCTCTCTCTCTCTCTCTCTCTCTCTCTCACACACACACACACACACACACACACACACAAATAGAAATTAATTATCTAATATTGAAACGATTCAGTCTAATGATATGAAACTTTTCACACCATCATCCTAACGCATATCGACCATTTATGGACCATTTAGAAATTTAATATCCAGAAACATTTTTAAAAGGATAAAAGCAAATAAAATTATTTAGTTTCCTATTTATTTTTAAAGTTGTAACATGGAATATATTTGTAAGCAAACATGTATTTTTATGTCAGTGTGTTGAATTTTTAAAACAATTTAATTTTACTTTTAATATTGTTTAACATCCGTACATTCCAATTTTCTGGCAGTACTATAGACGGTTGTGGGTTTTAGGTGGGCAAGAGCGCCCACGGGCTTCGGGTAAACCCTTGGCACTTATTTCACTCCTGTACGTCCTGCTCAAACTTACTCTTTGGTGTTGTAGCTGCAGTCAGTAGGGGACCTTTTGGCCCCATCGGTTGTTTGTCGCTCAGAGCTGATTCTCTAAGTGTGGCAGTAGTAGACCGGCCAGCTTGTTACCGATCCCGGTGAGGAGCAGCGGGCGTGCCATCTAAGTGTCTCTATCAGCCGGCAGAGATGAGTAGCGGGGCTCGAACTTGAAGTTATCCTAAAACAAGCTAGGTGACTCTTCAGTATCTGCTCTCTCTATAACTGTTTCTAACTGTTTGAGACCAATGTTTATTTCCCTAGCTATAGAGAATTTCTGTCTGACCGTACCAGTTAATATTTTATCTTTAGTTAATCGCGTCTAGGTTTTGACAGTAAACAATCTCCGCGTGGAGTGATATCAAATGGCAGCTTACCTACAGCTGCGGAATCGTTTATCAGCATTGGAATACCCGAGTAACGTCATCCAAAGTTTGCCGAGGCCGGTCATCTAGATTACATTGAATTGTATAGGGGAATACGTATTATTGCAACTTATTTTATTCAATATCAGCTGACTGACAAACCTATGATAATGCTTAGTGAATATATGGATATCACGAGGGCTGACAGGTTGGCATTCCTGATATTAGGTTTTAGCCAGAGCAGAGATCGTATTACGTGAACCTGCCAAGATATCGCGTTTTTGTTGAATAAGCAAGTATTTTTGCTACTGAAGAATGATAGCATAGCACTACGAGGGTAGGCCCATAAGTCTCCGGCCTAACCATTTTCTAGGTATGATAAAGACAACATCTATAATTAACTTTTCAATATAGTCACCCTTTATTGCAATACACTTCTCACATCTTTGAATTAACATTTCAGCACCCCCTCTCAAATAGTCATAAATCTTGTCTGCAAAATGGACATAAACAGCATCTACAACTTCTTCGTCACACTTAAATTTCCTTCCTCGAAGGGCCTTCTTGAGTTTTGAGAAGAGGAAACTGTCTTTGGGAGCTGTATGGTACATGGTCGATCTCCTTGAGTCGCATTTCTTCACAGCATCCTTTGCAACAAGAGCTGTGTGCAGAGGCGCATTGTCGTGAAGAAGGCGTACACCACCACTCAGTTTCCTCGCCTTTTCTCTTTGATGAAATCATGTAGTCTTTGCAGTAGGCCAGCATAGTATTCTCCATTTATTATGGTGTTCCTCTTCTTGAAGTCAATGAAGAGTATTCCTTCACAGTTCAAAAAATTGTGGCCATAATCTTCTGCGTTGACTGAGTGACCCAGGCCTTAAGAGGCGGTGCTTCGCCAGGTTTACGCCACTCCATTGACTAGATCTCTTTTGGACAAGGGATCATAGTAGAGGACCATAGTTTTACCTCCTGTAACCATGGTTTGCACAACTTCTGTCCCTCTCGTTGCCAAGGCAGAGCTCCAAAAATGCCTGACAACTGATGACTCATTGCAACTTTTGGACTGAGGAAAGAAGTCTAGGCACCCATCTTGCACCAACCTTATTCATGTTTAAATGTCCATGAATAATTCGAAGGATTGTTGTTTTAGGGAGGCCCAACTTTGCTGCTATTTCTGTAACTTTGATCCGCCGGTCTTCCATAATTTCTCTTTCCACAAGAGCGATGTTTTTGGAGTGAGCACCTCCAAGGGCCGATCTGCACGCTCTTCGTCTTCAATGCTTTCTAGACCCATTCAAAAAAAAATTGACCTATTCCTTTACGGTAGAATATGAGGGGGATGCTTCCCCATATACACCGTCCAATCGCTGTTTAATTTCATTTGAAGTAAGTCCTTCTTTTGAGAATAACTTAATTTCATTATCCAAGAGCAGTGAAGGACTGCATTCCAGTTGCTTGCACAATAAATCATTCAGCGATTTCAAAACTTGACACTTTCTAGCATGCGGTTAATTTCACTCTTGTTTGCTACTGCTTGAAAAATCTGAAAACTGCACGCATTTCTACCTTGGAATTGGTTTTAACCTCAATGTCCAACTTCAAGTGCCATTACGCACTTGTGGAGGAAGACTGACAGTACTTTGGGACCATCAATCCTCACTTCGATATGTCGTTACACTTTCGATTCAGAAGGCAGTATGTCTTATTCACATACAGCGAATATTTGTGGATCACCCTCATAAATTACTGGTATAAACTTAGTGGAGTTCATATTACCTTCATCTGCCAGAACTTGTTTTCTATTTAGGAACCAGATATTTCTAGATACTTCGTTTTGAACATAACAAAATTTACCTTTATTCATAAAACTGCTGCTTTTTTCCCCCTTTACTGATATATTTTGTGAGCATTCTTATAAACTTTTCATATTTAATGAACCCCCATGCTGTAAACTTAGACATAAGAAGTTTTTTCTGATATTCTGAAACATAATGCTTTGCATCACTGAGCAATAGTGGACTACATGGACAGTTCTTGTCCCCATCATCTCTTTTCACTTTCACCCTTTAATAATGAGCATTAGTTAATCATTTTTTGCATTATATTTTAATTTTTATCAGGAAATCTGAGATATTTTCTTTATTATTAACATGTAGGATCATAGCCTATTTTATAGTGTTTTTCACTACTGTAGCATCACAGATGCTGAACACTGATGTTACATGAAATTATACGATAAATTGAGAAAGGAACTTTTTGGGAAGGAAGTGATTCACACATAAGTTAAGGATACCTTACCTGCATCTGCCATTAATGAGGACTGAGGAAAATCTAGAAAAATTTCAGTTAGGGAGAACAATTATGGGGGAATCAAACAATAGAGCTTCTTAATTAATATCATTATATGATTCAGTTGAACTACACACTCTTAAATTTTCACTTACTTTTCATAAATATATGGAACCGGTTTCGAGAACATTTAGTTCTCAGTTCCATACATTTATGAAAAGTAAGTAAAGCTTTAAGAGTGTGAAGTTCAACTGAATCATACAATGATGTCAATTAATATGATTGGCTTGACTGTGCAAGTTCCAATTTATATTTAAGTAATAGAGCTTCTGTTTGCATGTTCTTGCCTTACAGATCTCAGTCACTATGGGCCACCATAGTGATGGAAGGTTTTTTTGACATCCATTGTCATACTCAATTTTATAGAAAGTAAACTGTAATCTACTCTGTTTGTGCCAAATTGCAGCAAGTGTTGGTACTTTTATTGATTGATGGCATACTAAGAGCCAAATTTCATCAAAGTTTTTCAGCAGAATATGTTGAAATGCATAATGGGGTGTTTTGAATGTAAAGAAACTTTCAAAAATGTTTGGACAACAAATATAAAATGTAAAGAGGAAGCAGTGAGAAGTTCATACTAGTTCACAAATTTTATTTCTACCATATAGTTCTGAATTTCTATTTGCCTTAAGACTGGAGAATTTAGTTAGATGAACATGTGATAGAAGCAGGGCTGCTTGTTTCGGAGATCATCAGAAAAAAAGGCTTTAAAAAGCCCTAAAATGTTGCACCAAGTGCAATATAAAGCAACATGACTAAGTTTAAAACTGAAATGATATATGATGTCTACTGTTCTAATAAATGTTACCAATGTACTGAGGGAAATATTAACCAAATTAAAATGATGGCACATTCGATTCTGCTTAATTTTTGTTGCCTAAATGATTAGCAATCTCAGAACAATGACACATCTACCACTTTTATTTAATATAAACTGGATAGTATTATGTAAACTAGTTTTGTTCCATAGTACTAGCAGAAATATGCAATGCAAGTCACAATATAAGTTATGATTATACATTATAATATTTAAGTCTCTGATATAAAATGTTACAATGAAAATGGTAGGTTGTTAGTATAATCAAAGATACCAGCTAATAGAATTTTATTTTGGTTGAAATACTTTTAGGCACTTCTGGAATGTTTGATTGGCACAAGAATCATCGTAACAGGAGATGCCATTCTACCCCATGACAGAGCACTCATTATAATGAACCACCGTACAAGGTTGGATTGGAATTTTCTTTGGGCAGCCATGTTCTATGCTTGCAAACCATTGGCCCATAGATTGAAGATAGTGCTGAAAGCTCCAATTCGTCACATACCTGGTGCAGGTAATGCCATGTCTTTATTTTATATTATTAGTATTACCTAGTATTTGTTGTGTTGGGCCTCAAGACTTAAAGTTTGCAGGTTTGTGGCTGAGGGTGGTTTAACTTTTAGAGAGCAAGCAGTGCAACCCTGTAGTAGATTTACAGTACATTAAAGAAAAAATAGTTCTATGGACAATTTTTTTTCATGTTTAAGTAATACATTAGTCTTCTTCTAGATGTGGAAGAAAACAAAAGGCTGACACAACCTCTCTTGCACGGAGGAGGCCAAAGCTGGAAATGGGCTTTGTTACCATAGGAGAAGAATATTTGTTATTTAATTCATCTTAATCACCAAAAACATTTCATCTATTTTATTGTAGGATATGGCATCTGTTAGGATTCCCACATTGTGAATCTAAATGTTATTAATAATAGTCACTATTTTTGAGTTAATTTGTTAAAAAATAGCTGTAATGTTATTTATTTGTAAAGATAGCATTACAATAAATTGTTTAAGAAAATAGTTGATTGTGTTTACAGATGCCTGAAACATAAGGGAAGGATGCTTTTAATCTTTAGAAAAATGCAGGGCTATCTGTCTGTCATGTATGAAACTGCAGAATGCTTTATTACCAATTGCTTTTATTAAAGTATTTGACTTTTCTTTCATATAATCTTGCAATCATTTCTTTGTTTACTATAAGAGGAAGTAGGTGAATTCTGTTGTGAGTGTGTTGCTATGTTAACAGAGCATAATATCTTGTTCTTTATTTTATTTTCTAATTTTTAATGAAGAACTATTTGTTGCATAGCATAGATTCATAAAAGAAAAGAGAGCGCCCTATCTGCATAGGTATGTGTCATGATAATGTATTTCAGTTTTATTCATAATTTTCATAATTTAATATATTTCAGGATGGGTAATGCAGATGAACTGCTTCCTTTATATTTATCGACGATGGGAACGAGATAAAGAACTAATATCAAGAGCACTTGACTATTTTCGGGACATTGGCCACACATGTCAGGTTTGTTGCAAAGAAAATATAAATAATTTGTCATAACAAACTACAAAATAATTTAATCTTCCATTCATTCAATCCATATTACCTGGCACTTACAAGATGGGAAACATACCTTTGAGAGAAAAGGAACTTAAAATATATTTCCAGCTTATTTGCATGATGCATTTAGAAGCATAATGCTAGGTGCTGAGTCATAAAGTGCCATAAGATATTGGTCATGGACACTTGAAGTTCTTTCAGCTATATAGCATAGTCATAGAATAAGAAGCACTCAAATTTGGTAATTTTAATAGAAAATAAACAGCTATAGACATATCATATATTGGTAATTAATAACAGAGGTATTTATAATTCAATAAGCAGCTCAAAACTCTTCTATTTATGATCATATGAGGAAAGTACTTACTGTTTTGATATAATAAGCAAAATAATTTACAAATAAACATTAATTATTTAAATGTTGAATTGAAATTAGAAACTGACTTTGTTCCTGAAGAATTTTTGTATTGTATATTGGTCACTTTCATGATGCCCAAGTGATTCTCATTATGTTAGAATATGGCCAAGTACTTTTGACTGTTAAGTAAAAATCTGCATTTGACTTGCCAAATATCACAAATTGCATCATTGAAACAATTTGTGACCATGTAATGTAATTTTTTTCAATGCCTTATTGAAATTATTTTCATTGCTGAAGTTTCAAATATACTTTTCTTTATTAAATAATTATTAAATTATTAAATAATTAAATTAAATAAATAATTAAATAATTATTAAATTATTAAATAATTAAATTAAATAAATAATTAAATAATTATTTATTATTAAATAATAGGCATAGCCAAGGATAAAAGTCCAATATTTTGGCAATGAATGACCGCTCTGTTTTAGCTTATTATTTTATAATATAGCTTTCTCAAGCATGATTTTGCTTGTGCTTTTCTTTCATTTCACACACGATCATCGTGTTTTATTCAATTCAGAGCGAAAACTAAACCAGGTTTTAAAAATTTTTCATTTTCACAATTAGATTTGAAATATTTAGAATCTATTGTTATTACTTATTAAAACAACGTCTTAGCAATCGCTTCGCTCACATAGCCCTTGGCCTCCTTCTGTCACTTAACACAGCATAGAACAGGCAAGTTGTTATCGGCCTGCTTCCTAATCACACAATGGAAAAACAATAAATATGTTCGTTTTCAGGAGCATTTAACACTTACAAATAAGTTAGAAGTACATGATTGTTATTTAGTGCATGGATAAGTTATTGAAGAACGAATAATGAAATTCATTTTACACAAAGCTACTTTACAACTTGACAACACTATTAGTTTAAGATGGACTCCAAGCCAGCCAAATGTTTCCATCCGATTCAAAGATATTCTGACTTTCGGCCTTCTGAGCTGCAGTGAAAATATGCAGATGAGCTGGCCGTTTAATCACTCAAGCTGCAACATTCAGAGAAGGCTGCATCTCATTAAGTATTCACTCTTCACGAACAAAATTTTATAAATCTTGTTGTTTTATCATGAAGATTAATCATTGTTTCCCTTGCTTCTGTGGACACCACGCCACTAATCGTGAAATTCGCGCACAGCAGCAGGATCTAGGAAGTTACATAGCACTAACACTTGTTCAGAGAGAATTAATTACCACTATGGTGTTCCTCACCTTGCCTGCGTTCAACTGAAATTTGTTCATAATAAAAGGAATACAAAGCACATGTTGTGACTTAATGTGAAATACAGTTAACATGCCACTCTCTTGAATTTAACTTAAACTCCATTGTAGATGAGTGTTTGAGATTACTGAGACCGTTTTCACTGTTCATAACATTTCTCTAACGTTTGAGAAATTGGGCCATCTATTAGCTGCAGGTGTAGCGTAACATAAACGCATCTATTTCAGGCATTATATTTATTTATCATACAAATTTTCCTTACGCATTGCTGCTAGTCACTTTATAGGGTGCAGTAAATTTCGTATGGCGAAACAGCGTACCGCGAACTAAAAATGTTAAATAACCAGTTTACAGTGACTATAGCAATGCATTTATCAGAAGGTACTTGTTTTTTTGTCCCACCTATAGCTAGCAGTGACTATATCAGTGAACGTATCAGATACGTTTACATTTATTTGGAAATCTAAATTTGAATATTTCATCTATATTAAATTGTATGTTAATAAATGAATAATGTTATTAAATGTATTGGTCGTAAAACTCATTCCACGTCGCTATTTTCACTCCTGTTGTCCCCGTTGGAATTAACAGTAATGTCAGTTCTGGAAGAAGAATCTAGGAAGATATTAAATGGCGATTCTTTAAGAAAATGAAGAACATCAGATCTAAGAGTTGCCCAGGTTTTTTTGATGGAGTGATGGTTGGATCAGAAGTCAACAGCAGTCTTAAAAAGTTCTTGAGGTTTTTCTTTAATATTGATTGCAGAAGAAATTAATGGCCTTATTTCTGGCCTCTTGGGGTTTTTCTGACACTTTAATGAGGGGTACGGTAGAAATGACAAGAATACCGAGAGTATTTTTCTACATAAAGTTTAGGGATACTCATCGACCTCCTCCTTGATTAGCGTTACTGATTGCTGGCCGATAGATCCCCGTGCCTGCTTGGAAATTTTTTAAATTGAGTAGCTACCCGATGGAAAGGTAGATCGGGGAGACTACCGCCTGTGGTGCCTCAGTAGTAAAAACTGGTGTTAAAAAAAATAAAAGATCAGGGAGGCGGCATCATAGCGACCGGCGGGTTGTGGTTTGCTGATCACATTGCCCCCTGCAATACTGCACTCTGTCCATGATGTCGCAAAACGGAGGCAGAGGACACAGTGGTAGTGCGGCAAGCCTAAGCCCTCCGGGGCTGTCGAGCTTGGGGATTGTTATTTTTATTATATAAGGTGTTAATTATTTTCCCTGTACCCATTATACTAATAAACATGATAATAAAACGCAAAAAATAACTTTCTTCCTTGCAAAAAGGTTTATTGCCGCAAAGCTGAATACAAACGTGATATTTATTTGGAAACTCTACACCATCTGTATACGTAACAATGGTGTAGATGGAGATGGAAGGTTCGAAGATCGTCTATTGGACATCTCCATGAGCACAGTTAAAAGTTACTGTTATAGTGATAATGAAGTAATGAAGTAATGAAGTAAGAACTTATTTATTGAGTATTGCTTGCCATTTTAAACGTTTAAAGAATGGACTTCACCAAAAACTTTTACAAATCGTGGCGCGGAATATATTATTGAGCCTTTGTAAATACAGAAAACAGTGTAAAATGAGGACAGGATACGTTTCGTGGAGAGGCATAGAAAAGAATGTTGTCGCAACTTTAGAGACTAATGCGGAAATTATTTTGGTTAGTAATGTTAGGCCCATTTATGCTGCTGAGACACAGCAAGCTGTCGACACTGATGGTACGAGGATCGGTCATAAAGTTCGTATTATCAGTTTTAACAATGAAGAATAACTTCACGCTTTGTATTGTAGAGCAATCATGCGTCAGTTTTGCGTCAGTCACTTAAATTTTACCGCGCTATTAATACGCAAAATGCTGCTAGGGTGCAAAATGCAAGATGGCGCACTCTCTTGGGAAGACAGAAGCTCTTGCGGTAATTAGTTTTCTGATTTGAAAGGAAAAAATTACCAAGGAAATTCATCCTGGTTGCCATGTATGGAGACACTGCCTCAAAGTATGACACTGTGATTTGTGGCTCAGACGTTTTCATTGTGAACGAACGAACCTGGAAGACGGACTAAGAAGCGAGACATCGCGAAGTGCGGTTCATATGGAGGCCTTAGTGCTTCAAGAGAGTCTCATTTCTGTCGAGGCGATAGTGGAGAAGGTACGCATTACTCATGATTCAGAGATAAATATTCACAACGTTATTGCATATGACAAAGGTCGCCACCAGGTGGATACCGCGTTTGCTCACACCTGAGGGGAAGAAAAAAAAAAAAACGGCAGTCGAAATGTGACAACTTTGCCAGGCTGATCCTGACTTTTTTTGAGCGCCTAAACACATTATATGGGATGCTGGGCGTATCATTATGACCCCAAGACGAAGCAACAGAGCAAGCCACCACTACCAAAAAAAGGGGGGAAGACACAGAATAACTGTAAAATATTTCCAGGTTCTCCTGACGAGATTGCGGGAGGCCATCATTAAAAACATTGCGGAAGCTATCCAAGGGAGTTCTTTGCTGCATAATAAAGCGCAAGCACATTTTTCACATCAGACAGACAACATTATTTGGGGGTATGAAATTTCATATTCATTCGACCGGCACTCAATGACTTCTTTATCTTTCCTCGCAAGAAGCCCCCACTGCGTGGCAGCGTTTCCAGATGACAACGATGTGATATGAGATGTGAAGCAGCTTTTCAGTAGACAAAGTAAAGAGTTCTACCAACAGAGTATCCACCAGCTCATCCGTCGGTGCATGACTGAGACTCTTGACCGTACGTATCATTGTTCATGATGGTAATACGAAGATAATGAAATGATAAATTGATAAAGAATTTTTTTAAAAGAAGAAACGTTCCAGGTCTCAGTTGGGGTTACCTACCTGGCATTCGCCATTTATGAAGACTGAGGAAAATCTGGAAAAATCTCTATCAGGGAGGGCAGTCCTGGCGGGAATCGAATCTCATTCCTTCCACTCACAAGTCCATGCCTTAGCGATCTCGGCCACCCGTGGCAGTAGAGAAATGGGTGAATGATGAATGAATTGTATTTAATACCCGTTTTTACTACTGAGGCACCACAGGCGATGGACACTGATTATACATGGGATGAAATAATAAAATGGGAAACGATTTATTTTCAAGGAAGGAATCGTTTCAGGCCTAAGTTTAGGGTACCTCGCCGGTATTTGCCATTATGAGGACTGAGGAAAACCTGGAAAAAGAAAAAACTCAGTCAGGGAGGACGGTCCTGGTGGGATTCGAACCCCAGACCTCCCGCTCACGAGTCCGCGCCTTAATGACTTCGGCCACCCTTAGCGGTGTAGAAATGAGTGAAATAGTGTACTTGAGAGATGTCCATGACCATAAACAAAAGTGCTGGGACTATTTTGCGAAATAATTGCAAAAGAAACACGTCTGAATAATCATCTTTACAGCGTAGAAAAATAAAGTTACGCCACTTTTTCCTCCGCTAGGTGCTAGTGTAGCAGTCATCGTAAATTTTGGTGGGCAACACTGAATTTCTTTCCAATTCCCCTCTTTAATACAAAATTTCCCTCCTAAACATTGAATTTTTCTCCTTAAAGTTTTTAGAATAGATCATCCCTGCGTACTTTGAAGTTACACCACCTTCTTCCACTAGGGGTGCTAGTGTAGCGCTTACCTAGAATACTGCTAGTTTGGTTTTTTCAGAATGGCGGTGTTGGTGTTAAAATTATGTTGGTTAACCTTGGCAAGTAAAAAGGCATATACATTGACACTCAATTATAATTTAGTTCTGGTCTCGTGAGCGTCACAAGCAATGTCAACTTATTATGATATTTTATCAAAACCGATTTAATGCAAAGCAGGTTAGGGAGGACTATCTTTCTCACTTTGTTCTTCCCGCGGGGGCATCACGAAACAAAAAAAACAAAACAAAAAAAAAAAAAAACACCAGTTATTGTTTGGAATGGTAACAATTTTATTTTCATTATTGTACTATTAGATTTCTACATAATATACTCATATATGTGTTTAGTAGTAAACACATTTATATTTAGAAGAAATTGTTTTATATTTGCATTAATACAAATTCTTACATTTAAAGCATTATTAGCGTTGACTTTGTCCTGCTCCATTAACATATGTTGGTAGTTGTGACTATGTATGATTGCATAGTTACATTCATAGATATTAAGATAACTTTTTACTGTTTATTAAATTTGCGCTCTGACATTACATTGCAACTATTTTATTTTGGTCTTGAGGCGATGTGGTTATAGTACAGGCGACACCATATCAGAGATGTTGGGGTTGGAGTTGTTCATATCCCAGGGAAAATGTATAGATGTGTTGCTACATCCCTCCTAAGTATTGAAATTTCCTCTAATTTCCTTCTTCACTCCCCGGGTGTATATTTAAATGAATTCACACGGCCGTTAGTGAGGAGAGATACTGTTCATTTTGGCAGTTTTTATCATTACTTTGTGCGTGCTGTGGTAAATATTATATTTTTAATTTTGCCAGTTCATAAATGCATTGTTCAGTAAGTAAATACGTGCTATATTTATATAGTGTATTTTTGCAAGTTCATACATGATTTATTTATACTGTGTGAATTTGTGTTTTTGCAGGTACATACATGCTTTAATATTCTTCATATATACGTACATGTATGAAGGATGGAACACATTGTTACAAAACTTACGTTACATAGATGATATATATTATGAATATTTTTTTTATTTTTCTACAATAAAGTGGGAAATTATATTGAATATATTGAGTAATTCGCAGTTAAATCCCTTCCTCCAGCAAGGGGTCCGTCACTGAGCACTACCAGTCAGTCAAAGACACACTATTCATCACTTAGGTCAGGTAAAGTTCACGCTACTGCTCACTTCCGCTCACATAAGGATTCACTATGGTGGAGAATGGAGGGGGGGGGCATGTAAACGAAGACATTAGTATCCGATGTTTCCAAACCAAAATAATCTAAGCTAACTGACAAACCAACTCCCAAACTTAAACGTATGTGGTTCAGAATACCGAGTACATAGCCCCTTGCCACCGTCGCTTCGGACGTGAGTCACTTTATATAGTTGACATGGAGCATCGTAAAACATATTGCCTGCTCCGCTAGGTTCTGCAAAGCAAGTTGATCTTGTAACTCTAAATATGCATTATTATGGGGTTTACGTGCTGTTGTTCAATCATAAAGACTTTTGAAACAAAAATTGTCCAAAAAAAAAAAAAAACGTTTAAATACAAACAATTTCACACGCTCAAAGACATATGACGTCACCAAACCAGATGACGCGAGCATGGAGTTATGACTGACGTCACCAAACAGACGAGGACAGGCTGAAATATTTTAACAGCAAGACACTTATCCGGGAAGTAGACAAGATTATTGATTATGGTATGTATTTGAAGGCAAAGGTGGTTTGTAATGGTCGTGTAGGGCTTTTATCGTCATCCACTCTTCAGCAGGCGTGTCAAAAACGTGTTTGAAGTGGAGTGTGCTTATCGTTTAATAGAAGTATGTTATAATTTTTCATTTTGGTAGCTGGTGCGAGATGGTTGGGTGGTTAGGTTTATCTGCTTAAAACGCGTGGACGGATGGTGTCCAGCGTACGGCCTCCCGAGGTGCTGTAAAGGAGGCGCGGGGTGGCACACAGAAATGTAAATGAGGAGTGTTTTATAAACAAAAGTACATGTTGAGGATTAAAAATATTAACTTAAAAAAACTAGTCATGTTATTTAACTGTACAAATAATTATTGTGCAAAATGATGTTACATTACATTAAAAAACCATACCAGAGACAAAATATTACATTTGAAAACCAAAAAGAACTATTCTACAAACAATATATTCACTTTGAAACAAAACAAAAATTATATATAAAAGTACACGCTGGGAAACAAAATATTAACTTTGAAAACATAAAAACCATCCCAAATATATAACTTTGAAAAGAAAGTATGTCGTGCAATAAAGTGTTACATTCCAATAAATAATTCTCATTAAAAACAAAATATTAACTCTTAAAAAAGAACTTTTTATAAACTAAATATTAACTTTCTAAACAAAAAGAACAAATTTAAAAACAAAAGTACATATTGGGGGAAAAAAAGTTCACTTTGAAAACAAAAAGGACTATCTAATGAAACAAATGTTAACTTTGAAAATTAAAAAAGAACAATTTTACAAAACCAAAAGTACATGTTAAGAGAGTATTAACTTTGAAAACAAAACAGATCTCTTTTATAAACATAATATTAACCTCGAAATACAAAATACTAACTTAGAAAACAAAAAATAATTATTTTATAAATAAAAATACGTGTTGAAAAATAAAATATTAACTTTGAGAACATGTTGAGAAACAATGTATTATCTTTGAAAAACTAGTTACACTATTTAACTTTGAAAAACTGTATATAATATTTAACTCTACACCTGTGCAAGATATGTGCGATTCTGTAGCACTTCACGTTGCATGTTGCCATAACGACGTGCAAGACGAAATTGAGAGAAGAGAAAGTGGGATATAGTAGACAGGTTGTAACACGTTGGCATGTTAAGTATAGTTTGGAGAGGTTTGAACAAGTTTACCGTGCCTCCTCCACTAGGTTCTACAATGCAAGCTTGTACATGCTCAAGGACATATGTCACCAAACCGGATGAAATAGGCAGGGCCATATTATGTCACCAACCAGGTTGAAACCTGTCTGGTGCAAACATGTTAACCAGTCATTGTCACAAGCAAGAAACCTTTCTGAGAAGTAGACAAAATTACTTGGACTTAAATTTATGACGGACTCAAACCTATGATCCTAGTAGTGCCAAATTTTAGTTACACCAATGGCAAAACACCCTTTTCAGTTCTTCGCTACGACAAGGTTTAGAAGTTATGCGGACTTAAAGTTAGAAGGGGATAAATGGTTGGATTGGGTTAGTCTAGTTACAAGTACTGTCAAATTAAAATTAATATTTTACTTACCACGATGCCAAAATATTTTCGGTTTTTTTCTATGATACACGATTCAGAAATTACATGGACTTAAAGTTGTGAGGGACTCAAACCAGCGACGATTGGCATACAAGTACGGTCAAATTAATATTTTAGTTACCACGATTCTAAAACACTGATCGGTTCTTCTCTACGACACTCAGTTTGAAAGTTACGTGGACTTAAATTTATGAGGGGGTAGGGGTTTGATTGGATTAACCGGGGTACCATTACTGTCAAATATTTTTTATTTACCCCGATGCCAAAACTTTTTGGGCTGTTCCTTACCACACAGTTTATAAGTTACTCCACTTAAAGTTAGGATTGGACTGGATTGATTGGGTTAATTGGGTTACAAGTATTGTCAGGTTATATTTTAATTACCCCTATCCAAAATTCTTTTCGGATCTTTTCTACGACACACGATTTAGAAGTTATGTGGTCTTACATTTATGCGAGACTACAACCCGCGCCCATGGGCTACGAGTACTGTCAAATTAATATTTTAATTACCCTAATGCCATAACACATTTTGGTTTTTCACTACAATACACGGTTTAGAAGTTATGCGAACTTAAATTTATGAGGGAGTAGTGGTTAGATTGCGTTATTCGGGTTACCAGTATTGTCTTCTTCTTCTTTTTTTTATTTTACCCCGATGCCAATACAGATTTCTGTTCTTCTCTACGACACACGGTTTCGAATTTACGGGGACGTAAACTCGTGAGAGGTAGGGGGTTGGATTGGGTTAATAGAGGTACTAGTACTGTGAAAATAGTATTAAACTTACCCCTATTTTTACCCAGATGACAAAACACCGGCATTTTTCTTCACAACACACGGTTTAGAAGTCACGCGCTCTTAATGGGTAAAGGAGGTAATGAGGGGGTGCTCCCCTCCCCAGTAGTAAAGGCCTTTAGGCTGCCAGCCAAATGACGTCACAATTTTAATTCTGCAAAACAACTTGGTACGCTGAAAAATGATTATTCACTTTTGATAAACTAATATATTTAAAATGTATTATAACATATTTTACTTAGTGACGAGGAGGTGCGTTGATATACTATTGCCTGCAAGCTACTGAGAAAAATAATCTACATACAGAGTAGACTACAGCGGAAAATCACGTGATTGATAGAAATAAAATATGGGAAAGCAGTAAATACAATTCCATAGCCGAATGACGTAACACAAGAACTTAAGCACGTTCGATCCTATGGAGGAAGGTGACATCACACTGTTAGGTATGTATTCGTAAACTCCTCTCAAGAGATCAAATGACATCAAATGTGATTATCTTTACACGGTATACGGAATTTAAGTGCAACTCAAACACTTTCTCGGCTTGCTGCTGCAAGTCCCGAACCGTCGGAGAAAGCCGAAGGTAATGATTTCCTCAGATATAGCTAGACAATAAGGCTCTCAAGTGTAACGACATGTTAACCCTCACGGTTAGAGCGCATACTATTAGTTGTGAAGATAGCGGTTTCGAATCCTCACGTCTGGATTCTTTTTATATTTCATCTTCTGCCGGAGCTAAAGGAGAGTTGCCGCATTACAGTGAGTTACTTGGTAACATAGTACCACCGACAGAATGCACTATTTTTTTTCTGCTGCAATAAAAGGAGATTTGCCACAATTACTGCAATTTTCACGCCCCTGTCTATCACCCCGGGTGGCCGAGATCGTTAAGGCGCGGACTCGTGAGCGGGAAGTCTGGGGTTCACATCCCCCCAGGACCGTCCTCCCTGACTGCGATTTTCCCAATTTTTTCTGAGTCCTCATAACTGGAAAATGCCGGGGATGTATCCTAAACTTAGGCCTGGAACGCTTCCTACCTTAAAAATATCCCTTCCCAATATATCATTTCATCTCTTACATCAATAGTGTTATCGCCTGTGGTGCCTCAGTAGTAAAAATGGGCGTTAAACACTATTTAAAAAATCCCTATCAATTAATATTTACGCGTAGGCTGTCAGACCGTAGCGAGCCGCAGCAAACCACTGGGTCCACCGGTTATCC
This sequence comes from Metallyticus violacea, assembly GCA_030762175.1. Lineage (NCBI taxonomy): Eukaryota > Metazoa > Arthropoda > Insecta > Mantodea > Metallyticidae > Metallyticus > Metallyticus violacea. Next base: position 389,922,936 of record CM060846.1, read on the forward strand.
GGTTATAGGATGTACTAGAGGCTAGCATTAGGTTAGTAAGTGTATAAATGAATTAATTTCGAAATGCAAGCACAGTAGATTTGCCACCGTTACATTCTTTCACCGGCCTAACAATCACCCATCAATTTATATTTAAAAGTTAGGGAGGACAAAGCATAGGTTACATTGTGTTTAACAAAAAATAATGCATGCAACATTTACACTGTTACAAGTGGCCAAGCAAAAAGTTCCGCTGTCACTCGGGACTTGCAGCAGCAAGCAGCTAGAAAATCTTGAGTTACAGTTGATTTCCGTGCTCCATGTAAGGGAAAGTTCAAATGTGTATGTACGTGAACTACTGAAAAAGCAGGTGTTGCATAACTCTAAGTGGTTGAAAACTCGAACTACGTGTTGGTGGAAATACCCACTGAAAGCATCTCAAAAATGTGTTGAGATTTAAAATATATCTGTTTGCTAAAAGTATTCATTTGCAATATTTAAGTTATTTTGTGCAAAAAATAATAATATTTAAAACAAAATATTAATGGATTTCGCTCTTCGATTTACTTTTACAAACAAAAAATATTCAGTATGAAATTTAAGTAATCATAGGTAACATGGACAAAAGACTAAAATAGTAGCTAAATGCATACTTGTACAGGTTGACAAATATAAGAAATAAAATATACCTGTTTGCGTACCGCCGCTAATGCAGCGGACTTATCCCAGCCTAGCTTGCTAAAACCCGCCAAATCACAGGACCGCTCTGACCGTGCCAAAGTGGACTAAACTCTCTGAGCAGCAACGACAGCATCTCCAGCCAACCCATCTACTCGCCCTGTGACACCTGACCATCCATTCATTGCCATTGCCATTGCCAACTTCTCGAACCAATCTCGTTACGCTAAAACTGACCACACCGAAATAACCACATCACCTCCTGCCAATTCTTTTGCTCGCACAATGTACAGTGGATCCTTCAGCCAATAGCACTACACCGACAATCTGATCGAACATCTTTCAGCTCACACCAACAGAAATATCTAAGTGTTCCTCGGCAATAAAACACAACCATAACACTATACAATATCCAACTACCGTGGAATTCTAAAATAAGATCAACCAGAATATTTTCAGCTGCAGACCCGTCTCCGTTGGTCAGGATTGTCTTCACCTCCTGCAGAGACTGTCAAGATTCAGTCAGGATGGGTTTGCGGCTCGCATAGAAAATATCGCAAGCGACTACGGTCACACACAGGGTTCCTGCAGCAACACTCCACGGTGCCATTACTGTGGTTGGAATTGCAGAATGCAATCACGACTTGACCCAACATGTCGCTATTACGCCATCCGCGGGAAGTTCGATCATTACACTGGCCATTCATCTGCCCACTTTCCAACTACTGTAAGAATCAGATAAGGACCAAGATGACACACCGCGCCACCAACTTCAAAAATCAGAACAAGCATGCACAGCCGACTCGGTCACGAAGAACGAAAAATAACACAGCCATCCCATCCTTACAAAGCAGAAAACAATGAGTGCAATTACTAACACTATTTGCAGCAAAAAATACAGAAATTATTAGTAGATTACAAACACTGAAGTTGGCCACAGCGAACCTCGCTGCTTAGCTGCATCAATGCATCAACACCAAGATTCCCCTTCTAGAGAATTTTACCACCAAAGAATTAGCTGCACGACTGCACGTCTAGAATAGTTATGCAACTCAATATTACCGACTGTTTCTGAACTGCTCGATGCATTGGAAGAAGCCTTCACAGAGCAAGATACAGTTTCCACGAACAGCAATGATCGCCTGCTAAAAATAATGAGCGATAATCAATTGTAATTGATACACTGGATCGTCACACGGGACGACTTGATTAAATCTACAACTAAAAAATTGACACCATTAGTAGTCTTCCTGCAACAGGCGAAAAACCACCGCTGAACTTACTGGCACAACCTATACGCCCACAAATTCGTGTTATAAATAGAATTCCTATAGTTCGCATAGATTATCTAAACTCTGTGCAACAATTACGTCAACTACGAAAGCACTGTAGACTCTGGACACTTCGTCCCAAACAAAATATGCACCATTGATGCTGGTTCACGTCAGGGCTTTTGTTATGTCAAGGGACCTGACCCTCCTCACCCTTTTATCTCAATCATAAGTCCCTGGGTGAGCAAGAGGTACCAGGCATAACTATCTTAATAATATCAATAAATAAATAGTCATTAAGTATTACTTAGTATGTAAAATGACCTACTTATTTCTTCTTGCCACATATGCAAAGAAAAAATACAACCTGTATTAAATATAATACCTAATCCAGTTATTTACCAATGAAATCATTCTGACATTTTGTACAATTGCAGTAAATTAATAATTCATTCAAAATTATACTTTGAATATAAATTAAGTGTTTCAAGATATTTAATAATTATGATATATTATGTTATCACCCTGTAATCAACTTCACAGTCTGCATTAAAATGGTTTTGTGACGTCACTGAAAAATAAAAAGTATTTCCGATATAAAAGTAAATCTCAATATTGTGATTTTACCATCTCATTATTCAGCAACTGCTTTTGAAATAAGAATTGTATCAAGTACAAATATAAATAGTCATAAAGAAGAATTTATATTTTTATCGAAGCTTTATACAGTCTCATTTATAAGGTTAAAACCAACACATTCCTGTATTGAGAATGTGGTTCCGGATATGAATTACTACGTAAATAAGTGCAGTAATTACTATTGCAAACATTGTGGAATTTACAGTCGCAACCAAAATCACAATTTGTGTTGTATTTGGAAACCGTATACTGCTAAGTACAGTAAAACATTTATTACATATACTATTTTATGCTTGCACTGTCAGGCTCTACGTGCTTGTAAACTATGTAATATTCCTAATTCGTACACATGCATACAAAAAGCATTACAAACCACAAAACCACATTACGTGTGTCATCATTGTGTAACTTTCAATTCATTTTAATTAATTGATCAATTTTATGTATGCTTATATCATGCAATAATATGTTTAAATTTTAATTTATAGCAAAACAGTCATTCCTAATATATTTAAATATAACATCTAGGGTTCAACGTAAGTAGTGTAAATGCTTTAGTAGATACAATCACTTTTACAGTTGCTTGTGGAAACCATTTTATCCAATGACACATTTGTCAACTTTTACTTAAAGATATATAAAGTATAAACGTTATTATAGAGCAAAGGGAATATGTGCAATTGTTTTACAAAGATCCGGTATTTTACTCAAAAAGTTTTACTGTCAAGCCTACGTGTTTGCAATATTCATAATATTCCATCGCCATTTTCCCATATACGCAGCTATGTGAGCAAGTGCAAACGCATGTACAGTATATTTGGTCTTTTTTGTATTTGATTTAGTATGTTTAATTTTTACAGTAACAATTATTACTAAAACTGTTTTATGCAAAGAATATCATGTTGATTCATAATTTTCATTGCTTCTGCATATGTTTTACATTTTGATGAATATTAAAATAACAATTATAGTTATAATTTTATCATAGTTATATCATTTTACACGTTTCCAGTACTATGCGTTAGCCTAGCACCAAATGTTGCAATCTTATAAAACTTGTGCAAAGAGCGTTATCAATCAGTATCAATTACATTATTTGTAAGTGCATGCGCATTGAAGTAAAAACCTGCATGTACAAGAAAAGTCTAAAGCAAATTAATGTTCTTTCACCAAATGTTAGGCATATATGGTAATATTCCTTATAAATTACAAGTAGCTTTTTATAAGGTTATTTGATTCACGTGTTGCACCAAACAACCCTACATCCAACCGTAAATGTAACCGTGTTTAACAGACAATAAAGTTATGCTGTACCTTGTACTTCATCCTCCCCTATATTACTTCGTTTATAATAAAATATACTTATTTTTTGATTGATTTATTTATGGACGCTATTTAACATCTCAGGTCATCAGCGTCCCATTCAACTCAGGGCGTGAAACGGCCGACAAATTTTGCTCAAAGTCCTCTCTTTCAGGCTTGAGGTTCTTTTTCGTGCCGTAAATGTACGACACGGGACCCACGGGTTTACTTCCCTTCCGAAGGAAGCCATACTTAGGATTTTTAGGGCCGAAAAAATCCCTCGGACCTGGCCGGGTTCGAACCCGCGATCTTGGGGTTAGGAGGCAAGTATGGTGCCCACTACACCACCAGGACTTACAAAAAATATACTTATCTATAGTTTGTGATAATAATATATTGTGTCGTATTCAACTCCTTTCTTATAATCTTCGTGCACCTCATCGTGGGTGTTGACACATTTTCATAAATTAAATAAATTTTATTACTCCCAGAATTATATTGCAACGTAATACCCCTATCATTTACAAAACTTGTCAACACGCGTAGTATAGCTTGTCATGCCGTGGGAGGGCGTCTGACTACCCATCCACGTGTCGACCACTCCCAAAGTGGCATACCTTAATCCGCAGTTCCTTGGAACTGGCGGAGTTCGTCGGCCGTTTGGTGTATTGTTTCATGTGGTTCAAAGACTGAATAAACCGAATTTAATATATGCCCTCCTAAACGGGCGTCATTTATGCTCTCTAGTGTCATTCCGGACACACAACCTCCTTGGGTAGGGGGATGTTGCATCTTTCCCGCAACCGCGCCTTAGATTATAATCTCTAAGATCGCGTATCAGCTAATTAGGACGATTAACTCAGAATGTATATGCATTCTGCCCTATTCTTCATGTGGTGCCAATGTTGTATTCTAAGCCAGAAGTTTCATAAATAAATACTGACGGAAACAAAATCAGTGCCGAAAGTTCTCCTTAAGGCGATATTTTGCGTCTTTTGCAAATATGCAATATTTGATGGAGCTGTGTAGACCCAACCTATTAAACATACAGCATTATAGCCGGAATAATGACTTTGTGAATTTTCAATTTACAATGAAGCAGAACGAAGTTGAGCAAAGATAATAAGGGCAATTTGAAATGGCCGCTCTGGTCTTTGTACCTTGAATTCGCACATGATGCTGAAATGGCTAACCCTGGTCTAGAGTTACCCTGAGGTATTTCACCCCGATTATTCCAGGGAATAACCTGACCTTACAGATGCAAAACCGCCGGGTTGACTTGACTGTGGCACTTAATGATAAGAATATCTTCTCTATTTTCACCACTGATGTGAGTCGCAAGTTATCACCACATTCCTCCGCCATAATAAGATGAAAGCAGAACCGTGTCCGTAAAACATGTAAAGGTCTACTTTGTGCTAAACTGAGTGCCTCATCTGCATACTGATGCACAATAGTTCGTGACTCGGTAGATAAATCCAACATGTATGGAAAGCATTGTTGGAGAGGGTACACTACCCTCCAGTAAACCAATTTGTATCCTTTGTGTGTCAGAACAAATGACCTTGAACTTTGACACCAAATGTACTATTGGAGAGAAAGCTATGGATTAGCTCTATAAATCTACTCTGTATCCTGGCAAGAATAAACTTATAAATAAACCCCGCGTGTCACATGCTAAGAACTGCTTTTTCAATATCACTGTGGAAATCTTAATGTTGGTTTCCCCCACCACTCTCAATATTTGTTGAGTTGTGGGGTGTTTAGGTTTAAATTCGAATTTATGCTGCGGTATCAGTTCTGTAAATAGTAAACGGCCGAAAATGTGCATTCAATCCCTTGAACGCCGTGGGGAGCAAACTGATAAGGCGGTGGTTAGAATGGAGGTCTGAATCCTCCCCTTTTTTTCAAAATGCAAATAATTCCTTCTTCCGCGCACGTGGAAAGTAACGGAGATTAATCCATGTATTAAAAAGTTTACCTATATTTGACATTAAAGTCGCTGTTAACACGTTATCGGAAATTTATGCATCACTCTCTGATATTTCGCCTGCATAAATGGTGTGCCCGAGGGATGATTCATCGTAATCGGAACTGTTTCCAGGCTTCATATGCTCGTTAGTATAGCAACAGCCTCCAAATGTAGTGTTGGAGTAAGGGGACGGATTTGTGTGTTATTTTCATCGTATAAGTATGGCCAATCCCCCCTTGTCGATCCAAACTATCTTGCCGGTGTATAACATACCTGAGAATCCACCGCCACGGGAGTCCGAGGTCGTTAAGTCGCGGACTCGTGAGCGGGAGGTCTGGGTTCGAATGCCGCCAGGACCGTCCTCCTTGACTGAGGTTTTTTCCAGGTTTTCCTCAGTCCCCAGAAATGGCAAATGCCGGGAAGGTACCCTAAACTTAGTCCTGGAACGATTCCTTCCTTGAAAATAAATCCTTTCCCATTTATCATTTCATCTCATGTATCATCAGTGTCCATCGCCTGTGGTGCCTCTGTAGCAAAAACGGGCGTTAAACTCTATTCATTCATTTTTCATTACCTGAGAATCCTAAGGCTTATCTAAGGACTGAGGTGAGTCACAAATCAACACAACATCGTCATGAACTCTGACAGGTCTTTTTTATGTGCTGAAACTCCATTCGTATTTAAGTATGCAATGCGGAAGGCTTGGAATAGGCGTGTCGCACTAGTACTCGGATAATCTGATAAAGCGCTGACACCTTCGGGAAGGACTTGGAAATTTAAGATCAAATTCAAGATCACACTCATCCGTTTATGGAAGACTTCGAAGGATTGGCAGAAAATGCCCTATAAGGTGGTCTAATTATTATTCCACATGTATTTAAAGAGCGTCCGTAAATAAAAAAATCCATTTGGATGGTTTACTCTTTCAACACGTCCATGCACGGTAAATTTATTTGCTCTGAGTTGTGCAACGGGGTTACGGGCCGAGAGATATTTGGCATCCGAGCGGTCATGTTGATATCTCTATCATCTTGCGCTCTCCGTTGGGGATAGAAGAACCGGAGGGTGAATGGTAACAACAGCCTGTTTACTTTATTTGTCGTCGTTCTCTAACTGCAGCAGATTTCACTCTTGGATCCATCAGATGGACCTTTTTCTGTGTTTAATTTTGTTCTTTGTTAGGAGATTTCGGCTTTTGAGAACTCTCCGTAGTATCTTTCTGGCTCTGCTACAGTTTATGTCTAGCCTCTCTTACTTCCTTAGCCACAATTTCGTTATATGGAAGCTTGAAAGCAGCAACCAAAGATTCTGGATCACGCAGACTATTTATAATTCGCAGCCTCTCAGGGCACTGCTTATATGTGACTATGTCTCCTGCTTGCAGTGCAAACATACATCAAGCCCAGAAGCGGGATCACATGCTGCCGCAGTGTGGTTTGCACCACGTCTAAAACATCTTATTACACGTGTGTGCAATTTGTGCTAGTGTGAGCGTATGTCAGGCTTCTATAACATTGAGAGGGTCCACCTTCTCCTATTTTACTCTTGTTCATAAAATGGTTCGAATTTCCTATAACTGGCAACGCTGTCCCGGTGTGACCGACTACACTACTGTATAAATCGGTAGTGCAATTCTGGTTGCTGTGTGTCCTTCCTGCCAGGTTATCGTTTTTGTCTTCCGGTGTACTGCCGATACTTTTATTCCTTTTACTTTCAAAACCATCGTTACCTCTTCTGGGATAGTCTCGGGGTCAACACCCTCATCACTCTTCATCGCCCTTTCAATTTCTCCCCTTGATATGCATAAAAACCTATGCTTCTCTTTTCAAAAATTCAGTAATGACATGGCTCCCAATTTCCATCGCGGTGTTGCCTAATTATGAACCGCACCCTGGATTGAAATTCTCGATATACCCTGGGCAAAAATGGGCGGTACTGATATCGCTGCATCAGTCTGCACAGGGAGCGAGCTCGCTTGTGCATGTCATGTGGGTGCTACGGCACAGCATATAGATTATTACCTTCTACTGGAAATCTGTACGTGTGCTACTTGATTGCTTTCAATATAGTTTGTGAAACGTTTTTTACTGCTGCATTCTTTTAGTCCTGCTATTTACCCAATAAATGAATTGGGCTGAATTGTTGCGTTCAAGGCTGCAATGGCAGTTTCCCAATCAGTTTCATAAAGCCATTTTTAGACCTGCCCAAGTAGCATGTTAAAATTTCACCTACCACTGGCTCATGGTTTGAATCTAAATTGTGTATGGTTTTAAGATCTTGGCAATAAGAAGTATGCTTAGTAAGTACTATGTCAATTAAACTTTACTTACTATTCTGGGTCTCAACGTGAGAGTTCGCAAACCCTGTACTTCAAGGTAAGCGTCCGCATCAATAAAATTTGCACTTTCTGACCATGAGGGTTTGCTGCTAGATAGTTCCATTGCCTATGCTTGGAATTAAACTCGCCCGCTGGCAACGCCTTGGGGAATGTGTGCAGCACACTCTGAAAGTCCGCTGCAAAGTACGGAGCACCAGGCCGGCTATCAAAGTAGTTTCTCTGCCCCCCCTCCCCCCGTGCTGGTCACAATTGCAACTGCCTCCAAATAAGTGTTGGGTGCAGGGGAACAGGACTGTGAGCTATATGTGAGCGAATAAAAATCGCTACTCCTCCCTTTGGTCTTCCGACTTCTGCGTGTTAGAAATTCAGGAAGCCGTAGGCTTTGCCCTGGACGAAGGTGAGTCTCACAAACTAGCAACACATCGAGTTCGTTCAGTGCCACGAACTCTTTTTAGTTATTGACTCCGTTTGCACTTTTTATAAGTGGCCATACTTTCTTCCTTGCAATGCAGACATATGGGTGATCCTGCCGCCTTGTCGCAATTTGTAGCCAGGTGACTGCCTCCACATTTGAGGCATCTCAGAGCCCTTGTACAGTTAGTGCTGGTGTGTTTATATCCTAAACTTGAAACATTGCGTTCGCCCAGTTCTTTCGTGGACTACCTCCCATCCGAGGCGTTTCCAGACGAAAACACGAATGTCATTCAATTGACAAAGCTGACCAGTCATGGCGGCCTCCATCACAGAATATGGCATCAGAACATTCTGCTCTGCGTTGCCTTCTTCTCCAAGAACAGCCTTCAGCATCTGGTGTAGCTGCTTAACTTTATGGTCAAGGTTTTTCTGCCATTGCGACTTCCCCTGTTGTGGTCTCGAGATCGAGACCACGCAAACCCGGCGATGCTATTTCACCTTTTCTACATTGCATGTGTGCTGTCCAATTCATTTTTGCTCTAAACAAGATACCACAGCCCTGTCTTTGCAATGTCTGTAGTTTTACTTCCCGTCGACCTCTCACCGCCTGTACACTATTAGTTGTGAGGTCCGCCATCTCTTTCATTAATAACAAAAATATAGGATAGATATCTGTGAGTTGTTGTTTTAGGGGCGCACAACAGCTAAGGTCATTAGCGTTTTATGATGATGATGATATCTGTGAGGATTGGTGGTATCTTCGTCATGCAGCCTTTCGCTGCGGCTCCTGTGAAGGGGTTGGTTGGGGAGAGGAGTCAACTATAAAGCTGTCGGTTTCACGTTGTGGCTCGGGTGTGCGCGTTTTCCTGCTGGGAACGTTATTCTCAATGCCGCGACAACCACTAGAGCTTCCGGCCTGCTGCACATTAGCAGAGGTCATATTGCGCTCAATGTCCGTCTCGGATGCTGAAGTGTGTTTTTTGTTTTATTTATAATCCCCTTGTGATTTAAAATAAGATGAGTTTTTAATTAAAAATATAATAATTAAAATAAACGCCATATTAAAACTCAATTATTCAAATTAGTCAAACCTCCAATAACCAGCCCTCCCCTACCGAGGGAGGAATTTAAAAATGTCAGGGCGTGTTGCATTGAGGAGTCACTCCCTTTTTCAGGAAATGGATCTATGTGATAGAGAACACCCACAGGCTTGAGGAAATCGCTTAGCTCTTACGTAACTCCTGTACAACCTGCTCAGTAGGATTAGCTGTCAATCAATTGGAAGCAAGTACGTCAGGCAGTTTGCCCCCAAACGATGCTCTGGTGAATTTGGCACCCTCTCGGCACGCTGGTTATCTGATTTGTCGTTAATTAGCAATACTGTGGTAGTAGGGGAACAGGCGGCAGCATGCTCCCTGGCCACGATGGCCGAGACTCTTAGCGGCAGGATATGTTCTTTAAGCCGGCGAAGAAATATTTATCATAGGCTAGGTAGGCTCCGACCAGATGAAACGGCACTCGCTACTGCAGACTAGGTGCTTATTGCTAGACGGTTCTTGTATAGAAGCATAAATTTGGTTTTAAAATAATGCATCAGCCTGAGCCACTTTCCACGAGAGTGGAGGGAGGCACGGGTGATATGCATATTGAAACCAGGCAAAGACCCAACCCACCCCTCCAGCTACCGATCAATCAGTCTCCTTTCTACGCTCTCAAAAGTGTTTGAGAGATTACTTCTTGCCCGAATGCTTCCTTTACTGGGAAACATTCAAGCCATCCCTCCCCACCAATTCACTTTCCATCCTGGGCATTCTACAGTCCAATAGCTGTTGAGGATTGTAGAGGCCTCAGCCCTAGGCTTCCAGGAGAGAGCCTACACCCCAGCAGTGTCATTGGACGTAGAAAAGGCATTCTCGACGACCTGGCACGCCGGGCTCCTATATAAACTCATCCACCTGGAGCTTCCCGAACACTACATACATATTATACACTCATACCTCAAACATCGCACTTTCAAACTAGCGGTGGCGGGAAACAATTCAACACTAAGACCGATACGCGGCGGAGTCCCCGAAGGTTCTGTTCTATCCCCAATTCTGTTCAACATTTACATGTCAGACTTTCCCCACGCAGCAGACGTCAACACTGCTCAGTACGCAGATGACGTCCTGCTATACAAAATAAATAGAAACATAAACAGAGCCATCATTCCCATACAAAGACTACTACACCTAATCGAATGGTGGTGTAGGCGTTGGCGAATGTCAATCAACCCGGCAAAGAGCAACGCCATAATCTTCACTAAACGCCGCGTGCCCGCTAAATCCCACACGCTGACATACAGACAGCAAAGGATTGGGTGAAAAAATTCCATAGCCTACCTGGGAGTGCAACTGGATAAAGGTCTAACCTTCAGAGAACATATAGGCCGGACTGCTCACAGGCACTGTTCTCTATGCTCAGTTCCAAGGCGATGCCAGTTCACCTGATTTTCAAAGCTCTGATCATCCCTGTCATGCTATACGCCTGTGAAATCTGGGGTATGGCAGCTGACAGTTGGCTCGCACTTCTGTACATCGATGCTTTCCAACCAGGCTACTCCATGACTGTTCGTCCCCCCATGTATCGAGGAGAAAATTAGACGCCGGGCCACTAAATTTTACGCCAAATTCCCATTCCACGAGAGCGCTCTCGTTCATTCACTCGGCAGCTATTCCTGCAGCAATAGGCCTAAGCCCAAACTCAAAGTGCCGCGCCTAGCGTGCGGTCACCTCGGATAACAAAGGGGCATAACCTAGCTACCGGAAAAATATTCCAAACCCCCAACAGATTAACAGAAATAACCAGAAAAACTAAATAACGGTTTGCCCATGCAGATCACAAAGTAATGTGATCCACATGCGCTCACCAAAGAAACTCCAAGGATGTCATATCCACCCGCTCCAATAAGGATAAGCTTCTACTGCACAATCCTTCCACCAAACACCCAAAACAACACAACCACCCTATAAACTTCTTCCCATCTCTGCGGTTAAACTCAACACAGGGTAGGGACGCAGCATGTACACACAGGCTGAGCACTAACTCCAGCCTGGCAGTTTACTTCGACTTCGACAACACTAATCATCACAACAAGCTACCGGACTATTAGCCTTCTTCCTACGATATCTAAACAATTTGAAAAAATACTTAAGTACTGTCTGAAGCCATTGCTAACAAAACTGATACCGGAGCACCAATTTGGATTTTGGCCCAAATTTTGAACCATTCAGCAATTGTTGAGAGTAATGGAGAAAGCCGCCCCGGGACATCAGCAGCGAATGTTTTCAGCGGAATTTCTTCTAGTTATTGCCAAAGCATTTCCCAGCACATGGCATGAGGGACTTTTATATAAACTCGTAAGTCCAAAGTTTCCGGGAACAGTAATTAAAATTAAATACAATTTCTTATCAATCTGTTCTCTTTGTGTTAAGAAGGTTGAAGGACAGAAATGCGATACGAATGTAATAAAATGTGGCTTGCCTGAAGGATGTGTGCTATCACCTGCCTTATTCTGTGTATATACTATTTTCCTATTACACCATTTACTTTGACTTTTCAATATGCACATGATGTATTTATATTAACTCAGAGTATGGATATAACATATAGCACTAATTCCTCTCCGCCGATACCTTACGCAGGTGGAGCAGTGGAGTGAGAAATGGCGTATGCACGTCATTGGTGAAAAGGGTCAAGCCACCCTCATCACTAAGCGCCGCAGACCAGTCAGTCCGGGGGCCTTAATTTTCCATGGTCATCTAATTCCTTGGAGAAATCGGGTTAAATATCTAGGAATTATGTTGGATCAGAGGCTAACACTCCAATATCATGTTTGAAATCAAGGGGTGACGGCCCGTGTGGCCATAACCAAATTATTACCAACCTTGTACTGAATTCTGTTCTGCTTAAAATTAAATAGGAAATTTATCAAGCAAACATTCCTGCAGTAATGTTATATGCACGTGATGTTTAGGGTTACACAGCTCCAACTAATATATCATATTTGCACAAGGCACAAAACAAAGCCTTAAGGAGGATTTTTGGCACCGATTTTCGTTTTCCTTCAGTTTTACTACATGAAACTTACGGCCTAGAGTTTATCATTGGCATCATTAGGAGGAAGGCACAGAGTGCTTACACCCTTTATACCCGTCATCCTAATAGACTTATACGTGCCTTAGGTGACTACAACCCAAGTTATGGTCCCAAGTGTCACCTCCCCGAGGGATATGCTCGATCCTGGATAACCATAAAGAGTGCAAGAAACCGCCGATTAGTCAGGCTTGGTTAAAAATTCTGTATACTAGTCATTAATCTACTGTTTCCTTTCCCCGCCGACACCTCGCCAATCAGCCGACGAACTCCAGCTATGCTATATTGTAACTAAGTTCCATTTGGAATTGCAAGTTAAGCGGGCTGCTTTGGGCGTGGTCGAACCTTGAATGGGGGGCCAGATGCCCTTCCATTATGCGTAAGCAAACAACTAAACCCCATGTAATGGCAAAGAAAGTAAGTGCCTGGGACAGCACTCATATCCTCTCCGTTCCATCAATCTTCCGACATACCAAACAGATATGTCAGTAGACTTCAAATTAATGAGAGGTAAAGTCACATTGTGGTTAGGTGCTCCCTAAAACCCGGCCCCGTTACAACAGGTTGTCGGCCCGTAAAGACGGACGGAATTGCTGAGAAAAGTGGGGAAAGAAACGCTTGGTTTTCAGATAAAAAGGTTTTCCGCCGCAGTACTGCTTAACGTACGCAAAGCATATCCTAGTACATGACACTCAAGGATGTTACATAAGCTAATATGCGCTAACATCCCTCGACCCGTCATTAAAGTTATTCATAGCTTTCTATCGTTCATAAAATTCTTAGTGACAATGGAAGGGCGTGCATGCGACCAAAGTAACCATGGGCTGCCTGAAGGCAGTGTACTATCGCCCACGTGTTTTCAGTATATATGTCCAATTTTCCCATTAGAATTAGAACTACGAGCTACCAATATGTGGACAACGGGGCTTATTCTTAATCAGCACAAAAAAAAATTGAATAAGCTCTCAACTTACCCAGCGCCCACCTGACTCAGGTGGAAGAATTAAGCATAAGCTAGCTATAAGCGGAAAGAAAAATAAAGTTATTCTTCTCACTAAACACGGAATACCAGGTTTAATGAGCCTTAATCCTAGGAGAAAACAAATCAAGTATTTAGCCGTGACCTTGGGCCAAGGATGCACTTTCCAGCAACATGTGCGAATTCAGGGTACGAAAGCAAAATTGACAATATTAAAATTGTCTCCCGTATTCAAGATTAACTCCGTTCCTTGTGAATTTATGAATTTACAAAACCCTTATCAATCACGTGGTATACATACAAGGTTTGTGGATATATTGCTCCAACTCACATGAAATATTTACATATGGCACAAAATATTGCTCTAATGAGCATTTTTGGCACTAATAACAAACTTCCGCCCGAAATTTTGTATCAAATTCTCGATCCAAAACCAGTCCTGGACACGGTTAGGATTTATGCCCGTAGGGCACATAAAACTATAGAATATCATTCTAATAGATTAATAGGATCGTTCAGCAATTATGAGAGCGAGGTACTGGGCATAGAGCTCACCCACTCCCTCGGGAGGTGCTAGGCACCGACTCACATCAAAGGGCTAAAGAACTCCCTCGTAATCGGGCTTGGTTACCAAATTTCCGAAAACATTCAGTTAGACAGAACTATGATAACTCTCAGCTGACGCTTCGCCAATGAAACCACAGGCTAAATTAAGTTGCTTTGGGCGAGATCGATACTTGGATGGGAGGCCAGAAGCCCTTCCATTACGCGCAAGCGATAAAATCAAACTACGTGAGTCAACAAATGCCCGTAAGTGTCTGAGGAAGCACTTACATACCCTCCTAACGCCATACACCCTCCGATTATATAAAAATGACAGACATTAGGCAACCAGGAATAAGCAATAGATAAACTTATCCTTAAAACGGGCAGATATCTGGAGCTCTGTTCCGAGCCAGTCCCGCGCGGCAGCGGAGAAAGTCGAAGTTATTGTTAATTCCAAAGATGTAAGTAGATAATTAGACTTTCAAACGCAACAGCGTGTTATCTCAAATGGTTAGAGCTTTGAACAATTAATGTGAAGGTAGTGCGCTCGAATTCTAAGGTCCTAAAGCTATTTTTTCTGCTGGAGTTAAAGGAAATTTCCCACCATTATAATGATTTACCCACCCACTTAATAGCAAGCACACAATCTCCTATCAATTTATGTTTACGAAAAGAAGGCAAGCGTAGGCCGTAGGGCTGTAGCTCACCGCAGCAAACCACTCCGTCCACCGATTTCTAGGTTTTACCCGAGGTTAGGGTTAAGGTCAGTGTGTTTGTACATAAATTAATTGCGAATTTTAATAAGACAAGACGTGGTAAAAATTGAAGAGCTCAGTTTTGTAATGAAACGATATATTGCGGCCAGAAAGTTAGAGGACGACGCATAGGTTATGTTTAGAAAAAAAATACATTGAATATTTAAACGGATGCCCTTTTCATTTAGGTTGTTGCTCCTTGCAATGCCTTTCGGCACTGAGGAGTTCAGCTCTCTCCGCTGTGGCGCCCGGGACTGGCGCTCCAGATATTTGCGCCCATTAAGGATAAGGGCAGAAAAAAGTCACGTTGTAACTACGCGCTGTCATCAACCTGACTCGCTGGTCAAGGCTGTCCGAAAAAGGCATGCAGGCGGTTCTGGTTTTGACTCGGTTGGTTGGCGTGTGACGTAAACTCTGCCTTTTAAGTAACTTCATAGGAAGAAGTTGGATGTTTTTAAATAAGGAAATGTCGGTGGCCACAGGTTCTTGGAGATTATTCGATCCTCAAAGAAATTTTCAATACCAGGACATTTTCAAAGCCGAAAATCATCATTAACACCCACACATTTCACACACATACACCATTCACGCTCAAGTTAATTATATCTAATTCTGTAAATGTCCCAACAAACCGTGTGTTAAATATACGTAAACTAGAAATTAATCATGTTACTAATTTGATATGTATGTTTAACTTTAACTCCGTTGTTCGTAATTTATGTTCTTATCACATAATATACAGCTTATTTTTGTGCACACGTGTATTTAATATAATAATTTTAAGTTTTTTATATATATAAATTATTAATTTACAAGTACAACTTTCAATGAAAAAGTAAATAAAGTTCTGAATTTTCATCCCGGCACGTTTTTCACTCCTTCGGCGTTGCAACTCTCTTATAGCAATTTCTTGTTATATATGCATTTTAATAAATAAATTAACGCCATGGGTTGGTTTGATGTATGACACTTAGCGCCATCGTGTTGAAAATATCAATGACCCAGCTCTACATCGTCCAGTTGTTTAACAAATTCCATGAAAATCCGGCGATACTCTGCAGTGTCCATAATCTGATCAAAAAGGAGACCCACTATTCTCTGGGCGGATATTGTGGACTAATACCCGACTATATCTGGGTGCAAAGGGGCTTCAAGAGTGACGTGGATTTTGCACGGACTGATAACATATGTTCTATGAGATCACATAGCCGCCTACATGGAAGCATGCTTCATTTGTAAACCATATGATGGACAATAGGTCGGGATTTTGCACAATGAATGCCTGAAATCAATGGCAATACTTCATTATTTTATCCTTATCTGATTCCTGTAACTGATGGACAACTGTAACCCTATGGCTTTAGATGAGTAGTTTTTGCAGCTCTCTTACACATTGAGTAGGTACTCCGTGTCTCCTGCGGAAAAAAAAAAAACTCCCTAATGACTTACGGGGTGACCGCTCCAGTCATGCCCGGAACGCCAGAACGACTGTGGGCAGTCTAGATGAATTTTTGCCTATTTTCACTCACCAGAGATCTAGTTGTTTTGAATTTGTTTAACATTGTCCGTAGTGTGTTTCTTTGTGGGGATTGCAGACACCAAATGCTCTCTGGTATGCCCTTCGAATAGTTATAATTGAATTCCTGAGCCAATATTGCTTCATAAGAAAGATCCCTTGATTTAGTGTGTACTGCATTTTCACAGCGACTAGAACAAAATATCAAAAATAGTTGTCAAACATAAAGACCAACAATAATATTCTTTAAGCAATAAAGAATAAGCACATCACATCTCGTAACAAGGAATCAATCTTCCCAAATATCCCGCTTAATTTGACGTTAAACTCGGGACATTTGGTGAATTTCCCGCCGAATAAACAAAGAAATATATAAGCTCTGTACAAACTACTCTTTACTTCATGCTAACATTAGTAGAGAGTCAAGGGTTTTTCTTTATCTGACCCCCTCGGTTGTCCTTCCCTCGGAGCGTAAAGTTCTTGGTAAACTCATCGTAGCACCTACGCTAACTGCAATGATACATCCATGGAGATATTGTACGATAGACTGCTGCTTTTAAATGTCCCCAAAGAAACACTCAAAGGGTGTGAGGTTGGGAGAGCCAGAGGAAACCATCGCCATCGCACTGTTTTGTCATAATGTGGGACTGCAGCGCTTATCTGTAGACATCGATGTGTCGCTAACCGCAGCGGAATGCATTAAAGTGCTTTTGGAGAGAAGAAAGACCCTTCTCATTGTTTCCACGGCAAGGGAACAAATAACTCATATTTTTAAAAAGTAGTATATGACTATAGTATTGTTAATTTTGCATTTGCATTTTAAAGTAAATATAATGAGCATGATATAATTCGATAAATATTGAATGAAAACACATTTCAGGTATATAGGTTGTAAAAGTAGTCCCTAATGGATTGAGAAAATTAAACTTACCTAAAACAGCTCACTGAAGTAACAAGCATCATCCTTTTAATTATTGTTCATGTCCAGCTCCGATTCCTCAATTTTAGGACGAAGGCTGATAACAAACGTGTTTGTTATTTGAACCATTAATTGATCGCAATCCCAGTAAAAAGACTTCGTTCCCAAGTGTGGCAACGGGCTTCTTTCCAGGATGCGCCAATCGAACTTTCTGCCCCTTCAAATACCGATTTCAAATGCGAATTTTAAAAGTTTGTATTTCATTGGCGAACAAAATCTTTCACCAGCGCCCAGGGCAACTCAATTGGATTGAATTCGCAATGATATGGGGGTAAACGTATACGTATTTCCATTTTTTTTGCGCTATTTTATCCCAGGGTCCAAGGCCAGGTAGGCAGGTATTTATTATACTTTCTATAGTTGCACAAGTGCCTTGAAGGTCCTTCATCTTCTACCTGTACTTTTAGCTTTCGGTGAAAAGAATCTCTCTTCTGGCCAAATAGATGATAGTCGCGTATGCAGAAACTCTTAAGTAATGCTGTCCGATGAGAACGCTAGGAATCCTGTTCTGACCAGTAAAACATGTTGTGCTGGTTTAACACGCTGGTATTTGTGAAGTAGCTTTAATTAAAAATAAAGAACCTGCCTAAAGAAGTTCCAGCTGTTTTTTAGTTATCGCACCTTCTCAAGTATTCAAATTAGGTTGGAAAATCATTTTGGAGCAATTTCTGCACCAAATGAAGCTTAAAAGATGCATTTTATTTTCTGTTAGAATTTGATGCATGTCGATCCGGAAATGTCTAACTCGACCGCAGTATCAGATGCACCGCCTGTGATTCCTAGCAGTAAACACGGGCGTTAAACACAATTCAAATAAATAAATAAAAAATAAATTCTCAGGTGCGAATATGAGGGTTTATTTTTTCTTCTTCCTTCACTTCTTATTCTTCTTCTTCTTCTTCAAAATATAGTGCCCGTTGACAATTGGCCTCACCCTAGAATACTTAACCTGGCTTTCAAGTCTGTCTACAATACGAAAGACTTATTGCGAGACCAAACCACTGTTGACACACTTCTTGAGGCAGTATAGGTTTCATTCAACATTAATTATTAGAACCAATGTGGCGTATTCTTTGTTTCTATTGTATACATTTTCGTGCAAAAGTGGGAGGCATTGGCAGGATGAATATTGCATGTTTTTCTGCAATTTCTATATTTTTATACCCAATAGAATTGTCTAGAACCGTTTAGAGATAAGCGAAGGTCGCGCTTTCCAAAACATATAGAAATATGGTGTGAAAGGTTTTGGCCAAAGAAAGAAACGAACTCAGGACTTCACGGATTGAATTTTTAGCGTTAATTTTTCGTATACGGAAAGCGGACAGTAGTCGGCGGAAAGTAACTTCCATGCATTTCATTATTCGTCGACTCTCTACTTTTACTACTACTACTACTACTACTACTACTACTACTACTACTACTACTACTACTACTACTGCCACTACTACTACCACCACCACTACTACTACTACTACTGCTATTACTACGACTACTTTTAGTACTACTACTACTGCTATTACTA
Source organism: Metallyticus violacea (assembly GCA_030762175.1). Taxonomy (NCBI): domain Eukaryota; kingdom Metazoa; phylum Arthropoda; class Insecta; order Mantodea; family Metallyticidae; genus Metallyticus; species Metallyticus violacea. The sequence continues at coordinate 389,941,960 of CM060846.1, forward strand.
CGACTACTTTTAGTACTACTGCTACTATTACTACTACCACTACTAGTACTACTACTACCACTACCAGTACTACTACTAACACTACTACTACTACTACTACTACTACTACTTCTAGTACTACTACTCCACTACTACTACTACTGCCACTACTACTACTACCACTACTGCTACTACTACTACAACTACTAATAATACCACTGTTACTAATACTACTACTATTACCTCTACTACCATTACTACCACTACTACTACCACCAGTACCACCACTACTACTACTACTACTACTACTACTACTACTACTACTACTGCCACTTCTACTACTACCACCAGTACCAGTCCACTACTACTACTACTTCTAGTACTACTACCACTACTACTATTACTATTACTGCCACTACTACCACTACCACTACTACTACTACTACTACTGCTACTACAACTACTAAAAATACCACTGTTACTACTACTACTACTACTATTACCACTACTACCACTACCGCTACTACCATTACTACCACTACTACTACTACCACCAGTACCACTACTACTATTACTACTACTACTACCACTACCACCACTACTACTACTACTATTACTATAGCTACTACTACCACTACTACTATAGCTACTACTACCACTACTACTGCTACTACTACTACTACTACTACTACTACTACTACTACTACTACTACTACTACTTTTAATATTACTACGATACTACTACTGCTACCTGCTACCACCACTACTACTACTACTAATTTTAATGCTGCTACTACTACTACTACTACTACTACTACTACTACTACTACTACTACTACTACTACTACTACTACTACTTTTAATACTACTACTACAACATCAAGATGAACAACGAAGACGAGGATGATAATATGATGATGATGATAATAATAATAGTAATAATAACAACAATAATAATAATAATAATAATAATAATAATAATAATAATAATAATAATAATAATAATAATAATAATAATAATAATAATAATAATAATAATAATAATAATAAACACATTTAATGGGGAAGCAAAATGAGAAGGCTATAATTGTAACGCAGTTGTCTTCACTCGGTGACAGTCTTTGAAATAAAGGGAATCAATTTAATACCTATTTGCACCACTATCTTAATAGTAAGGTACTGACGGTTGTTAAATCAGGTACTTCTTTTTAGTACTGTTTTACGCCCGTTTTTCACTACTGAGGCACCACAGGCGACGGACACTGATGATACATGAAATGAAATGATAAATTGGGAAAGTTTTTTTTTTTTTTTTTTTTTTATGAAGGAAGCGTTCCAGGCCTATGTTTAGGGTACCTCCCCAGCATTTGCCATTTTTATGAGGACTGAGGAAAACCTGGAAAACAACCTCAGGCAGGGAGGACGGTCCTGGCGGGATTCGAACCCCAGACTTCCCGTTCATGAGTCTGCGCCTTAACGACCTCGGCCACCCGTGGCGGTTAAATCAGGCGCTGCGTTGCCCAATCCTTATAGTTTAGGTTGTCTAATCACTGGACGCCGTGTATTCACGATTGGCGCTTGAAGCATCTAACACCATCAACCTATATAAAGGAATTAACATGCATTATTTTGAGATAAAATAATTTCATTCTCTTGATAGTATTTCTTTTGTGGGGAGGGGAGGTAACAGCGCTGAGCTGTTGACAATTAAGTAATTAATTCATTTGCTTTCAAATATTACCCGCTGAAAATCTGGTGACATCGAATATTGCCGATCCCAACATTATTTGGTCATCTGATCTAACAAAAATCATTTCTGCTAGAAAATGTATTCCTATATCTAAGCATGACTTCTGCTGCTAAATCCCTGAGCAAGGGAACTTCTGTTGTAGCAGATGGAGAATTTCTGGCGCCAGGAGAGTGTCCCCTATAGAAAAGCAAACACGAAATGAATGTGCATCCCGTGAGAATATGGTTGATGTCATTTCTCCTGGACAGGTCGTAGAGAACAGCTACCGTTCACAGCTGTGGCGTTCCAAGCACTTTGGAGGTAATGAGTAGGTGGTGTAATCACCAAAACATACCTGTTGCCCACTTCAAAACAGTTGTACGGACTCCAATGTCTTGAAAATTAAAATTATTTGGAGTAAAATCGTTTCCCATTAAGGTCTCTGAATCAGTTTTTAAGCACAATAAAAATTTGTTACGAAATATGGAGCAGATTAAGTTATAAAAACAAAACGTCATCTTCTTGTACATCATCTATTCAAAAGTTTTCCAATATTTGTGTATATATATGAATGGTGTTTAACGCCCGTTTTTGCTACAGAGACACCACAGGTGAAAAAAAGTTATCCAACAGCCCACAAAAAAAAAAAAAAAAAAAAAATGGGGGAAAAATAGTGCAGTGGTGGACGAATACTAGTGTTCATGTATATACGAGAATAATAAGTATTTTATTAGCCATGGAGCAGGCTTCTGTATCGCAAAATCTCATCAACAGAACAGAAAAATATCCTTCCCATACGCATTTTTCCCCTTTCTGTCATATTATTCTCAACGTGAAGAGATAATTTTGCCTCAGGATGCATTCATCCAGGGTGAAATAAGCAAAAGGTAATTAAGTTTACGTTATTTTTGGCCGAAAATGAAATATTTACAATATAAGCATCCATTCCCTACCAAAGATTATAAAATTCAAAGTATTTATATTCACTTGCAATGAAAGTAGTATTTGCACTATCCTGTTTTTGCTTACATGTTTTACTATTCATATATGCTTCTTGTGGCTGACATGCTGCTGCGAACTTTTGTTTTGCCCAGCTTGCTACAATTTCTTCCCCATATGCGTAGAAGACCTGTCTTTTTGGTCTTTATGTATGGGGCCAGTATGCATGAATTTCGTTTTAATGAAAAATTTGCATTTGAGTATTCAAATATTAGTTACACTAATATCTAATATCTGCCTGAATTAATCCAAAGAGTTTCGTAAGGTAAAAGGTAAGGCTCGAGCATACACTATTTAAAAACTATGCAACAAATAATTTTGTACAATCAACTAACCTTGCAGGTGAAACTGCATAAAATTTCAGCATTAATTTCGAAATTTCAAAATGTAATGCAATCAATACAGAAGTGGTGCAATGTCACAGTGTTTCAAAATGTAACCCATCAAAATTAACTGTTTGGATTGTAACCAGTCACAGCTTCGGAATATTTTCAGGATTAGAATCATGGTGCAAACAAACTCAATGGGTAGCTAATTTGAGGAACTGTAGCCTATTCCATTTTCTAAATGCAAAGAGAGGCAGCAATTTTAACATCTCTACGAACGATTGTCTACTTCGTACACTTTAGAGATAACATCGAGGAACTGAAGGGTTCACCTCAGCCTTTGACTAAGTTTGTGCGAAAAAGCGCGGAGGTCATTGTGGCACATGGGGCAGACTATGCAGATAATAGTAAACATTTCCAGCGTCTTGTACTCGCTCATTTAAATGTTACTTTTTCCCTCTATATTTCCGTGTCGTAAATCATAGTAGAACATGATTGTTTTAAGAAAATGAACAATGTCATTTATAAAATATACTAACAAATGTTTTCCTCGAAATCAATCATTCGTCTTTCCGTGCTCTCACTTTATTTTAACTTCCTGGTTAAATAAAAGCGAATAAACCCCAGCAGTAACAAACGAATTTCTTTAGAACTATTGAGGTAGAAGTTAAAAAATCACACTATGGTTTTGTTACATTTTTACCCCATACATGCATAACAATGGCAACAACATTTGATCCTGTATAAATGTTTGTTGTTCTGTTGTCACACTTAAATTTTAAGATACTTTTACAAATTCTCGGTAATGATATTGCAGTTAGTGCAACGAGTGGCAAGGGGAAACCGGAAATTTTCCAATTTATGCCCTTTGTTGTGAAATTAATCCAAAATTAATAAAAAACATTTAAATATATTGGCCCAGACAGCTGAAATATTGCCTTAAGGCAATGGCACTTTGAATGTCCGTCTTGGATACCCACGCATAAGACTGAAGCCGTTATGTTGAGCGCATACTTTCCGGACATCAAGACCTTCTACGTGCAATTGGATATTATGAACAAAGGGAGAGGGTTTAATTAAATACTCAGTTTCACAAAATATTCATATTTATTCTCTCAAAGCATTGACTTTCCCCTAAATTCCCCTATTCCCTTAAAAACTTCCTTGGCAACAAAGGTTATTATGTTGTTTTCTACAAAGGCTCCAAGATTACTAAGTTAAACCATATATACATTTTTTAATATCCTGAAAATTGCGGCAGCTTTTGTCCGTCGTTTCCAATCAATGTCCTTAATGGTGAGTAGGTACTAACCTCGTTATTTTGTCGAGCGATTCTTTGTTATATTTTAAAGAAATGTAAATTCATAAAATAATCAGAAGATTCGAAAACGCTACCTAATTTATTAAGCTCACTTTCATGACCAGAAGTTGGTGTGTCACTAGTGGCGTTAGAATAACTAGTTCATTTTTTAAACCGTTAATATAGAAATGTGATTTTTATGAGATTTTCGTCGATCCTGGTGGTCCAGTGGTAACATACTTGCCTCCTAGACCCAAGATTTATTGTTCAATCCCGGCCGTGGGTCCTGGTGGTGTAATGGTAACCATACTTACCTCCTATACCCAAGATCGCGGGTTGGATCCTGGCCGAGATCGATGGCGTAAAAATCCTAGGTATGGGTTCCTTCGGAAGGGAAATAAAGCCGTGGGTCCCTTGTCATACATTTATGGCAGGATAAAAAACCTCAAGCCTGAAAAAAGAAGCCTATGAGCAAATTTCTCTGTCGCTTCCACGCCCTGATTTGAATGGGACGCTAATGATCTGAGATGTTAAAGAGCGTCCTAAATAAATCAAATAAAAAAAAATCAATCCCCACCAGGGCCGAGAGAATTATTGGGCGAAATAATCCTAAGCATGACCTCCTTTGGAAGGGAAGTAAAGTCATAGGTTTACGGAACGAAAAAGAACCTCAAGCCTAAAAGGAGAGGCCTCTGAGCAAAATTTATCGGTCATTTCACGCCCTGAATTGAAGGGTCGCTGACGACCTGAGATGTTAAAGAGCATGCGTAGATAAAACAAATAAATTAATTGAAAGTTCATGAGCTTTCCCATCGGAAATGCAATTTTTCCTTTTTGCAATAAAATTCAGCATATCACACACATCTCCTGTCTCATCTGAACAATTTATTCCACCGTCTCTTGTCTCCCAATTAATTCTGTGCAGTTTATATTTCAGAGAATTTTAAAAGTAAGAGTGTGTGTAACGAAATCGCTTGCCCTAAAGGATCTGTAAATGAACATGTATTGCTAGATTACCTCCGTTGTTCTAAAGCGCCACGATGCAATAGTTCATCTGTTATAGCTGCAGATTCTCAGAGAGGAACAAAACACTATAACTTGGTTTTTTGTAGTCTTACAGCATGACAATGACGTCAGCATCACGATGCGCCAGTTGTCACATTTCCTTTGCTTTTCATTATATTCGTTTCTTTGTATCATGATGACAACGCGGATTCTTGACAAATTCACACCGGCATGCACCAAGTTTATGCAACAGTCACGAATAGATGAAAAACATGCAGGTGTGCAAAGTGCAAGTGAAGCATTAGCAGTAAAATTGAGAAATGAAACGCAAAAAGACCAGGGATCTAACAAATATTTATCAAGACTTCCCTCAGCACAAGCCCCCCCCCCCAAAAAAAAAATTCAAATATGCACATATTCCAAAGTTCAATTAACAAATACTATTTATCTCACAAAGACGCTTGTTGGATTCTGGGTACGTAGTATGTAATAGGACGGCACGAAGAAAGTAAGATACAGGCTGTTGTCTCAGCAAAATGTTTGGTAGTGATTCCGAAACACAGGAGATATTGGTCATGGGCCAGTACAAAGTGAGGCAAGTGTTCAGATTGCAACTGCATCAAGAATATGCATTTTGAGAAAAGTGGAGGCCCATTGGATCTATGCCAGATACTTCCCACTTATCCCATTGAACTAGCGGCAGTCACCACCTTAATCAGATAAGTTCAGATTCTATGGGAGGAAACCGCTATAATCCGGCATGGGCAGACCACATGTTCACTGGGCATACAGAAATGCGTATCTAATGCTCTTGGGAACTATTTTAGTGGTGCACAAACATGAACTGTAGTGTATAGATGCATAGAGCAATTCTGATGGGGTATTTTGCTCAAGTTAAAAATATTCAGCGGATGTGGTGGGCAGCAAGGTCTCCAGCTGTGAATCCTATAACACATTACCAGCGCCTCCACCAAGAAGGACTATTCTGGATGGGATCGGCGACCCACAGAACTCCTGAACCAACTCATAACAAGCACGCCGTTGCGAGGCTTGTGGTCGTTGGAGGAAGTCAAAACCCTTCTCTGTTAAAAAGATGTTCATTTATTATTTATTTTTTCAATGTGTATCTATCTTATAATAACAGTGTGCTCTATATTCTGGCATTTAATTATCGACATATCAGCGCTACACAAGTATATAACTTTTTTAAGGAATCGGTTGAGGTTCTTTTTTTCGTTGGTAAATTCCGGTGCATCCAAGACAACTTTCCCATCGCCAGTTTTTGAGCATGTGGGTACTTAGTATCAAATCCATTCTCTTGTTTATTTGAACGACAATTTTAACTCAAGTTTACGATCGTGTGTTAGAAGTATCTACAGAATGAACTTTTTATATGAATATTGTTATTAAGGTACCAATAGCTTAACTTTCTAAAACTAGTACTTTTCTGAAGGATTAGTTATTTTTTTTAATAATGTTTAACGTTAGTTTTTGCTACTGAGGCATCACAGGCGTTGGACACTGAAGATACATGAGCTGAAATGATAAATTGGGAAAGAATTTATTTAAGGAAGGAAACGTTCCAGGCCTAAGTTTAGGGTACCTCCCCCGCCATTTATGAGCACTGAGGAAAACCTGGAAAAAACTCAGACAGGAAGGACGGTCCTCGCGGGAATCGGACCCCAAACCTCCCGCTCACGAATCTGTGCCTTAACCACCTCGGCCACCCGTGGCGGTTTGAAGAACCTTGTTCAGTGAACACCAGATTATCGGCTAATATTTTAAGTATTCTGTCTGTTAAAGGCAGTTTTTGCAATAATGTCATCTTCCCACATTTTCTATTATAACCAGTCCAATTATCAACTCAGAAATAACTTATATTTTTACAATAGGTTTCCCTCAGATCTTTAAATGAATGTCATAGAAACTTAGACGAAAAGTCCCCTGAACTCATTCGGCCAAGTTATCATTTATCACCGTTCATCTGGCACTATAGCTATTTAGGTCATAGTGCCGTAATCACACACACACACACACACACACACACACACACACAAACACTAAAAAAATCAGCATTTGAATAGTGACAAGATGTAGCGTACACATTTTACATAAAACCATATATATATATTAAAAGGTTTCAAGTGTTCCTCTTTCTTTCTAGGTTCTTTCTTAGAATTTATCTTAAAGTTGCTGTTATATTACAATCTATGTGTTCAAAGATTACTATTGAAAACGATAATGGGTTTTGAAAATCTAGCTTGATAATCGCAACAAAACAAAATCGTGGATTCTAAACCTAAAATGGAATGACAAATTAATGGAAAATTACTTATCTCTATACTAAAGCTGGAATTATATTATTTTATTTTGCTATTAAAACACAAGATACAACTTCCCCCAAATTATGTTTGTATTGACAATGCCTATCAAGAGCATATTAAAATTACATAAGTTTAGAAACAACTCAATTTTAAAATAATCTTTTGTCTAACAGATTCTTCTGTTTCCTGAAGGGACTGACCTAACTCCAGAGAACAAAAAACGTAGTCATCAGTATGCATGCAAGAATCATCTAGAGTTATATCATCAAGTTTTGCATCCTAAGAGTACTGGCTTTGTTTTTTTGGTACAGAGGATGAAGCAGAGTAGGTATCAAACTATTTATATATAAATATTAATTTTATTCAATTTATTGAGAAGTATACGCAATACTTTTAGAAAATAAGAGCACCCTTGTGCATTTCTGTGTATTTTAAGAAACAAAAAATTGAGGACCATTTCGTTTCTTACCGCATGTGCATAATTAAGAAAGTCATAAAAGTTAATGGTAGTCATAGTTATATCTGTACATCATTGAAACATTAAGTATACACGGGCTTCGTCAGTTTGTATCTCTACACGAAATCAATGATGAAAATGATAATAATAACAATAATAAATGAAAACACAATTTTAACCTAATATGCAAACTCTTTTAAAGAATATCAATTATAACAAAAACAACTACAATAATAATAATAATAATAATAATAATAATAATAATAATAATAATAATAATAATAATAATAATAATACTAATAATAATAATAATAATAATAATAATAATAATTCATCCAAAATAGAATTACATAACAGTGTCAGGTTTACATGTCTTATAATAACAATCTGTAGACATAAATTTTGAATACTGTACATTTTATAGAAATATAACATGTTTAAAATATACCAACTTATTACTAGTAATAGTAATGAATATATAATGAATAAACCTGGTAATTATAAAACATTCACAATATTTGTGATTGGAAGAGTTTAGAACTTTAAATAAAAATTGCCGTAAATGTAATGGTGATCTCATGAAGCCCTTTTATAGCCTATAAAATAGATATTTTTGAAGTAATGTTTAACAATTTTTCTGACAAAAATTGAATCCAAATTTGCCATGCTAAATGCCAGTTCGTATTGCATGAAATGCATGGGAAATGGTAAGTTGACTTCTGACAATATGGCACTCTATGTGTAAATTGTTGTATGCTCTTGTGTGATAACAGTGGAAGTCCTAATTTTTCTTTTATACCCATGTGTAGAATTAAATACTATAGATAGTACATAGATTAGGGGACTGATAAAGTCTGAAATTCTTCATAATTTTACATTTGTGTTTCTAATGGGTTATTCCAAAGTTATTATTATTATTATTATTATTATTATTATTATTATTATTATTATTATTACTATTACTCTGTTGTTTATTTTAAAAATGTTTCATGCTTTAGGGGCTGATCCCCAGGAGAAAATGTCATAAAAAATACTGATTGTACACATTCGTAATATACTTTTCTGATAGACTGGCATACAGAAAACTATGAACATGTGTACGTACATACTTGTGTGTGTGAGTGTGAGAGATATGGTTGCAGAAAAAGAATGTCTCCCGGCCCAGGACAATTTGGAAATATATGATACCTACTTCTCGACATGACACCGCTTCTTTCAACTACTGGCTACACTCCCTGTAAGCGCTGCCACAGGTGCAAGGAGCTTTCCCGCCCTCCAATTGTTATTTTATTTGGTTGATTTACGGACGCTCTTTAGCATCTCAAATCAACTACGTCCCGATCAATTCAGGGCGTGAAACGCCCGTTAATTTTGCTCATAGGCCCCTTCTTTCAGGCCTGAGATTCATTTATTTGTCGAAAATTTACGACACGGACCTCGCGACTATACTTTTCTTCCGAATGTAGTCATACTTAGGGTTTTTACGCACGAAAAAATTCATCGATTCTGGTCAGCAATGAACCCGCGATCTTTGGGTCTATGTCACTTCCAAACGTCTTAAGACTTGTTAAGACTTCCCAACGCGAGGAATAGCTAACAGAACGGCTATATTTTGATATAATTTGAAGTGTTAATAAAATAAGAGGTTTTCAAAGGATAAGAACAGGAGATAAAATGTTCTCCTTATGTAAGTCTGAGTTATGATATCAAGATATTGAAAGTTTACTCTAAAACTTGTGTATTTCCTTTAATGAGACGAAAATATTTAAAATATACATTCTTGCATTTAGCTAATTAAAAACTTTTTTATTAAATTTGGCAATTTCATTGATTTGGAAAAAAACTCTCCGGCCTTATTCCTACTTACTTTGGACGGAATTGCCCCTCCTCCTCCGAAAATCGCAAATTTTCCTTGAAGAGACAAATTGAATTGGTGAAAACGAAATGTGGTGGTGAAGAGTGCACATTTTCAACAATTTAACAAATTCTTTAAAGTTTACATAACGTTCATTTTTATTTTTAATGTTTACTGCACCTTTCTATACTTCCATGTAACGTATACAAAATCGTGAAATCTCAATTTTTCCGACTTTCAAATTAATGGTTATGTTTAATGAGTTCAGTAAGATGTTTAACATGTTTATAAGATCTGTATTGTGAAGATACCAAAGTAGTGTATGGCCCTTCACCGGTGACGCACCGGCTTCTGCGGTTAGCATCGTTAGTGGCCCCGAACACAGCAGATGACAACAGCCGGCCGGAAAAGAGACATGTCATACAAACTGGTGGGAATATCGACCTGCAAAAAGATATGTAAGAACGCATTTGCATACCTTCAAGGTCTGATTTCTTTAATGGCGGAAATTTTTGACCTTCAAGGATCTGGTGGGAAGGGAGTTTTATTTTATTGAATGGTGGGACATTTACACACAGCAATAGTATAGGTATCATTATAGGCCATCCCCGACTTAAGGGTTGAAAAACTACCCATATAGGCAGCACTTTGGCCCATCCCCTATTTAGGGCTGCCCTTATTTCAAGGTCAAATGAGATGTCCTAAAACTCCCCCAGGCCCCGCTCCACTTCCAGCCCCCGCTTTCCCTAACCCTTTTGGGCAACCGCCAGATTATGTTTTTTAATTAAATAAAATGAAAATGTACTCATTGGTAAGAAATTTCCTTGTTAAATTTGGATTATACATGAATTTAATTGTTGGTAAGCATTTCCCTTAATATTAAAGTGGTAAGCGTTTCTCTTACTATTTCTTGAATGATTAAAACCCAGTTTTTAGCCAGGAATATTGCGGTAATTCAAGGATGGAATGCAGTTTTAGCCTTGGCAACGCGGAAAAATAGTTTTTTGTTTCCTGTAATATAAAAGGCTGCAGTTTTGCGCAAGTGCATCAGAAAGGTTTCAATAGGTGTGTACAGAAAAATAACAAAACAGTAAAACTTTTAATTCGGAAAAAAGATATCCAATCTGTTAATCTACCAATGGTACTTTGAGAGTTGGATAAGCGATTTATATATGTAAAATAGGTATTGTTTCATTTTTTTCAAAGCAGAAAGCATTTTATGTAGATGGGGTAGCTTACAAACATAATTCTCTCCCCCCTCTCTCTCACACGCGCGCGCGCCCGTTTGTGTGTGAGAATTTCCCACCCTTCAATTGATACTATTGTATGTAACATGACAAGTGCACAGCAACGTACTATTGTGTCATTAGTATGTGATCAAATTGATAGACTGTGCGGCATTTTGTGTAACAGCTTGATATCCCCTAGATTACGACAACAATTAGAATAGGCAATAATGACAGCTTTTGGGTTCATATGGTCTCTACAGCATGGTCCGGTGCCTCCAGAAACTTTAACACGAATAGGGGAGTTCTTCACCCGGAGTTGTACAGAGTTACCTTCAGGTATCGCTGTGAGTAGATTAAATCATCAAAAGAATAATATATTTTAATTTGAATATTAGTGTACAAAAACACCGTGCAGAATATATATGTTTTGTGTCGTAGAACGCAGCCATGACATGGGCATTTTATTGGACCCTTGCTGAACCATAATGCAGAAAAGGCAGTTAATTTTGCATAGAACAGTTAAGATTATGTAATGAATCACTACTACTACAATAAAAATATTTAAAAGCATTACTACAGAGTTATCACTGTAGTAGAAACGGTAGAAAGAATCATTGTGTGTGAACACCGAACGCAGTTGTTGAATTTTTTTATTGTATAATATTCTCAGTTACGGTTGATTGGATATATCTACATAATCAACACATTCATTATTTGCCCTGTTTTCACAAGAAATATCCCTACTTTTCAGCACGCTTTTATTGCAGGACACAGAAATACGTTGTAGATAATTAAATACAAGGAGACAACACTACTTTTCCTGATGTTATAGTTTTGTTGAATGATTTGAAAGATTTCATTTATACTCCAAAAAGGCTGACTGAATGAATTACTAAATTAAAAACAGCTAAAATATTCTTTAATAACATTTTTCTTTGCAAAGTTAAAGAGTTTCGCGTTATCCAATATTCATTAAGTTACCTATTTGAAAAAAAATATGAAAAAAGTGAATTAGGAACGCCAGAAATCATTATATGCAGTGAGACAGCGATTATTTTTCCAATTATATAGTTTTTGTGAATGATTTAAAACACTTAATTTCTATTCCAAAACGTATCTTTGAATTAATTATTAGTTTACCTACATGAAAATATTCTTTATTTACACCTTTTTGCAAATTTAAACAGTTTTGAGTTATCTAGTGTTCATTAACGTCGCCTATTTAAAAAAAATAGTAAAAATGTAGTAAAAATTCAGCAACTCCAGAGTTCCTTTGATACAGGCAGACAACGATATTTTCCTCATTATATACTTTTGTTGAATGATTTAAACCACTTAATTTCTACTCTAAAACGTATCTTTAAAAGAATTTTTAATTTATAAAGAGTAAAATTTTTCTTTAATTGATATATTTATTTGCAAAATTAAACAATTTTGAGTTGTCTAATACTCACTAAAGTTGCCTATTTGAAGCAAAAATATGAAGGAAAAAAAATGAGTGTAGAAACGCCAGAGACCATTAAATACAGACAGACAGTGACATTTTTCCTAATTATATAGTAGTGGTGAATGAATTGAAACGCTTAATTTCAATCCAAAATGTATGTTTGAATGAATTATTAATTTACTCACAGTGAAAATGTTATTTGTACTATGTCCGTACGTAGACCCAATTCTTCGCTTATCCTCTTCACTCTACGTAACACCCCAAGTGACTGTCCTCAGCACACCACCGCCATGGATGGCCGAGGTCGTTAAGGCACGGACTCGTGAGCGGGAGGTTTGGGTTCCAATACTGCCAGGACCGTCCTCCCTGACTGAGGTTTTTTCCACGTTTTCCTCAGTCCTCATAAATGGCAAATGCCGGCGAGGTGCCCTAACTTAGGCCTGGAACGGTTCCTTCCTTGAAAAAATAAATCCTTCCGCAATACATCATTTTACCTCATGTATCATCACTGCCCATCGCCTGTGGTGCCTCTGAAACAAAAACGGGCGTTAAACATTATTCATTCATTCATTTCCCGCCACACCCTTCGGTATAGGTACTTTGCCAGCGTGAGTTACTAACCAATCAGAGGGCACGGAGGAAAGTAGCTTCACCTCACCTTGTTTGATGTTTTCATACCGATTCCAAGGCAAAATACTGGAAATGAACAAAATATTTACACATTTTCCTTGAAGTTTATCATTTCAATGTATGTGAGAAATACGTTTGATTACTTGTATAAATATATTTTACAAGTACTATATTACCACCTCCTTAGATTTTTACATTTATTTAGTAGATAAAAGAGACGAAAACTAATAAATGTCACATATCACGTGAAATTGCATTTAACTTGTAACATAAAAACTAGTAATATACAACACAACGCCTAAAAATTATTATTGCGCAACATTGCTTATTTTCATAAAAAGTTAAATAGCTTTTTTTTTCACTGTCGTATAGTAAGAGCGCCATCCCCTTAATTTGAATCATACGTAGACTCTGAAATAATTAAATAAACTTTAAGAATCTACTACATATCCAGATGAAATACTTGTTTATCGGCAGGAAGGGGGAGATTTTCGAGAGAAATAAAAACAAGTAAAATGAGAAGATGCCACAATATAAGAGTTTTGCACCGCCACGGGTGGCTGAGGTCGTTAAGGCGCGCAATCGTGAGCGGGAGGTCTGGGGTTTGAATCGCGCCAGGACCGTCGTCCCTGACTGGGGTTTTTTCCTCAGTCCTCATAACTGGCAAATGCCGGGGAGGTACTCTAAACTTAGGCCTGGAACGTTTCCTTCCTATAAAAATATCCTTTCCCAATTTATCATTTCATCTCATGTATCATTAGTGTCCACCGCCTGTGGTGCTTCAGTAGTAAAAACGGGCGTTAAACACTACTCAAAAAAGAATTGTATAACACATGTAGGTGTATTTTAATATAGGTGGTGTAATATAGGAAAGAATTTAGTACAAGGTACGGAATAGCATCCTGGATTGATTTTATTTCGGGAAACCTTATCTTTTCAACGACTTAGTCACTACTGTGCATGCACAATACCTCGCGTCCCCTCTTGGTTTTCAGGCAATGACGTTTTTTCTACTGCGCATGTGCACCTATTAGCCCTAGGCAGCAAAAGTAAGTGAAGGAGTATCACAACTTTAAAGGAAATTCCAGTCTCAATGTAAAAACATAGAAATGTTATTAACCGGGCAAAACTTTTAGGAAGGAATTCTTAAACATCGCTATGATAAAAAAACATTTAGACAGAAATTCACAAATCATCGAAATGCATTTCACAGGTAATAACCTTTTCGGTCAGAAATATCAGAACTTGGGGTGGGAAAACATTGAAAATCCATTAACAGATAAAAATACCAACCCAAAGAAAAACATCACCACCTAAAAAATACTTGATCCTGGGAGGATGAACAGGTTTTAGTCTTGTTCACACAGCACGATCGTTGTGGCACGGGGAGCAGTTAGAAGCCTGTTTGACGTATTAAATATGTGCCACGTAGTTTTCATCACGCTGAATAGGTCGCAGAAACCGGTGCTAGAAACAACACCGCAGTAGTTCGTTTAATGTAAGTTGTAAATGCTAGTTTACATTTTTTCCTGAAATATTTGACATTAAAAATTTAGATTATTTAAAATTGGATCATAACAGTAACATGCACACCGCGGCGCCTAAAAATTATATTTTCGAATCATAACATATCTTTTTTGCATAACTGCTATTGCACTATAATATTTTTGCACAATATGAGCACTTTTGCATGATAATAAAATTTTTATCTCCTAATGACATGATTTGCATAATAATAATAATAATGATGATTATAACATTCTTTGCGTCATAACAATATTTTGTACCATAACATCATATTGCCATAGTAATGATGATGATGATGATGATAATAATAATAATAATAATAATAATAATAATAATAATAATAATAATAATAATAATAATATAATATAATAATAATAATAATAATAATAATAATAATAATAATAATAATAATAATAATAATAATAATTGTTTTTGCGTAGCAAGAACCTTTTTGCATAATAGCAACATGTTTCAAACCCACCATTAAAAAAAATCAATGCTCTGCCTACAAGATCCCGACGAAACTCTTGTATACTCGGTCTTTACGTATTTGGTTTTGTACATGTCCGGACAGGCTTGCGACATCTGCTGACATCAAGTGCAGTTTTTCCCTCCCTCTCTTGCAGAAGACTGCCTAATGCACATCACCAACGTCGGTACTGAGAACATTTCGGAACAGCCAACATGTCCAATTGTGACCTTATGCAAGATGTCCCGCCATTTTGTATAATAAATGAAACAATATCTCCTAAGCCGTCTGTTGCTGAATGCTGTGTGCTAGATGTCCCACTATTCAATAATGTAAAACTCCCTCCACACCAGATCTTTGAAGGTCGACAAATTTCCACCATTAAAGAAACCCGATCTTGAAGGTATACAAATGCGTTCTTACAAATCTATTTGCAGGTCGGCATTCCCACCAGTTTGTGTGACATGTCCCTTTTCCGGCTGGCCGTTGCTATCTGGTGTGTTCGAGACCGCTAATGAAGCTAGCCGCAGGAGCCAGTAGTCATGAGGAAGGGGTCATACACTAGAGCGAATTTCTTTGAATTGATGAAAATGTAGAAATCATACGAATACAATCAAAAATAAATGAAAATGTTTATAAATTATGTAGAACGATATAAATATGAACTTACAATGTTTGATCGGTTTGGTCAAATAGATAATAACGTCGTTAATAGCCTTATGCTTGACAATGGGTTAACTTGGGTAGAAAAAGCCGAAAAATATGCAAGGATATTCTGGACGTGTACCTTATCAACCTTTGAACCTTTTGTCTCTTTGCAGTACTTCCTGGAAATTTCTATTTCTTCAGTGTCCAGCTTTTTGTGTTTGGGCTTTATGGTATTCAATTAGGAACTGAACTGAAACATGTATTACAAAATTTAAAAAAAGTCATTTTACGAACGATATGGACACGATTGGCAACAGAGGAAAATATTCATACACATTAAGATAATTTTAAACATTTGCATCGGAGGAATGGAAAAATTAGTGCTGTGTAAAAGATTTAAAAGGAACGAATACTACACAAAGTACATACTCATATTCATGTTCATTTATGTCATCCATTTTATCATACAAATTATGTACAAGTTATTTAAACTAAATTGTTTAAAACATTATAGCAAACATATTATAATAACATAGAATTGCATCTTCCACAGACTTAAGTATTCAAATTAGTACAGTATTAACCAATTTAAAAACAAACCTCAGCTTGTAGATTGCCAATAGATGTATACTGGACTCTTTCCAGCCTCCTCTAAAGCTGATTGATTCAGTTATGATATGATATGATATGATACAGAACCTGTTCATATTATTGAATGTGCTTATTGGATGTTAAATTTCTTAATGTTATTCTTGGGTATTACCCTCGATGGTGTATTCTTTCTTGCGTCCTTAGAGCGATATTAAGACAATTTTATAAAAATCAGCTTGTAGAACTACAAATATAAGCTGAATAGGCCACAAAGAAATAAGTGTTCTGATGTGGACAGAAAGACGATCATTTTGTTTACTAATACTTCTTCTACCACTACTACTACTACTACTACTACTACTACTACTACTACTACTACTACTACTACTACTACTACCACCACCACTACTAAACCTTTCTTCCAAACCATAATAACAATGGTAATTAAATATGAGTAGAGATTTTTTTTTTTAAATTTACCTAGTAAAATATTTTTTTGTACTTTCTGAAAGATGGTTAAACATAACAAAGTCCAGTGTGAATGAAGCTACTAAACGGATTCTTCTTATATGTTATATTGTATGTATGTGTTGCTTGTAAAAATACCGAACTATTTATAAATAGTTATGTTTCATATATATAGATGCATAGTACCAGTAATATAGGTAAAAAAATCTGTCTGGAACTGGTACCTGAATGGGGTTGCGTTATAGTTAGTTACCCCAGATTATACCATATGTTAAAATGAAATGAAAATGGACAAAATATAGATTCTATCTTCTTCTAATCCGAACATATTTCTCAGCAGCTGTAATGCATACCATTGCTTAATTATATATTTTGATAATACTTCAGGATGTTTTGACCAAATTTCCAGTAACTTCAGATTACCTCTATAGTTAATTACTTTTCCCTGAAATTTAATAGCTGGTGTAATGACATTCTTGTTCTGAACATGGTGAAATGAAATGACAATGTTTTACCCTTATTAATAACTATTTTTTTCCTTTCAAACCAGTCAGTTAACTGGTCGATGGTCCCATAATTCGGGAATGATTTTTTGGTATTAACGATACAGGCGAAATACTTATGCACTGAAGATCCAAATCCTTCATAAAAAGTTCTAAATTGAGCTATGTATCCGCAAATTGTGGTAAAATAGAAACTGGCGAAATTGCCCCATAATTACGACCTTTTCAACGGAAATTGTAATTTATTGATAATCCGCGCCAAATATGACTTACTTTCAAATATAAAATGAAAACAATTTCCTGTATAAATATGGTCAACTTTTCCGCATATTTGAATCTTTCAGCGTTTCTTGCGAGCTGTACCTGGCAATGCTGTGTACATAGTTCAAGGAACGATAACCAGGGAGCAGCGCGATCTGAAAACGGTCATCTCTTTCTCACCTTGGTGAGACCAAGATAACTGTGCAGTTACCACCGCGCTTTCGAATGAAACTGAATGCATTTGGTAGCCCTGGCGCTTCCTGTGGTTATTTGAATGATCTGGCAATTCATATTCGATTCCTGTAAAGGCGTAGTCTAAGTTTCAAATCTCATCACAGGAACATGCGACACGTATGCCATCGGCTGCAATAGGCTTTTAGTTTTTCATTTTATCAATTTCGAAATGGGTAAAACATCCACGGTTACTGTGCATTCAGGTGCTTTAGAATATGCGGAAGAAAGCTTTTGTGTTTTGATGCGCAAAATTAAATTATGATTGCAAGGTGTAAAACACGAGAATCATATTGGAACGAAAAGATTCATGCGACAAACATCTAAATAGTGAATTGCACAAGAAAAATAAACGAGTTTATAAGAAAAAAGGCGACAGTTGTCAATCGGAGATAGTTTTAATGGCACTAATCTTGCAAAATTTACAAGAGGGAATCCCTAACAAATATTTTGTCAGCCTTCCTGGGAGCAGACATTTCATGTTCATTTCAATGAACGTCTAATGAGTAAATATATTGAAGGTAAGTTCACAATTCCTAGTTGCCAGAAAACTGAAAAAAAACTTTGCTTTTCCTAAATTATATTAACATATCTTTGTGTATGGGAAATTCTAGGTTATAAAAATTAGCTGTCTACAACACATTGAAATTATTCAATTCAAAATTGATAACAGGCTTGTTAGCCTAGAATCCCGTTCTGTGCTCATTGACTGACTGTCTATTCCAAAGGATTAGGGTACCTCCACTGTATTTGATATTTATGAGGACTGAGGAAAACCTGGAGAAAATCTCAGTCAGGAAGGACGGGCGATCCGTGGCGGTCCCAAGGATAATGAAACCGGTCTTAATTTCAAAAACAGGTGAACTTAGTCTTTTTAACGTCATCGATTCATGAATAATTAATTTATAGCACATGTGCCAGATTGACAATTTGAGGTAACCTTACTTCCGCACCTGTTTTTTTTTTTTTTTTTTTCCTGTCATTCAAGATATGACGTTCTTTCAGTTGCAAACACGCTACGAAAGAGCTGAAAAGTACGAGAACGGCGTAAAAGAAACAGCGAATGAAAAGAAAACAATTGTGCACTGTGATGAAACAACAAACAGAAACCCGATGAAGTGCTCACTATCCAGTTCCGAATTTCTGAGAAGAACGATTCAGTTTTGAAACTACTTGTGGCAGGAAAGATTTCACACTTCAGTTGAATGTTCTCAGACATCGTATCAGTTTTCACCCGTTTCGCAGGGGACTACAATAACATTATGGCTGTAATGAGGGATGGTACTAGATGTATGTCAAAGTTGTTTGCGAATACTTAAAGGCCCTGAATCAGAAGGTCTAACATATGTTCAGTGCTAGGCCCATAAAGCAGATGTGTTCGCAAAAACATATACCACTGTGCTTAAAGATCTTATTGAATAAGTCTTTCAAATAAAAATGCGTTTGTGAAAACTTGAAAGCTCAAACATTGTTATCTTCGACATTTAAAAATTCCCCAAAATTAAAGAAATCAATTAAATTGTTTTCCTTATTTTTAATCACTCGCAGGGGCTCTTGGATGACGACAGTTCTCTAAATAGAAGGCTTTTGGAGGATGTCTTCGGATAATTTTAAAGAGCTGGAATAACTTTTCTAATTTAGTAGCACTTTCAATTTTGGTGACCTAACTTCTGGATAGATGAAGGCTATGCCACGTGAAGTTAAATTTTCCAAATAACAATGTACTTCTGTTGTGAATCTGATCACTAATGTGTGATTTCCAGTGGCAAATTATGACAATGAATGAGCGTTTTCTGCCTACAAATACGTACTATTTGATTCTAGAGTATCTTTATCAAGCGCAAGCGTCGAAACCATTCTTAGCCTGTAATGTGTGGATGAAAACGGCAAGCATGTAATTAATGTTCATGGTTAAATTTTTTTGTATACTTCAAAGGGATATTTTAAATAACGTTTTTTTTTATTTACTATAACTTAATTTCAAATTTGTTTTTGAATGGTTTTATACAAATTTTACTGCAGCGGGTCCAGACAAATGTCTCTCTTGTATGCATGTGTCTTCTACTGCCTCCGCTTGCCTCTTGGATTCCTATCTAACGGCCCATATCCTGAATTTGTTACAGTTGAATTTTGCCCAATTTTTTCCATGTGCGAAATATGCCCAAAATTGCCCATTTTTTAACGAAATACTTACGGAAATAAAATCACTTTAGGCATAGAAATAAGGGGTAAATAATCACAATAAAATGTTACCCCTATACACAAGACCTTTAAAAACAAGAGCTAGGCTTGCGCCCAGTACGTGGAATGCAGATCCAGAGCATTTTAATAATTTTACAATATTAAAATGCTACTAAAGAAAGAGATAGGGAAAGCTCATGAAGCATATTTGGAAAATTTACTAAGAGTAAAGCAATTAGGTTGTTTTTTTTTATGATTACCAAGGAGGTGCAAAGAAAATAAAGAATCTATTGCATTTTTAAAAAATAAGCTTGGAGAAATGATTTCAGATGAAAAGAAAAAAGCCAATGTAGTAAATTCTTAATATATTGCCTTCTTTAACAAATATGAAAACATATTTTAAGTAAAAACTAACACATGTTATTTTTTTTTAATTACCGCGAAAAACTTATGGAAAAAATTTAAAAATTTAAAAATTAAAATCGAGGGTTGTGGATGATATCACAACGGAATTTTTAAATCTATGGTGTGAAGCCAAGATAACAGTCACGGGTGGCCGAGGTTGTTAAGGAGCAAACTCGGAGTGTTTTTTTTTTCCAGATATTTTCCAGCCCTCATAAATGGCAAAAAAAAAAGAGCCAAAATTCCAAAATTAATGATGTCATTTCATATTTCCATTAACAACTGCAATCATATGTGTGATTGCAAAATGAACACAATACTAAATGAACACAATACTACTGTACAACAGGGGAATCCTGTGATTCAAATAATGATTGGCCAATGAGTCCTGTATCTGTAGCGTGCAACGTAATGGAACATCATATAGTTAATGAGTTCTTAAGGGAAAGAATGCAAAGGCTTTTTTTTTAAATTGTGTTTAACGCCAATTTTACTAGTAAGGCACCACAGGCAGTGAACACTGATGACACGTAAGATCAAATGATAAATTAGTAATTTTTTTCTCTCTTTTACGAAGGAAACGTTCCAGATCTAAGTTTAGGGTACCTCCCCGGCATTTGCCATTTATGAGGCCTGAGGAAACCTGGAAAAAACCTCAGCCCCATATTTGCCGCTCACGAGTTTGCGCCTTAACGACCTGGGCCACCCATGGAGGTACAAAGTCTTAAAATAGGACTGGTGCAATCAAAAATAGGGAAAATAACATCTAGTGTGCAAAAAGGCTTTTTACTCGGTCTCCTGTTCTTGTAAATGCATATAATCAGGAACGTAAAATCGAAAGTTAGATTATTCGCCCTTGATTGTATCATGAAAAGAAATGTTAAAAATGATTCTGATGTCGGAATTTTTAAGGAGGGTCTAAATCAGATACATCTTTGGTATAAAGAAAATAAAATGAAAATTAACAAAGACAATGTAGTTCAAAGGCATTTTACAAAATGTTAGAGCAAATTAATGTGTAATATAATTTTAATGGCATACTTATTCACAAGTAGACACTTGTAAATGCGTTGGGGCGTACTTCCAAAGAAGTCTTGCTTGGGATAAACAAGTTAGTTATATTTAAAGGAAGAAGTGTAAACCTTAATTTTTAAAAAGAGAGTATAAATTCGAAGGAATTAGTATATGTGGGACTCATAATGGAATAGAGGCCCTTTGAAAGAGTACAGCGTAAGTCAACAAAATTTGTAAAAGTGGAGATGGACATGACAGATAAATGATGAGAGAATTAGTCTGGGAGCTTCTTGCTAGACTAACCAATATGATTGCTAACCACTTACCACTCTGAACCATGTTCAGAGCTCATATGAGAGAAAAACCATAGAAATAAATATAAAAGCGCTTACACAAGCCGGCATGTTATGGCAAGGCAGATCAAGAGTATAAAGTTTAAAAAATAACATATAGGAGAAAATTCTTTGTGGATCAGACAATAACTGATTGGAATAAGAAACCTGCAGCAGTCTTTTCTGCTTCTCCCCTGACTGCGAAAGTATTCAAATCAAATATAGATGCAGATTGGGCATATAATTGTAGCACTAAACAACAATGTAATGTTTACTGTAATTTTCATGGCCTTTTTAACTGTAATTATTTTTGCAGATATTTAAATGTATATTTTACTGCCACTGTCTCTTTCTCATTTGCAGTTAACTAATACATACATACTTTCCATTATCTATAGTTATCAAGACTGTGCAGGAACTTATGCAGTGACAATGAACTTAAATACTAAATTTAATCATCCTTGACAAAACTTTAAGCACAGTCAAACAGGCCATGTTTCACTTTTATTCCGGTAAATATAACAGTTTAATAAAATAGGCATTTGCAATTTTACATCTCATTTCTTCCTTACTGCCAGCGGAAAAGGGAGTGGTGGAGGCTCAACTAAGCAGGGCCTCCAACATGCACTCAGTTATCATGGTAACTAAGGCACTATAAATTGAGGGTATAATCGTCTGCCATTTTGGTTCCAGGCTGCTGATCAAGCTTTAGATTCTCCTTACTTTCGCTGGAATTGCAATCGAATACAGTAATTATGCGTATATTTATGCAGGGTGTCCCTTAATCGCCGTCCAATAATTATTATTTTGAATAGGATTATTTACAGACGCTCTTTAACATCGCAGGTCATCAGCGTCCCATTCAACTCAGAGCGTGAAATGGCCGAAATTTTTTCTCAGAGGCCTCTTTTTTCAGGCTTGAGGTTCTTTATTCGTGCCGCAAATGTACGACACGGGATCCACGGCTTTATTTCGCTTCCGAAGGAAGTCATACTTTGGATTTTTACGCCCCGAAATAATCCATCGGTTCTGGCCGGGATCGAACCCGCGATCTTGGATTTAGGAGCCAAGTATGGTAACTACTACATCACCAGGACCGACAAATTTGTTCAACAGGACAACCCAAACGACTGCATAAGGGCTGGCCAAATCCGCTCTTATAAGACCCTCATTGTTTTACCGTTACATTAAATAGGAGTATTGCAACCGTTATAGTTATTTTATTTAAAACTGCCCTTATGGTATTGTTAATATTGTCACCACGCACAAGGCAAAATTTTCTAACATAGTGCTTTGATTGTGACATTGATCTAACCGATGTATATTTATTATGTTTTTATTGTTAGTATACAATAGTGATAATAACATGAATATTAATGCAATAATAATAATAATAATATTAATGCAATAATAATAATAATAATAATAATAATAATAATAATAACAATAATAATAATAATATGTCTAGTTCGTTATGAATCATAAATATAAGATCATTTGTTGGCTAGCGACTTTGGCCTACATATCGCAGCTGTTATTTGTGTACTAGTGTTTAGGATGCCGGGTCTAACAGAGAGATCCCGAGTTCGGTTTTTGTTCCTCCCGATGGTTCTTTAAACCTGTAATACATGCCTATTTCAATGTAATTATATCATATTTCTACGTGTTTTGAGAAATATGGTCTTATTATCATAGAAGAATACGTTTCCAGAATCCCTTGGGTATGAAAGCGATGGTTCTCGTACGAAGAAATCCTACAGCAGTAACATAACGAAGAGGTGGATACAGAAAAATACACAACGCTGGTACAAATAGTTTGTAATGCTAGAGGAAATGTTTTGCTGTACAAAACTATATCAACAACTATTTCTGCAACATTATTTGCCTTTGCGTCATTTTTTCCGACGCACTATTTGCGACTGGAGACGAACAAAACTCTACGACTAGTCTGTGCACCAAAAATTAGGCCGATTGTTTATAGATGTCAGGAGGATATGCTGACTTTATTTCGTGAAAAAAAACCCACGTGATCAATAGACAATCCAAAGTCAAATTAGAAATCAGAAAGACTTCCATTCATCCAATACTCTAAGGACAGAAGTGGCTTCTCATACAAACTTCATTTTGTTCATGTATTAGAAGAAAACGTCTTTCATACTAGAATTATTTGTATGATAAGCTGTCTCCAACAAGTTCTTTGGTCAGATGAAAGAACCTTCACCAATACTGGCAACGTAATCGGGCACAACATGGTGTACATTGCAGATCGTAATCCTTGATAGTTCTGTGAGCATCATACCCGGATTTGATGGCAACTCGCTGTATAGTTTGACATTTTAGATGATCAACTTATTGAACCAGTTTTCCTGGAGGACGATTCTCAATTGAGAATGTTTCTTGATCTTCCAGACTCGTCTAAATAACGGCAATCTTTAAGATAATGTCAAGTTGCAGCTGATTATATATCACTGGCTATGGATGGAAAGCGCACCGGTACATTATGACCTAGCGATACAGGCTTTTCTCCATCTTAACTATGCGCTGAAGTGAATGTACCGAGGGGCTTATATCTTGGACCCCTGTTCGCCGGAATTCCCTACCCAAGATTTCTTTCTATGGGGACACCAAAAAGCTCAGGTCTATTGCAATAGGCCACAAAACATTGCGATCCTTTAAAGTTGATTCATCGCTGCTTGAAGTAATATGACACGACAGATCCTGGGATGGCTGCACTAGGATACAGAGCGGTGTCTTTACATTGCATAAGCTCCAAAGGTAGGACAACCGAACTCGAGGGATGGATGGTCCGGGCGAAGGGTATATACCCCTTCCTACCTATCTTACCGACCTTCAGGGGCGTGGTATACAATCCCACTACATATAACTTTCTTACCGGCCTTCAGGGGTCTGGTAGACAATTCCGCGACACGTTGTAGGCTGCTTCCTTACCGAACTTCATAGGCATGGTATGCAAACTTTCAACAAAATCATTTAAAAAGAGGTCGTTATTTTATTGATTATACGAATAACTATACAAAATATTACTTACAAAATGGCGGCAATTAAACGTTTGCTATATACACGTGCTTAACGATGGTAAAAACTGTCATATATATACACTGTTATAAACATTTATTATATAACATTTATATGATTATACATATTTATTACAAAATGGCGGCAATGGAAATATGTAGCTACCTTGCCGGCCTTCAGAGGGAAGTGTATGGTTGGCAATCCAGTAATATATTCCTTCCTTAAGGGATGTGGTAGTCAACCCATTTTACAAGATGTTTTTGTAAAGTTCTTTTATTGATTATACATATATAAATGGCGAGAAATTGAATTAAACATTATAATTATACAAAATATTAATTACAATCCGTGGGGCAAGCATATATTCAAGGGCAAGCATACTTTCATGGGCAAGGATATTTTCAGGGGCACCACACTTTCGTAAGCAAGCATTCTTTCACGGCCATAAGAATGATTAAGTAGCCACCATTCTTTTATTGATTATACATATAATTACATAAATTATCAAAATGGCGGACTATGTGTGGAATTCTTAGTGAGAAAACTATGAACTATAAATGTCAGGAAATTATAGGTAGAGGTAAACAAGTCTAAGTGGACAAATGTTTAAACTATATTGACTGGGAATTATTGAAAAGTGAAAATAACAAAGAAACAGAGTGCATTATATTTGAAAATAATAAATATAGCAAGTAGAGAAGTTTAGATATTTTATAGGGTCAACAATCAGGACGAATGAGAATTCAACGAAAATAAGTAACAATGATAGGCAAGGGCATGACGTAAACCCAATAGGGCAATATAATGCAATCGTATTAGAATTAATCATAAACAAAAAGTCATTGAAAACACTTGTGATGATAGCTTTATGAAATTATTCTTTTCCCTGGCTTCTTAGATAGACTTAGCAAGTTTTCGAAAGGCACATGCTGAAAGGAGGGAGAGAGAGAGAGAGAGAGAGAGAGAGAGAGAGAGAGAGAGAGAGTCCAAAGCGATTGAGGAAGCACTTGATTTAAAATTTGATAATTGTGAAACTTTTATCCACATTGTTTAAAAAAAATTATTCACTTTTGAAAGTAACTTGATGTTTTTATCTAATAGTGAAGTCGTTTTTGCAGACGATGATGATTATGGTTTAAGGGGCGCACAACATCTAAGGTCATTAGCGCCGAAACACACTAAAAATGCACCAGAATTAAATAAATAAGTAATCTACACCAGATATGTGTAGAAAATGAACACAGTAGCCCTGTAGGCATTAAAATATAAACCCAAAAACAAATAACAAGGGTAATAAACATAACAACAAACTAGACCGTTACTAAAAATTCAGCTGCAAGAGCTGAAAACACAACAGTCTGTAATGGACCAAAAGGTAACCATAAAAAAAACCCAAAACAAATAACAAGGGTAAACTTGTCAACAAACAAACGGCGGGTAGTAAAACTCAGCCGCAAGAGCGGAAAAACAAAACAATTCTAATAGCCCAAAGTTGGACAGTAAAAACCCCAAAAGAAAAACAAGGGCAATATGGTTAACAACGTGTAAAGACTGGTGATAAAGCGCAAGCAAGAGCTTTAAAAACAAACTTGCTTATAACGGTCTAAAATGGTAATAATAAAATCCCAAAACAAACAACAGGGCAATATGCAACACAACAACGTAAAGACTGTACTAAAAATATGCAGCAAAAACTGAAATAACAACAGTCTTTAAATAGTCTAAAAATGCCGTCATGGGTAAAAAGATAAAACCTCAGACCTTGCTCCAAAAACCACTAACACGGATAAAATGGAGCACTCGCTCAACAGCAACCACATCATCTGCAAGCATCTCCGCAATGCAGGAGGGCAAACCCAACGAAAGTCTAAAAGCTGCCAAATGATGGCATTCGAGTAAAATGTGACGCACTGTAAAGGGGTGGTCACAATGAGGGCAAGCTGGAGCGGGTGGACCATTAAAAAGGTGAGAGTGACTAAAACGGCAATGCCCAATTCTAAGACGAGCTAAAATTACTTCTTCGCGACGAACAGCGCGAGAAGAAGTCGACCAGGTAAAAGGGGATGATCTACATTCCCGAAGCTTATTGGCGGGTATTTTTAATCCCACTCATCGCGCCAGCGCGAGAGAATGCCTCTACATAATAAATGGTTAAAATCGCCAAAATAAAAACATTGCTCGTCCTCAGCAGGGTCTAAAAGAGCGGATTTAGCTGCGACATCTGCGGCCTCATTACCTTTGAGTCCTACGTGTCCAGTACCCATAATAGTGTCACCCTGACGCCAGCGTCGAAAAGAGTTAACACTATATCCTGGACCTCCTGTACAAGGAGGTGGTGGTTGTACAGATTTCTAAAACTTAAAATTGCACTCAAAGAGTCAGAACAAATAACAGTATTCCCAAGCCCGTGATCAGAAATAAATAAATCGTCCGATAAATAGCATAAAGCTCCGCCATAAAAATAGATGTCGCAACGTTAAGACCATAGGTAAAACTTGCTCCATTAAAAACAAAAGCACATCCTACTCCTGTGTCAGACTTCGGGCCGTCGGTAAAGATAAAATTCCAGCCATTAAAAGAGGAGACAATCTCGCTAAAACACTACGAATAATGGGTGCTGCGGTCGAAGATGTTGGACAGGACGTAAGCCCAAAATGAACGGGGGCTTCCGCTAAAAGCCAAGGGGGAGAAGAAGTTTCCCCGGATAAGAAGAAAGCAGGTAACTCGACGTCCAACGTCCGTAAATTCTCCCGAAAACGAAAGCCAGCAGGCTTAGGAGTAAAAGACCGAGCAGCATAAAAACTAACCAAAGACACATTAAAAACGGCTCGTTCGTGGGATGACGAGGTTGCGCAGCTAGCCGACAACTATACGCAGAAAGTAAAACATTCCGACGATAAAACAACAGAGGTTCTCCAGACTCCGCACATAAGCTTAACACAGGACTGGTTGGGAATGCTCCAATGGCAACACGGATAACCCGGTGATGAATCGGGTTAAGGCGACGAAGCACAGAAGGTCGCGCCGAGCCATAAACCACACAGCCATAATCCAGTTTTGATCGGATGATAGAGCGATAAAAACGTAAATGAACAGTCCGGTCAGCTCCCCAAGATGTGCCACTCAAAACACGTAAAATACATGGAGAACGTTCCCACTTGCCTCTGAGTTGTGCTATATGCGATGACAGCATAATTTCCTATCCAAAACCAAGTCAAAGAACCTAACTTCGTCTGCGAAAGAGAGATCGTCTGGGCCAAGATGGAGCGAAGGTGGAGGATATTCCTTGTGGCGCCAGAATTTCATGCAGACGGTCTTCTCTGCGGAGAAACGGAACCCGTGAGACACACTCCAAGCGTAAAGACGGTCGAGACAGCATTGGAGGCGGCGTTCCAAGAGACAAGTTCTCCGAGAGGAAAGATAGATGGCAAAATCGTCTACAAACAACGACTATTGCATTCCTGGCGGTAAACACTCGGTGATAGAGTTAATAGCAATGGCAAACAGTGTGCAACTAAGTACCGAGCCCTGAGGTATACCGTTCTCTTGAATAAAACTAGATGATAAAACTGATCCCACGCGAACATTAAAAACTCGGTCTTTCATAAATTCCTGAATAAAAACAGACATACGCCCACGTATGTTCCAACCGTGAAGCGATCGGAGGATACGGCCTCTCCAGCAAGTATCATACGCTTTCTCCAAATCAAAAAACACGGCAACCGTTTGGCACTTCCGAATAAAACCGTCCATTATGTGGATTGAAAGAGACACAAGATGGTCGACAGCGGAACGGTGACGACGAAAACCGCACTGAGCGTTTGTTAATAAATGCCTCGACACTAACCACCACATAAGCCGCCCGTTAATCATGCGTTCCAACACCTTGCAGACGCAGATGGTGAGGGAAATCGGGCAGTAACTGGAAGGAAGATGTGGGTCCTTACCAGGCTTAGGAATAGGAATGACGGTAGCCACTCGCCATGCGCTAGGAAATGTGCCATTATACCAAATAAAATTAAAAGACTGTAATAAACAAGCTTTGCCCTCTGCTGACAAATGCTGCAACGTGGTACATGAACCCCATCTGGCCCCGATGCGCAATATCGAGAGGTAGAAAGGGTATGCTCCAGTTCCCTGGCGGTAAAAGGAACGTTAAAGCACTCCTGATGGTCGGGGGCAAAGGAGAATCCGACTCAACCTGCTCCTTTAATGCGCGAAATGAAGCCGGGTAATTGGCGGAGCTCGAAACATCAGCGAAGGTTCTGCCTAAAATATTGGCGACATCAATTGGAGTAGTGAGCACTCGATTTAAAATCCTAAGACCGGGTATAGGTGTAAATCTTGGTTTGCCAGCAACGCAGCGTAACATGTCCCAAACTACAGACGAAGGCGTTGTGCGGTTAAAAGAAGAGGTAAAAACTATCCAAGACACCCTTTTCCTATCCTGAATAATACGACGGCATTTGGCGCGCAATTGCTTGTAGCGAATCATGTTTGCTGAAGTAGGGTGGCGACGAAAAACTCTTAGAGCACCCCTGCATGCACGCAACACATCCCGGCATTCAGCGGTCCACCAAGGAAACGGTAAGCGTCCGGGGCGGCATCATCACCGGGGAATAGCCTGATCTGCGGCTGTTATGATGACCGTACGGAGGTGCTCGATCATGAGGTCGATAGATGGAAATTTACACCCTGAAAATTGGGCCAAAGATCGAAAAAGAGGCCAGTTCGCCTTTTCAATAAGCCATCTCGGCGCGCGCTGCGACTGTGCGTGTGGAGATAGAACGTGTATCTGACACGGAAAATGGTCACTGGAGTATAAATCGGAGAGGACGTTCCAGGTGAAACGTACAGCAAGTGCGGCAGAACAAAAAGCTAAATCCAAATGTGAAGAACAATGAGTACTGTCAGAAATAAAAGTAGGTTGACCAGTGTTGAGAGAATGAGCGGTGGCGGTCGAGAAAGTCTGCCAGCATGCTACCCCTGGCACACTCCGTGGTGGAACCCCATAGAGGATGGTGCGCATTAAAATCTCCCAAAAGCAGGACAGGGGGCGGTAGCTGACACAGCAGATTTTCAAGATCAACCATAGTGATAGTGCCGAATGGAGGTAAATAAACCGTGCAGACAGATAAACTAAGGCCAGAGAAATGAACTGCAGCTGCACAAGCTTGTAAAAGAGTTTGCAGGTGTAAAGAAGTACTGTAAACGTCATCCCTTATTAACATTAAAACTCCGCCATGTGCGGGAGTACCATCTTTGGGAGGTAGATCAAATCGCACGGAAGAGTAACCGCGTAAGGTAAAAGAATCTTGCGGGCCAAGTTTAGTCTCTTGGAGACAAACTAGCGAATATTCAGTCGATCGCAAAAGTAACTCTAAGTCAGGTCTTCGACTGCGGAGTCCACGCACATTCCATGAAAGGATAGCCATTGTTAAAATTAGATAAAAGTAGTTTAAAATGTATCACCTTACTTTTTGGACGGTCCAGGACGAATCAAGCGTCCTTTCTTCAGTCGCGTGGGACTAGGTGGTTTCCCAGGAGCAGACGCATCCTGCTCCATCACCTCCTCAGAGGGAGGGCTCTCCCGCTGAGAAGTATCCACCGAATCCAACACCTGGTATCGGTTAGATGTGGATATAGGCGGTGACGGCGAACGCCTAGCGGTCTTGCTCCCGTCGTGGGAGCGGGACCTCCGAGGAGGAGGACTCTTTTGCTTATTTACAGGAGTGGGCGTCTTAATAAAATCAGTCCTGGTGTAAGAAGTTCAAAATTTAATTTCAGGGGCATTGAACACAACCGGCTTAGGCTTCACGGTAGTTCGTTTTGGATAACTGGGCTCATTACGGACCCGAGTAAAAACAAGGTCACAGGTCTGCGTACTACTGTCGCGCTTCTTGGCCGCTGAAGAAGCTACTGCGCTGTAGGTACCGGTCTTAGGTACTGTAGGCTAGCGAGATTGAAATCGCTTTCGGGCATCCACAAAGGAGAGTTTTTCCTTAATCCGGATTTCCTGAATACAGCGTTCATCGCGATAGCGAGGACAGTCGCGGGATGAGGCGGGATGATCCCCTCGGCAATTCACGCAGACTGGAGCCGATGAGCATGCTCCTTCATGACCTTCAAGACCGCAGGTTCCACAGATGGAAGTGTAGTTCTTACAAGATATGCGTGTATGTCTAAAACGCTGGCACTGATAACAAAGCAACGGGCTTGGGACATACGGTCGCACTTCGATCACTTCGTAGCCCGCTTTAATTCTCTGCGGTATGTCTACCTTATTAAATGTGAGGAAGAGGGTTACGGGAGGGCTGTACTTCTCCGTCTCTCCTCGCCTGCACTCGATACACAGACGTGACCCCTTGGTCTTCCAAACAACTTTGGATTTCCGGGTCAGTCATACTGTCAAGAACAGTAGTAGTTATAACTCCTCGCGACGAATTTAGCGATTTATATGGCTCGACACGGATCGGATAACCGTGGAGATTCGCCGCCTTGAGCAATGAGTCACTCTGCGACATTCCAACTGTCTCCACTAAAAGAGATCCATTGCGAAGTCGTGTGCAGGATTTCACGGGTCCAGCTATGGCGTCTATGCCCTTCTGAATAATAAATGGGTTTACCCTTTGAAAGGACTGACCGTCTTCTGTACGACTAATGACTAAGTAACGAGGAAAGGGCTTCTCAGTTACTTCTTTTACCTCTACTCTCGTTTCATCTGGGTAAAATTGTTTTCATTAACGATAGTGATTTAATCCTCCACCATTACATCTGTCTCCGATAGCATGCTGCTTCCTGGGCGCCACCCCGGCTTAGGTTAGTTGCCCTGGCCTGGAACAAGTAACCTCAGGGTCACACCTTCCTGGGTATAGACAAAAGGACCAAATCGCCTGCAGGAAGTTTACAGCGCATGTAATGGCCCCTCCCCGGGCCTAGCCTTTACCAGGGGATACGCTCTTGCCCTACATGATGGCCCAGTGCTGGGGGTCACGCCATTACCCAGTCACATTTTAACCCTGTCAACACGGGGGCATCAATAAGACTAAAAGCAGGAGGAATAAAAATGGAGACGAAATAAAAAGGAGTCAAACGCGCTAAGCGCGGACCTGTGTGAGCAGCTCGGCTGCCTCGGGGTCGCTACGCCCCGTACCCAAAATTTGGGCCCCAGAGGGGTCTTTGCAGACGGTATCTCTTATATTTGTTCCAAATCATTCCAACAGTTATATAAACTTTATATGTACGATATGTGCAAACTATTTTTTTCTTTGTTGCCTGCAAAATTTAATAGTAAACTGGTCACTTATAAATCATGAACCGGAACAAAAAATCAGAGCTGTCACATTATAAATATAGTGTTCTAGCAGCAGTAAAAACTATTTTCTCTACTACAAATTTTTGCGGGTGTAGATTTGATCTGGGATTCTAGTAGAATGGAAACCAGTAAATTTAGGCTCGGCTGATGACTATAGTAACCGAAATATTGTATCTGGTGTCTAGTTAAAATAGTTTTTGAGTTGCCCTTTTGGAAATATAATATGCTTTCACAGAGCTTGTCGTTGTTACTCCGTTACATTCAAAACATTCAGAAATTTCAGATTATGTTTTAAACAGATTTTGGCTATTTAACGCTTTCTCATTTAAAAAGCAATCATATCGAGCGGGATGACTCAGGAGATAACGCTTGAGACTGGCATTCAGGAGATCCCGGGTTCAACTTCCTTGGGTCCACCATCCTGATCTTGTATTTCTTCGTGGGTTCACCTGGTCCCTTGGGTTGGATATTTGTATTTCACGAATTTTCTGCTCTCCCATTTCCTTTTATTTCATTCCTTAGCATGATTTATAGGATCGGAAGTATTAGGCGAGGTGCGATGGTGCCTTGTGGTGTAGCGCTGACTTGTTCTTGTCCTAGCGTCTGGTCGGTACAGTCTGGGGACCCTTGGGAACCTCGAATGATACCTTGGTGGAACCAGCGTGGTTCCCGCAAAACCACCGTCTTGGACATGGAAATGTTAGAAACCCCGCCTGCGACCATGCATCCCCTACTGGATTACTGGCCACCAGGTGTATCCTTTATTCATCCCTTCCACCCGGAGGCGTCCCTTTCATATAATGGGGCTCATTAGCAGCCGCGGTGTGAACTCCTCCGTAGAGCAGAAAAAGAAGAACACGCAAGCATGATTGCATATAGCTAACGAGATTGCTGCGTGCCAAGGCAACTTCAACGCAACCACTTACTAGTATGCCGAACGATATGCATAAAGGCGCCATCCTATCCACGAGGTGTTCCGAAGTTTGGATGATCGGATGAGGGCAACAAGTCACATCGGCTTTGTCAACGTTTGCCAACAGTTTGAGAGGGTGCAGAGGACCATTATAAATCAACCTTTACTCTTAAGTACTCGTTTGTTGGAAAGCTACACTAATGCTCGTGTCGAGTCTTTTTGACCTCTTGTAGATAGAAACACGTATTTGTAGCATTATACAATAAATACATCAGGATTATTTGGTTTCTGACATCTGAATGAAACATTTTTTCTATACATATTTAATTTTATACATAATATAAAATAAAAATACAAACAAAGTAACACTAATGTATAATATTATATAATATTATACATTAAATATATAATGAACGTGATACATTATGAAAACTATGGTTCATTGAATTTGAAATAACAAAAACTATTACATATTATTTCAACCTAACAAAATAAATAACTTGATTCTAAGGAATTTTATGCATATAATCATTACGAACATAATATATATTATTGATACTTTGTTTCATTGAAATAGTATGACATCTTGAAACTAAACCGTTTCCTCCTCAAAATAACAAATTCATTTTAAAACTAGGCACATAATTGGACAATTTATGCAATCTTCTGATGTGTTTGACAAATATGCTTATGCAAGAAGTACCCTTGGTTTGAGTACCGGGACATATCTCCCTTTTTTGGAGATGCTAATAAATCTCTTGCTTCTTCAATTTGTTTCGGTGCTACATCAGGAACAGCGTTATTCCTAAGGCCACGTGATATGTGAGGATTGTCTTCTCTTTTGATAACGTTATTCATAAGTAGGTCTTTATCCAGGTTTTTCAGAAATATTCTTCTTTTTTTCTCCTGATTGGTGTTCACCTTGTAAACAATATATACCTTCCGTGCTTACAAGCTTAGGAAGTGGAAGAACTTTGCTTAACACTATAATTACTACATAGTTGTTCACGTGTGTCAACTCCGCCCTTTGTGAAGTTACAAAAATGTGCCAATTGTGTGTTT
This sequence comes from Metallyticus violacea, assembly GCA_030762175.1. Classification (NCBI taxonomy): domain Eukaryota; kingdom Metazoa; phylum Arthropoda; class Insecta; order Mantodea; family Metallyticidae; genus Metallyticus; species Metallyticus violacea. The sequence goes on from CM060846.1 coordinate 389,976,193, forward strand.
TTTTTTTTTTTTTTTTTTTCCCCACTGGAATCTTCGTCTATGTTGTCATTGTTATACATTGTTTATATCGCGACTATACGGTGAGAAATTCTGGGAACCTATGACACCATTTCAATTGCTTTGGTGAATGCGAGCAAATTGCAAAATATTTATAGTATTTTCAGACGTAAATATCTTGAAATCTCGCGCTCATTTTTACGCAATGTACCCACCAGTGCTAGTTTAATCACTAGTAAGCACCTATCAAGCGGAATACTAGTGTACCAATGATCTATTGTTATGTTTCTTCCAGAGTCTCTTATAGGACTCGCAAAGCTTAAACGAATATTGAATTGCTTATATGAGCCACAAAGCTGAGTTCCAGCATGCGGTTCAGATTTCAAAAAATAGAACGTTCTAGTGGCCATTAAGGCAAAAATGGCCTTTGGTTGGGTTGGTAAATATAGTCTGAAGTGACTATTTATTTGTAATTGTTGCCCGTCAATTGTCAAATAATCTGCTGGAGTATCTGCATTCCTGTAATTTTCCCGCCGAAGGGCTATAATTTTATGAATTGTAGTACATTTGTTCTGCAAGTTTAACTGCTGAGATTATCAAATCGAATACGGCGATTTAATGTTGCAATAAGAAATTGCAATAAGAACCTATCATAAGACATTGTAATAAAATATATATGCCGATCATCTTAATCCAATCAATTCAAGAACTGAAGACGGAAGGTTCTATATGTTCCGAAAAAGATCAAGATATCTATAAATGCATTCATCTCCATTCGATCAGTTATTCGACCTTCGCGGGTCCTTTCATAATTTTCACTTCTTTTCATTGTGTACATATTAATATGAATTTATAGATTTATACACCAAAGCATCTAGAACGTGGTCATAAAATAAAAGACAAAAATTTCTTTTGCAGTCTCGGCTATTTTTAGCCATAGAACATGCACCAAGAAAATACAGGGATTACCAAAAAATGTATACACACTTCAAGCAAAGAAAAAACTCTGTTAACATAACAAATCTGAATTCACACAAACAGAAAATGATGAGCACTAATCTTCTTAGACGTTTACAGTTAAAACAGTTGCTCAAAATGCCCACCATCGGCGTCAATATACTTCTGAGTATGTTGAACTACTGATTGAGCAACGTTTGCGAAAGTGTCCTCAGCGATTGCAGCATATACAGTTTCAATTTCTTCCCAAAGTGCTGCCAGTGTAACTGGTTTTTACGGATGTAACATCCTTAAGAATCCCACATGGGTAAAAGTCCAACGGAGTTAAATTCGGAGAAGGCGGTAGAAACTCAATGGGATCTCTTCGTCCTATCCATTGCGTTTGAACTTCAACAACATTCTGGGTTTTCCAATGTTACTTCATAATTACTTTCCGCTGTTCAAACGATGGCTCCATTTTGTTGTAGCAAATCGCATAACGTAATGTGAGTCATGTCTTTTTACAGAACTTCATACGATAATTTTGGCTTCATTTGTTCATTGTTGATTTACCTGTCACATAACAACGCTATCATAATGTATATGAGTCGCGTCTGTTCAGAACATCACACTACACATTGCTGTGTCGGTCCTGGTGGTGTAGTGGTTACAATACTTGCCTTCTTAGCCCAAAATGCCGGCCAGGACCGATGGATTTATTCGGGCGTAAAATCCTAAGTATGGCTTCCTTCGGAAGGGAAGTAAAGCCGTGCGTCCCGTGTCGTACATTTACGGCGCGATAAAGAACCTCGAGCCTGTAAAAAGGGGCCGCTGAGGAAAATTTGTTGGCCGTTTGATGCCATGATTTGAATGGGACGCTGATGACCTGTGATGTAAAGAGCGTCCGTAAATAAACCAAATTAAAAAATACATATTGCTGTGATTTTTCAGTCCAGCTTTGAAATATACGAGTGTTAAATAGATATCCACTGTGAAAGTGTGTATACATTTTTGGCACCCTCGGTATGTTGTTTAGCATACCCCTTATACTGAAATGCTATTTGTGCCATTTTGCTGTCCCATCTTCACTTTGATAATAGTTGCTCTGTTGACTGTTAGCAATTATTTCATCATCGGAAAAGGGCACAAGATATAAATTGGTATCATTTTCCCTTTCTTCTACAATATCATCTTTAAGCTAAATAATTTCCCTCTTAAATTCATCATTAAAGGGAAAAAAAAAAAAAAAAAAAAAAAAAACTCCTCCAGAAATTCTTCGTCGGTTACAAAATGCTTCTTTCTATAATAGTATATAAGATTGCATTCATTACACGGTCGAAAAGAACAATACAAATATTTAGAAACGTTTAAGTATCCCCAATACTCACGAATAAGCCATGAAATCTGCTTAGTCGTTCATACAGTCCATTTTCTGTAGCGTCTATCAGAAATAGCACTTACGCTCGGGTTAAGTCAAAAAATATAGAAGGCGCAAAAATATCTAGAAAAATGTGACCCCTAGCACACTTCTAGAAAGAGCTTAATATGGAAAGAAATTGTATACCATCGGCCATGGTAGCAATGAGTGCAGAGGAAAGATAAAACCCTTGATCACATTTAATTTAATTAATTTATTCAATTTAATTTATTTAATATTTTTTCTTGTAGAAGTTCCTAAGTTCATTAGGAGCATTTTAAATGTCAATATACATATTTAAGCTATTTGACAAAAATATAAATTAATAGTATACATAGCAGTAAGAGTTATATACTTGTTCTCGTACAACTTACTTGCCATACATCCTACATCTGTGCTTAATATAAAAAAACAAGTAGGTATACTATACATAATTACTCTTTAAGGGTAAATACAATAAGAAATAGATATTTGATTGGAAGAGCTAGTTAGTTTAGTCATCAAACTGGCAAAGTTTACGCAATAAAGTGAAAGCATGGGTTGACGATATAGAGAAACAAGAAATATTTGGTAGCCTAAGAGATGAGAGCAATCTCATATATAATAGGAGTTTTAAGAAAGAGTGGAGCAGGGAAAAACACATTTGTGACAAAATGGGAAGGGAGAGTATGGCATGGGCAAGAACAGGAACAATGATGTTAGGTGAAGTAAAAGTTGACAAAGAATTGTGCCCATTGGTGGCAAGGTAGACACTTGCAATGTAAATTAGAAGTACAGAAACCTAAGGATGGAGAGAGGAAATGTAGAACAAGAAATGGGATAAGTTCCAGGCAGAAATTTTGGCATTAAAATTTTTTTCGTATTAACAGAATTTTTTTTAATCAGTTTGGAAACAATGTAGGGGAAGTAAGAGAAAAGTAGCGAGGAAAGTAATTAAGGCAAAGAAAGAAGGTAGTAAAGAAAATAAAGGAAAAAATAACGGATGATAATCCCCTTTGGGGAAGTATTTGTAAAGTACTCTTTATTATATGTATAGTTACAGTGATGTAGGATCCATGTACACAACAACCGCATTGTTAGTTGTATAGGATTCTGAATTAACAAGCACTCCAAGATTAAGGAAATATTGTAAAATTGTAATTGTAAACGGGTACAAATAATTATAAATATTCATTCACTGGATCTACTAAGTGCACAATTTCAGCATTCTTTAACATATTCTAAATATTTGGTGCAGTGTCCGTACTCAAGAAGAAGATTATTAAAGGCCATGGACAAATGCCCAAACAATGGTAATATACACTTGAGCATTTTAGTATTTTTCTTTCAATTAGTTCTGAACATTGTTTCGTAAATTGTTTCTGAGCGTAATTAAAATAATTTCAGCTTCTGCCCGTATTATGAGAACAACTTCATATCGCAAGCAATCATAGCCGCTGTATTAAAAGTCAGTGCAAGCTATAGAAGTGCTTTTTCAGTATTTAACAAAACTATAGCCAGAAATTTGTGAACATAATTAGACACTTCTTGTCAATTTTTTGATTTATAATTTATTATTGCAGATGGACAGTTGGATGCTATTTATGATATCACTGTGGGATATCCACGCACGCTGCCACAGTCTGAAGTGGACATCATTAAAGGGAAGTTTCCTGAAGAAGTGCATTTTCAGATAACAAGGTAGGTTATCATCTTATTTTAACAATAATCAGAACATATAAAAGTTTCCTTTTAATTTAGAAAATGTCATAGAACTGGGTGGCTTAGACGGTAACGATTGGAAGTCACATTAGGGAGGTTCCGAGTTCAGAACCCTTGGAGCCGGTCATCCTGATCTTGGTTTTTGTGGTTTCCCATTTTGTCACCCAGGCGCATGCTGGGGTGGATATTTGCAATCTCTTCCATTTCATTCCATAATTTTGGTTGCAAGCAAGGTAGAAAATGGCAGGGGATGTGGATTGGCGGTGTGCGGCGCGGTGGTGAAAGTTTCTCACTGGGAAGATTTTGCCCTGGCGTCTGGTGAGGAAGCGGCCCAATCGAGGGGCTCAATTTCTTTAGGGGGTGAACTCAACTGGCGACGGTGTGTTCAATCTCAAACATTAGAAATCATGCCTGCTGCCCTCCATATCGTAGATGCAAAAGCCTCATCGTGGCTGTGCTACCAAAACATTCTCCTGATTATATTATCTTTTCCTATTCTGAACAAATTGTCAGAAATTTTTATACATATCGCTGACTTTTTCCATTTTGGTTGTAATCTGTAACATAAAACCAAATGCAAAACCGGAACATTAACTATTGAGTTTAGGCTGAAAATGCAATTCTACTGTAGCATATATATATATATATATATATATATATATATATATATATATAAAACTTTTTCTACTATGCGGTAATTTGATCTACCAGCCAGAGTAGTATAGCTGCATATAGCGAGAAATGCCCAGGTTACCTATAACTAAAATAACCTCATTATACTTCTTTTTATATTTTTCTTTTATGATTTTCAAAAGCAAATATTTCGTTTTGAATGTATAACAATCAACCCGGATAAAACAACTTCTGGAAGATTTTAGATAGCAAGTAAAACAAGAGAAATCAGAATGTGATAAATTTCAGGGGAACTAAAGAGGTCACAGAGCTTACAAACTTTAAAATTGTACATGAAAAATTATAGGACTAGTACTGTCTATACCTAGGTAAATTTTAATTACATAATCACACTGCTCCATACATATTATTTAAAATTAATTTAGGATATATTTGTACATTTAAACCCAAAAAGACATTATATTAAAATTATCTATATTCAGTTCATTACTAATAATTTGCTTAACTATAAGTAACAGTCCCTATGCAACTGATTTTATATTATAATAAGTTAATTAATATTTTACACTTTAAAAATGCATATTCTTATGTCTTTTATGAAAAAGCTTATTTGTTACTTATTTTATTTCAAAGTATATGCTATGGCCAAGATGCTAACAATGTGCTTTTACTGCTCTAATTGCAGCTTTATTTTACAAATTATATGTGACTTTATTCATCATTACCCCAAATGTCAATTTATGATTTTAAAAATAAAGTATTAGAATCACATAAAAAGTTGTTGCAAACTGAACTGGTAACATGTAAATACAAAAATGCATAATAAATCTTACTGAATATAATCTATTCCAAGAGGAGTTTACTGATTCTAAACTTATAGAATACGCCATACGTCATTGTGCAGAGGAGTCAACAACATTATTTTTTGTCAACATATGGCCTCATATAATTTTTGAGCACATCCTGTCGGTCGTGGTGGTGTAGTGGTTACCATATTTGCCTCCTAAACCCATGATCCCGGCCAGAACCGATGGATTTTTTCGGCATAAAAATTCTAAGTATGTCTTCCTTCGGAAGGGAAGTAAAGCCGTGGGTTCTGTGTCGTACATTCACGACACAACTAATAACCTCAAGCCTGAAAAAAGAGGCCTCTGAGCAAAATCTGTCGGCCGTTTCATGCACTCAATTGAGTGGGACGCTGATGACCTGAGATGTTAAAGAGTGTCCATAAATAAACCAAATAAAAAAGAACACATCGTTATCTACCCTACTCTCTCCTAATTAAATAGACACATTTTTCTATCAATATTTACAGTACATTGCACATGCCTTTAAAACAATTTCCTCTTCACATTTGACTTCAAATATAGTTTCTGTCAGCATGATAAAACTCCTCCCCATTTCAGTAGAAAGGTGCTTGTGAGACATTTTGAAGCAAGTTTTCCACAATCCTTACTTTCTGGGATCACATTGTGACTGTGATATTTGAAACCCCTGCTGACTCAAACATGGAGTTGTTTTATAAGTAATTTGAATAACGGGAATTGTCACAGTGAAAAATAGTATAATACAGCAAATTATTATTGAGAAAATCATTCAAATTTCACTATCTTTGTTCCACTTATTTGGACATGTTTCAATGGCTTTCATCTTCAGCATAGGTCCACTGTCTGCTTCCCAACATGGTATTAAGATATCACTCTATGCATTTTACAAACTTAGTGATGATGTTACTATTATTTTGGGAGATCAAAATTAACCAAAAGTTCCCTGTTTGTGTTCATGAATATATTTCCCCATACTGTTAATTCAGTGGGTTTTTGAAGAGCTTTTAAGAGTTTTGGTTTCTTTTGGAATTCGTAGTTCTTTTGCCACAAACGGACTGCTATTGCTGATATTTCCATGTGTTTATATTTTACATTTTTGATGTGTTCCTTAAACCATATGTTAATATTTCCTTTTGTTTTGCCTGTGTATTTTATATTGGAGTCTTTGCAACTGATTCTGTAAATGTCTGATTATTTTTCTGGCAGAATTTTGTCTTTTGTTTTGGTTTTTATGAGGTTTATTAAATTGCATTTATTTAAAAGTAAAAATCTTCTCTTTAAAAATCTTCTGGAATTTTTGGTGGGTCCATGAGTGGAATGTGAATTTCTTATATACAGAGGGTGGCAAAAGTGTTCACATATTCAAGCAAAGGAAAAACTGTGTTAACATAACAAAACTGAATTCACACAAACAGAAAATGATGAGCAATAGTCATCTTAGACTTTAACAGTTACAACAGTTGCTCAAAATGTCCACCGGCGTCGATACACTATTGAGTACGTTGAACTTCTGATTGAGAAACGGTTGCGAAAGTGTACTCAACGATTGCAGCACTTGCCGTTTCAATTTCTTCCCAAAGTGCTGCATTGTAGCTGGTTTTCTACGGTATACAACATCCTTAAGAGTTCACCGTCCAACGTAGTTAGATCCTGAGAACATGGTGGAAACTCAATCGGACATCTTTTTTCTATCCCGTGCCTTGGAAGAGTCATCAAGGTACGAGAACGCTGGGCTTGTTGCTGTGCGAGATCTCCCAGATCTGCCCTTGTACATTGCATATGGTACCACGAGTCTCAAATGTGTCTCGAATGCATGCAATTATTACTCGTGTTGGTGGTTCTTTTCTGTACTTATGTCTCCATAGCCTTTGAACCTCAACAACATTCTCCATTTTCCAATAGGACTTCAAAATTGCTTTCCGCTGTTCAAACGATATTCTTGGCTCCATTTTGTTGTAGCAACATTAGCATATTGTAATGAGAGTTACATCTGTTTCCAGAACATCGTACGACAATCTTGGCTTCATTTGTTCATTGTTGATTTACCTTTCACGTAGCAACGCTATCATAATGTATGTGAGTCATATCTGTTTACAGAACATCATACTACACGTTACTGTTGCTTTGTGGTCCAACTTTGAAATATATTAAATAGATATCTACTGTGAAAGTGTGTATACATTTTTGGCACCCTTGGTATCTTATCTCCTTTGTAGCCTGTAGCGTGGTGATATCTTTTATTTGTTTTTGTTTTTTGAATGTTTATATCTTCTTGTTAACCAGATCTTTTGTGTAGCCATTTTTCTGTGCTATATCTATGATTTTATGGTATTCTGAATTACATTCTGTCTTGCTTATTGGTAGATTTGTTAATCTGAATGTGACACTATGGATTATGGCAAGTTAATGTTGTTTTGTATTGTTTTTTTATATAATTATCTGTTTGGGTATGTTTTCTGCTACCGAATTTTTTATAATTTTTATATCCAAGAAGGTACGAACCTTCTTGTTTTCTAATTCCATTGTGAATTTAACAGTGCTGCCTTGTAAGTTGAGTAGTTTTGTTGCATCCTCTTTGCAATTTTTATTTACTATTGCGAAGACATCATCAACATAATGTTATGAACGTTTGTATATGTGTGGAAAAGTCTCAATTAATTTTATTTTCAAGAAACTCATGCACATATATGCCAAGAATGGTGATAGCGGGTATTCCATTGCTAGAATCTTCTTTTGTGTATAAACTATTGTCTCTGAAAGTGAAGTAGGTTTGATTGATACAAATTTTGGTCAGGTTAGGAAATTGTTCCATTACATCTCCAGGTAGGTTTATTGAGGTTAGCCATTTCTTTACAATATTTATTAGATTTTCTTTGGGGATGCTAGGAAACAAGAGAGACCACATCATAAGAGACTAATCCCAGATTTTCAGTTTCACATGTCTGATACTATTTATTAATTCTGATAAGTTCTTTATACTTGACTTTTATATTTCAGTAAAGTATTAACTTTTATTAAAATCCCATTGGATAAATTGTATATTATTAAAATTATAATATATATTTATAATTGGATAAATTTATTGTGTCTATAATAGGTCTCATTTTATTGCCAGGTTTATATATTTTTGGTAGGCCATAGATTCTAGATATTCTAGGGTTTCTGGTATGATCTTTTTTCCTTTCCCTCTCAGATTTGTTACTTTTGTTAATAGTTCTTTTACTGCACTGATATATTTTTGCATAGGGTATGTTTTCATTTTCTCATACTGTTGGCTAGCTAGCAAATTATACATACTGTTTTCATAATCTGTCTGATTCATTATTACTATTTTGATTCCTTTGTCAGCCCTACAAAAACAAGATGTCCCTATAATAAAGGGCTACAAAGGAGAAAATACATATGAAATTTACATTCCACCAATGGGCACACCAAAAATTTCAAAAGATTTTTAAAGAGACAAACATCTATTTGGCTACAGTAAACAAATGTACTTAAAAAAATCTCCTAAAAATCAACACAATAGACAAAATTCTGCCAGGAAAATAATCAGTCTTTTACAAAATCAGTTGCAAAGACTCCAATATAAAATACACAGGAAAAGCAAAAAGAAATATTACCATATGGTTTAAGGAACACATGAGAAATTTTAAATATAAACACATGGAAATATCAGCAATAGCAGACCATTTCTGGCAAAAGAACCATGAATTGCAAAAGAAACCAAAACTCTTAAAAGCTCTTCAAAAACCCACAGAATTAACATTGTGGGAAACTATAATCATAAACAAAAACAAGGAAAATTTGGTTAATTTTGATCTCCCAAACAATAGTAACCTCATCACTAAGTTTGTAAAATCTACAGAATGACATCTTAATACCATGCTAGGAAGCAGACATTTGAAACATGCTGAAGATGAAGGCAACAGCCTTTGAAACATGTCCAAGTAAGTGGAACAAAATTAGTGAAATTTGAGTTACTTCCTGAATAATAATTTGTCATATTATGGGGTTGTTTGCCTCCATGATAACAGCCTGTGATTTATTTGTGATAGACCAGCAATATTAAATAGGAATGACTCAGCTGTGACAGAGGAGACTGCCATTTAAAGCAATTTCTGTAATTCTATGTAGCTGCTTAATTTTTCATTTTTAATGCAAATTCATTGTAATATGACAATTCAGCACAATAAATATTGTATGCACTTCATCTGTAAATTAATTCTAATATCTAAATTATTTCATTCTTTAAATGAATTTTCTCTTCAGTATTATATTTAAAGCTTATTGCATTATATAATTATAGGATTAGCATTTTTTAGAATGCTAATAAAGGACAGGATGATGCTGATGACCAATACATTACTTTTATGAAAGAAAAATGCAAATAATTTGAGAGAACCCAATATCCACAACATGCCATATTATCATCAAGTGTTTCTACATCAAGTATCCATAACATACTAAAATTTTAATCAGTAGCTTATTTTATTTTAATTATTACCAGGAATGTACTTTTAACCACAGCAGATGTTTTGTGCTAGTATTAAATTCCAAATTATCCTATAAAATTACTGTATGTTAATCAATGAAAAGCATACATTTTAATGAACTGAACTATTGCATGGTACAATTATAAAGCACATTACTTATATTTGTTTTTTTTTAGCATTAGCTAGCAATTAAATCTGTCTTAATTGCTTAAAAATATAATGACATGTTTGAGGAAAACTTAAACTTGGATCTTGGCTTTTATGAGATCTGCAGAAAATCTATTTCTTTCATTCCTCCATTTATTTTTCAAAATTGAAAATACCCTTTCCACATATGCAATCTAACCTTGAATAGGCTGCAATAGGATATGAACATTAACATGTGTGAAACTTAACTAAAATTAACTTTGGTAAAAAAATTGCCATTTTGTATTTACACTTACATTGTGTTGAGTTTTTTAAATTAAATCTTCCCCTAATTTGGAAAATTGCTCATACAAACTACCTATGTTTAAATCTGGACAAAGTCTGAGAATTTCAAAGAATCTATAATCAGTGTAAATTTTGAAAATGTAACTCAAATGTTTGAAAACATTTGTCTCAGTGTAGTCATTAGATTTTTCTAAGTAAATTACAGCCTAGCAGTAAAAATTTAAAAGATTTTCCAAAACTTTATCTTGATTTTTAAGAAACAGTTCTATCAACAGTGGTTTTCCTTCCTCCCCCCCAAAAAGTATCATCAATCTTACTAACTAGTTTCCTCTTAATTTGTATCATAGCTTCATATATTTCACTTATAGCAAAATTACTTGTTTCAATAATCAAAACTGCATCATTAAATACCTTAAAAATATTACATAAGAATGACAAACATTTATAGCATGTCTTCCTTGTCAATGTTCTCATTCCAAAAAGACTGTTTTAAATAGTTAAAATAGTTCCAATCATTCTCAAAATAATTACTCATTAGATCAAAATTTTGTAATAATCTAAAGACGGCCATCTAGTAGGATCATGTCTTAAAATTCAGTATCTACAAATTAAAAAAAAAAAATTAATTCTATCCTCCTTTTGGCTGAAGGTGAAAAATAACTAACTTTTTAAGATAACAGTAGTAATAGGTGCACTTGAGTCCGCCAATCAGATGGCTCCATTCTGGTCACGTGACCTCCCACCAGCCAATCAGAATGCTTCTGGCGGGAAATTCAAATTTCTTTGGGCAGCCGCCAGGCCACGATTTAACTGGTCAGCCGCCATCTTTTTTTATAGCCCCCCGCTGCTGCTAATTTATTTTGTGATTATCTATCTTTTATAGATCTATTTGAATTTGACCTCAGAGAGTCAACCCTTAACACATCAGATATTGTCACGCTAAGGTATTAAAAGTTCAATTTTGAAGTAAGGCTTCCCTCTCCCCGATGATTGGTGCCCTCAAAGGCTGCTGCTAGTTTATTTTGTTATTAATTATTTAAAAATCTATTTGGTGACTAATACTCTTACGGCGGCAATTGATATTAGATGGCAAGCGTCCCTCTTACAATCAATTACCATATGCGTTGCAAAAGAAGCTTTCATTCAATGCCCTTAGAATAATCAATTATAAGAGCGTGAAGTGAAACAAAGTTGCATGCCTTTAAGAAGCGATGTATGGAGGAAAGGCAAGACTTGTTTTCGTTGACCTACATTGCAATATAACAGACTGCAGTCTTTGTTGCACTTATCTACCTTTTAAAGATCTTGCGGTGACCAACCTCTAAGTGTCAACCCGTAACAGACCAGGTATTGTCACATTAAGTATAAAGGAATTGACAGCCCAATATTGGTGAGGAAAGGAATGAGGTAGGCTTGATTGGCGGCCCCTTTGGGCAGCCCTCAAACGCTGCTGATTATTAATTTTGTGATTAATTATACATTACTTACCTTTTAAAGATCTATTTGAATTTGTGGTGACCAACCTCTAGCTGCCAACCCTTAACAGACCAGGTATTGTCACGCTAAGCATAAAGGAATTGAAAGCCCAATTTTGGTGACCAAGGAAAGGAAGAGGTAGGCTTCCTTCTCCCCGATGATTGGAGTTCTCAAAGGCTGCTGATAATTTGAGTGTTGTGGAGGTAAGGCATGGCTTGCTTTCATTGCCCTACATTACAATGCCAGTGGAAAATATAAAATACTATTTTTGTTGCACTTAAGTTATTACTTGTCTTCTTGCCTCTCTAGCAGTTCGAAATTTTGCGACTTTCTGTTTCCTGATCAATTTTATTTTTCAAAACTTTACTATGCTAAAATATATATTTTGAATTACACTTTGCAAAAAAGTCTCTGTTGTTGAAGGTTACAACCGACACATGTGCCTGCCTTACCTCGCTAAGGTCTCGAAGCTCACAGCTGCTACACGATTGATTCTCCTCGATTGTAAATGTAAACCTTCATTCAATGCATTTATTTACAACAATATCTCTACATAAACCTTTCACAATTTTTACCTTGGACTTTGGCTCATCAGTGATCATTCACTGGAATTTCCTGAAGACCCAGGTTCATATACAGCATTCATAAATATTACAAAAAACTCTTTTATTTATTTTATAGTAAACATATTGAGCAAATTAACATACTTGACCTACATTGTAACACTATAATTACAATTTCTACACTAATAATCCCGTATAAAATTCACTATCAATCTATCTTTGAGAGTTGCTTTCCTTTGGATCTTATGCACGTTAACACCCTAAGAATCCTGCTTACCTGATACCAAGTATCTAACTCCCCATACTGTTTTCCTCCTCCTTTCTTATCTATCACATCTCTCGCTTCTTTCCTAAACTTTTTACCCCTATCACCTTCCTCACCTTGCCTATGTATTTTCCCAGTTTCTTAATCTTTTTTATAATTTAAATTTAGAATTCTACTGTCCCCACAGTTCAAAAGGAACTGTTCCCTCCAAAAACTTAGTTTGCTTACATTTCTAAATACAATGACTTGGTTCTTGACACATAGGATATATCCCCCTTGATAAATTCGTTTTTATCCCACTTAAGTTTATTACTGCTGTTCTAAATCGTTCCCTTCCACCCTTATCGGAAATTTCATTATATCTTTCTCTTTCTTACCCATTTTTATATAATTTCAGAATTGTCTTATTATTAAGATTTGCTAATATTTCCTGAAGTTTATTACTGCTGTTCTAAATCCTTCCCTTCCATCCTTATCGGAAATTTCATTATATCTTTCTCTTTCTAACCCATTATTATATAATTTCAGAATTGTCTTATTATTAAGATTACTAATGTTTCCTCAATTTCAATATCCTTAACTCTTATTATTATCTCTTTCCAAAAATCTTTTCTCACTCATACCACATTGATCGCATCCCCACTTCTTGTAGAATATTTTCATTGTAGGTAGAGTTTAATAATGACTAAATGTGAAGCAGTATCAAAAGTTGACATTGGAAAAGCTTGTTATTATTTGCGTGTGGAGGTTTAACATCAGACGATTGGAAAACAAGTGTATTTGGAAAAAAATAATGTTACATTGCTTACAGTGTTTATGCGGAAAACAAATGCTCTAATAAAATTAATGCTACCAGGTTTAAAGAGTCTGGCATTGTGAAGTTGTCAGTATAAGAGGATTGCTCTCTGATTGACTGAGTCACTATTGTAAAAACATGTTCATCATCAAATTGTGCATTACTCTCCTCTCTGATGATTGGTGGACGAGGAAGAAAGTTATTTATTAAGTTTTGAGTTTAATTCAACATCATAAATGTCTCCAAAAGCGAGGCACATAAAGCTATATAGTTGCAATTAAGTTTATTTCTTCCAGTTCCTGAAACGCTCTCCTACCCGCCCAGGTATTGTTACGTTTAATCGGTGCTACTCCCAAATATACACCCTCCTAACAAACGTGTATTGTAACGTAAAGTTTGATGGAATCGGCTAAAAATACACCCTCCTAACGGTTCGCGTTGAGTATGGAGGACTCGGCTACAAATACACCCTCTTAACAGCCCATATATTGTCGCGCTAAAAATACAGCCTGTATTGTAACGTTAAGTATGAAGGAACAGACACCCTCCTAACAGCCTACATATTGTCACGCTAAGTATGAAGGAATCGGCTGTACTCCAAAATATACACCCTCTTAACACCCCATGTATTGTTTCGTTAAACATGAAGAAATTGGCTAAAAATACACCCATCTAACAGTCCACGTTAATTATGAAGGACTCGACTAAAAAATGCACTCCCATATATTGTCACGCTAAGTACGAAGGAATACAGTATTGTCAAGTGGGAAAGACACCACTCCACTAAAATGCCCCACCCGCCCTCCTTACAGTCCAGGTAATGTTACATCGCTATTCTCCTTTAACATCCCAGGAAACTGTGCTACTCCAGTTCTGTTTAAAGTTCTCGCCCCATTTTTGATCCAGGAAACTACTTCGCTAAATTTGCCCTGCTAACAGTCTAGGAAATACCGCCACTCTTAATTATGGCTTGTTATTTGACATAACGCAAAGGGATGGGAGGAACGGGTAGTAGGGATTCTTTGCGCAAGGAAAGTACACGTGATTGTGGACGTTTTTTTCCGGGGTCATGTAAAGTATGGTTACCCATTTTTGGACCCTTTTAACAGTTTATTTTGGAGACACGTTACTCTTCCCAGCAACTCAAATTGCTTTGGGCGGAATAGTTTTTTCATCAATCCTCCAGCCCATATAAAACTAGAGGAAAGGGAAAAGGTAATGAACACAGGTGAAGCAGTCTCCAATAAAGTTTATTTCTTCAAGGCAGATTTGGTTGCAGGCGAAACTGTTGTGCGATCATCGCTGCGGTGCCAATTCTTCCGCTGCAACAAATAACGCATAATATATTTCCTCCTTTGCTTTCAACAGCGCCAGGGAGAACATGCGTACATTTTTAGGACGCCAATTTCTGAGGTTAAGCAAAAGATTAAGCGTTCTCCAAGGCATTTATTTGGGAAGTTTTGTTCATTTTTCTGACAGCATTTATACTGGCCCATTTTTCCTATCGCTATTTAAAATCACGCCCACCTCTTCCCTTGCGACGCTTTCCGGAAATATTTTTGGTAAACAATCACAGCAACCCCATGGTATCTTAGCCTTCCGGAAATTGCTTCTTATGGCAAAGGATGGTCGAAAATGTAGTAGGTGTAACATTCTTTGCGTGAGAAGGAAGTATAAATTTGAAGAAAACTATTGCTACCCATTTTAACTCAAACATCCCATTTTCCCTTGCTCTGTTTCTTTTAATACCCCCCTATAAGCACCTTGTTTAGCTGCAACATACGAAGTTACCTGTAGGACTCGTCATCTGCAAAGAAAAATCTGCTGAGACTTGGACCGCGTCTTTGTCTAGTAAAATGCACATCTAGGGAGCCCTTTATAAAGATAATAAAAATTGCAGCAAGTTTTTCCGTGGTGCACTGTGCGTGTGAAATGAGGAACTCGACAGGAACCCTTAGTGATAATACCAATACGCATTTCAAGCTAAACTCAGAGGAAGGCTCGTGTCAGATGTTTGTTCACTCAAGGTTTGCTACATAAATGGACAGTTATCTTGGAAGTCTATGCTATAGCTGAAATATCAATGAAGTTAAATTAAAAGCTTTGGACCAAACGTAGGCATGCCCCAAGGCGCTTGTCTACAAGCACAGCCCACAATATTCGCTGATCGTGATTCTAAATTGTAACCATACTTCTGTAAGACGCCAGTATTGCTCAGAGATATTCCCTTGTTCACCTGGCATAGTATGCGTTGAAACCTAATATAACAGCCAAAATAACAGTTTTTAACAAAATGAAATTACTTACGTAAAGCATTTTTTTGCTTCTTATATCGAAAGTTGTCGGGCTTAAAGAGCACGGGAATCCTACGTTAGTATAACACAAAGTAAAGTTGACCAGCAAGTCTGTGCTGTCGCAATTGAAAAACTGTTTCCCTTTCTTTTTTGTGATCGTAACATTCATTATTAGTCAAAGCACATTAAAATATCCGCCCTCAAATTTTACACAGAAAGCGTCTCGTAGCATATTAAGAGCATTGCAATCGCCAGTCTTTTAATTGCTCATTAAAGTAATCAGCTGAATACGATAACATTAAGGAAAAATGTATTAATCATTCAGAATAAACAATTCTCACTTATGAATGCGCTACTAAACGAACTAACCTATACGCGTCAACGCTAAAGATCATTAAGGTTCACAGCTTGGGCTATTTATTGTAGTAAATAATCTCCATAAATGAATGCAATGCTTTGATAATATTAAGGCATCACACAAAATAGTATAAAAACTAGTATCATAATATACTCTAATTGCGTCTCTATTGTATACCTTGATGTACAATTTTAAATCATTTAATTCAACTGATTTGAAGAGTGGCTAACTGACCTGATATTTAGTGTTTTGTATCATAATTTGATATGAAGGTGGGCGGAGAATTGCTTTTACAGGCAAAACATAAAAATTAGCGAACGAGAATATGACTGCCCTGCTTTGAAATATTATACGAAGTCGTCACATTCGAATAGGACTTTGGAAGGTACCAAGAAAGTTCGGTAGAACTGCGAAGGAAAGAAATTTTACAATAATACGAACGAATAACAGTAGTATAGTAGTATAATAGTAGAATAACTTTTAAAAATCCAAACTATAACTAATTAAATATGTTATGACAGTGATAATTTAAATCATTTAATTCAACTGATTTGAAAAGAGTGGCTAGCTGACCTAATATTTAGTGCTTTGTATCATAATTTGATAAGAAGGTGGGCGGAGAATTGCTTTTACAGGGAAAACATGAAAATTAGCGAACGAGAATATGACTGCCCTGCTTTGAAATATTATACGAAGTAGTCACGTTCGAATAGGACTTTGGAAGGTACCAAGAATGTTCGGCAGAACTGCGAAGGAAAGAAATTTTACTATAATACGAACGAATTCCTCTTCTAGTAGAATAACTTTTAAAAATCCAAATTATAATTAATTAAATATGTTATGAGAGTGATAAGAAGCATGACAAACTCAAAAGCTAACTAATAAGACTACAGTATATTTCTTAAACATGTTGGCTGTTTTTCCCCTTCAAAGTAAATGTAAAATTTCTCTAATTAAGGGAACAAAATGGAAATCACGTTATTCTTAATATTAAAACACGAAGCATGTGTGACCACTGGTTGGTTATTTTCTTAATAAATAATAGTGAAATTACTCTAATTAAGGGGATTCTTGGAATCTGAAAAGCACATTGTTCTTCTCATATTGAGATTAACTCCCCCCCAAATGTATGATAGATAAAGATATAGTGTGTATATAATCATATTTATAAACTGAACCCTCAGCGACATAAAGGAATCATGTATGTGTTTAAGAAGTAGTTCACATGTGTCAACTACTAAATAAAAAGTAAATATACATTTGATTTTCTGAATGAGCGTGCAAGAATAACATAGCTTTTATTAAATATGCATGCAGCCTATAAAAGAGAAATCACATTATAAAACACACAAAAATTATGCATAACGCTATATACTATTAAATATAACGATATTTATGAAGTGAGCCTTTGGAGGCATAAAGAAACATCGTGTATTTCAGAAGTTTATACTACTAATTAAACGTAAAATAAACGATGGAGTTTATGAATGAGCGCCCTTGCATTTTCACAGTTGCCCATAATGATTTTGTTAAATATGCATGCAGTCTAAATAATTTTAGAATTCTTGATATTAAAACACAGAATGAAATGTATGACCATCGATATTTAAACAGCCTTGTAGTTTCTCTTGTCTATAGTGAAATTACTCTAAGGAGAGCAAAGTTAAAATTCTTGCAATTTGAAATCACATTTTTAGATTTCTTCAGATTAAAACACGAAATTAAATATATGATATTTAAACATTGGTTATATTTTCCGGTTTCTATAGTGAAATTACTCTACGAGGAACAAAATTTAAATTCTTGCCATCTCACAAAATAGAAATCACATTTCCTTCCTTGTTTATTAAATGAAATGTTTGACATATAAAGCTATATATGATTAAAGGCAACCATATATAAATTGAGTCCTTGGTGTCATAAAGGAATCTCAGAAAAGTTCCTATGTCAACATAAAATACGCGCTACTAATTAAACAATCGATTTTCTGAATGAGCGCCCTTACCTGCAATATATTGCTATCTTCACGGCAATGCTTTTGTTAAATATGCATGCAGCCTACAAAAGAGAAATCATGTTTTTTAGCATTCATATTACAATTTAGATTAAAACATACACAAAAATGTTTTAAGTGATAGATAAACTACACACTATTACATTTTTGAACTGAGACATAAAGAATCTTTGTGTATTAAAGAAGAAATTTACATGTGGCAATAAAAATGATTACTCTTTAAACGGCAAACATGGGCATTCGATTTGAAATTTTATTTGAGCGCTCTTACATGCAAATAGTTTCATAGTTACCACAATGCTTTTGTTAAATAAGTGCTATGTTAACAGAAAATTAAACGCTAGCACGCCTTTCGATTTTCGAATAACTATTTATTCTTGCCAGGGTGTCGCTAGAACTATTTCGGAATCTATTTTCTATCGCGAGTTTAAGGTTAACCTCCCATTTTTGCTTGTCGACAAATCGTTTGTTATACGCCGAGAAAAAATAAGCCTGTTCTTGAGATTAAAACACAAATGAAATGTATGGGATATAATGCTATATTGTTTGGGTATTATTAAATGCGCAACTTACCCAGAAGTTTCGCTCCAAGCACCAGAGACCAGGGATCAAGCGAACAATTAGAAACATTATTACGTCATATAAAAAGTAAAATCTTTTTATCATCTTGAATTTTGACATATTATTATACCATATTATACTCATTTTTAATATTACTTTGAATTATAAATTTTGATAAAAATATGCCTCTTCTATATAGTTGTTTTTTTCAATATAACAGTATCTTCGATTGATTGTTACGTCGCGTCGCCACTCTGAATTGTAAACTGTGCAGTGTATAGTGCAGTGCTGTAGAAGCATGCAGAAACGAAGCCGCGCCGTGAGCGTAAAATCAGGATCATCAACTTTGGTTGGCATTTTTTCACTTGATCTATAATGCGATAAATTTAACATATGATGTGATATCCGTGTAATAAAGACATGAAATATTAAAAATAAATTATGAAAATTATCACCCTTTCACTTGTTTGTAAATATGGAATGTTGGACTTTCCAAATGAGGTCAATAAATATGGAATGTCCTGTACAATATGGACACCTGGAACCCTAAATAATTAAGTAGCCACATTCTGTGAAGTGCACACTTTTAAATTCATTCTAGAATTAAAATTATATGCAAGTTAACTTGAAGCATACAAATGCAAAGAACAAGATTAATTTTTATCATTTCTGATGTTGTTATTGTTGTTGTTGTTGTTAAACTACATTTATGAGACTGAAAACAATACATCTGGGATGATCAATTTTTCTTTGTAAAATGAGATATACTATACATCTGTTTCCCATTATCATAGAAATAACCCTTTAGAGACTTCATCATAACTTGCATTTCCTACTGCAAATTACTTGTCCTAGATCCAAATTTGTATGCTGTATTCATTAATATTCTCATAATTTATTTTATATTGATTTTCTGTAGGTTTCCTGGGAGCACCATCCCAGATAATGAGGAGCAGTTAAAAGGTTGGCTAGCAGACCGATGGAAGCAGAAGGAACAAATTCTTACTAGATTCTATGCTTCAGGGTCTTTCCACAATCCTGAAAAGTCTACCACAGAAGCAGAAAATACATTGAATGGCTCCATTCATGCTGAGTTTTGTGACTTGAATAAAGTGCATAAACCCAATCCCTGTTCTTCCTCAAAAAATCTTAAGGCCTCTGATTTTAATGTTGGTACAGAAAAAAGTCTGCCTCTTCATAAACTGGAACAGATTCACAGTACAACTCTGTATCTTGCCCTCATGTTTTGGACTCTGCTCTGCCTTATGGCATTGTATGGAATATTTACATCCTTTTTCCTACAGATTTGGGCTGTGGTTCATGTAACACTATTTCTCTTCTTATCCTTATTTACTCAAGGATTTCATGATCTTGAAATATCTTTATACAAATTCAAAAAAAAATATTTAGTCAACAGACTCAAGTTAAGTTAAGCACTTTAAAAATTTAAATAAAAGATGGTAAGTGATTCTATAATCACAGTTGTTGCTGGAAAGGAATTTAGTGATGCATTGGTGATACTTGTGATTTTAAGATCATTTACTAAAGTCCTGTGTCACCATATACAGCTCTAAATCCTTACCTGCAATAATATGTGCAGTTTTTCAGATAGGACACTCTCTTGGTTACTTACAATGGAAAGTGCATAGACCTAGAAATTTCTGTTGTCACTTCCCTCTTGCAGGACAATACTGGAAACCAAGCTACTAAATCTACATGGGCCAAAAACATGTAGTGTATATATATATATATATATATATATATATATATATATATAAATGTGTGTGTGTGTGTGTGTATTTAATTCTGCATTTTTTGAGAACATTCTTTTCTTCATAACATATGTAAAGAAGCACCATTAATGAAATATTAGATACCATTGCTCTTATATTAATTCTGGTCTATAATTCTTTATTTGATATATTATCATGTTTTCATCACTTTTGTTTTCCTTGTTAAACTGGAATTAAAATATGTAAACTTTAAAAGTGGTACAATGTATATTAAGTTATTAATACAGAGTGTGCCAAAAATGTATGCACACTTTAACAGATGTTACCTATGGACTTTCCAAGTTGGAAACATAATTACAGTAGCAATGTTGTATGCTGTTCTCTCAAAGAATGTATTTATCAAATTAATGCCTAGCATCACCACATGACTAGTTGAACAGTTAAAGTGGCTGAGGCATAATTGTCATTCATGGATTGCAATTTGTTTTAAAACTGGTATTTCAAGTTTCAAAATGTTGTTGAAGTTATCAATTTTTGCCCATGTGAGACTCAAAAGGATGTAGCATGTTGAAGAAAACCAATTACACTGGGAGTCCTTTGGGAAGAAATTGAAATGGTGTTTGCAGCAGTTTCTTTGTACACTTGGCAAACATTGCTCAATCATTATTTTACTGGAATCAGAAGTGTTTTATGTATGATGTATGTATATATCTATGTATGTTTTATTCATCCTGTTAAGTCATATACATGTACAAAATACAGTGATGAATACATCAATAATTTAAAGGAAAGTCAAAGTAAAAAGGGAAAAGATAAAAGAGAAATGTGTCCACAAGGCTTGAATATGTACAGCATAACTACAGAATGGTAGAATAAATCTATTACAGTCCTCCATTATGTATTTATGTTCTAGTTTCTGGATACTCTGATACAGCATAGAAATAGAGCTCCATTAAGTATGCCTTAGGTAACAAAATTAACGAATTGCATTCTTTGATGTTTTAATGTGTTCTGGCAAGTGGTTATAAAGTTTTATGCTTGAATTAACTGTTCTTTTTTAACTTAAGGATGTACTAATGTGTTTCAAATGCATTGCTAGCATTATATTTATGCAAATTTTCACTCCTAATGAAGGAATGCCTCATTATTTGTTTCCATTTGACAAGGAAAATCCTGTCATATATGTATATTCATTGGTAGGATAAATGCAAGGATTTCTAGAATTATGAATAGAAGTTTGCATGATAGTTTAAATTTCACTCCCATCAACAGTGTGCCAATTTTCTTTTACATTATGAAGTATTTTCAAACATCAGGTGAGTTCTTGCAAAAGACTTTTTTATATTCTAAATGTGAATGAACACATTCAAAGTATTGCATTCTTAATACATTTTGTTTATACATTTTGAGAGTTTTTCCATTAAATAGCATAATGTGCATAGTTTCTTTATGATATTTGTTATGTGGAGACTCCAATGCTGATTGTCTGGCATTCAAATGCCCAAGAATTTAGTATGATCAACTTTAATTTGACCTGAAGGTAGAGGTAGTTCTTTTTTTTTCTTTTGTATGAAAGTCCATTAATATAATCTTATTCAGATTTATGATCAGTTTATTTTCGGTAAATAATTCATAATCTCTTGCTCTGTTTTGTTTATAGCTGCTAAAAGGGAAACTTTTTCCATTCTCTAATTATTATACTAGTGACATCTGTGAACAAGCATACTTCATCTGAAAGTCATTAATGAATAGCAAAAATAGGAGGGGACCTAGGACTGATTCCTGAGGCTCATCATATTTAATATCTGTTACCCCTCAACAAAACTGCTTAACCTTATGTCTTCCCTGGTAATCTATTTCTACTAATTGCCTTCTCTCATGAAGATAACAGTTAATTCATTGGTTGGGTCTTATGCCCAAGTTTTGTAGTTTTACTTAAGAGCTTTCCATGGTCAATGATGGCAAAAGCTTTTAAATCCAAAAATAATGCTTTGCTATATTCGATTTTTATTTATAGATTCAAGGGAATTGCTTATGAAAGAGAAGACTGCAGATCTTGTGCTGCATTGCTTCCTGAAACCATGATTTGATTCAGACAATAATTGATGCTTTTCTAAAAACTTGGCAATCTTATATAAAGCAGCTTTTCTAAGACTTTATACTGAAGTTAATGCTATTGGTCTATACTTAGTTGCATCTTGTTTATCCCCTTACTTATAAATTGATTTTATTATTAAATTTTTAAGCAAGATGGGAGAGTCTAACTGGGTAGAGATGTACTGTACATGAAAGCCAATGGTTGTGCTGTCAATGTAGCATATGTTTAGGAGTCATGTTTGTGGTATTATTTACAGGGAATCCGTTCTTGAATGAATTTCTCATTATTATTTCCTTAACCATTTGTAAAGTAATCATTAAAGCAATTTACTACTTCACAAGATTAGAAAATAATTTGATAACCTCTGTTTACTGATTTGTTATTAACCTTAATATTTGGGTCTCCTGCTTGGCCATTTATAATGCTCCATGTAGCTTTCATGTTGTTGTTAGAGTTCTTCATGTATGCATCATTTGCTTGTATTTTCATGCTTTTATTATTTTGGATAAAATTAATTGATACATTTTAAAATATTTATTCAACTCATTGGTAGCATGTCATGTTATGGAGATTTCAAATATCCCTCATTTTCTTAACATAATATTTTTATTACTGTGATTATCTGCTACTTATGCTTATTAGCATTATTGTTTTTTAATTTTTATTGTTCTGATAGTAAAAGCTAGGTATATATAATGTTGAAATGTATTAGGGAACAATTTAAATTGATATGATATATCTTTTAACCTATTTCTGTCCACTTTTCATTGGCTAATAATTAGCCAAATTAATCATCATTTTAATCAATATATAACCTTTTCTCAATAGCAGAGTCATTAAAAATTTTTGTTTTCTTATAGGGAATGCTTCTGACTTGAGAGTAATCATCACTAAAGCCCATAAATATTATCTCTGCATTACAATAGTTAATATCAAAATTTATTAATATGTAGATAATAGTTGTACATGATTTTGGTGTAACCTGGGTTGGTTTTTGGATTGTTGGGTTTAGATCACATGTGTGTTATAAAAAGTGCCTGTAGTTCACCTTTAAATCTTGATAATTTACTATAATCTACATTGAAGTCCTCACATACTGAAAGAATGTTTCCAGTTTGTTTGGTACTAATTAATGCTCATTCTATTTTACCAAGAAAAGTGCATTATACATATTGCAATGGTTTTTGCTCAGGAAGTGAAACATAATTTCAAAATCTTATATTTCATTACATATGCTTGTTTTTATGAATAAATTCATGTGATATATGTCGTACTAAACACTCTTATTGCATCACTTACTTGTGTTATATTTAGAACCGGTTTTGAATACCTTCGTATTCATCTTCAGTCAATGGTACGACTGATTGGAGAATCCTATGGCTCTGTAGAGATGAAGCGCCACCCTTGTGGTGTTTTAATGTACTTAAAGTTGGTGTTTTCTACCTTTGGAAAATCAAAGTTCATTAATCGATCTCTGTATTTATGAATGTAAATTTTTTCCCAAGTATCCAGTTCTATATGTCCCTTAGTCTCTGTTAATAAATCCAACTTCTTCACAATCTCATGGTTTTTTGTCCAAAAATGATATGCTACAGCTTATCTATCTGTCTGTTTATACTTTATGTCCCTGAAATGCTGTTCTAAACATGTGCCTACATTTCTCTTTGTTTTTCCAATATAGATATTTTCACAATCTGCACATGTTATTCTGTAAATACCTGCTTTTTTCTCTTGTGGGGTGTTTACAGTCATTTTATCTTTCAAGATGTTTCCTTAATTAAATCTGTTGATGGGTGCTAATTTTATATTGAAACCCTTAAAACTGTTTTCAAATTTTTTCATTGTTTTTGGATGATATGTAAATTTTTTAAAAATTGGTTTTTCGATATCTGCTGATAATTTGGTGGTATCTCTGATAAGTTTCTTCCTTTTAAATCTTTCCACCTTTTTATGTACCATATCTTTATTAAAGCCATTTAAAATTGCCATTTCTTCTATTTTATTGTATTCTTTTTTAAACTCTTCTTTACTATTTGGTAAATTAACCAAATGGTATATCAAGTTGTTGAAAACTGCATGTTTGTGTGTTAAAGGGTTAAAACCATCTGCCTTGATATGGTTATCTGTATGTGTATTTTCTATATATCCCAAAGCTCATATTCTCATGGTTCTTCATAATTTTAATATCTAAAAATGGTAACATATTTTCATTTTCTATTTCACATGGAAAGGAAATGTTTCTGTCTTGTATATTTAGCAACTTTAAGGCATCATCGATCAGATTTTTGTTTACTATAGAAAAAATGTCATCTACATATCTGTACCAAATCTTAAAAAAGTGTAGAAAGGCAGAAGTATATAAGAAGATTGTTTATTTTTGTAATGGGAGTAAATTTAATTCCATTTCCTAAAAATATGTACTTCCCCCATGACTGCATGAATAAGCAAACATTGCAAATTTGCCATATATATTGTTTCCCCTCTTAGCCAATGTTCATTTAGGGATAATGCTTTCACTAGCTTTCAATTTTTAAAAAGAAAGGACATTCTTCTTGAGCATCTTATGTGATTACTGTGGTCTATATTAATTCCTTAATATCTTTGTAAATTATGTATAACAAACTTTATACAGAGTTTTCTTTCGTTGAAGCATGCATACATTTTTCTGGTGCACTCTGTACTTAAAGCAAAGGAAGTGTTATATTTGAACACTTATAGAATCTGCTCAGACAATGTCATTATTTGCTGCCAAATGAGGAAAAAATAATAACTGGGTAAACAAACAGTAATTTTACTATAACCTTGAGCTCTCCAAAGGCTTTCATATGAATATGCCCATTGCCATCATATATTAAATAATATCATTATTTCTAACCAAAATAGAAGACTCAGGATAGTCTTTTCTTATCTGGTAAACATGAAGTAGTCAGTAATAAGTGCATTGCTCCTTTCCATCTATTCTCCTATAATCCTCCTGCTTTTAGTGGGGGTACCAGTATCTAATTATATGGAACAATTATTTCTAATTAATCATGCCACGTGTAGAAGATGCATTTCCAAACATGTTTCACATACATTAACACATGTAAACAATGTTATCTTATATATATATATATATATATATAAGATCACACACTAAAGACATACATAAAATTCCTTAGGAATGAATAGCTCAAGGACACTAATACCTTGAATTTCAATATCCAATAATAGTGCAGCATTATAAAATTTCTATTCATTAAGCATAAAATTAAGACAGGAAAATATTAATAAATAATTAAACTATAATTACATATTAATTCAATATGCTATGAGCATATTTTTTTGTTTTGAAACCCATTATACAAATATGCAGTAAAGAACATTATTATTGCAATGCTGGTTTAAAATTAATTACATTCAAATCATTAGATACCATTTTATGAGCTGGACACATATGCAGCAATCACAAATAATTTATAAATTGAATGATGATAGAGCATTCAAAAGAGTTAAGATACAACTGGTAAGCATATCAGTCTGCAGACACAAGTCAACTTTCCTGGTTAAGATTTTTCACTGTTTTTTGTCCTCTACCTCTTGAACAGATGTTAGATTATTTTGAATGCTTCTGGTCTCTTGATTCATACAATATGAATAACATTATTACTGAAATGGACAGTGTTGTGCAAACAAGGGCAGATTATCCCTGTCACTCACTTCATAACAATGTGTGCAACTATAAAAGTTGATACTGGTGCACCCCTGCCACTCCTTGCATAACCCCAAATGTCAGTCAGAAAGTGTCCTGAAGATTCAAGCAATTGTAACATATTTGTGTATTATGAGTAAATGAAATTTCTGTACTGATATAGCTGTTCTATATTATCATATATTAAAGTACCTACTTAAGAACAATATAGTGGAACCTCAAACTGAAAGACCTATAGAAATAAATTGGAACATTCAAGTGCTGAAATGGGCACTGCAAAAATTTATTGCATCAGTAGGATTGTATGCCTAGAGTTTAAAGAAATCTCATACTTATTAAGTTATTCACATATAAATCAGGAATAACCAACCATAGCTAATTAAAACTCTACTATAAGATGTAAAGCTTTCTCGACATTGATTATTTATTATGACTTAATGGGCTTGGAGCCGAGTGGTGTTTACGTTATAACCCAAGATTTCGATATCTTTGCTCTGTGGCCTTTTTCAGGATGCACAGACCTGCACCTATCTCACATGTGCAGGATCAGCAATAACACTCAAAAGTTATTATTGCAATGCTCAATGCTCACACTCAAACGTAACGTGCTCTTTGCCTTAAGCAACGAAAAGCAAACTTATACCTAGGCGCCCCTGATAGGCAGACTCGCGGTGAAGCGCCGCCTTTCTCCTTCAGGACGGTAGTGGGGTCTTGTGATCGTCCTGTCAGACACGTGAGAAGCGTTTCAATCTCCGTTATAGATCCGCACACTAGCCACCATGTAGCTTTGACTCTCGAGCAAGCTCAAACAAACGCAGATTAACTAAAATTAGATGGTATTGGATTAGCATCCAAGCCCTCGAAATTTTGTACATCATTTCGGTGCAGCCGGAGGAAACTCTGAATGTATTGTCAATGAACGCGATTTTTTTCAAGTTTTTTTCCTCAAATAAACGATGGATGAATAACACCCACAGTTTGTAATGGGGAATGTTCATATTAAAGCAGATATAATCTACCGATAGTAGCCCTAATTGAAATGCATCTCTCACGATCAGATCACCTACATATCGCTTGCTACGTAACTTTAAAGACTCACAGAAACCGTTGCGGTGAAGGAAGATGAGTTCTACCCAGGTATCTTCCTGGGTAGAACTCAGTGACTCACCACAAGGTACTCATGTCTCCTCTGAACCACATAGAAGCTGTAACTGTAAATGAAATAATCGGCAATCTTTGGGCCATCAATGTGACTGCACGCTGATGACCTGAGCTGTTAAAGAGCGTCCATAAATAATTCATAATAAATGTGACTGCATGCAATCCTCCAGGGAGCATAGACTACCACAATTTAGGCCTGATATTCCACTTAGGCCACAGAGTTATGATATTTGGAGACTTAATGCAAAACACCGTAACTGGAACTGCACACACCCTACCCACGTAGAAAATGACCTTTGTGCACATGAGCAAATATCCTCCTACATATATACACCCCTTCTAATCCCAAACTTATGTATACCGTCTCAACATGGGCACTCTTCGAACATCTTACATATGCCATTAGTTCAAAATACACCATGCTTTATCAAAATGCATACACTGAAGGAACTGTCCTTAGATCATCTGCTCGTTCTGCTTCAACTTGATGGACCACTTGCTCTGTAAAATATCCCTCAATAACTTAACTTTAACAAGGGTAACTAGCTATGGCGATGAACCAGGTAATCGCTATGCAATAGTTCAAACTTAATTGCACTTCCCTGCGGAAGTAAAACTAACTATAACTTAACGGAATAAAACTCATAGACTTTATCAACAATCACGATACCCAACGTAACTCTTCCAACTGCAAGACCTAAATACCACTGTTTGAAACAAAATATGCCAAGCACTTAATACTCAATGAAAAAACACCCTAAAAATAATCTGTACCCAGAAAATCGTCAAATATGCCGTTTATCCAGAAATTTCATTTTCTCAGCAAAATCTATTCTTCCAATTCATTACAACAATAACATCACTCAAACCGACACCGATAAAGCACAGATACAAACAGATGCACTTGAAAACACATAAATGCATCATAAGTATCTTTACTCGGCGACATTCATCACTGAAACACTCAACATGACAACCTACATACATGACCAACTCACCCATAACAAAATGCGAAAAGGGAATCCATCAGGGGTGAGTTGGCTCGTTAACCATCTCCCTAATAAAAAGACAGCAGTCCCCAATAAAATTCCCTATATAGTGTTAAAAATCCTCCCATCTAATGTTTTAAGTTACTCATAATATATACCACTATATACTAGGTTACGGTCGCTTTCCTGCTCTCTGGGAACAAGCTGCAGTACTTCACCTCCACAACCATACAAGAACCATAGCAACCCGCTTAACTAATAACCCATCAGCCTTTTCAATACGATAAGTAAGCAACTTGAAAAGACAATTCTAAAACAAACCAACACACGAATCAAAAAGCATAATATACTCCGCTATGTACAATTTAACTTCAAAATCAAACACTTGATGGCACTCTGTCTCCTGGGCAATGGAATACATTGTCCATGGATTCGACACCCAGATCCACAGGAGCTCCTTTTCTTAATTTGGAACGCACCTTTGACCAATAGGCATCAGGGATTGCTGCAAGCTTAAAATGTGTCAAATGTTACCTATTGTTGATCAAACTAATCGCAAATTATTTATCTCAAAAAAAGCTTTCGCTCTCGTGTCAACAATGTGCTTTCAAACCCAAAACCGATCCACACAGGCGTTTCCAAAGTAGCCTACTAGAAGCAGTCCTATTCATACTTTGTATTGATCACCTACCAACCTCTCCCAACACTGTCACCTACATTTGCGCCAATGACACAACCATGGCTCAATCTGGCAAGCCTCACTTTCATCACAGCAGATTGCAGTATGCCTTAGACTCCCTTGAAGACTGGTTTGCCAAATGGCGTATTAAGGTCAACACGTACAAATGCCAAGCAATTGTTTTAATAAAACGAATCCACTATTGCAAACATAATCTACGACCCCTCCAACTTTTTGGTAATTCTATTACTTGAAACGCGACTACGACTTACCTTAGAATCACCATGGACACAGGTCTAACTTGGAAGCATCATATCTAAAATATGTACAGTCTAAAGACCCCACAAGAAAATTAGGCAGATCTTACGGCCAGTGAAGAATGGCCTCGGTCCAAAAACTCCGGGAGTGTATGAGATACCTCGGTGATTCAGAATGGTTTATTTTGTACAGATAGGTCGAATAATAGAAGATAGATGCAAGGAGCACCAGTACCATATTAAGTCGCTTCAACCTGTAAGTTTGCAGTAGCTGAACATTATATATAATGTAAGCATAAGATTTTTTTTGGTCAGGCTACGGCCATAAGTAAAAGTTTCAGTTACTGAGATCGCCTTATTCAGAAAGCTATCCAGATAAAGCTACAGAATAAGATTTTTGGTCGAGACAATAGTCTGAAATTAAGTGAGGATTGCAGACCGGCAATTGCTATTTTAAAATACAAGAATAGAAGAAATCGTAATGAGATTTGGAATGGGTGACTGAAGACCGAGAGGTTACTAACCCGGAGTTGTAGGGATTTTTTTCAATAGGTAAAGATGAGGACAGATAGTAGGGAAAAGGATTGGGGGGTCCCGCATAAAGCATCTTCGATAGTTAACAAGGATGTAAGAGCCGATGATCGATGACCGATGACCAGGAGTTGGTAAGGGGTTTGTTTTCCGGATGCCAAACATGACCGTGGCCTTGAATGACACGGCAGATGGCAGATCGACGGGTAGGTCAAAGGGAGCATTCCAGGAATTAGGATCTTTAATCATAAATTTAATTGTGAGCATTACGGAAGAAATTGTTTGTGCATGGTGTTCTGCCGCATTCTGTATACGTAGCATAGGCGTACGGTTCATCCATGGTGCAGTATATGTAGTGCGTGGTAGTGAGGTCGGTGAAGATATAGAAGTTCAGATCGGCGTGTAATTGGTCTAGCCTGATGGCGATGGAGGTGAACTAGTCGTAGTTTGTAGTTAGAATATCCTCGGCCGCTGTTTCTGATGAGGCTTTGAGGTGATGTATTCGCCGCATCAGCCTTTCAGTTGTACTGGAGTTGGATATCTGTAGTTCTGTAAAAACCTCATTCAGCCTATCAAAGCTTGAAGAGAGAAGTTCGTATGTTGTGATGCTGAAGTTCTACGATGTGTTAAGTGATGTGGTCTTGAAGTTGTTAACTCAAATCGGATAGGTTCGGTCGTAGATTGGATAATGGCCTCTTCCAGAGTTGTGTCTTGTTAAGTAATACCTGTTGTCACACGTGCATGGGACTGAGTTATAAGAGCAGGCAGATCCGGCTGGTACTGTGCTGCTGAGCTGGTTGCTGGGTGGCCGATGTAATTTGCTGCGGCGGTGTTCTGGTGAAACCTGGGCTAAGTGGGCATGAGGCCTGGTCCGTGTAATGGCGACGGAAATGTAAGGCTGTGAGCACTCGGAGGCACGGAGAAGGTGTGGCGCCGCTGGCTGGGCTCACTTGTGAAGACACTCCCCGTTAGGTGGAGACCGACAATGATAGTGACGTCAACATCTGCTGAGTCCAGAAATACCAAGGCTCAGCTTGCCCACTCAGGAATTAAGCATCGCCTGTGGTGTGTCTCAGTAGTAAAAACGGGAGTTAAACACTACTAAAAAAAAAAAAGGAATTAAGCGTGGTGTAGTAAAGGTATTTGTAGTAGTAGAATTTATTCATTAATCATTATTTTCTTTTGTGTCTGATTGTGAAATTATCGTAGATGTGGGCGAGTTCTGTTCTGAATAGCAAATTGTTAGATTTTCCTCTTTTTTTAATAGGGGGGGCACCACCTCACACCTCTTCATTGGCGATCGTCCAAGAAAAGTTCACATCGCCTCCCATGCTATTAGTAAAAATAATATGCAAGGAGTGACAGGAGAAGTAAATAATGAGTTCGCTTACCAGAATGCAAGAACAATGGGCCTGCTGTTTTTCCGCGAGACACATGACCATTCGTTCAGAGTGCCCCTCGGTGAGTTAGATGTTGGCATAAATGCCTCATTCTTGAAGAATACTCGACGAAAGTATGGAGCGAGTGGCATGTACCTACTGTTATTGGTGTGAAAAGTTGCTATTAGTGATCTCATGCTATAAGTTTGCGGGTGAAATCTATGAATTATTTAGTCTACCGCTAGTATTTAAGGAGATAATAAGTGTACCAAATCCTGTGGGTTTTCTTTGGGTCATCTGTAGCTTTAAGAGCCGAGTCGCCAGAACATATGTTCATGAGTAGTATATTTAGTAATGTTTATGTAAGAAATGAAATTAAAGTTATTGGTTGGTGATGATAATTGATAATCCAATTTTTTTAAATTATTGTTTTTATTTTTATGTTGCTTTTTATGAATATGGATATAGAGAAGCTATAATAAATAATTATTTACTGTACAATCTTATGGATATGTGTTTATCAAGTGATATCAATTAAGTGCTTATTATATTATACCATTAACTTTGAAGGATGTATATTTTAGTGTTCTTTAAGAATGTCTGTCAGAGTGCAATGCCAAATTATGCAATGACATGGCCTTTAGAGTCCATGGGGTCTATCATATATGTCGCTGTAGAGAGGGGCACCTCTTCTCCCAAAGTCACATTGTGGTAGTAACATAGGGACTTTGAGGGCAATGCAGGATTAAGTTAGTGTGTGCATTATGCAGTGTGTGTTAATTGTGTGTCTGTGAATCCACCCAGAAAACTATGGCATGGGGAAGTTTACTAGTTGTGTCAGACATTTCTGGATATCAATTATCTGATGCCCCAATGCCAATTGTTTGTATGAGAAATTATTAATGGTTGCAGATGTTTATCATTGGTAGTTTTGTATTATTCTGTTTTTTCAATAAATCGGTTATGATTTCTATTTTTATTTTTGTACAAACTAAAGTTAAGATGTTTGATAAATTGCCCAATTTTTTGTACTTCAAGTTCTTCATGTAGAAGGTATGCTGAAGCTACCAAAGACACTTTATTATTTATTCTCAGAATACCTTTTTGCATCATTTGTAGCCTATAAAGATGTAGAGAGTGAGGCCCATACCTAGTTTAAGACGTGCTATTCAAAATAATTGGAAACAATTTGTTCATCTGCGTATTACTTTTGGTTCTGGAACTATTAATTGATTTTTGCATTAAATACCATACATAGTCCATTATAACACCTAATAAATTATTACTTTGGCCTTCCATTCAATTGGTTCCCCTTTAAATGTTAATGCTGGGAGTGCATGCCTCTTATGGCAATGATTCAGTTGTTTGGTGAATATCATTGCTTCATATTTTCCGCTATGTTTTGTTCTGCACTTCTCAAGCCATGGTTTCAGATTATTTAAGGCATTCTGGAATCTTAGTTAAATTAAGTACAGAGTTGTTGTGTCATAATCACTACTACAAATTTACACAGTGGGATAAAAATGGCAGAGATGCCGTCTGAGATAAGTAAAACTATTTAAACATTTCTCTTCTCACTTGTTAACATTTCTAAATGTTGTGTAATTTTGTAATTTGGGTTATCATTGCCAAGTACATGCTTCTATTGAAAGAGTTTTGCTAGCATGATCAAAATATGGATATCAGAAAAAACTCAATGCAAGATAGCATTGTACATTGAAATCATTGTTGCTTATCAAAGTAAATCTGAAATTCAGTTGCCTTGACTTTTCAATTTCTTGAAACAAAATAAAAATATTTTCCAGGAAACTACTGTTTAGAAAAATGTGTGCAATAGATAAGTGTATGGCTTATGTCATACAATACTTTTTTGTAGTATTTATAATAAGTCTCATTATAAGTCCAATGTGGTTTTATCTGTTCATGTAATTTTAAAATGAAACTTCCATTTCCAATGTATAATGATGTATTGTTTGATTAGGAAAGGATAGTGTTGCAAAAATCTCATTTTTGGAGTGACCTATTTTTAGCTTCACAATTTCTGGCCGCATTATGTATGTCATTGCTTTGTTGCAGCATTTCTTCTCATTACATTACTATATTGTAATGAATGTCCAACTGTGATGAGACACATGAAGTGGTTAGCTGTGTATTTTCTTAGTTTAATTTAGTAATAGAGTGAAGAGTAATTTTTGTTTTGAAGTTGTGAAATAGTATTTACTTGAATAGCCTAATATATATTAAGTGAAACATTACAAAAAGATTTTCCATTTTTGAAAAATATTCAAGGAATATACCATATTTTGTAACTTCCGTAACATGATCACTGCATAGGACATATTGGAAAAGGTGATACTTTGCATATGTTAAAACTAATACATATAGTGATCAAGTGCTTAATAGTAGTAGCTCTACAACAAAAATTCTAGACTTTTTTCGGAAGCAGACAGTGTATAGAATGTACATTGAACTTAGCAGCAACGGAGAGCCCACATGCTATTAAGTGCAATCATAGTTTTAAATCTCAATATGTAATTCAGAACTAATAAGTGAACAGTTTGATACTAGTTTTTTTTCCATGCACAAAATTATGCATTATGTCCTAGCTTGCAATAAAATGCTTGAGCAATTGGATAAATAGATATTGTTTGTTTCTGCAGATATGCCAAATACATATTAAAAATCTTTAATGCCAGTGCTTGTGCATTATTTTGATTCTGTAAATGGAGTGGAAATTAAGTTGCTTGGATTTTTAAAGTTTAATGTTAAAATATCAGATATTGTTTTAAGTTATGTAGTACATTCTACTGCTGAAAATCAAAATGCAAATACTTTTAAAATGCATCTAAAAAGCAGTTATATTTGCTGCCAGCAGTATTAATTGGAATTTTTTTTGGTTGCAATTATGTTATTATTAAACTAAAATTGAATCAGTCATTGCAGAAAAATCCATTCTTGTACAGAAATAAGCTTCATACTGGATATGCATATATAAGAGTAAATATAAACAGCTAAAACTAAAATGTCACAAGTACATCATTAAACCATGTTGCCTGGGCCTTGAAAAGCATAGTTCTTGTAGAAACATTATGCATTAATGACTGACGAACTTTCTGCATACATTGATTTTTGCAGTATTTGCAGTACTGTCTTCTTCTGCTTTTAAGATAAAGCTGTTTAATATTGTATGATTGTTGGTTGTTATGCACTTTTGCTTCAGTAGATATTGGTAAGCTTGAAGCATGTCAGACAATAATTCAACCAGTAAATAAGTGAAGTAAATACAAAGGAAAAATAGAACTAAAAATGATTAATAATACAAAAGAAATATCATACCTAGCCCCAAAGTAAAGAAGCAGCACAAGTACTAGCAAGAAGAAACTCTTCATTGCAAAAAATTGACATAGATTTGCAAACCAGTATTAATGCAAATGGTTCATAGATTTTATAATATTCATACTATTGAATTCAATTTAAGGTTATTCAAAATATCTGGCCTTATATTCAATTTTATTATTTGCAGTTGAGGAAATGTTGTTTTTGTTTGCTGAATGATGAGGCAGAGATTAATATTATTGCCTGCCTCAACAAACTGAGTGCAAAGGTCAAAAAGACATCTATCTTTTGAAACAAATCAAATATAAAAGACCAAGAAATGACAGCCATTAGACAAGGTACTTTCGCATATTATATTTTATTTTGGTAGAAAAAAGCAGAAGATAAAAGAACATTTATTAGTCTGCATGGTATAACAGAAAAGAAAAAGAGTTCATAAATGTCATATGCTGTTTCTTGTAGAAAGTCCTCAAGATGTAAAAGAAATAATTCTAAAGCTAATGTCATACCGGGGTAAACATGTCAGAAGATATCACATCAACTCATTCCCAAGGAAGATGACTCACTACACAGGAAGGAAAGTGCATTATTTGGATGGTAGACTAGAGTAAAACAAATGCATAAAATATTCTCTAAATAGTGTCTTTGTGAAAATATCAGGTGATACTTTAATTTAAAGAAATTTAAGAAAAATGTTAACTTCAGGTTTAGATGACCACAAATAGATTCTTGATTGAATTGTGAAGAATTTTCAGCATAGATATGTAGTTAATATCTTTCTGAATATATCAAATGGGCTGTTGTTGCAAAGCAAACATTTCATCTTAGAAGATTGAAAAAATTTACATAAATGTAGAAGAAATTTAAAATTTCTGCAGGAAAAAAAAATACATAACTTTTGACTATATGCAAAACTTACCCCTAACTAACATCCCTGATCAGGATGTTTTCTAATTATGTGAACTCTGTTAATTTATAATTTATTAGGAATACATAATTTTAAAACAGGAAACTCACATTATTATGTATATCATGAGAGGGAGGCAAAAGGAGGGCTAATGAGGTATGCTTTTTCATATACCATTCATTGCCCCAGAAAAATGTTTGCATCTGTTTTCTAAGGTTATGATGGTCATAATTAACATCACACAGTGTTTGTTCCTGTCTAAGTGCAATACCAACTAAGACATTCAATAAAATCTAGCATTACTTTTGTGTAATAGGGCAAAGTTTTATGCCTAATAACAGAGACCTGGGCATCATAAAAAATGTCATAAAATAGCATGATTGGATTTACCTACCTGAAGAATATAGAGTTATAGTTAGAAAGGAATAGTGAAATTTTCACTTTAAATAATAAATATTGTTCAGATAATAGATTTAAAAAATTGGTGTCCTGCCCATTGTAAAAGGAAATGCATTTCAGTATCAAGTATGGGAATAACCCTCAAAGAAATGAAATTTTTTTGCTTTGAAGTAACATGACTTTTAAATTTAAGTGACATTCACCTGGCCAAGAAGTCACAGAAGAATTTATTGATAGTCTAACTAAAGTGCATATCTCCTTCTACATAACATAAAAAAGAAATCTACCATTAGTACTAAATGTGCATATACATGAGATAAAGTCAGTTGTTTTCTGGCATTGCATTTTATACATGCTTTGTTTGCATTGAATATTATCCAAAAATATTTAACAGCACTCAAACATTTACAATTTCAATGTTTTCATTGCATATAGCCAAACATTTTCTCACTTCAATATTAACTCAAACTGGAATCAAACACAGTGAAACACATGCTAATAATCTTTGTGAGTCAGAATATTAGAACACTCTTTTTGGTTTCACTGAAATGAGATTTTACTCAGACAATATGATTCATGGACATTTTTTCCACAACATCAGCTGTTCATGACTAATGAGTCATTTCTAGAATTTGGGTAGGTAGGAATCCAGGTGTACTGTTGTGGTCTTGTGGTGAACTTAAATAAAGTGTTGTCTGTTTCTGAGATATCAAAATTCATAATGTTAGGTTCATGTTTTTAATATAACTCCTTTCCCATATATTTAGTTCTTTTGGTTGTTGAATAGTTTTTAATAACTTGATGCCTTTTTCTATTTCATGGTTTTCATTCCAGAAATGTACTGCCACAGCTGATTTATCTATTTGTTTGTAACGGATGTTTTTCCAGTGATCCTTCAACCTAATGCCTATATTTCTCTTTGTCTCTCATGCGCATATCTTTTCACAATCCTTACAATTAATTTGGTAAATACCAGATTTTTCCTCTTTGGGCTTGGAATCGGTTTTGTTTAATTTCAGTAATTTTTAACACTGTATCTATTTTCAGGTGCTAAGATAATATTGTGCTGCTTAAATTTTTTTTGAAATATCTTATTAGCTGACAGATGGTAAGTGAGCTTTTTAAAAGTTTTTTCCATTGATGAATCACTCAAAGTTGTTATTTGTTTAATTCTATTTTGTTTTTGGAATGTTTTGAATTTTTGGTTAATCATCTGTTTGTTGAACCCTTTAGATTTTGCTGCTTCTATTATGTGTAGATATTCATTCTTGTATTCTTCCTTGTTCAGGAACTGTTTTCCACTGTTTTGGAAAAAAATGTACATGAGACATATATCCTGAGTAAAATCTCATTTCACTGAAACCAAAAACAGTGTTCCAATATTCTGACTCACAGAGAATTTCTCACTTGTCTTACAACCTGATATTTCAACATTATAACTTCTTATATACTGAATAGCATGCAAATTTGCACTATACCATATAGTCATGGTAACTCTACATTTATTTCTGTACTAGATATTTATATTTTTATTTTATATTACTTGGCTTATTTTTTATTAAGCTATATAAAAATATGAAATAATACTTACCTTTAAGAATCATTCACTCAATCATTGTAGAAAGGGCCCAAGTCCTATTGATTAAAACAATTTTTTTTAAAAGGGAAATTTATTATAAATAAATCATAGTTTTCTAATCCTCATGTGAATTTGCAACTAATAACATTATATTTAGAAAAGATAATCACTCTACAAGCATTAAAAATATTTTATTCTCTCTCTTGTACAATTAAAAATTTTGGGACTCATATACCTTTCTGCAATGATGGATTTAATTATACTTAATTGGGAAATAATGGGATTTGGTTTTGTCACTCATGCATTATAAACAACTATATTCATAAGGCACTAGATTCTTTTTCAATAGACAAAGAAGTAACTGTTTACAAAATTATTAAGTACCTTCATATATTTTTACGGAATTTGGGAATCCACACAGTGAAACTTTTGTTAATCTTATTTTGATTTAAAGTAAAACACTAAAAATCATGTCGTCACATTAAAACTCTCTTTAAGTTTCACAAACACACTTATAAAAGTAATTTTGGTACATGTTTCGTGAGGTACATTCCTCACATTGTCAACCAAAACGACGACTGAGGAGCCAATTTCAGCAAAGTATGTATGTTACTCTGCTTGCTCTGGTGGTCTGTTAATGAACTTAAACAATATGTTGTCTGCTTCCGGTATATCAAAATTCATAAGTTTGTGTTCATATTTTTTTATGTAAATTTTTTCCCATATATTAAGTTCTTTCGGATGTTGAGTTATTTTTAGTAATGTTATGTCCTTCTCTATTTCATGATTCTCATTCCAAAAATGTGCAGCCACTGCTGATTTTTCTACTTGTTTGTGTCTAATATTTCTCCAGTGTTCCTTTAATTTTATCCGCAGATTTCTCTTTGTTTTTCCTATGTATATTTTGTCACAATCCTTGCAATTAATTCTATATATACCTGAATGTTCTTCTTTCTTGTTTTTTGTTTAATTTTATTTAGATTTAATAGTTTACCAACAGTATATCTGTTTATTGGTGCTAGAGTAATGTTGTACTTTTTGAAAATTTTTTGGAATTTATGGTTAACATAAGGGTGATATGTGAATTTTTGATAAGTATTTTCTTTAAGTGAAGAACTGAGTGTGGTGATTAGTTTAATTTCCTTTTTATTTTTAAATCTTTTTATTTTTTTATCTACCATTTGTTTGTTAAATCCATTTATTTCTGCTGTGTGTATTATATGTGCGTATTCTTTCCTGTATTCTTCTTTACTGAGTGGTCACAAAATATACATAGGAAAAACAAAGAGAAATCTGGGGATAAGATTAAAGGAACACTGGAGAAATATTAGACACAAACAAGTAGAAAAATCAGCAGTGGCTGCACATTTTTGGAATGAGAATCATGAAATAGAGAAGGACATAACATTACTAAAAACAATTCAACATCCGAAAGAACTTAATATATGGGAAAAAATTTACATAAAAAAATATGAATACAAACTTATGAATTTTGATATACCGGAAGCAGACAACATATTGTTTAAGTTCATTAACAGACCACCAGAGCAAACAGAGTAACATACATACTTTGCTGAAATTGGCTCCTCAGTCGTCGTTTTGGTTGACAATGTGAGGAATGTACCTCACGAAACATGTACCAAAATTACTTTTATAAGTGTGTTTGTGAAACTTAAAGAGAGTTTTAATGTGACGACATGATTTTTAGTGTTTTACTTTAAATCAAAATAAGATTACCTTCATATATACCTAAACCTTTTGTGTTAGCACCTTAAAAGAACATTCAACCTTGTAATACTGCATACAAAAAAAAAAAATACTTGAGTTTATAAGTACAAGATGGTTAATCATTCTTCATACTTAAACAAATACTGGAAATATTTGAGGTGCTGAAATCTTATTTTTTGTAATGTGATAACTACATAAAATTCTATATTCTAATTCTATATTTCTACAAGATTCAGTTTGTTCCATATTACCCATATATCTCATAGCCCTTTTTGCAAGATGAATATTGTGTTTTGATTGAGTTTAGAAATATTGTCTCATATTTCAATTCCATATGCAATAAGAGAATGGATAAGGGCAAACTAAATGTTCCTGGATGTTTTAGGAGGAACATACCTGCTTGAGGAACTTGAGTATCTAAGAATGAATAAATTTTCATTAAGTTGTTGCTAGTTTTTCAATATGGGTATTATAAATACATGTTTTGTCAATATTAATCCTAATAATTCAGCATCATCAGTATTTTTATTACTAAATTGCCTATAAAACTGCAATTATTTACTAGGATTCTTAAAGCCGAAACTGATTACCTCACACTTTGCAGGATTTACACTTAAGTTCAATACATTCAAATCTGAACAGCTAAGTTTAAAACTGTGTTTGCATTCCTTTCCAAATAATTAAAAATGGAGTTACTAATGGTAATTGTAGTTTCATCTGCAAATTGTGTGATGTTAGCAGTTTGTATTTTGTCACTGATGACATGTATATATAAATAAAAATTAATATTGGTCCAAGAATGGATTCTTGCGGTACAACATGGGTTATATTTCGTGTTTGATTTAGATATTCATTATTATTTATTTTTAATGCACCAACTGTTTTCTATTTGTAATAAATGATTTTATGATTCTATACCCTGATCCCCTAATATCTAACAGATAATTTAGATATAATAAGTACATTTACATGACCAAAATCCTTTGTAAGATCCAGTAGCATGTCAGCAGTATAATTTCCTGAGTCAATCCAATATATTATACTTTCAATGCAATCAGGTATTGCACTTACAATTGATCTGTTACTTACAAATCCATTTTGTATTTTAAGAAATAATTTATAATTACTTAGATACTTTGTTATTTAGTTATGTAAGATACATTCAAAGATTTTAGATATTGCTTGTAATACAGTTGGTTGATAATTATGTATATACTTTTTATCCCTTGTTTTTTTTACAATGGGTGTTATTCTGGTAATTTTTAATTTATCTGGTCACACTCCTAGCTCAAGATAATAGTTAATTTCATGGATTTGCAATTTTGGTACTGCAGGCTTTTATCAGTATCATTAGTATGCCATCTATTCCTATGCTATTTTTTTTATTTCAGTGATTCAATTGTTTGCATTATCTCAGTGCTATTGGTGAGATACAGGTAAATGCTAGATAATATTTTAGACTCTTTGTTTATGTTTTATGTTTTGATATGCATTACATCTATTTGGATTTAATTTTTACCTACAAAGACAAAAAAGTTGTTAAATGCTTCAGCAACTTGCTTAGGTCCTGTAATTTTATTATTATTGATTTTAATATTAATACTAGTTTTGTTAGGGCAGTTTGTGATTTTTCAAAAATTATTTATCTCTTGCAGCTTAATTTACTTATGTTTTTCAAGTTTAGGACATTATTAATGATGGCATCATTTTTGCTGATTTTACTGCCAGATCATATTCTTTTTTAATGCATTTTAAATTAATACTGCTAAAGTTAGTTTTCTTTCATTGTTGCTGTTGATAGTTTTAGGAGAATACACAGTTGTTTCATCTTGGGATTAATCCAGTGATTCAAAATTTTTATTTCACATTTTGGCCTTTAGGTACAAGAGGACAATACTGATTAACATAGTAGTATAACACATCTTAAAGTAAATTTAATTTCTTGTTTAGATCCTGTTTAATGTAAACCTTTTCCCTAGTTTCATTGACCAATGCAAATTTTATATTGTTTAAGGCTATTGTATTGAATAAAGGTTGGATATTGCTGTTCTTCAAACTGGGTTCTTGTGTTGGTTTTAAATGATACAATAGATAATTGTTTATGCTACTGGCCAATTAGATTTGCAGAGAACAATTAGCATGTGTTGTTTTGTTGTTGTTTACTGTTTCTTTTAATTTCCTTCATGTCCAGAAAGCTCCAGGAAGTAGTTGGTTTGTTATGTTCTAATGAAGTTGGTTATATTGTCACAAGAATGTCTTGCCAGTCAAATTTAGAGATTTCATTTCATTTATTTCAACTCAATATGGTGTTTTATACAATGAAGCCATGTCAATATATAAATTAACAAAATTTATAATAAAAAGTAACAACTATAAACAACAAATTTAAGAAGATATTCAAAGAGCATGGAATTATGTTAGCCCCAAAGAACAAATACAATATAAAAAATTTATTATACTGCACAATGAAAGATACCATTCCCACAGATCAAAAATCAGGAATATATGAGATTAAATGTGCAGATTGTGAACAGAGCTACATTGGGAAAACGAAAAGAAATTTAGAAATTCGAAGAAAAGAACATTTTAGGAACATTAGATTGAAACAGATAGACAAATCAGCAATAGCAGCACATTTTT
The DNA here is from genome assembly GCA_030762175.1 of Metallyticus violacea. Lineage (NCBI taxonomy): Eukaryota > Metazoa > Arthropoda > Insecta > Mantodea > Metallyticidae > Metallyticus > Metallyticus violacea. The sequence continues at coordinate 390,018,063 of CM060846.1, forward strand.
GGAACAAAAACCATGAAATAAAACCAGAAATTAAATTACTGAAACAACTTCGCAAACCAATAGAACTATCCACATGGGAGAGAATTTTCATTTTAAAAAATAAGAACAACTTAATGAATTTTGATTTTCCGCCGCTGGATGAACTCAGCAAGTTTCTATTAGAGCCACGAGATACCACCACAGGGGCGAACGGGCGTCCATCCCCCGTTTCGAACAACGGCACTCAGTCAACAGCAGCCGATGATGGGAGGGACCTCCCCCGAAACTAGTCCAAAGTTTTAAATAAGTAAGTGGAGTTAGTGTTAACAACTGAAAACATTAATGTAACATAACTATAAACTATCTAACTTTTCCACACATACACATATTCTATGTATTAGTATAAAACAAATATTATGTAACATAATTAATTTTAATTTACATATTTTTCAATTACGTAAAAATTGTACTTACGAAGCTGTAGACAATGGAGTGGTAACATATACTACATTAATGTGTTCAGTTGTTTACACTAACTCCACTTACTTATTTAAAACTTTGAACTAGTTGACTGAAGGCAGTCAACAACAGCCGATGATGGGAGGAACCTCTCCCGAAACTAGTCCAAAGTTTTAAATAAGTAAGTGGAGTTAGTGTAAACAACTGAACACATTAAAGTAGTATATATTCTTCAATGTCATAGTAAACCTTGTCTATAAGGAATTGAGACAAGCACTTCTTGAGTTTATTGTATCTATTGCAATTTTATAACTTTATTCCGGTATAGTGAAGCACCTTCTCACACAGCTGTAAGTTATATCTGGGGAGTGTAAGGTCATCTTAGCAGAAATGACTGAAGAACTGGAAAGCTTGGAAGAGAGTTAATCTCATATTGGTGATTATTTCTCAGATTAAGGCATGCATGTGAAAGAATCTCTGAATCTTGAGGTCAAAGAAATAATTGATATACCGAAAGCAGATTAATTTTAAAGCTGCAGTATTTGGGCAACCATTCAGTTTGTTAGTAGAGAAATAAGGAAAATCCCACCTGTGACAGCACAACATTTACAAGCACTCAACAGAAAAAATGATAGAAGTGGTGCAGATCATCTTATTCCTAGCACTAGACATAAAGTATAGAGGGAATATTTTGGCTCTTTCCCTCCCACAATGCAATTGTATTTTATTAGTATGAATGGTATAAAAATTTTGGAATTTATTGAGTGGTATGAAAGCCATACTGGAACATTGGCACTACAGAAACAACAGGACAAACACCACATTCTAAATATAATGTTAGAGAACACTCTATGTTTAGTGTTTGGCATTTATTCATTGATGACACAATGATATGCCCTATAAAAATTATACTTTGGACTGAAATTTGAAACAAAATGGGAAACTAGAGCTGGTCAATTTAATTTGAAGAGCTCAATGCTTGTATAGTTTTATTATATGCTTGTGGAAGATATAGTACTTGGAATCTGATTTATACTTTATATGTTCATTAGTAGTGGACCTCCTGTCTTTAGTCGAACAATGGAAAAAAATAAATTTTAAGAAATAATGAGAATAAGTGTTGCTAGATCCATACAGCTACAGAGATAAATTTTCTCTGGTATTTTCAGTTTGAAATAAATTTAATGAGATTTGTCAAATAGGCTGTAGACCAGTGCAAAGCCTTACTGCTGATGAACTGTTGATTCCAAGTGAAGTTTGGTGCTGTTCCTGCAACACATGGCTAACAAACCTGATATATTTGGAAAACAGTTCCAATTCATGTATGATTTTCATTTAAAATATATATGCAACAGATTCCCTTGCTTTGGGAAAGATGATTCAGGACCTGCCAACTAATACTAAATATAGCATAGACTTAGTGGATCAAATGGATGAAAATGTGTTATCAGAGCAGCAACTCACAGATGATTTATGCAGTTATTTTACAATATACTGGATCTTGCAGCAATAAATGCCTGGATAGTCTATGATGAAACAATTTGGGAGAAGGTTCTCCATCATAAGCTAATTCTTCAACTTTTGGAAGAGCTAAGGACATCTTAAGTGCAAGGAAGATCACAAAACAGCAATTACATGTAACTCTGAATACCTACCCATTTTAGATTAGTAGACCTACGGTATTTAATATGGTATGTATTGGTAGCTTCAATATTTAGCAAGTACATTTTAACTTTAAATAAGTTATAATAATCATAACATACTTAAAATATGATTATTTTATAACATATTCAGAATAAAGAAATTAGTTATATATTAATTTTTAGTTAATTTTTTTTGCCTGAATAAGTGACTCTAATGTAAACCTTCACAAATTAGTATGTATGAAGAACTAATGAACTAATGAGGTACAGTTAAGATCAAAATTACTGCTTGTTTGATCTTGTAGATATAAGTACAGTTCCAACCTTCTTAATATCGTTATGATTAATATAAGTAAAAAGCTCTTTTATTCTCCATCTATACCAACTAAAAATTTACCTGTCAGTGTTTTCATGAAGAAAAGGAGCAGTCTAATTATAATGATAATGTTCGCTTCCACCAATTTGGTGAGTAATTCTGAGGTTTTTCTTCTCCTTCAATAGATAAATACTAATTGTATTTAAGTGTCAATGGACTCTGGACTTTATTTCTGTCATTACCCAAAGAACATTCCCCTTTCTTCTTTATGTTATCCTTCATGGCATATAGTATAAATAATTGAAACAAGCAAATAATAGATGCAATAAAAGAGCAAAAAAATTAATTTTTTAGCATGATATCCATTGTCTTACTGTACTTTAGTACCAACTGAAACAGATAAGCAATTCGCCACACAATTAATTTCCTCAATATTAGCTCTTGTTTTGTAAAATTGAAAGTGCAGAAGAATAGTAATTGGGTGGGAATAATATCAGACTTTATGAACACATTAACAATATCTTTGAGTCATGAAGTACTGTTCTGCAAAATAAGGACTATTCTATTAGCCATTCATTACAGAAGTTAATAATATATGCAGTTAAATTTATTAAACATAAAACCAGAATTTATTTAAAATTAAAATGTAAATTGGAACTTACACAGTGAAGCTATTCATATTAATTGATATCATTGTATGATATCAATTAACAGAATTTGTTTGTTTACCTGTTTATTTTCAATGTCCTTCAGAATGCTGGTTGGCAGTTCAGAATAACATATGATTTTGTTTTATGTAGCCTAAAAGTAACAGCACTTAAAGCTATTGATATTTATTCCTTTTTTGGAGGTAAAATCCCAGATTAAAACCTGAACCAGGCAATTAGACTCTATTCTGCAAACTTCACATCTGTTAACAATAGAGACTGTCAAAATTGAAATGCAGAGAGGATTTCTTCACTCTGCCCTTTTGTATGCATTTTATATCCCATGTCAGTTACCATTGGTCTTTAAGTTGATTAAAGTAAATGATGATAAATTTCACTCAGAATTTATTGCTGCCTGACAAAACACTTCATTAAAAGCTCTATTCAGGAAATGGTGAAGTATTTTGTGGTGTTTAATGCCCATTTTTATTAATGTGATATCACAGACAGTGAACATTAATGATATATAAATGAAATAACAAATGGGAAAGGAATTTTGGAAAGGAAATGTTTCAGACATAAGTTTAAGGTACCTCCTCTGAATTTTCCATTAATAAGGACTGAGAAATACCTGAAAAAATACCTGTCAGGAGGATGTAAGTGGTGGGATTCAAAATACGGGTATCCCATTCATGAGCCTATGCCTGAGCAACCTTGGCCGCCTTTGTTGGTGAGAGAAATGGTTATCTGTCATGCCCTAATGAAAGTCGTATTTACATACAGCAACATTATAAAATATTTAACATACTTTCTTATTAGTAACTGAATGAAAAAATATATATGGGTAAATCAAATATAAATATCACTAATTTTTTTTTAGATGCATGAATAACGGTAGGTCAACCTAATGAACTGTTTTATTTCAAAACCACTGCTTTATTTTTACACATACACAAATGTTATTCAAGTATTTGTCATAATGGGAAATAAGTTTATCTATAGCAATATGATAAAAACTGGGATTGGGCTAATTGAAACACTTCAAAACTTCATTTTTGACCAAATCAAAATCATTTATCTTGCAGATTGTTTTATTTTTTGTTTCCCAAACAGATGAAAGTCAGTGGTGGATAAAAACACATCAATGCCAGTTGTCCTATAGGCCATTTGTAATTATGCACCCTTTTGAAAATTCATGACACTATTATCATACTTACTGGATGGATATCACAGCCATTCCATATTCATACACAGTCTACTGGTAGATTGTTTATAGGTTCTATATTTTCTGCAGAAATCAAATAACTGCCTGCACTCTCACCGATTTGTAACTGATGCTTTGTTTGTCTTCCATTTCACAAGCCTGTGTGGCTGTATGCTACCTGGCAGTGGGATTATCCATTAGTGGGTGCACACAATGAGCTGCATGCCTTTCTTTTGGAGCATCAAAGTAGGGAAATAATTTTTTTACCCACATATATAATTTTGCTTTGCATAACCTTTGCACTATGTCTATATCAAGAGAGATAGAGATTATTTTAAAATACTCTATTTTAGTGTCCCATGTGGGCATTATTGGAAGATGCATATATAGTATAATTATGTATCATAATTATAATTACTCCCCAACTTGTATGATTAATAATTCTTTATTCTGTTAAATTTGAGGTAACATACCTTTAGTTTTTAAAGAGTACCCTATACATTAATTGCAGATGTGTAGGTCCAACCAAACGCATAACAATATTTATATGTGTAATAAAATTTAAATTCTGTTTTGCAGTTTTAGTATGCCATCCCAGCAAGATCTTATAGAAAGTGATATGTATCTTTCATATACTATGCAAAATGAAAATGGTATAATCCCTAAAATATGGAGTGACCATAAGGGAGCATGCATGTTAAATGAACAACAAACATTTATATAAGAAATTTTAATTAATATCACATGCTGTCAAAATGTTTCGTTGCTTTTGTTGTTGTTGTAGTTGTTGTTACTACTGCAGCTGCTACTATTGTTATTTAATAGCCTTGGGTAGAGGCAGATCTGATATATCACTTCATTTAATAAAAAACTTTATATATAACTGAATTCCTAAATTGCAGATGGCATCATAGCATTCCCAGCTTCTAATTTTGGTAAAGAATAAACTATTTTATTACAAATAATATTGCAAAGGAATTTATGTAAATTATAGCAATGCTACATGTTGTTTAAAGTTTTATTAATCAGTGGTGTAAGAACTATATAATAATTAGCATAAACTATTTTATGTACTATTTGTAAATGTTACAAGCAACTTTATAAAATATCTTTAATTAATGTTGTCTAAAAACAAATATGACTTATTTACAGCACATATAAATTTCTAATAGAAATTCAATAACTGGTACCTTTCAGGCATAAATAAGATTGCATTTCCATTGTTGGCCAGAAAATGCGTCCAAGTATTTTTTTTTAACGTCAACTGTTAAATACAATAATTTCATGTAGTAATAAATACATATTGTGATAGTAATTCTTACTCTCTGTGAAATGAATGAGTTTCTTATTATGTAATTATGTTGTACATTTTCTGTGCTTTATGTATGCTAAATAGGTATTGCTTTAATATATTTTTGTATAACATTATTTGTTTAATTATTACCATGTCAATTGCAATTAATTTGGCCCCGTAGATTAGATATTGGTTATACACTGAATGGAAGTTTAAGCTAGTTTATTTTTTAAATTCATAGCCTCATGTTGAAGTGAAATTGATTTCAAAATACATCATAGAAAGCAGTAGATGCTGTTGTTTTAAGAAAAATTTCTATCTATAAGGCAGCAGAGAAATTTGGTATCCCTTGAAGATCAATATGAAGGTCTATCAGATCAGAACAGGTTGCTAAATCCAGGCTTGGAATGTAATTTAATTTTTCTGAATATCAACAAGTGAGAAACCTTCCTCTAAGTCATTGAATTAGCCAGTACACAGCAAGCTTGTTATTGATATTATAAAAACTCTGTAAATCAAAACAATGAAATTATTCAAACATAACACAAATGAAATGATTCTCCTGCACAGAATAGTCTGCTTTTTTCATTTTGACAAACACTCCTTAATTTTGTCTCTATAAAGAAATGCCATAAATGTTCAAAACTTGGTTGATCATATTGGCTATAGATACATTATTTCTTAATAAGTATAACAATGATTTTATTTCAAACATACATGCAATTTATCACTGAAAGTGGCTTTGTTGTTTTGCTTCCATATATATAAATATTATAATCATGATGTAAGAGCTACAGCATGAAAATTTATTTATTTCAAATGTTTTGCTGTTGCCATTTTATACCACAGAAAAATAGAAACTTGTATTTCCAAAACTAAAAGAGAAAAAATCTTAAATATTAGTGTAATTACAACTATAAAAAAAAGTTTATATTTGAAAACTTTAGTAACCATTATGGGTTCATTATGATTAATGATTTCCTTCAGTTTGTTCCCATTTTTGACCTAAAAATGATTCCTTTTGTTTTTATAAATACTTTACTTGGTACAGTAAATAAAGTATGCTACAGTATGTTTAAATTAAATTAGTGAGGTGAAACTTTCTTGTTTGATTTCTAGCATTTTTAATATTAATTTTGTAGATACAAAAACAGATAATTATTGTCATAATAAACAAGAACACTATATTGTTATCATTCTTTTAACCTAATTCACATTAGAGGAATAAAAAATGTGTTGCAGAAGTGATGTAGATAAAGAGAGCATTTATTAGTAACAAAATTTTTATAAATAAATATGTCAAGTATTGTTATATTAATTGAAAATAAATTATGAAAAATGATTTCTACATAAACATAGCAAGAAAATATTATGTAAATACTGCACTTTTATTACAAATATTAGGATCACAAGAAACAGTTATATTATAGGCAAATTAAACACAGAAATATTTCATTATTTAAAAAACAGTACATGCTCATATTTTTCACCAACAAATTCAGTTTGAAAACTCTCTGGAAGCAAAATCTAAGAAAACTTAAAAGAACAGTCAGTTCATATTCATCTTTGTCAAGGATTATCTACTCTTTTCATTATGTTTTGTTAATTTATGCAAGTCAAATTACTATGCAATTTTATATTTTGTTACTGTGTGCACTTTAGCCTATTTTTGAACTTACTAATGAAAATGCTGTAATAATGATTACATTCCAACAATGATATATGAACAATGGTCTTTATGTGATGATAATGATATATGTTTCTTACATGGAAATGAATGATGTTGCAAAATACATGGTAGCTTAGATAAATGGAAAAAATTTGTAAATTATAATATTTATTATACGCAAGAAAACATATATACAAGTGAGTAGGTATGCATTATATATAATATAAGAAACAAACAAAAACTAGCATCCAGGCAGGGTATGACATGTGAAAGTTATGCTGTGTTTAAAATTACATACATAACTGAAATTGATTTGTCAGAAAAAGAAAATGCTTTATTAATAAGAATAGATTAATTATATGTAGTCTTTATTAAGATCTGATAATGATATAACTCTGTTAATCCCAACATACCTTAAAGAAGATTATTGTGCTCCCCTGTGTATGTAAACATGTTGGTATAAGTTTGATGAAAACTTGTATTTGTAACACATATAATTATTTCAAATGGAAAGTAATACTCCATTTATTTATTAAATTTTGACACTGCTATTTCATTTGCTATTTTAAACATGATGGCAATAAAAGTAAAAATGCAGATATTCACTTTTAATCATGTAAGTTCCTCATTTATTTTATAGGTGTATATATTAAAGAGGTGTGTATATGCAAGCAACACACATGCCCATATATAGGCATGCACACCATCATTTAATTACCTTTGCATTTTTGCATCTTTACTCCCAATTGATTCACATGATAATTATATTTGCCTTATGCAGTATAATGTCATTATATTGCATATTGTAATTAGTAGGCATTTGGATTCACAACCTATAAATGTGACTCTTTGCTTCAGTATTAAATTGCTGCTTTTAAAAATGCTGTACCTTAATGAAGATAATTTTCTTCAATTTGGAAATAAAATTAATATATCAGCTTTGGTTTTACAAGCAGATATATTGTCCTGTTAATTTTATATTCTATTGATGTATTTTGCAGTGTTTTGAGAGTAGCCTAAATGTAAGTTAAAACACCTCAGTTGTTCATTTTTGAGCTTATCTGAATTGCAAAAATTCAGAAATGAGTTTCAGCATCTCTGTAAATACTGAATCTTAGATTAGTACATGTTGACTGGGGACCTAATAATATATAGCATTTCCTCCATTTTTAGAATAAAACTGATCTATTTTGTTACTTATTGTATAGTGTACAAATGTTTAAATATTACATTTGAAACCACTTAGTCAATTATGCAAAGTATGCTATGACTATCCACAACTTTGATTACAAAAGTTGTAATGAAGTGAATTCATTGTGCCAAAATACCAAAAAATAGTCCTTTGTGTCAATAGATATGATTATATATAGTTTTAATTAGAGAAATGTAAGAAAGTGTTACATTATATATCTTCTTTACTTCCTGAATTTAATAGATATTTTTCAGATGCTCTAATAGATCAAATTTCATTTATTGAATAATTCTTTAAAAGAATATAGCATTACTATTGTAATACCAAATATGTATATATTTTATGGGTACAAAACCGAGGAAAGAGGAAAGGGGCTTGGAATGAAATTTTGAACCCTGGAAACCTGGAAAGACTGCTAAGAATGTTCATGTATAAATCAGTATTTATGTTAATAGAAGATTGTGAAAGTAAGTTATTTTACCATGAAGAAAAGTGAGTAAGATAATACTAACTAATATAATTCTACTCAGGTAAACTTGGAAAAATGCTAATGAGCATTCAGTCATCTTATGTTTTTGGTTTTGCTAAAAGTATAGCAGAATAAATCATGTGATCCTTATACTGTTATTACACATTTCTTATTTGTTGAAATTAATTTTATTAACATGAAAAAGAAACCATATTTTCATTGCATATATAGCCACACTGTACTACATGGAAATAGATGCAAGGGTATTAATTTTGTAGTTGTTCATATTATTTGCTTCAATTATTATATTCATATCAGGAATTATTACTGTTAGTCATGTGACTGAATAGTATTTAATATAATTAAGGGTGATATCTCGATTATGGTTTTTTTTCTTTCTTGAATGTACAATCACTCTATTTGATCTGTAATAATTGTACATAGCAAAGGTGTTGAATTATCAATAAATGCTTTAATTAGCACTGCATATTTTTATTTAGCTGCTATCTAATTCTCATTGTCAGGGAATATATAGGTAGAAATGCTCACCCTTCGTACCATGCTGTTCTTATAAATCACTTTTCTTCTTTACCAGCCCTCCTTGTATGCTGAACGTCTACAGGTATGTTCTGTCCATTTTGTTAACTCTCAGGTATATACATGTATACTACTCTTGAGTGCAAAGATCTTAGAGCAGTCAATGCTGAACTTTTCAACATTCTGAATTAAGCTTGATGTGCAAAGAATTTGATTACTATTTCACACAGGCATATGCACACCATGACAACTATAATGATCAAAGGGGACTGCTATACTTTGTATTAACGTGAAATGAATTATGTAATAAGCAACAGATGGAGCACCTCTATAACTTTGGGGAGAAAAATCTAAATGTATTAAACCCTGTGCAATATAATAAGTAAATAACAAAAAATTAACAGCATAGAGTGCAAAATATTACGGAATCCTGTAACTACAAGAGAAAATATTTTGTTCATATATGTATCATTCTGAATCAGAAAGTTTTGCTATTGAGACATTAAAAATATATTTAGTCTTAAATAGTAATAAATTTTAAAAGAAATGGCTCTTAGACAATATATAGATAAATTTAAAAATTATTTTTTTCTGTTCTACATTTAACTTAATGCTATCTTGTGTATAATTATGTATATTAAGGTTATAACTTTTTGATTTTTGTAAAATAAAATATTTCCTGTATCGTAAATCAGTGAACTTTTGTCTAAAAATCATAATGAAGACCCTAAGTCCTCTCAGTTTTAAAAAAACTTAACCCCCAAATCAAAAGTTCTGATCACAATATCTGCAACATTACCATACTGCTGAATGTCCACAGTTAGGATACTGCATTAGTGTACAGTAGTGTTATGTATTCTTAAGCACTCCTACCTAAGCATTTGTAACAGAACATGATGTATATTTATATTATACTTTTTCCTCTCTTACAGAAAACATAAGTAATGTTGTGCAAGAGAAGTTATGGTACCATACAAAAGAATAAAGAAATCTGGAGCAATAATCTGTTAAGATTCTTGCAATTACATAGTAAAAGAGGATGTGTATCTTTCAAGGAATTATCATGAGAAGAAAAATGCAAAATACCTCTCCAAACATAAATCATTAGATGGTACCTGTTTCTTGGAACAGAGATCAAAGGAAGAAAGGAACAAGTGCTGGAAATTTCTAAAGATAATAAAATTTTGGTAAAATAAATTTAATTTTTCTTATGTATCAAAGAAAGCAATTTAAACAAAGCTTCATAAAGCTCTGAAAATTTATGATGAATGTGTTAAAAGTGATAAATATAATACACTTCATGAGCATTTTGACATTACAAAAGAAAACACTCAGCGGTTATCTACTGAGGATAAATGATTGTACCATTTACAACTACAAAGCAAAGGAGGAGTGGGCTACTCATGAGGTAAGTTTGCAAGACGTCATGTAATTCATCCTTCAAAAAGGTAAAAGCTATGTATTGAATCAATTTGAACTTCCACATCAAAACCGTGTGGCAATGATAATTGTAGCTGTACTGTGACTGAAAGTGAAAAAAAGTAATTATAATGATTTTGATAAGAGCACACTGTCTGCAACAAAAAGGAAATGCAACAAAGTAAAGATAGCAACCAACTTGGTAACATCCACAAAAGTATCAAGTCAAGCTGCAAAAATATGCAAACAATTGTCACATGATCATATTGATAGTCCAACTCCAAGCCATGCTGAAATTTACAAATCAAATTTCAGAGAGGCTATTAAGTTAAAGGAGGAGATGATTAAAAAATTTACATATAGAACAATGGTCCTTACATGTTGATGGCAAACAAATTCAGGGAAATTAATATCAGGTAGTAGTGCTTAAAAATTTAACTTCTGAAGTTAAATTGACTGCATTGCGTTTGAAAAATGCAGAGGCCTAAGCAATTGCTGAAGGAAATGCTGAAGTTCTTGATGAATGCAGTTTATTGAATGCAGTTAAAATTATTGTTGCTGATATAACCATTATTAACACCGGTAAAAGGAACAGGGTTGTTGTTAGACTGCAAAAAAATTTTTGCAGATAAAGATATCAATTTACCCAAATTTATTGGTTGTCAGCATTCTCCAAAACATTGAATACCCATTTCGTCTCAACTGATGAAAAACTTTGAGGAATTGAAAGCACAGTTTGTGAACAGAACTTTGGATATACTTTATATATAATGAAGCTGGAGAGATTATATGAAATTTCTGTGCCATCTAAGGGTATTTTCCATTGATTAAGTTTCAGAAAATTAACATCAACAAGGCAAGGTAGAATTCAAGAGCCATTCTTGCTCTACTTGCATTCATACTTACACCTAAATCAAGGAACACTTGGAATAATGTTTGCAGATTCATTTCATATGGCTGGGCAGACCACTGGCTCAGTAATCAGATGTACAATGCTTATGAACTTATCAGAAATATTAAGACCTTAACAAAAAGCACTGCACCCATTGTAAAATCACTGGAAGCAAGAACCTTCTACATTAAATATACCAAGAAGTAATCAATGTGCAGAACATGCAATTAAAATTATATAAGAACTCTATACTATCTGTAGAAACAAAGACAAACTGCAGCTTCAATTTATCCTCAACAATAAACATTAATGGGCGTCATTTCTACTTAGTAATATCATTTTTTAATGTTTTCTGATTTCTATTACATTTTATATTATATATCATATTTTGTCATGTATTTAAAGTCATAATTGAATTTTAAATATTTATTCAATTTGGAATTGAATGCAGTGAAACATGCAATAATAATCTCTTCTAAGTCGAAATATTCAGAATACTGTTTTATGGTTCCACTTACTGAAGAGAGTATGAAATTTACTAAAGACATGTTTCTTGGAACATTTGTTCACATTGTCAGATGTTAAATAACTGTTGGATTGTTTGTAGAAATTGGGTAGGTAAGTTTCTGGCTTGACTCTGGTGGTCTTATGATAAACTTGAATAAAGTGCTCTCTGCTTCCAGGATGTTGAAATTCATATGATTTTTCTCATGTTTTTTTAATATAAATCCTTTCCCATATGTTAGTTCCTTTGCTTGAGGAACAGTTTTTCATAATTTGATGCCTTTTTCTATTTCCTGGTTTTCATTCCAAAAATGTGCTACCACAGCTGATTTATCTATTTGTTTGTATTGATGTTTCTTCAATCTAATGTCTATATTTCTTTTTGTCTTTCATATGTAGATTTTTTCAAAATTCTTAGAATTAATCTGGTAAATACCAGATATTTTCTCTTTGGGCCTGGAATCTGTTTTGTTTAATTTCAATAAGTTATTTACACTGTATCAGTTTTGAGGTGCTAAGATGATATTGTACAGCTTGAAAATTTTTTGAAATTTATTATTAACTGATGGGTGGTAAGTGAATTTTTTAAATTTTTTTCTTACTCAAAGTTGTGATTTGTTCAATCCTTTTTTGTTTCTCAAATCTTTTAATTTTTTGGTTAATCAATTGTTTGCTGAACCCATTGGATTTAACTACTACTATTATGAGCAGATTCATTCTTGTATTCTTCTTTGTTCAGTGGTATATTTACTAGTCTGTATGTCATGCTGTTGAACGTTGCTTTTTATGCAATCTTGGATTGAAACCATCGGCTTTGATGTGATTGTGTGTATGTGAGTCCATTCTATAGATACCAAATTCAAGTTTATTATTACATTTTATTATCTTCAGATCCCAAAATAGCAAAAGATTATCTGTTTCTGTTTCAAAAGTGAAGTTAATTGTAGGCTCTTCTAAATTTGAAATATTTCAATTCATAGTATGTTATCATAATTGAACTTTTGATTGTGACTATTTTTAAAAAGATATTATAGTCATATGTCAATTTTTTATGTATAGGTAAAAGTTAGAGTTACAGCACAGGAACATGAGGTTGCAGTATATATATACTGCATAGATTGTAAATATGCAAACATTTATAATAATACTAATATATATACTAATGAATGATAACTTAAATCATTTCATCTAGAATATTTACAAAATGGTAACTTAGAGTATTTACTTTTAATATATTTATGCAATATTAAATAATATTCAATGCAATATTCAATGATCAATTTAGAAATTTTTTCATGAGAAAGATCTATCGATAACCAGCATAATGCTTGATGGGTTTGGCACAGTCATAATTATCATATATGCGCACCATCTGATAATATAGATAACTTCAAACACATCCTATATCATTGTTCATTTGCATTCATATGAAATTATAGTTAAGATACTTATTAGAAAAACAGTGTGTTCAGATAATATAGTTACTAATTTAGAAAACTCTAAAGCTCTAGACCTAGTGTGGGTGATATAATGCTGTCAGTTTATTTTGCTATATGAACCAAAATTAAAAGATATGAGGATGAGGCATTACTTTTAAAATTAATGTGGGGTACTACGTGTTTGAATGAGAAATCTGAGGGAATTGCCACTAGAGGGCAGCATTAGTCCAGAGTGAATTTGTTACATCAGAGAGACACAAGGCATGATAACTATAGCAAAATACTATAGTAAACATTGGCTGCAACTCTTAGTAAGTATCATATCACTTCAATCTCTGTATTCTATAGCAAGTTTAGCCCACTCTTTGGTGAAAATTTCACCAGAAATTATATACATTATGTACATTTGATGAAATTGTCACATTCTTCATATTTACACTTTTTTTAACTCTGGTGTAGAGTTTATCAGAGATGATCATTTTTATATTAAAATGCCATCTTAGTAACAAAAACAAAACAAAAACACATACTAATGAATGGTAACTTAGATTATTTACATCTAGAACATTTACAAAACTTAAAGTATTTACTTTTAGTATATTTATAAAATAAATTTATTCAATGGAGAAAAATAAGTAAACTTATTTTTTGATTATGTGAAATCCTCCTCTTTATAGAAGGTGTGGATAATAAGGTGTGAGAGATAACCTGAACTAATTTTCATTACTATGCAGTTCCTTTATAGATGATGGAAGTGAATTAAATAATACTATACCATTGTAGTAAACACATTTTGGAGTGCCTGCAACTGATTACTTGGTCTGTATAAGTCCTGCCTATAACTGATTTCTTTGCTATGTATATCTGAGATTTTTATGAATACTAATGAGTTGTCTACTACAAATAAAAGTGCAGCTAGAATGTATTCATAAGCTAATGGTAAGATTGCAAATAATTTGAAAAGTAGTTTACAATGAGTTGAGCATTTTTCCCCTGCCATTATTCTCATTACTCTTTATTGTATAAGAAGTATTATATTAGTATTTACCAAATTTCCCCACAACATTATTCCATAAGTCATTAAGGAATGGAAGTAAGCAAAGTATACTGTTTTAGGACACTCTTGTTTATAAAATGCTTTAATTGTATGATTGCAAAACATATTGAATTTATTAATGAATATCATTGCATGATTCAGTTGAACTACACACTCTTAAAGCTTCACTTACTTTTCATAAATGTATGGAACCTACAAACCTACAAACCTAGGCTAGTTAACCTACAAATTAGCAAAGAAGAATATTTTAAAGAATACAAACAAATAGAAGAAACAGCAGTTAAAAATGGTTTTAAAAAAGAACTAGTACATAAAAAGGTGCAGAAATTCAAGAGACAAAAACATATCAAAGAAACCACAACACTTTCAGCAAAAAAAGATAAACTTATTTTTAAAAAATTCACATATCATCCATGGGCCACAAAAAATTTCAGAATATTCTTAAAGATTTTAATATCAGGTTGGCACCGATTAATAGATTTAATGTTCAAAATTTGCTGATAGATAATGTTAATGACAGTATTCCACAAGAAGAAAAATCAGGTATTTACAAAATAAACTGTGCAGAATGTGAAAAAATCTACATAGGGAAAACAAAGAGAAACATTGGCACACGGTTAAAGGAACATTTCAGGAACATAAAGTACAAGCAAATAGAGAAATCAGCAGTAGCATATCATTTTTGGACACAAAATCACGACATAATAAATAAAACAAAATTATTAAAATCAGTACAAGGACCTACGGAATTAGCAACCTGGGAGAAAATCTACATCTACAAATACAAAGACAGCATAATGAACTTCGACATTGTCGGGGATGAAAACATAAACTACAAGTTTATCACACCGCCACCAGAGCAGAATATACATTCCCACAGCTCAACGAATGATCCGACAGTTGAACCTTAGCATGGCTGAAGATGGGAACAAAATGTTCTCGAAACCGGTTCCATACATTTATGAAAAGTAAGTGAAGCTTTAAGAGTGTGTAGTTCAACTGAATCATACAATGATATTCATTAATATGATTGGCTTCACTGTGTAAGTTCCAATTTACATTTAAGTAAATATTGAATTTAGTTTGGATAGGATGTAGTCAATATGATCTTTCTAATTCATATTATGAGCAATCATAAAACAAACAAATTTTATGTTGCTAGATTTTATGAGTTCATTGCCTTCATATTGTATCTTTAGATTGGCAACTTTTTTGTTGTTTTCTTTGTGTATTTTTTTTTCTAAATTGATATGAAATTTATTACTGTTAAACAAGTTATTTAGTGTACTGAAAATAATCCTTGGATAAATTTGAGAGGTAACTGATTTCGTATTTTTAATTAGAATATTGGTATCATTTGCAAAAATATTTGGCTAAGCCTATTTATTACTGAAGGGAGGTCATTGATGTACAGTAAAAGTAATAATTTATCCAAAATAGAACCTTGGAAAATACTGTACTTTACTACTCACTATTCCAAATATATGTTGCAATTGTCGAAGAATGTATCAAAACGTGTTTTCTGTTTGATAAGTATGATGCAATCCATACCTTTGCCCCTAACACTAGAACGCTTAATGGATATCAATTGACCTCCTTTCATTTTTGAACGCACATATTTGCACTGTTTTTGGACATATTTTTCTGTGGTTTTCTGACTTTTAATCCCTTTTAATCCCTGACGTTTAGTTCACCAATATGTTTTTGCATTTCAGGCATAAATTTTTAAAACAATAGTAAATTTACCATCGGTTCCCGGGGGCGATCAATTGACCGCTTCCACGTTTCTTCGTATTTGCGTAGTTATAAGCGACAATAATCATCACTGCACAACAAACATGTTTCAATCTCATTGTAACGTAGTGCGAGAGTCACTGTTTATCAGCTTTTGTATCCATGTCTAAAATTTAGCTTAGCTTTTCATTTTCACGTAGCTTTCATAGACTACTATCATCATCATTCATGGGGTGATTATAGGGACGAAGGATCATCTAAGGCCGCTAAACGCAAGACATGTTATATAGGCTAATGCAAGAAAAACAAAACCAGAGAGTGTTGTTCTACATGTAAAAATGTGTATGTGGCTCTTGTACAATGAAAAACTCTGCAAAAGTGTCATATCAATATCTTTGAGAATGTTTTAATGTAACAGCTTTCTGTATAGATATAACCCTTGTACGTATAACTTATGTCTTTTTTTGTATAAATAATTTGTTACTATGCATTTTAGAGCATGCCCAATTCTATAATAAAAACATATCTTATTTTCGAGAAAACATGCGCATATACTCGAAATAAAAGGCACATAACCCTTTTTATATTAAAAACTATTTAGCCGGAGATGGCCTGCAAATAAACGAGCGAACAAATATGTGAATGAATCATTCAATTACAAACAAATTACATGAATAGGCAAAGAGGCCTGGAGACATAAAGCGCTAAACACACGTGAATGCTTGAGCAAAAGCCATGAATATAAAAATATTTGAAACCAGAAACACAATTCAAGCTGGATTCGAAACTGATTCTAAGATCAGAAGCACGTTGTTCCCTCTACATCACTACAGTAGACTGGTAAGTAAGAAATTTCATCAGCCTGAGTCACAAGAGCACTTAAATATGTGATACTGAGCAGACACCAAGTCTACAAACTCATTCCGGAAGCTAAATGCAAATTGGATTCGAGCCTGGCTTGCTATTTAGAAGCAAAATCGTTTCCTCTATACCACCATAGTAGGCTAGAAGGCGATAAGGGAAAAAGCCCCTAGTTTTGGATAGAAAACTCATTAAAAATACGTAAGAAAGTAGTAGCGGTCAATTGATCGCTAACGGGTGTTTTATGGGGTACTTAAATCACGGGCGTTCTAGTGTTAATACCATAATGGGATAATTTTGATAATAACATGTTATGATTTAAACAGACAAAATTTTGTTAGATCACTAAATATTTGTGGTGTATTAAATTTATTATCAAGGGATTTAATAACTTAATTAGCTAACTTTCATTAATGCATGAAACTGGGACTTTCTTGAGTTTTTTCTGTATCGGTAAATTTTCTGTTACCTGAATGAAATATTCGTTGTTGAATGGCAATAGAAATAGGATAGCTATTTATATAATTAAAGCAATGATAAATGAGATTGTTATTTGTTACGGAGCTTTTCTGGTAATTGATTTGATATACTGAGTGCACAACCTTCGAGCAGCGCTCCGTTGTACATATTATGTTTGGAATCAAAGAATACTCATTCAGAAATGCTTCCCATCTACGGTGAGAGGTGCTTGTTACATCAGTCTGTTTACAATTGCATTCAGAAGTTCTCTGAAGGGCGAATACGTATCGAAGACGAATGCGGTGTCAGTAGTATAGACACCTACTCCAGCAAATATAACATTGTACCTAATTTGACGGGTTGTTTTATTTAAAATTTACAGGTGTTTTGTTTTAATTTTAGGGGAGGTTACTTATTATTTTACAGGGAGTTAAATTTTAATTTTACGGGTCGTTTTATGTTAATTTACAGGATGTTACATTTTTTTTTTATCGAATTTTACATGTTTATGTTACAGGATATTTTTCATTTTATTTTTCAAAGTACATATATGCTATATTCAGCAAGTACGTACATGTTACAACGTAGTGTTATATATATTTTAAATTAAATAATTTACATTGCATTTTATATATATATATATAAGTTTTACAGTAAATTTTATTTGCATCATACACGTTTTATTGAGCAAGTACATACATGTTATAATTAACCAATATATACATATTACAAGAACAAACATGTTATTATACAAGTAAAAGGATTTTAATTATATACATAAACGAAGGAGGAAACCTTTGATTTTCACCTCCGAAACGAAAGAGAATATCAAAAAATGTTTCAGACAAAACTTGAAACGCTCTTAGGAGGACATAAAATGACCTTAACTCGTCCTTAAAATGCTATTCTCAATGTCATTTCAAGGTTAATTTGATTTGTTGAAATGGTGGTTTCACTTCGCTTTTCAATCATGGATGTTCGATACACGATCAATGAGAGGATAGATATTGATTTCATATATGTCAAAGTTCATAAGAACGCTAGAGCACCTTGCAACTTATACGCAGATCGATATCCTGAAAGGAAGCACCCATTTGTTTCAACTTTTCAACGACTTGCAAACTTACTCTCCGAAAAGGAAAGTGTCGTACCAAGAAAATAAAATCGAATAAGAAGTGTTACTGGGGAAAATTCGGAAGTCACTGTATTAGCTGGAGTTGCGCTAATCCTAACCGAAATTCCCGTCAACTGCAATGTGATTCGGAAATCTGTCAAAGGAGAGAGATTAAGTGTCACAAACACCATCCACAACACATTAGCCTGCATCAAACTCTTCATGGGTATGGTTTTCAGAAGCGTGTGGAATTTTTCCAACGGCTCTTCTACAAATTCAAATCGGTAACTTTTAAAATATACGTAAATTGATGCCAGTAAAGTGAACGGGAGTGAAAAACATTTGTTATTTTATTTGTCCAATATCACATCACCCATCACCCCTAGCTGATAGATGTACTAGAACTGTTATACTGAAAATTGAATGCTCTTTCCGTTCCCGGAAAAGAAAATACACCATTCTATTTCAAAAAAATCAATTTAACCTAGAAATGACATTGAGAATAGCATTTCAAGGACCAGTTCAGGCTGCTATCTTATGCCCCCTATGAGGACTTCAAATTTTATCGGAAGCATTTTTTGATTTTCCCCTTCAATTTGGAGGATAAAGGCCGGATCACTATAAATGCCTCACTCTGTATGTATTACAAGTACAAACATGTTTTAATTATGTACAATGATGTAATGTTGTTTGTTAGTAATAAAGTGAAAAATAATATGTGGAAATTTTCCACCCATGATTTCGGAAGAAATAATTAAAATATGTGACCTTTATGAATGCGGTATCTTCATCTTGATTTAGTTTTAGGAAAAACTGAGTCAGGGAGTTGTTGATTTAGATTGTTACGGGGTGAACGAAGACCCTGATGCACCAATTAGATGAGTAGGTTTTTCCCCGAAATAGAGAAGGAGTAGTTATTAAAGAGGATAATGCTAGGAAGGAAAGTATATAAAGGATGAATAAACGTATTGTATTTACTTACCAACGTCGAAGTAATCAGTGTTCATGATGTACGTCCAGAAAGTTGATGATTGTTTTCTGTTGCCGTTGGGCAGGAACTTTGTTCCGTTGTATATTATTTTAAACGTTGCCTTCATTGAGATGTCGAAAAGAAGACCCCATGGAGATTGTTATATGCAGAAAGTAGGAAGACTTCTCTTCCGGACGCTGATGACCTGAGATGTTAAAGAGCGTCCATAAATAAATCAATTCTCTTCCGTTCCCGAGCCTCAGTGCAATTTTGTTACCGTATTTAGTGTTGAGTGCTCTTGCTCCGACAACCACGTAGGGAACTTTGTATGCGAGGTCTCTCATTGCTATGAATGAAGGGTCCAGTGTATGTTATGTTATTAACATGGCAATAGGCTTAATACTTAACTGTGTGCTCTGTGTAGCATAGCTTTATTACAGTTTGAAATGTTTCATATTTTGTGCTCTAATAGCAGTATTTTAAGTTATAATATTATGTTAACATGTTCAACCAATCGGAAATTTTAGCGTTTTTCTTATGCAATATTAAGTGAAAGGCTGCAGTGTGGATGTTTTGTAAATATGTTGGCATTGTAGTAACATCTAAGGTATTGAATGTGTGCTTTTGTAACTTTTTGCCACTTCTAAATCACAGAGGATAGCAAATCAAGAACAGGTATAGGAAGAGCTTAAAATAAAGCATTATAGCTACCATTTACATATCATGTCTACGTTTTCATTTTTATCTGTGTGGATATGTTTCAAAATTCTCATTCAACAAAGGTTTATTAATGACCATTCGAAGCGTTTTCGTGAATGTTTCCGTCAGCAAAGTACAAAGAAGTATTCTAGAAATTCCAGTGTTGGTTATATTTGCCATCCCTGCATTATTCCTAAGTACCACATTCCTCGTTACTTCTACACTTATCCTTTCCAGATTATCGGAATTTAAAGTAATTTCCTTTATTTTACAAACGGTAACAGTTTCATCGCCACACTTGACATCGAATAAGTAATTCTTAGGGCCAGCTGATGTCAATCGGAAGATATATGCACATGTACTTCACTAACTCGTCTGTTATGTTTCCCAATAATGTGCCAGCGGGTATGGTATAAACTCCCCTGCTTTCTATGTGGTTGGTAATCACAGAGTCGGTGCCAAAATAACACATACGTTTCCCTAATTTACTTAGATAGGACTAAAAAAAAACAATCACGCATGTGCATTGATGTGGGCTTCAATATTCACGTTGGTGGGCGGGATTATTTTGGTGCCTGTTCATTATATTTCCATATCACATACATGATGTCGTTCGTGGCCCGCAGGATAGCACCTCAACATCCGGGTCGTCAAGGAGGTCCATGGGCCGCGAATAATCTTTCGTCATTTCGCAGGTGAGTACGTTGGCCGTACATTCCCCAGGAGGAGTTCAGAATCAATTTGGCCAGCTGCCTTCTTCCCGGATCGCGTAGGATGGCGTTAGGATTCAGCTCAACGCCGACCCTCGTTAAGAAGTTCTGAACGAATTTGTTCTTTCTTCTCCTGGCTAGCACACTCGGAGGGCCACCCCGAGGCCTCAATCTTTATTTTCAATAATTGATTGACGCAGTTCTGGAAGAGCCACTTCTTGCGGTGTCGAGGTCATATTGAATCATCTCATATTCTCAAATTTCGTATTTATTCTAGAGGCGATAACCGAGAGAGGATTTTTGCATCTTCGTTGTGAAGGCATTCTACCGTACTTTGCGATTCGGCACACTCATTACATAGTGGATACATTAACTTTCCATCTATGCGCGTGGGTGGCTCGGGATGATATAGATTCGTTGGAGAAGAATTTTACTCTTAATGTTCCGTTAGTCGGTAAAGGTTCAGAGGGACCCTTAACATAATGTAAATGCTATAATATTTTGACGAACGCACCAATATAATTGGCTTACTTGGACATCTAATAGTACACCTTTCTTAGTGTTTTACTGCACCGATAATCTTATCTGCTTTTTGAGTTGCAAGAAGGAACATCAACAACAAACCTGATGGAATCTCCTGATTTAATTATAATTAAATCCGTTATCTAAATACGTAAAACTAACTACAATGTCTCTTGGTAGGCACAAACGATTTGTGTTTTAATAACTATTATGTTTTTATTATACTGTTCTCACTGGTTAAAGCACGATTCGTGAACTGCTTTCGTCCATACACATGAAATTTTCAGTGGACCGCGCATTGAAAATTCCTGGTTGCTCCGCAAAACTCTTTTAAAAGAATTCAATGCTGCCTCTCGGTTTATCTGCTCAAATTTCCTCGCACTCACGTTAAACGGCCTGGAGGGTTCTTTTGAATTTTCAACAGACATTCCCCAAAAACCAGAATGGTAATTTAACCAATTTTTGTTTGAAAATTCCTGAAATTGATTAAAATTAAAAGTCCTGACAGTCACTGTTGCGGTTCTGCATCTTTAGATATATGGTGAATACTTATGTCAGCTTCGGAAAACCTTTAATAAAACGATTGAGTATTCTAGTGCGATGCTGCGTAATTTCAAACAGTGATTGTGTGTTATAAAACCATGGTTTTTATCAGATATTCTGCTTCCAACGGATTTTTTCAACAAATTAATCTGTATAAATGTATGTCTCACCAAAAAGTTATGTTGCAAAGAGTAAATTTGAAATCTGAACAAATAAAAGAAAGGGTAAATTTTAAATAGGAAATACACCGAGTCATAACAAAATTAGAGTAGAGCTACACTTTCCTAGTTGACATAGATTATCGTGGATGATGGGCGCTAATGACCATAGAAGTTTTGCGCCCTTAAGCAATAATCATCATCGTGGATGATGTTGCTTGTTCCGCTAGTTTCACAGCACTGCTGTTGGTCAGTACTTTGCAAGTTTGCACACGCAGCTGTGACGTCGCCGAATAGATTGATACTGGTTTAGTGCGGGCAGGGCAGGAATGTTTCAAAACCATTAGACGTCATCAAACAAGGTTAAACTTGTAGAGTATAGTGGCATCATGGTGTTGGCAGGTGAAGACAAGATCCAGCCTGTAGAATAAAAGTGACTGCTGGAAATAAGGTGTATTGCATTGCTATGTGGTGGTAGAAGTTGGAGGTGAATATATCCGGTTGCGAAATTGGTGAATAGTACGCCAATAGCATGTTAATATATAAAATATAATTGCTTGCAAAAGCGCGATATTTACCACATTTAACTTTGCAAAAACGAGCTATTTTGTGCAAAAGCAATAAAATTGACAAAAATTATTTTAAAAATGCACAGAATTTTTAGTAGTGTTTTACGCCCGTTTTCACTACTGAGGTACCACAGGCAGTGGACACTGATGATTAGAAATGATATATTGTAAAAGGATATTGTTTAAGGAAGGAAGCGTTCTAGCCCTAAGTTTAGGGTACCTCTCCGGCAATTGCCAGTTATGAGGACTCAGGAAAACCTGAAAAAAACTAGTTAGGAATAATGGTTCTGGTGGGAATCGAACCCGAGACCTCCTACTCCGCGCCTTAATGACTTCGGCCAACCGTAGCAGCGCAAAGATGAAATTTTTTAATTTTTTATAAACAAAAGTACATGTTGAGTAATAAAATATTAACTATACAAACAAAAATATTTACTGTTTTTACTTCGGGAACAAAAAAGAATGTATGTAGTACAAACAAATAATGTTGAAATCAAAAATATTTTCACTTTTTGAAATTTGTAAAAAAGTACATGTTGAGAAATTAAATAATGACTTTGAAAGCCAAATAATAATAATAATAATAATAATAATAATAATAATAATAGCTACCCCAATTAACTTTGAAATTAAAATACTATTTAAACCATTTAACTTTGAAAACAAAAAACAATATACACTATTTAACCTTGCATAAAAATTATGTTGCAATTAAGAAATATTTTACTCTTTTGTAAACAAAAATTCATATTAACAAAATAATAATTATGAAAATAAATAAATTCACATTTTTAACTTTGCAAAAAACAATAATGCTGTGTAAAAATATATTATACTACAATCCATAAATATTTTTTCACTTTTTGAAACAAACCTTTAGAAACAAAAAAAAACCAATTTATATTATTTAACTTAACAAAAAAGAAGTTATGTTGTGCAAAAGGATGTTAATTTGCAATCTAAAATTGTACTTTTATAAACAAATATTAAAATAAGAAATAAAATATATGTCTGTGGAAAAAAAATGTAAAAGTAGTCGTTTACTCTATTTAACTTTGCAAAACATTAATTAATGTTGCGCAGAAAATATGTTACATTTAAAAAATATGTTCTCGTTTCCAAAATAAAAATTCATATTAGAAACAAAATGTTAACTCAATGTTATCCAAAAGCGACAATGTTTTTTCGGTTTTTATCTATGACACACGTTTTAAAAGTTACTTGAAATTAATTTTATGATTGACTCGACACCGCAATGCTAATGTTTACAAGTACTACCAAATTAATATTTAAGTTACCCCGATGCCAAAATACTTTTTGTTCTTTCGCTATGACACTCAGTTTAAAAGTTACTCTAACTTAAAAGTTGTTACGGGACAGTGGGCTGGATTGAGTTAATCCGGCTACTAGTATTATTTTATTAATATTTAATTTATCCCTATGCCAAATAACATTTCGGTTCTTCTCTACGACACACGGTTTTAGAAGTTATGCGGAGTTAAAGTTATGCGGGATTCGAACCCGCGACCATTAGGTTAACCGGGTACCAGAACTGTTAAATTAATATTTAAGTTATCCCAATGCAAAATACATGGCTGTTCGTCTCTACGATACACGTTTAGAAGTTGCGCGGACTTAAAAATATGTGGCTCTAGAACCAGCCTATTAGGTTACTCTATGTACTAGTACTTTCAAATTAATATTTAAGTTACCCCAAATGTCCAAATACATTACGGATTTTTTCTATCATACACAATTTGGAAGTTAAACGGACTTAAATTTTTAAGGGGGCAGGGGATTGGTTTGGGTTAATCGTGGTACCACCACATTGCCAAAATACCTTTCAGTTTTCTCTACGACATACGTTTAGAAGTAACTGAGCTTAAAAGTATACGGAAACCGAAACCGCGACCATTGGCTTAATTGCGTTGCCATTAGTGCTAAATTAATACTTAAGTTATCCCAATAACAAAATACTTTTTGGTTCTTCTCTACGTATCATGGTTTAGAAGTTAAGCGGATTTTAAGTTATGAGGAGAATGGGAGGACAGAGTAGTAAAGATACTGACCCAGCCAGTTGTCCTTGAAGTTGTGACGTAATTTCGTTGCCGCCGAGGGGCTACTCCATAAAATGGTCTATACTTTTACGTACTTGCATACATGTTGCCCGAGTCCTTCAAAACGTGAAGTCTGCGTAACTTCTAAACCGTGAGACGTAGAGAAAACACGAATAGTATTTTGGCATTGGAGTAGCTTACACATTAATTTGATAGTAAATGATAACCTGATAGTCGCGTGTTCCAGATGCCTCATAACTTTAAATTCGTGCAACTTCTAAACCGTAGAGAATAGAGAAACGCTGAAAACTATTTTATCATAGGAGTAACTTAAATAAGAATTTGATCTTTGAAAATCAGACATACATGTTGAAAAAGGAACTTTGAAAGCCAAAAATACATGTTGAGAAATGAAATAAAATATTAACTTTGAAAACCAAAAGTAAATGTTGAAAAATAGCACATTTACATTGAAAAGGAAAAGGAAAATATTTGTTTTAATGTAACATATTTTTTTCTAAGGAATAGTTTTCGTAAACAGGTATAATTTATTTGTCAGCGTATTATTGGTTTGTTATTATTTATCATTTTGTTTACAGCAAAAGTAGTAATTTTTTTACATATAAAGGGAGACCTAATGAAATATAACTGCTTTCAAAATCATCTTGTAGAACACTGGTATAGAAATAAATAAAAATACTCTTTAAGCAACAAATAACACAATGCAATTTATTAATCTGAACTTACGTTTTAAAAAATCCAACTGACTCAATGGAGTATGACAGTTTTCACAATGATGCCGTTTCTAGCAATTTTGCCTAAGGTTGTGGTATTGTTTGCTATGTAACCTTCAAAACATACAATTTATTCTGTCTAATTAATAAACTACGGTATGAACGCGTGCCTGCACAAGCAAGCAAGGAATGCAAGATTTGCATTTCCCCTAAGTGTAGGAAATGTTAAGGAATGAAAAAAAAAAAAAAAAAAAAACGCATAGACCCGTGTGGAGGATACTACGTCTTTTTTTTTAACAAATATAAATTTAGATTATTTTACTTGTTGGCTTACATAAATTTAGCGCATTTTATTTCTTCGCTTACATAAATATCAAATACAGTGAAATAATTATATATTCTTATTTTTAAACTTCAGGTAGCGTGCGGAATGGAGGGCGACTGAGTGATAGTATAAGTCCCGGGTTTTTTAACTTTCATTAATTTGTATCTAATTTTATTTAGCAATATACAGTTTTTCAATGTTATCATCATAAATACTTACTTCTTTCATTGCAAAATAACATTATACGCTTCCAAAGGGTCGAACTTAATTTTATTCTATATTTTTGTGGAACCTAGTTACCATGGAAACAGTTAATATAGTGCAGTTCTTTCCTGTACATTTCACACTTCTTCAGTTTTTATTCCCCCCCCCCATATTCTCTGCCTTCAACTTCTCTTCTTTCCTCTCTTCTCCCTATTATCGTGAATGCTATTTTATTTAATTTCATTTCATGGTGTTATATGGTAATGTTTGCTCTCATGCAGCTACTACAGTTTCATTGCTTTTGTAGACAGAGCACTATTCTGCAGAAATGTCGTCAACATAAAACATTTTACCACAATAAAGTTTCTTAAATTTGGAACATAGTTTGTTTGTTTGTTTGTTTTTTTTTTTTTTTGTTATAAAAGTAAATTGGTTGCTTCTAATATGAAATTTTGTTTTAAAAAGGGGTAATATTTTTATTCATACGTAATACTTTTTTTCCCAACCTAAATTCTTTTTGGCAAAGTTAAATATTGTCAATAGTATGTTTTTGCTCTCAAAGTTAATATTTTGTTTCTAACATGATTTTTTGCAAGTATAAATAATGTAAATGTTCATTTGTTTCAAAGTTCAGTAGTGTAGCTAGTTTTTTGCTTTCAAGGTTAATTAGTATAACTGCTTTTTTCATATTTATTCTTTTGTTTCTTAACACATATTCTTGTTTATAAAAATAATTTTTATTGCAACATAACATATTTTTGCACCACGTAACTTCTTAAATTAAATAAATTTTATTGTTTTAAGAAATAATATTTTGTTTCAAAAAGTGAAAATCATGTTTTACTGCAATATAATTTTTTTTCCGTCGGCATAACTTCTTTTGGCAAACTTAAATATTGTAGTTTTCTTTTAATTTTAAATTTAATATTTTGCTTCTAATATAAATTTTTGTTCCAAAGAGTGAAAATGTCCTTGATTGCAAATTAACACATTTGGCAATAAAGATCATTTTTGCAAAGTTAGCAGTGTCACTAATTTATTCGTTTACAAAGTTAAATACTCTGGTCTTTTTTAAAGTTAATATTTTATTTGCTTCTAAACATGTACTTTGTTTTTTTTTCGCAAAGTTAAATAATTTAACTAGTTTTTCGTTTTAAATATTTTGGTTTAATATGAAATTTTGATTGCATCACAACATATTGTTGCACAACAGAGCCTCTTATTACAAAATGAAATAGTGCAAATAGATTTGTTGTTTCTAAAATTAACTTTTGTTTATAAAAGAGTATAAACATTTTATGTAACATAATATCAAATTGTAGAGATAAATAATGTAAACATTTTAAAGTTAATTTTTTGTTTCTAATATGACTTTTTATTGTGATATAGCATTTCATGTTTGCACAACACAAAATATTTTGTTGCAAAGTTAAATATTGTAAACAGTTTTCTTTTTTTTAATGTTAATAATTTGCTTTTAATATGAGTGTTTGTTTCATAAATAGAAAATATTTTATATTTTTTGCTCTACATATATTATTTTTTGCAAAGGTACATATTTTAAATGTTTTTTTTTCTGTTTTATTTTATTTGTCAACACGTTATTGAGTTGATATTAAATTAACAAATAATTACACAATTTTCCGTTTTTGCTTACAGCGTAACTACTATTTTCCATATATAAATTCTACTCACACCAACCCTACCCATCACTACACTAGCTCTTTCCATCACCTCGTCGCACGCTGAAATTAATAAAAAACGCACATACAATCACCAAGTGCTTCACTTCTGTGCCACCAGAAAACATTTATGTTAGGTAAAATAAAAAAATACGTATTTTAAAATATAATGCCCACAACCGCTCCCTGCTAAACTATATTTGTTCATAAATACCCACCAAAATAAGAACAATAATATTTCGCACTGAATGAATGAATGGTGTTTAATGCCCGTTTTTGCTACAGAGGCACCACAGGCGGTGGACACTGGTGATACATGAAATGAAATGATATATTGGGAAAGAATTTATTTTTAAGGGAGGAATCGTTCCAGGCCTAAGTTTTAGGTTACCTCCCCGGCATTTAACATTTATAAGGACTGAGGAAAACCTGGAAAAAACCTCAGTCAGGGAGGACGGTCCTGGCGGGATTTGAATCCCAGACCTCCCACTCATGAGTTCGCACCCTAATGACCTCGGCCATCTGTGGCGGTATTTCATACCGATAATAATAAAAGTAATATAATCTGTTCTCCGGCACATGCTAAATAATTGTCTGCATATTAATTATGGCCATAATAAAAATTCCAAATTATGTAATATTTAAATAACGTCCACTTAGCAAATTCACCAATTAATTTCACATTTACACTACCATAAATGTTTACATTTCATAATATAAAAATATACACTAAAACCACCCCAAGTCCCATACATTAATACATCATTTACCAACCATATAATTTAGAGAAACAGTGGTTTGTAAATTACGCAATACTACTTTTCACTTTATTGTTGACAAATGACACATGGTCACGTATAGTATTTACCCCTAATTCATTAAAACATTAATAATGTACTTTCAAATTATTAATCATATTTTTACTTATACTTATCACGTCTGTTATATAATATCATATTTGTACTTGCTCAACATGTATGTAAAAAAAATTAATTTAAAAAACCCAAGGCGCGCATGGCGGAGAGCTTCCGCCCAATCACGTTTTTTACTCTGATCAATTATATTCCTCCTTTTCATCTTTTCCACCAATCACTAAGCTCCTTATTTCCATTAATCAATTCATTTCCTTACCATCTTTTCACTCATTACATTTGATCAGTTGCCTCATTAGCTCGCCGACATCCTACTTATGCACATGCGGTAAACCACATTTTATTTTTTTAATAATTAAAACATGTAATTGTAATATATATTTAACAAAATAATCGCAACATGTGTATACTTCCACATTTAAAATATATGTACTTGACAATTTATAAGTCCAGATAACTTCCCGGGGGATTATGGCAAAACATGTCCCCTTGACGACTATTTCTTGAAAACGTGACTTGCTTGGTGACGTGATAGGCAATGTGCTGAGCTCTGTCCAGCCTACTCCCGGATGTTTGGGGTAAACATGTTCAATTCTGTCAAACTAAAACGTTGACTACTTCCGAAAACGTGCCTTGGTTGGTAACGTCATATGACTTGAGCGTGTACAAATTTGCTTTACAAAGCACTGTCCAATGTACATATCTAGAAACTATTGGAGCAGGTAGCATGATCCAGATTAACTTTTTTAAACCTCGGAAACAAAAAGCTGACACCTGATAAGCGTTTACGTACCATCAATTCATTTTTTAACCGCCTATCAATCATTTTGCCGACGATAATACATAAACTATATATAACATTCTATACAATCGCCACATGAATCTACTTGCATAATAAAATATGTATGTAAAAATAAAAAATATATATATAAAAAGCATAAAAAAAACCGAGGCGCACAGTTGATGATTCCTTGGCCATCCCTTACCATCATTTTCCTTAACCGCGTTTAGTTCATTGTTTTGCCACCATTACTTAAGTTCAAATTCACCACCATTTTGTAATTCAATTCATATTTTGCCACCAAACGCTTACGCCCACCACCACCACCACCACCATCACCACCACCACCACCACCAAATTCAACCACCATAATAACAATTACATTTCCATTCATCAATCACCCAACCATTATTTCAAATTTACGCCACTTAAATCAATCACCATAATAACAGTTACATTTTCCCCATAACCACCACTCATGATGTCAAAAACTGGCACAAAAATAACTCTAGCGTAAATTTATCTCTGTACTACTTACTTATCATGTATAATATAATGTTATACATAACATTGTATATGATTTCATCATATATGGTACTTAGGCAAAAATATACCCCGGAAAGGTTAAATGACGCATTAAAAACAGTCACGACAAAAAAAAAAAAAAAAAAACTAATATCTATATTTGTAAAAAAAAAAATCATTTTTAACAAATGAACATTTTTTAGCACATTTAGCCTTTTAAGTGTAATATATATAATTAGTTATAGCATGTATTAACTAACACATGTATGTACTTGCAGAATATGTATGACAAATAAAAAAGTCCACGGCGGATCATTCGATTGACCGAAAAAATAATAATAAATAAATCTGCACTTGATCAATGTCTATGTGTCAACCCAACTAAGTCCTTAGCTGTACAAAACAAATGCAAGCATTCATTTTTAACGTTTAGTGCCGGCAACACTGTAGTGACATCACGTCACATTGCGCCATAGCTGTTGCCATAGCTACGGACTCCCATTCCATCCCAAACATTCAACTATCAATCCCTTTATAATTTTAATCGGAATAAAGCTAGTAGCATTTCATTACCTTCCTTCCAGGCACGTGGTGCTGATTAGACGAAACCAACAATTGAATCTTACCCCGAGAAGCATGAAGGTACAGTTTCTATTAAATTGTTGTACGTGCGAGTTGTGTTCGCAATCAATTGCACTACTAATACACACTATGCCTCCAATTAGTTCGAGATTGAAAGGGAAAACATTGCACATTCAGAGCCACGAAATAGTTTAGAACATTTATAAGTTTATGAATCAAGTAGCGAACTGTAAGAAAATAAGTTTGTTCACCTGGTTATTTCTAGAAAATATAGAAGGTGCAAGTCAGGTTTGCAAAAGCTACTGGAGTGTTAGTGCGTTCTATCTCTAAGATTCAAAAGAAAGGTTAAAATCATGTTCAAGAAGGTAATTGTTTTAATACTCCAGACAAAAATAAAACACAATGTGCTCAAAGGATTCAGAGATATCAGGCTTCTACAAATGCGCTATCAGACGTAAAATCCACAACAATTTCTAATCCCAAGAAGGAACTGTGCCGTTAATTGGAAGACTGCAGACAAGGTTAGGGGAATTAATAGGGTTTGAACGAAATCGTACAAGCATTAGGAGAATATTTCTGAATTTGGGGAAAGGAGAAAAAAAAAAAAAAAGAAAAAAAAAACTTAAGTAAAAAAAATGCTTATTGAAAAGTAAAATATACCCTCGCGTCGAGAAAATTATGTACCATCTCTTCGGAGGTATAGGAACGAAGGTAGACCTATTGTGTATGAAGATGAGACCTACATACGCATAAAAATCTAAAAAGTTGGTCGGATGAAAGTAATGCTGGTTCCTGCATCCAATGGAGGAAAACTTCTCAATGTTCACGCTGGTGAAGGTACGGCTTCATTCACAATACCCTCTTTATGTATAAGTCTAAGCGAAGATCTGAGGTATCCACCATAAAATGAACACAGAAAACTACGGTGTCAGAAAAATATGTTCATTCCTAATCTTCCTCAAATTTCTGCTGATAGCTTACAACGTAGCCTATCATAAAATTAATATATATATATTTTTTTTTTTGAGTAGTGTTTAACGCCCGTTTTCACTACTGAGGCACCACAGGCGGTAATATATATATGATAAGCTACGTTATATATATATATATATATATATATATTAATTTTATGATAGGCTACGTTATATATATATATATTAATTTTATGATAGGCTACGTTATATATATATATATATATATATATATATATGTATATACCACAAACTCCCTAGAAAGTATTATGAAAGCCTGACTGCTAAAAACGGTATTGCCTTTGAACAGTCGTTTTCAAAGGCAAAACTTTATGATTTGAGCAAGCTTCATAAGCCAAATAAAAAACTAATGTAATAGTTCAGATATTGGCAGAACATGGACACATAATGCTTAAACTGCCACCCTACCCCCAGATTTAAACCCTATTAAGTTAATCTGAGCAAATGAAAAGCAGTGGTTGGGAGTTGAAACATAACTTTCAAGGTGAAAAATGTGGAAACACTGTGTCGTCAAAGATATGAAAAAATTGGTTCTGTGGAATGTGAAGAAACCTACGAACACTTGAAAACAATTGAGCAACATTATATTGAATAATTTAAATAAAAAATTGTTAAAAACCACGCTTATATTTTGTTAATTATAAATGAACTAAAAAGTATTAAATAATTCGTCCTAGCCAAATGCAGATTTATAACTCCGTGCAAATTCATAATCTCATAAACTGTAAATACCCTTAACAGCTAAATTTTATCTATTGCATGCAGCCCACGTTTTACGTTTGGAAGGATTTTTCTAAAAAAGTTTACGATATTATGAATTTGGATGAGGTTATAAATCAACGTTTGGCTAGGATAAATTATTTTATACTTTTTAGTTCATTTATAATTAAGAAAATAAAAACTTGGTTTAAATGTTTTATATTTTTTTCTACTTTTTAGTCTTGTGTGCACGTAATTTTGCAATCATTATTAGATATCTCGATTGAATAATGACAAAAATTGACAAACTTTTATTTTTAGTTCATTTTGTTTTCTCTTGATTACATCTAAAATATAAAATGGTTTTATTTATTTCATTGATATATCAAAACAGTTAGTTAATTATTGTTTTTTTAATTAAAAACAAAATACAGAAACACAAACTTAATTTTGAAAAGTTTTACTTCAGTATTAATATATTTGCACCAGATCCTCAATATAGAAGTCAAACTCTTTGATAATATATGTAACTCATTATATTATATTAAATATAATACTCATGCACTACTTATTTACACAGTTGAAATTATTAATTAATTATTAATACACATGTTACACATTAACACTAGCGCAGTTGAATTTATGTAATAGAAATCAGATTTATTAAGTGTTATTTGTAAGGATTTAATTGTGAGGATTTAAATTTGATGTTTTTATTTGAAAAGTTGCCATGGCGACTGTATTGTTATCAAAAGATTTAGCATGTCGTTGCGTGTCATTAGCGAGTCGAGAGGAAGGTTTTTCCATCGTCTCAGTTGATCGCGCTTGAGCCATGCATTTCTTGGAATTTGCGCGTTCGACATCTCGTTGTTTATTTGAACAGTTGCCATGGCGGCTGTATTGTTATCAAAATATAACAAAAAGAATTCTAAGCATTTTAGATTCAAGTAAAACGTTGACATTAAATATAAATCAAGTTACACTAAAATTTATTTATTGTATTGATAAATATAATATAGTCACCATACCAACTTTACTTATTTTTAAATAAAGATTATTAGAAATTGTATATTTTATGCGTTATTAACGAAACTATGGAAATGTGTTTTTAGTATTTAACCTTGCATTTTTTAAAACCTTCGTATTTGATATTGCGCTGCTTTACTTTCAAAACTGCGGAACCATATTTTTGAACCGTGGAACCATTGAACCATGATAATTACCATATTATATTGTATTTTAATCCATTTCTGACCTATGTGCAAATTTTCAAGTAACTATCTCATTTAGAAGTGCATGAAAAATTAATTACAAAATTCCACCCGAACAGACAAGAAAGCGAGTTAACGAAAAAGTTTGAAAAAGGATGCATCGTAGATAGAGTGAATACATATTCAGAATTATGGAGCTGAAAGCAATGACAATGGCGAGGATTAGGTAGCGAGTATTTCTGCTACAGCACAGGAAGAAGAAGGAGGAGGAGGAGAAGAAGAAGAAGAAGAAGAAGAAGAAGAAGAAGAAGAAGAAGAAGAAGAAGAAGAAGGTAGTTTGTCAGAAGTAGAAGAACTGGGAGACAGTAAGTGAACTAGTAAGGTGTAGATCAATATTTAATTATGTGGAAACACCAATACAAATCACAATCAAGTGTGTGTGAGAATCAAAGGTTACAGTGCTTTATAGTGACTGTCCAGCTCCACTCCGTTGTATACACCTCCGTCTCATTCTTCAAGCTGTGTGATAAATATTTGGCGTTACACGCGGGGTTGAAAGCACTTAACTGCTGCTCCTGGGTGGCTGGCACAGCTATTAGCTAGATAATAACGTTTTCGTTTCAATGGTACAATAGCACAGGCGGTTGCAGCGTCATGCTAAATTTATGAAGGAAAATTATCGGGTACGAATACTACCCCACAAAGCTTTATTTTTCCGCCGTAGTTCAAGGAGATTTGCCACAATTACAATGATATAATCGAAATTTAGTTGCGAAGGGTAACCTACAGATTAGGTAGTGGTGTATATATGCATTAGTGGCGAATTAGAATTAAGAGCACATTTCTCACCGTTTCAATATTTCACCCGCCTAATAATGTCCTCATTACGATGATTTACCCGTTCCTATTCATTTATATTTACAAAGTAAAATGCGTGTGGATAAGTTCCGCTATCTCCGCTGTCGCTCGCTTCTGGTTAGCCGACGGGAGCAGCAGCATCAGTAATTAAGTGCTTTCTGCCTTCCGGGTATCGTCAAGTATAGAAGTACATTGCGCATTTAAATTGGGAAAGCAGGGGACTACAGCGCCGTTCAAAGTCAAGACCACTAAACACGTTTGATTTAGCGGTATATCATATCATACTGTTGTCCCCATCCAAGTACTGACCACGCCCAATGTCGGTCCTGGTGGTTTAGTGGTTACCATACTTGCCTCCTAAACCGAAGATCGCGGGTTCGAAGCCGGCCAGGACCGATGGATTTTTTCGGGGCGTAAAAATCCTAAGTATGGCTTCCTTCGGAAGGGAAGTAAAGCCGTGGGTCCCGTGTCGTACATTTACGGCACGAAAAAGAACCTCAAGCCTGAAAGAGAGGCCTCTGAGCAAAATTAGTCGGCCGTTTCAAGCCCTGAGTTGAATGGGACGCTGATGACCTGAGCTGTTAAAGAGCGCCCGTAAATAAAATCAACCAACAACAATCATACTGTTGTCCGGTATCCCTCCTTTCCTCACTGTGTTCAACTGCATGTGTGTGCAGATTTGTTTATAGCGTTTTAATTATATTTGAACAATGCTTTATTAATTTAACATATGTAAAGATTTTCTCTTCTTTTAAGTTAAGCTCATATAATATTCTGACTATTTTTGTTATAATATTTAAAATAACGAATTCATTTGAAGGTACTGAAGAAACAAAGATTTTTCAAATGAAATAATACATAAATACATTTAACAAAATTTTTATTTCAATATATTCAATAAAGTACAATACTTGGTAAACCTAATGATGTATTTATATTATAAGTTGTCTTTTAAGTGAATGGTTCTTAATATGTATACGTAAAACACACACGCCCGGAAAATCAACCCTTCAGGCTAAAATAAAAATGGAGAAATCTTCTCCCGCTGTTGATTTGAAACCAATTAATCTTTATAACTTTATAGCAAATAACTTAGTTTTTATTGTTATTATTAGTATTATTTATATAATTATAACTTTTTTCAAGAATTCATACTGCAAGACCATAATTGCTATCCTAAAAGACTGCTTCAATATTCTCACTCAAAATCGCTAACTGCATAATATTTTTCAGACATCGTCAAGGCTATGCTACCGGTCGACTTGTAATCTCAGGAGCATTTTTCGCAGAAATCATGATTATCCAGCCCTCCTTCTCTACACTTGGCTCCTATTGATGCAATCACCCCAAATGTAAGACTTGCGCCTTGATGTCCCCATGCTCATCTTTTGCTAGTCCGAACCTGAAATCAGAGTTTAAAATTCACTCATTTTTCAACTGAACCTCTACGAATGTTGTGTATTTACTTAAATGCAAATTTTGTTCAGATTTTTATATTGGACTAACGTCCTCTATGGTTCCCATCAGAATGAACAATCACAGGGGTTCGGATTAAACCTGTTCCCCTTTGCCGGTAGCACAACACACCAATTTTCACTAGGCCACGTTCGATGACTGTTTTTCCCTTATCCTCATAGATGACGCCCTCCATCCAAACACGCCGTACTTAGAGACCTAGAGATGGCAGCTATAGTTTTACATAAAGCCCTTATTTCTCCTGGCCTCAATATTTCTTTGTAATACTGCCAGGTTGGCCAAACTACCTTGTTCAGCTATAGTTGGCAGCTTTGCCACAACGCCATATCCCTTATGCCTCACTAAGAGAGACACCGCCCGCCATAGCTCAGTTTATTCTTAGCACGTGTCCAAGAGCCAAGCTCGAAATATCGCGGTTTTAGTGTTTAGATTTACGGCTTTTAGTGTGAACTTGTTATATTGGATTCTGAGTGCTTTTTATGAGTTATATATATATATCTTTTTCTTAAATATTACTAAAAATATACATTATAGATATTGTGCTCAATCTTAAACACTATGCAATCTTAATTCTACAAACATGAATTTGTTCACCAAAGTTTCTTATATACAGAAAGCACAACATACCTGTAAGAAATCACAGAACCGTTGATTTAAAATTACTAATATTAACTATCTCAATTACTCTGTAATTCATGGGGTGCCAGGAACAGACTTGATTAAAAATCCCTTGACCGCCTCCGTGGTCTTGTCGTAAAGCTAGAGAAGGACTCAAGTTATACTGTAAGAAAAAGTTGCAATAGAACACAAAGACAGAAAGCGATAAATTTGTGTAAACTTATTGGTAAAAATGTAAATACACTCTGTACTATAGGAGATGTTAGGTATTTTGAAAATGCTCTAAAACAGTATGCCTTTACAGGGTTAAATGGTCATGTACAGAACAAGATATTGTATAAGTCGTCAATTGACAGTAACAAACGTGTGATTTAATGTATCACCACAATCACTTCAATGCCATTGTAGACATACAGAGCATTTAGGTGCATGTATTATTCCAGGTAATGTAATCACGCCTTCAAATATAAAACTGAATTACATCAATGTGACAGTAGATACGCAAAGTGCAGACTTACTTGCGCATCATCATTTGAAGAGTATTGTTTTCTCTACACGTAATCATGAATTTAAAGGGAACGTTTGCTATAATAATCATTTGTTAAGGGGAGTATTCTATTTCAATAATTTATCCGTGTGCGATGTGGAAAAAGAATACTGTCTACGTAACAAATTATACCATCTGAGAAGTAGAAGGTTCCTTACATCAGGGTTGAAATGTTTTGCACAACGTGTAAATGTTATGTAAAACTGAATCATCTCTGCTACATACAACTGTATCGAAGTAGACCTTTATGTAAAAGGCATTTATTCGTTTTTTTCATGGAATTTGGGCATACTCAAGGAAAGCCTTACGGTTCTCGAAAGAGCCAGTCCTTGGAACACGGAGCCAATTTGTGCGTTCCGTATCAAGTGTGTAATAAATGCATTGGCTTAAACGGAAAAAATGCCAATATGCGTCAATTGCGGCGTCGTGAAGGAGTGGGTATTGCGAAAAATCCCGTACGCGAGTTATTTCAATAATCAACTTACAGCGCACTACACTTAAGAGGGTGACTGTGATTGTCCACAGTATAAAATATTACGATGGATACATTTTGCTGAAATACATGGTGGGAAATCCCCTGTGAACACCCGAATTGATCATGAAAGGTAATTCGCTATATAGAATAAATCATGATTTTTTTTTTTGATTCGTTAAAATCACTTTCTGTTTTCGAAGTTTTCCAAAACTTTTGCTTTAGAAGAATCAAATGGGTACTATCCCAAATTTGTTTTACATTTCTGTCAATGCAAGGTACTTCGTTGCGATGCAAAATAGACGTTATTAAAATGTCCGTGAACGAAAGAGAAAAGTTTCAAAAATGGTATAATGAAATGGTTTCTTCAGAGCACATATTGGACATGCGAACGAAAGTCGTGTGACATTGCAAAATGGACGTGAAGGTATTGTGTTTATGCGTGTCGAAATTCAGAAGAGAATTCATGGCGGAAAACGATATTGATCCGTTTAGGGAATGCGTGACAGTTACAAATATTTACACGAACGTTTACAGAAAACGTTTTATGCCAAAGAACACACTTTCGTTTATTCCTCTAGGCGACTATCGCTTGGATGACAAGCAATCGCGCATTGCTCTCATCTGGTTTAGCTGGCTGCAACTGAAACACAACGTGACGATTCGACATGCTCTAAATAATCGAGAAGTGCTGATATTAAATCGCAAAGTTGATGGCTACAGAGATGGTATAGGAAACAATAAAGACATCGCGTACTTCATTCACAATTGTTTCCGTCATAGGTGTTGTCAATACTGCTCTAATAGAACCTCTATTCCCTGCTGCTCGGAAAGCGAAGCAATGGACTCCAGTTTCGAAACCACGGGAATGGCAACCAACAAGATGATAGAGGCGGGGTATGTAGTGACCGAAATGCGGGAATGCGATTTCAATGCCGAGATGAAGAGTAGCGAAGAATTCGCAAGATTTCCGGTTTCATTTCCAATACGCAGCCCCTGGAGCCGAGAGATGCGTTTTTTCGGCGGTCGCACGAACTACAACAGACTCTATCGCGAAACGGCCGCGGATAAAAATATATTCTTATAATGTGTGCAGTCTCTATCCTTAGGCAAATAAGACTAAAGCGTATCCGATAGGTTATCTCAAAATTCAAGGACAAATAGCCTAAGTTAGAAAACGTCAAAGGAGGACTGATCAAATGTAAAATCTTGCCTCCCGCCGATCTCAATCATCAGGTGCTTCCGATGCGCGTTAACAGAAAAATAATGGTTCCCTTATGCGGAGCATGCACGCTAGCCGAAAATAAGCTGGATTACTCCGATCACGACGAAGAAATAAAAATCTCGGGCACCTGGGTGGTGGACAAGATTAAGGTCGTAATCGATGAAGGTTACATCACGTTCGAAACGCGCGCCATTTGGGAATACGATATATCGCGCTGTAACCGACTACAAAAAGGGCTCTTTAAGCGTCACATCAATCAATTCTTCAAAATTAAGACGGAAGCGACAGGCTGGCCGTCGTTTTGCGCTACTGATGCCGACAGAGAGCGATTCAAAAGCAGTTTCGAGCCGAAAGAAGGCGTGAAATTGGACCTGGATGCGATCGATCGCAATCCCGGCAGGCGGAAACACGCAAGGCCCATGCTCAACCCATTCTGGAGCAAGTACGACCAGAGGGACAATCTACAGACCTGCGAATTGATCGACGCGCACTCTCAACTCGTGGAGCTCCTGAACAATCCCAGCATAGAAATGCAGAGGTTCCTGCCGGCCACGAATCAACTCATCTACGTGGTTTGGAGGCACGTCAAAGAGAGCTCGAAATTAACTTGCACGGTTAACATAGTAATAGTGGCGTACACCACAGCTCACGCCAGACTGGAGCTCGACTTCTACGCGAAGTGCCTGGGCGAACACTTACTATATTTCAACACGGATTCGGTGATAGCGGTGGTACTTCTGACGATACTAGAAGGAGCCGGTCCGGACTTTATACGAGCCCCTCTCGAAAGGGAGTTGTTCGTATTGGGTTGGACTCGGCGTGGCAGTGGTTCCGGAACTCACGGGATATTGAGTACTCGCAAGAGCGGTGTGTTCCAAGGGAGTGCCGCTGGCGTGTACCTTGGGGGCCAGTTATCCGGAAACACGTCTTTGGTGAGGAGGGTGGTAGCTACCTTAATGCTGGGGTGACTCACCTCTTAAATTGAGTAGGTCTATGTTAGACGTGACCTATCCACCAGTTAGATGCTGGAAGCTAAGGCAACCTAAGCGCGCTTGGGCGATGCAATCGTCTGCGGCCGAACGGCGGGTCGGTTTAGACACTAGGTACCGTCCTAAATGCAAAAGACCACTGGGCGACACAGACCTCTGTGTTCCTATACGGTAATACCTCTGGAAACGAGAGAGATCTCAACCACATTCATGCTGGAGTACTGGATGCCTCCCATGGGTCCCTTCCTCGGATATATGACGAACAAACTGCAAAGTTTCGGCAGAGAAGCGTACATAGACAAATTCGTGTCGACGAGTCCGGAGAGTTACGGATTTCAAGTAACAAACGTCAGTGACGGCGAATCCAAACCAACACCCACCGAATCAAGAAAGAGCTCTCAATCTGTCAATCCTCCCGGTGTCCGGGCCTGGTGAGGTTTCCTGTGTCAAATTAAGCCGCAGGCTCCACTCCTGGTAAATTAACGTCAATCATGCATGTACGAACGCACGCGCGAAGAAAGAATTACGACGTCGACGAGCTTTCTTCCGTCGCACCGCTGCAATTTCCGATGAAGAGCACGCACAGCGAGGCTCTTCGAGAGGGGAGATTTCAAGCGGCTTAGGAGCGCCGGTCCAGCGGGAAAGCGCGACGGAATCGACGCACTATTTGAAAGTGTGTCCAATCGTCTTCGGTTCGATGACATCAACTCGCGCGGCACCTCTTTGAAGCGAGGCATCCTCGAAGTGCTGTTTGCCGCCGAATCCAAACTTCCACGCATCGACGACGACGAGGACGATTCCCGGACCATGAAGCGAGGCTTTATCGAAGACGCCGCAATCAAGCGTCAGCGGCGCACCTTGAAACGTGACGGGACCGAGGCTCAGCTCTCGCCGATCGCATTCAAGTATCCTGGAATGGAGGACGCCAAGTCGAAGGCGGCGGCACCGCAGCACGCGGCTGCCATTTCTTCTTCTTCTCTCTTCACGGAAACTCCGCAAAACATGCTTCGCAAGATAGCGGAGGAGGCGGATCACGCGATGGCGACGAAACTCATCCTGCTCCTCACGGGGTGATTGCGACGAGGAACCTTTCTGATATCAACTGTGCAAATTCATAGAAGAAGGAAAAGAGGAAGAAGTACCACTGTCCGTTCATGATCCTCGTATAGACGATAACGCCGCCGACGTCGATCAGACCGTGAAATATCTAGTCGCTTTTTAAGTGGGCACTGATAAGCGAACGAAGGAGTCATTCTGGAGAAGACGAGGTTTTATCCATATGAACGGTTCGAGGTTTCCAATGCGGGAAAAATTAAAAGCTCGGATACTGGCGAATACGTGGAGGCGGCGGCGGCGGGAGCTTCAAAGGGGGAATCGTGGACGAGAATCGCAAGAGGAAATTTCCTCGCTTTTGAGCCGGCAGGGACGTGGATTGGAGAGACGATCTCTGAAGTGAAATTATTGACCAAAATCACAAGAAATTCAGGCGCATACGCGCAGGTGAGGAAGTGGATATGAGAGATTTGGAGCAAGAGCGGCGATTCGAGCATGCATGCGAGACGGTCGATCCCGAGTTCACCAAATTTAGGTTCTCTAGCACGATGCAGATGGAGGGACCGTCCCGCTGCGGAAAGCATACCATGGTGAGAAATGTGCTTAGATACGTCCATGTGGTCTTCGATCGCCCCTTTAAAAGGATCTTGTGGTGTCACCCTCCGGAATATCTGCTAACGTGAGTCGCGAATTCAATAATTGCAATTTCAACGTACGACTGCACGAAGGAGTGCCAGATTTAGAGTCCATGAGAAATGGCAATCTGGTCGTACTCGACGAAATGATATACGAGGCCGATGGCAGTGACGTTTCAGACTTTTTCACCAAAGATTTTCATCACAAGAATTTTGAAGTGATTACGTGTTGCAGAACGTTTTCCCCGAGGAGAAAATTTACGAATGATATCTCTCAATTAAAATTACATCGTCACATTTAAAAATAATCGCGACAAGATGCAGGTGAATAAGTTGCGTAGC
Organism: Metallyticus violacea; assembly: GCA_030762175.1. Lineage (NCBI taxonomy): Eukaryota > Metazoa > Arthropoda > Insecta > Mantodea > Metallyticidae > Metallyticus > Metallyticus violacea. The sequence continues at coordinate 390,060,001 of CM060846.1, forward strand.
AGTTAGAGCCGCTGAACTCTAAATTACTACTCGAGACTTTCGAAACATCACGAAAGAGCCTCAAGGTTACACCGTCTTAGATTGCATTCCAAACAATGCGGTCAACTTTCGGTGCAAAACGGGCGTGCTACCCGACGAGACAATATACTGCTTCCGACCGAAATGAGATAAATAGTTCCGAAGTAACGATCGCTCGATCAGTTTTTTCATCGACGAGCAACAAAGCGAACGTTCCGAAGCCTGGCTTCCAGAGTCTTAAAAAGGTGACGATAGCCAAGCAGTGGGGTAATATGGTCGTGTTAGGCCAGGCGAAACCTAAATTACGTTTCAATTGTTGAAACGTGCAAATTCGGAATTGATAAAGACAATTTTCGAATACATTTTAAACGTTAGTAGATGTAAAATGCTCATTTAGTCAAATTGATAAAAGCGCTTAAAGAGGCATAGAACGTCGTGGAGGAGATTAGCTGCCAGGAGAATGTCTTTGAACGCTTTCATATTACTAATCTTAGTGGAATTGGGTAGCGCGCTGGTGTCGAAACTTGCTTAGAGGAGGAGATGATACACGACAAGCAAATCATGATCCTGCATTCGGAGCATGAGAGAGTGAAGAAATTGCAAGTGATCGATAGGACGCTATCGGATCTAATCCAGGATATAAATAAAATAAAAAAATTGAGTCTATCTCCATTCGATAAGTGAAAATTATTCTGATATAAATTATCGAATTATTACAACCTCGTGTGAAAGGTGTGTAAGCCATATCTACAAAAGGCGAAATAGCAAGAAATAGCATTGAAAGTGGAGGAGGAAAATAGTAATGGTGAGGTGGTAGAAGATGATGCGGAACGTTTTGGAAGAGAGATAAAATGGGAGAGGAAGAGAAAAATTAAGGAGATACTAAAGCTAAATGAAAAAGCGAAAGTTCTGACGATGATGTTAGATACAGTCCTTATAACTTATTCAAGAACAAATGGCTGCAACTTTAAAGAATAGCAAAAAAATACACTCGATCGGTATTATTCCAAAGTCGATCACTACGCGGGCTTTGGCGCCGTCGCGAAGCTTCGTCGCGGCAGCAGCATAACCGAGTGTAAGAACATTATGTGCAGGGACAAGAGAGTTACACCCTTCACAAAGCCGCGAGAACGTGCTTCGCCACAAAACACTATCACGTAACTAACATCCACGATTTATGGAATACTGATTTAAAAGTCTTCGACAATCTGAAAACCCTCAACAAACCGTGCAATCACATATTGACAGTCATCGACATATGTTGCAAATTTGCATTGGCTGCATTGTTGAAATCTAAATAGGGAAGTGAAATCGTCAAGGCATTTAATTGCATCGTCGTCGATAGCGGACGCGCGCCTAAAGTGCTTCGAACCGATAGAGGCACGGAGTTCATCATTCGACAAAATCAGGTTTTTTTGAAAGAGAGGAACGTCTCACTATAACGCAAAATACGATGTCAATGCCAGCATTGTGGAAAGATTCAACAGAAATCAGTTGACAAAGATCTTTACGCATCTTTGATCTTTAAAGAAATAATTTACGCATAATAATCTCACAGATACGTGAATATTGGACCGAAACTTAACAACAACTGCTATCATCGAACAATCAAGGTGGCTCCTAAAATGAGCGGTTTCGATAATTTCGCATCTAAATGGCATTTCGGAATCACCAAGCGTAGTACAGAATTTGAGCTAATTGGCTGTCCATCGGACGGGGGTCGGAAATCTGGCAGTCACCCGCTGCCCAAAGTGTAAGTCGTGTGTACGGAATTTGAGCAGCAATAGTCATTTGAAAACAGGTGCTTCCAGATTTGCTCCCAGGTTCTCGCCCTCCGACCATGGGCAACGGTCTTTAACTGGCTAAGAGGAGCAAGTATAAAAGACAGAGAGATTTATTGGCGGTTGAGCCATTTTAAGGGCTTGTCCCCTTTGGACAACTCACTACTTTCTATTAGTGTTGAAATAATATAAAGGGGTTTTTCCCCCCTCATCGATATGCCGAAGAAGAGGAGGCAATCCGGGAGGCCCAGACCTCCCAGGCCGTCCTCTTCTTCTTCTACAAGTACATCAACCTTGGAGGAGAAGTGCGTACATACTCCCCAGGAAAAAAGGACTGAAGAGTCCGTGGAGAGCCCCTGTGCTCCCCAGCATCAAACAGAGTCCTTAATTGACGTCATCCCTGACCTCTCTAGATATGTCACCAATTTGGAGGATATTTGGAAGTCAGGAGATCGTATGTCAGCAGACAAACTAAGACGAACAAAGGAAAGTTTTATACAGATGGCACGACGTATGTCCTTTTTGTATGGAAAGATAGCTGATCTCGAGAAGGAGAATGGTAGGTTAAGGCAAGAAAATGAACAACTGAAATCACAAGCTAAACCTATGCCAAGCTTTGCAAATGATACCTCACAGTTGAAACCAAACACAGTGGAGACCAAAATTGTCACGGCAATGAGTAGGAATGTACCAACGGTATTCCTGTGCTCTAAGAATGGGAATATGGTGGAACAATTACGGAAAGATGTGACACAAATCATTAATCCTGTGAGGGATAAGGTGAAAATCAAATCTATACGACCTGCTGACAGGCAATTGGTCATAGAAACCCACTCTGATGAGGACGTGAAAAAACTAATGGCACATAAAAATTGACGCAAGAGATCACAGTGGAACGTCCACGAAAGTGGCGTCCACGAATGATCGTATACGATGTACCAAAGTGGATAACATCGGAAAAGTTGGCGGAAATGATATATTCCCAAACCTGTATGCGGACATGAGCTCCGATGAGTTTAAACGAATTATGCTCACAAGTTCCTCACTGGGCCAAGGAATGATCGTTACTGCCACCATGTAATCGAAGTGAGTGCCAAACTGCAAAAGCTATTGTTGAATAAAGGTAGGTTGTATGTAGATTTTTGCTCCCTCATGTGTAAGGATTTCATTATGGTACCTAGGTGCCACAAATGTTAAGATCTGGGTCACGTGTCTAAGTATTGTTCTAAGGACATGCAAGTATGTGGTCACTGTGGTGAACAAGACCACTTCAAGAAAGATTGTTCGAAGTCGAAACAGGAAGCCGTGTGCATTGCCTGCAAGGCTCGTGGCAAAACCACGAAGTGTAAAAAACCGAATTCAACAGAATGTGAGGTATACAAAATGTTACTGCAAAGAGTAATCCAAAAAACTGACTATGGCCAATAAAACCTTCGAGCGAAAGCTTAAGGAAAACCATCAATCAGTTGAGGATACCCAATATGGGATTCAAGTGATATGTTATAGCTCTTTGCCTAAAAAGGCCATTGATCCATCTGTGATTTACAAATTCAAATCACATTTCTCATTTGAATGGACAAACACTCAGTTAACCGACTCAAAATATGGGTTACGAACGCTTCATCTGGAGATAATATTTCATCCCTGGTTGCACAAACCACAATGGTTTGCGAAAATGTGTTTGATCCTCCAATCGGATTCACCTCTCTGCGGGCTCCTGGAAGGTCCGACGGTCTTGAGAACAACTCGCATCTTCTTTAAAACATTAAGAAAGGGATACTGCGAATAGCGCAAATAAATGCGGCTCGTAGTCAACTGGTTATGCAGGAGCTACGCAGATTTGCGGTGGAGATGACGATTGACATTCTATGCATACAGGAACCGTATGCCATGGAAGGCGAAATACTCAACATGCCGGCAACTGCTAGAGTGATAGCGAATGGGGAACACCCAATGGCGGCCATAGTCATCCTCAATAGGGGAATTTCAGTGACTGTAATATCCCAAGAATGCAGTTCACATGTGAACTGTGTACAGATTGGTAATAATGGACGGAGATTTTTACTCGTCAACTTATACTGCCAACCTAGTCATGAATTTCCCCCATTTATGAGATCAATTAGAAGGATTGAGATGGCACTTGGGGCATTACCCATTGTCTATGTACTCGATGCGAATGCGAAATCGCGTCTATGGCACAGCGATGTTAGAGATGATCGAGGTGATATGGAAGAGGTTATCATGCAGGTGCAATTGAACGTGGTGAACTTACCAAACAATCCCCCGACCTATATAGGGAGGGTTTGGAGTTCGCTGCATCATCGATGTGACCATAGCAAATAATAGAGGCCATAACCATCCAAAACTGGAAAGTCCCAGAACGTCAGACAACAAGCGACCACAACATCATCTACTTCGATGTGTCACGGGGCGCACCAGTGATAGATAAAGTGAACTAGAGGTTCAACTACAGAAAAGCAAATTGGTGCAAATTAAGGGAAAGTTTTAATCCTCCCAGAACCATAAACCCTGGAGAAGACGTAAATCAATATGCCAAGAGGCTTACGTCAACCATTTAAGCGGCAATGAAGGCTTCAATTCCGATTTCCACTGTAAATGAATCCGCCATCCCTGGGCCGTGGAGCGATAAGCTGCAGAGATACAGAAGAAACACCAGAAAGGCTAGGAAGTTGGATCAACAATCAATAACGCCAGAGGAGAGGGAAATACGATTATTGATATACAGACGCAGGAAAGCTGCCTATGATAACCTGCTCCGTGAAAACCAAGAGGCACAGCTGGACGAAGTTGGTGAATGATTATTTAGTAAGGGATGCCTGGGGTATACCTTACAGAATAATGAGAGATATAATTGGTATAGGTCCAAGCATATCCACCTTGATAAAGGAGGATGGTTCGTACACGAGGTCATGGATACATTACTCCCTGCTGATAACGACACAAATGAAAATGCATTGCAGCAGAGACTAAGGCGGGAATTGCTGAGGGATACGTTGTACCTCATGACTTTACTCCTATCCATGTGGATGAATTCCAACGATCAATAAATACCTTCAGGAGGAGGAAAGCTCCGCGGCCTGATAGGATTTCTGCGGAAGCCCTCCAGGCCCTCACGAGCAAACTGTTTCCCGCCTTATGTCCTCTTCTGAGTAAGTGCATGGCACAAGGGCGGGTGCCGAACATTTGGAAGCAGGCTAATTTAGTAATACTCCACAAAGGTCAGGATCGTAATCCCCGTGTACCAAAGTCGTACCGGCCAAAAGTTTGATTAATTCTCTGGCGAAAGTACAGGAGAAAATCCTGTGCAATCGTCTGGAGGTTGGGAGAACGGAATTTCCCTTAAACCTGGCACAGTTTGGGTTCCGTTCTGGTCGATCGGCTGAGGATGCAGTAAATCGCGCCATTTTCTTGGTTGAGGACTGTGCAGAGAAATATGTGCTGGGAATTTTTGTGGACCTACAAGGTGGTTTTGACAACCTATGGTGGCCTGCCTTATTTGGCAGGCTTAGAGAAATGAGATGCCCAACCATACTGTATGACACCTTGAGAGATTATTGTAATCAGAGGTATGTCAACATTGAGTGCAATGGACAATGTTTGTCAAGACTCCTTTCAAAGGAATGCCCTCAAGGCTCCATTTGTGGTCCAACCTTTTGGGATATTGGATTTGAGCCTTGCTTGGATGCAATGGTATTGACACAGAGGTCTATGGCATAGTGGCTTATGCTGATGACGTACTTCTGTTGATCCAAGGTAATTTCAGGTTGGAAATTGAACGTAAAAGAGACCTAGTTTTGAAGAGGTTTAACAAGGAGTGCAGGAGAATAAAGCTTAATATCTCTCCTGAAAAGACCAGCTATATGCTTCTGAAGGGTCAACTGCAGAGGAACCCTATTGTAACACTGGATCAGATTCCCATACGCAGATCCTCAAGTGTAAGACACCTAGGAATCACAATGGATGAAAAGTTGAATTTCCGAGCTCATATGGAGGAGATATCGGCCAAAAACATTGCTATTTTACACAAAATTGCTAGAATTTGCAAGGCACACGGGGCCGTACCGCATAAAGCGATACGTTTATACAACAACTCTATACTTTCCTCCATTATGGGGTATGCGGCAGCAGCCTGGGGTCGCAGACTCCTGTTAAGCACGGCTCGAACGGCGGTTAACCTCTTACAACGAAAGATACTAGTGCGCCTAGCTGGGGCCTTTTCAACGGTCCCAACTGATTCACTGGTGGTTATCCTTGGGGTCTTGCCACTGGATCTGGAAATAAGAAGGAGAGGGGCGAGGTACTGGGTACGTAAGGGAGATCTCCCCAGGGCATCCCAGCTTGCTGGGGCCTCGGTTACTGACGAGTTAGAGATCCAAGATGCAATAATGAACGAATGGCAAAGCTCCTGGGAAACGAGCAATACAGGAAGAAGAGTTTTTGAAATCTTCCCTAGTGTAGTGGAACAATTGCAATTACGATTCTTGAATCCATCTAGGGGGTTTGTTCATTGCATATCTGAACACGGCCCGTACCAGGCGTATCTCCATAGGTTTGGGCTGAGTGAGAGTGACCTGTGTGAGTGTGGTCAAGTGGATACTCCGGAACATGCTGTTTGGGAGTGTCCGCTTAGGAGAAGTGCTCGATCAATCGCACAGTTTCACATTCAAGGCCTAAACAATTATGAGATCGTAAGAAATAGAAGGAACTGGATCTGGCTAGATAGGGCTTCCAATGACGCATCGAATAACGCTCAAGAACTTTTCCTGAGACGTCAATAAGTTTCGAGGACAAATGCAGGACAAATATCCTTATTTCCCGGATTGGACAAATTAGATGTGTATTGCCTGTGCAGTGGGTCAGCTGATCTTCCTTGCTACAAAACCTACCTACGGGATGATTCTGGGAAGGCAACTTCTCCGAGAACAGTAGGGGGTGAAAGAGCAGGATTACCGGGGACTACTGCACACTGTAGGCATAACACACCTCCCCTACTGATGACAAAAACCTCGATTGGACGTAGTTAGGTTATATTCTTTAGCTATTAATGGTGATGGTGTTTAGCGATAATTATACTGATATATATATATATATTATTTTGTAAAGGATGGGACAATATGTACTAAGTTTCCCAGGGAACTCTCGGGAAATGTGTTATAGAATTCAGATGAGCATAAGTATACAAAAGTAGGAACTACACACAGAGCATTGAACAGTCGAAGTGTATTTTGAACCGAAGGAGTCAATTCAAGAAACCAAGCCTCAATTATGAAATATATATAGAATTGGAGAATACTTTAGCACGACACACTGTGCCATCCTCTTGTTATCAAAAAATTATTATTATCCAACAATGAAAGAAACCAATAAAGCCGCGAGAGTAGGGCTTAGTTTAAACTTTTAAGGTACTAGGCCATTATAGAATCGAGGAGCCTGTAGCCTTGGCGCGCATGTGCAAGGCTGCGGGCCTTTTTTTGTCCATCGGACGCCTTGTATATTCTCCTAGGCTCGTAGAGGGATCCCCACGCAACATTGGCTATCAGGCCCCTTGTTCAACAGATAAACATCTTTTTAATACCGTCTCCGTAACGCTAAAGCTTATGCCGCCTTCATTTCCAGACCTCCGCTAAAGGGGAAAACGATCATAACTTCTGCAAAACTCCATCTAAAGTTCCCCTACCTTTCTCCCACCATTTTATTAGCTCGTCAGGAAGCCTTATCAAAGGTTAATGAAAAATATCACCTCATTGACGTCGATCTACAGGCCTTTAACATTCCAAAAGACACTCAGAGCAAGACGTTTAGATTATTTCTCGTGGGCAAAGTGCCTCGCAGAATTACGGTAGACTTCACAATGAATAAAGCATACAGTGGCGATCACGAAAAAAACTGCGTATAATCTTCGACACTTCGACATAAACTTCGTTTAGAAGTGCGTAAACGAACAACCTGTTCCCTTGTACCCACTAACGCCCGACTTTGCAAGGAATCAGTTCTTGCAGTGCTTTCAAACGCTGCAAAATGATTTTCGAATACGTTTCGAAGATCACGGACATTCGAAATCGAGAAAAACTTACACAAATGGCTACACCGTGGTGGTTCACGATTTAACGGCAGCCATGAGCACTAATGAAACACACGATTCAAACATCTATCACGGTAACATTTCAATAAATATAACTTTCATAAAGGCACTCTGGGAACCTGCATGCACGCTAGTTTGTTCGGAATATCATCGCATTCTGAAAATGGACTCAAATAGATCCGTATTCTTATCATGAACATTAAACAAACACACAAATATTTCAGTAACATCTCCTACACCCGACCGCATTTCTTAGGCGTTTTTGCTTACGATCAAATTCCGCATCGCCTTTCGCAAATCTGATATCCAGTGGCGTTAATTGCAAACACAGATCCTAGCATTAGACCCAGTGAGCACTGCATAGGCATCTTCGAGTCTAAGTCAGGCGTTGGAGATTGTTTCAATAGCTTTAGCATGCCTCCTCTCTCTCGCCTATTTCTTAAACTTTCTGAAAAATCATTTTGGAGCGCAGTGAAATTACATTCGACTAAGATTAATAAGTTCGGACAGTTCCACCCGTGGGCATTACGCAATTTCTTACATCGTGCAGCATTGCTGCAATGTACCTAAAAACCTTTTATTCCAAATCTTAGATAACTGATTTCAAATGCAAAGACTAATTAATCATCAGAGATGTCTGCTGCCGCAACGTTTGCTGTCACAAAACCGGATCTTCAAGTTTGCAGGCCTTTTAAAAGGTAAGTAATTCTGTTAGTTTTAATCAGTCACTCATAGTTCTAGCTTCGAGCACGTAACCATGTCAAAGAGAACTGTTTTGTGCATTTCAATTTCTTAATCGATAACGGTCGAAAAAATATAGTTAAAGAACTGGCCATATGTGGTTGTGGTCGTTAGGTACAAACCTTCTTTAAGCCTTCTCCAGACAATCGTGCACTGTCGGTAAAATTGATCACTGACGAAATAGTATCCAGTGTACAAGGTATAAAGTGGGAATACGGTGACATAAGATATGATCTATTCGTTACTATCTTAAAACGCTTCACCAATTTTTTTACAGTGATTTTCACCAAAGGAAAGGAAAGGACTAAATTTCTTGGAGAGGTCGTCGAGCTTACGGTGATAAACGTCGAAGAACTCGGATTTTCAGACGGATCCCTCGCCTCGGACGACGCGCGTATGTGCCTCCCACTTTACACAATTTGAGATCCCTCGTTTGCTCTCAAAGAAGTGCCAAACATATCTAAGTGGTTTGCTCACCTCGCAGATAAACACAATGCTTACCTGTGCGTCCTTACACCAAACGAATCTCGTGTACCTCCCGATCTGAACCACGACGTCACAAACGTACCTCATGACGATATAATTTGTTTTAGATTCCCGATATATAAAAAGGTGTCCCTGACGTAACTTTTTTTTTGAATGATTTATTTATGGACGCTCTTTAACAGCTCAGGTCATCAGCGTCCCATTCAACTCAGGGCGTGAAACGGCCGACAAATTTTGCTCAGATGCCTCTCTTTCAGGCTTGAGGTTCTTTTTCGTGCCGTAAATGTACGACACGGGACCCACGGCTTTACTTCCCTTCCGAAGGAAGCCATACTTAGGATTTTTACGCCCCGAAAAACCTGACGTAATGGCACCATCGAGACGAAGTCGCGCGTTAGGTAACTAACCACATCGTGCTGTACGCTCTCTTTATCCTGCAAAATGCAACGCTTAGCTTATATTTAATTCTTTGTTCCAGATTAATGGAAATGGAAGTGATGGATGGCAAGTAGATTAAGCTGCATCCACCGTTCGGCATAAGGGACAGAACGTACCATCTGGATTTATATGGAAAAAATGTATTAGTGGGATTTTCTCCCCATCCTCTATACGAACTTTGCATCATCATCGGTAAACAAGGCGAAAATCGACCCATTCGTCTAAAAATGTTTAATGACCGGAAAAACGTGATAACGTGCATCGGTAACGTAGACGTATAATCAAAAAACGACAGCATGAAGTGGGACGTAAAACCTAAATGATAATTTAAAAATAGCGTTAAACATTTTTTCGGCACCCCAAACATCATCCTCATACAGTGCGAGGGAATAGGTGGTGCCAGCGTGCCTCTCGTAGAAGAAGAGCGGAAAAATTAAATTAAATTATATCCTCTCGTTATGACATCTTTTACCGCAGAGGCGAAGAGAGCAAGAAAGTGGCCAACTTGATTGTCGCTTACGTCAGATACCTAAATGACGCAGTAAAAAATACCGAAGACATGACCTATTTGACCTTCACGAAATACATAACGTGCGCCACAGCTATGAACTTTTACGAATTTATTTACCTCATGCACGAGCGATTAATAAAACCTTTGTATAAATAACTGTTGCACAGCATCACCACTCCTGCTTATGTAAGATACCTGAAGGACATGGCTGTTTGACTGTGGAGCACGCAACAGACTCCTGCATAACCTGATGGGGGTAATATCATGTGTTTACCTCTTGTATAAAGTGGAAGTCTCGGATGTTGCCAGCACACTCCCTTGCGAGATGGCAGCGAAAGCTGCAAGCAACATTTAATAGTGCGAATCCGTTTGCAGAATGCTGGTAAATCTGAACGAGCTTGGCAGAGGTGCAATTGCCAAACTCTAAAGATAAACGAGCTAGAAATAGGCATTGGTTATCCTATATACGAAATTCGAACTGTATTAACAAAGTTCAGCAAGAGAATCGTAGCGAAGATTGGCGTTAGGGACCTATTTCTACCGTCCAGATTCGACGATTTGAATGCTGAAACGTTGACCTGCATTAAAAATCATAGATTTTTGCTAATACAGAAAGGCGAGGAGGCTATGCAAAACGGTCACAGGAGGCACCTTTTCTCGTTTCGGAGCGCTGATCTACGATGCACTTCTGCTGCCTTCATTCGAGGTACAAACAGGATTAAACTCGTGCCTCTGCATCGGGTGTAATACGGATCCGTTTCAGCGTGCGCATGGCTGGGAGGGGTACCTAACGATGGATCATCGCAGACGCATTCGATAGGCGTACAAGTTGGTGATTTCTCCGAAGAGGACGAGAGGGGTACGTCGCCCCTTCTCAGACGTCTTCGACGTGGGAAACGGTGTGAGCAACAGGCTGGTGCTTTTCTCCAATAGACAGCTACAGCATCTCCGTTTAAGTTCCTCTACGGAGGTCGTTCCCGGCGAAACGAAATCGGTTCGCGTGACATTCATCGTCGCAGACTGCAAGAAGGCATTGGTAAAGCGCATCCTCTTCAGGAGCCTCCTGACGGGAGATGACAACGCCAGAATATCGGTCGCATTGATCGGCGGAGATGCTATGACTCTCTTATTGAATTAAGTCGTCCATCAGGAGGGGTGGATCAGCATCCTGAGAGGTGCGACCGACGCAGATTTAATTAGGACAACCCTGGTGGTGCCCCGAGTCGATTAAAGCAACTCGACTATCTCCTATGAATGCAGAACTTCGAGCTTAAAACGAGGGCTTAGGATTTCAACTTCCAAATTGAGAAATCTAATTCTCGAACGACAGTAACGATGACCAAACCGAGCATCAATCCGTGAACACAACAAAGAATCTCCACCTCCACCATCCGACGAGAGCAGCAACGGCGACAGCGACAAGTTTTGTTCATTTTTAAAAAGGAATATTCGGAGACAGCATCAGCAGAACGTGCTTCTTAACGTTATATTATCTTTTATTGAATTAATATTTCAGAAACAGTGTATATTCATGTAGTGGTAAAGGAATAGTGTACTTCAAAAATAATATGTATTATTATAACTAATGTTTCAGTGTATGCCATATTTACATTCATATAGTAGTGAAGGAACAATATACTCCATATTAAAAATCTAATGTTTTATGTATAATTGTAACCAATGTTTTGTGTATTATTGTAAATAATATTTTACATAAAGGAGCAGCGCACTACATTTTTAACATACATGTAACAAACGAATATGTATATTTTTTGTGAATCAATGAAGTAGCGATCGAATCCCACCAGGACCGTCCTCCCTGATTGGGTTTTTTCCAGGTTTTCCTCAGTCTTCATAACTGGCAAATGCCGGGGAGGTACCTAAACTTAGGCCTGGAACGCTTCCTTCCTTAAAAAAAAATCCTTTCCCAATTTATCATTTCATCTCATGTATCATCAGTGTCCACCGCCTGTGGTGCCTCAGTAGTAAAAACGGGCGTTAAACACTACTCAAAAAAAAAAAAAAATGAAGTAGCGGCACCTTGTGAGGCGGGGTGCGAGGTGCCTCGTGCGTGCGCAACCCAGACACTGAAAGTCGAATACCTTGCCAGGTGACCCCTAAGTTTAGTGATCTTGAGTGCCTGGCGCCAAGAGGACGTTGACCCTGTCTGCCTCCAGGGGAAATATACTACTCCCCGTACGGCATATATAATTATTATTTTACGTCATTGTTATAGTCTGATCTCTGCATTTCGGTAACTTGTTCTTAAAAATAAACAATATCATATATTTACATAACTGAACACATTTTCATAAAAGAGTTGTGCTAATGGTACCCACTATATTTTCATAATCACGTCACTTTTCATTTCTTTTATTACTCAAATTTTGTTTCAAACCCCCTCCCCAGCTTTAAGCATCTGGAATCGCTAGTATAATTTCACATCAAATGGATATGTTTATAATCATAACACTTGTAGTAAGATGACTGAGACTGTTTTTCTATATACGTTTACATTTTGACCATTTGTATTTGACAACAATATACTCACATTTTCTCTATGCATAGAAAACGTTATCGGTCAGGATCAATTATCTGGTGGTTTGTGGTGTTCAAAACAGTGTTCTGTAATTATAGCAGAACTATTCCTATTTCCTCGGCTTTCTCAAATTCTTATTGAATATCAATATAATATTGTGAAGCAAGAGTATAGTGCACGCATGCATCTTACCGCCATATGACTTTATTTTTGCGTAACTGAACCAAAAGGGATTATGTGACTTTGTTTCCCTCCAGGATCGTCTTTCCTGACTGAAAATTTTTCCAGCTATTCCTCGGCAGTCATAAATGGCATACGCCCGGTATGTGCCTTAAACTGAGGTTTGGAATGTTTTTTCCTATAAAAATATCCGTTCTAAATGTATAATTTTATTGCATGTGTTATCAATGTCCACTGCCTCAGCATTCGGGGCGTAAAAATCCTAAGTATGGCTTCCTTCGGAAGGGAAGTAAAGCCGTGGATTCCGTGTCGTACATTTACGGCACGAAAAAGAACCTCAAGCCTGAAAGAGAGGCCTCTGAGCAAAATTTGTCGGCCGTTTCACGCCCTAGTTGAATGGGACGCTGATGACCTGAGCTGTTAAAGAGCGTCCATAAATAAATCATTAAAAAAAAAGCATCAAAAACAGACGTTAAACACTATTTAAAAATCCATGTGCCTTAATTTGACATATTTCTTAATCTTGTTGATTTAATTGGAGTGGGTTGGATTTCCGTGGATTGGGGTTTTGTGTACATGAAGCATGAACAAATTTAAGCCAAAGTGTTACCATTTCAGAATAGCTCAAAAGTGGAAAAAGGCAAAGAGAAGTAGAAAGGCCCGTTTCTAAATTAGTCCAAATTCATTCCCTTTTCGCAAAAATGAAAACATTATGTCACAGACTGATTCAACTATTAGTACTACTGCTACTGATCCTGCTACTACTTGTCCTCCTCGTAAGTTAGGAGCTGGAGGGTTGACTAGTGACTTATGCGGAGAAAGAAGTGCTTTTGACAAGTAATACATTATGCACTGCATGTGCATCTAGTATTCGAATACTTACGGCGGTTCGTTTTTATTGAGTTAACGAAAGCAGAATATAGTGAACAGTTGGACGTTTTAAATACGTTTTAGTTAAGTGTTAGTGTATAGTGTTACATATATATTGACCTAATAATTATATATACATACAAATAATGGATGTAGCACAACAACATAAAAAAAGAAACATTATATATACTAAAGGTCAAGGAATTGAGAATATTGATAGCTGCATGTGATGAGTCTAGGCAATAAAATTAAAACAATTAAACTTACGTATATCCCATTGTACCGATGTACCAGTGAGAACAAGTACCAGGGTAAGAAGAGAAGCGGTTGAAACCGGCGAGTCTTCTCTCTCTACTTCAGCAAATAGACCGGAGCGTACAAAAGTGAATTCCAATGTTTTTCACAAGAATGGGATATGATGCTGCAGAGACGAATTTTATTTAGAGAGAAAGGGAGTTCCTACATGTCCAAATGTCATATGATATTCGAAATGAAGGAACTACATTTCCTTAAGTATTCATTCTCTGAGACGAGTTCTTAAATAAACGAGCCACAAATGGAAAAAGTACCAAAATTAAAGAAAAATATAAATTGAAAAGCCAAGCATTAATAGAATGGCGGTGCATCTGAAAGCAATTCTCCGCTTAGGGAAAAAGCATAACATTGTATATAAAATATAATAGCACAATATTATATCTACGAATATTTCTACCTTCTCTGGTTCTTGTTATTTTAGTTACATCATTCCAAAAGTTTATTATTTTATTTTTAATATATACTTGGGTGGACAATAATTTAACGATTAAAAAATGCTGGCAAAATAAAGTCAACCATGCGTATTGACTAAGCCGAATTTCCGTAACCGTTTCATTGTAGTGCATGCAGTATCCAAAATGGTGTTTGAAGAGTTCGTTATTAATTTTTCAAACATACAAAAGCTCGAAATATTATCATGTTCTAATAAATTTTAGAAACCTTTGAATTTTGGTTTTACAATCAGTTTCTTGCCTACCTTCCAGAGGAGTGTGTTGTGGTTATGGGTATTGCACCACAATATTAAGGAAAATAAACCCTTTTCAAAATACGCCGTAAAAGAAGAGGTGAAATTATGGCTGCAAAATAACGTTCCTCGTTCATTAACAGACATGAGAAAATATAAACTCTACATATACACGAAGATCTACAAACGGCAAGAAAGTGTTTCGCATGATGAAATATTAAAAGTATATGGCCATGAAGTATTAAGTTTGCCCAGATACGTGTGTGACTGAACCCCATTGAGCTTGAGTGGTCTAAAGTAAAACTGTTGCTAAGAGAGAAAAAAATGTTAGTGGAGAAATTAATATGAGAGCGTTGCTGAAACATATTTACGACTTTTTCTTCCTCATGCCTGAACACATGCGCCGACTTCTCTTATATATTGGGGGAGGGGGCACCCTGTGATATTTGTAAATACACGTCAGCGATATTAAACAGAACGCAAAGTTTGTAAATGTTCAGCGCGCAGTAATTAAAAATTAAAACTCTATTAATGGTATGCATTTATAAGCAGACAAATTAATATAAAGTAACAAGTTTACGATATGTAGTGACCTAAAATAAAGTACATGAATTTGTTCAATTATATTTTATTAATTCGTTATTAAGTTAGGAAATGTTAAGTATATTAACTTCAAACTATAGGTGGTCAATATTTTCAAAACGCATCATTGCACAAGCACAGGCTGTATTTTCGATATTTGCGCTACTGGTGAACATTTTTATTGCTTTATTTATGGACGCTTTTTACATCTGAGGTCATCAGCGTACCATTCAATTCAGGACGTGAAACAGCCGACAAACTTTCCTCTAAGGCCTTTACTTTCAGGCTTGAGACTCTTTTTCGTACCGTAAATGTACGACAGGGGACCCACGGCTTTGCTTCCCTTCCAAAGGAAGCCATACTTACAATTTTTACGCCCGAAAAAATCCATCGATCCCGGCCAGCATTGAACCCGCGAGCTTGGGTTTAGGAGGCAAGTATGGTTACCACTACACCACTAGGACTGAATAATGATGAACAATGCACTCTTTTGATACATAGCGTTATTAGCACATTCCTTTGATTAGCCATCTCTCTAGCTTCCAACAGTAACACTCTATTGAAGCTGATGCCATCACTACTGTAGTTAATAATGGCAGTAATCTGAGTTTTGAGTTATCAAATAATGAAGTAGAATTTCCCATTAATCATGGTGATTTTTCGGACATTTTAGATAATGAAACCAATAAAGTTATTGCTCACTATGATCTTACAGGCCACAAGGGCTGTTTTTTAAAGATCGTTTTCCAAAATGTACTGCGAAGGAACAACAAAAACCTCAAGAAGATGGCTTTGCTATTCAGAAAAAGAGCTTTTTTATGTTGCGAATCTTTTTGGTTTTTTAAGTCCATAGTTTATTGAAAAAAAGGAGTTCGTGATTGAAAAGGTTCATTAGGATAATAGTTAAAAACGAGCTTTGCAGTTCACATTTAAATCCATAGGTTGTTTTCAGTTCGTGGAAAAAATGCAGCTGCATATAAACAGATAGAATCTGAAGCAAAGAAGAAAGTGAACACGTGGAAACATACTTCGGTTTTTGTAGAAGTCACTTATATTAGCACCGCCACGGCCGAGATCGTTAAGGCACGGACTCGTGAGCGGGAGGTTTGGGGTTCGAATCCCTCCAGGGCCGTCCTCCTTGACTGAGGTTTTTTCCAGGTTTTCCTCAGTCCTCATAAATGACAAATGCCGGGGAGGTACCCTAAACTTATGTCTGAAACCTTTCCTACCTTAAAAAAAATCCTTTCCCAATATATCATTTCATTTCATATATCATAAGTGTTCATCGCCTGTGGTGCCTCAGTAGTAAAAACGGGCATTAAACACCATTCAAAAAAAAAAAAAAAACTTACATTAGCGACATCCAACCTCCCATTCCTATGTCACACAGAACAAATATGGAAAGCATATAATGAGGTCATTTTATCAATCATAGAGCTATAATCTAAACATGATCCTATCCTGGAGTACCTTATCAGTGAGCCAGATTCATCTGAAAAGCGCATTATGTAGTGTTTAAATTCAAAATTAGATTGTCAAACTTCTGTCCTAATAAGTTAAATGCTACATATTAAATAATATCAGATCTGCTAAGTTTTTCCAAATAATTATGGACCCTACTCATTGTGCTACTAAAAGATACAGTTAAATAAAATATTTCGATATGTTAAAGTTAAAGAGATATCTCTGGTAAGCCAGTTGAAATTACAACTAATGAGTTTTTTTTAGGATTCAAGGAAATTAACAATAATACTGGCGTTGGGTTGGAACGGAGGCTCTAAAATCGTTTGAGAAAAATAGACTTTTATTGTCAAAATGTCGCAGCCAAGAATATGACAGTATGCCGAATGTTTCTGGTATTTACATGAGCGTAAAACAACAGTTGAGCAAAACCAAAGAATGCTACATATGTTAATAATTTTAACTTAACCTTGAATAATGTAATATATTTTTGCAGGGAAATAAAAAATTTATGGCGTACTTGAATGCCTATATATGTTTTGTTAGTCAGAGCACAAAAAAGTGGTTTTTTCTTTCGTTATCTTTGCATCCATGAAAAAAAAAAAATAATAATTCACACGTTGGTCTACGACATTCGATCCGTTGAAAGCCAATAATGTTGATTTTCTTCAGAATGCTAATGATAAACTTTCTAGTCTAAGACACCATCATCACGTAGGTGTTGTCTGCAATTGCACTGTTCATAATAATTTCAGTATTTGTCTGCAGTGTCTGTTGTTTGCATCAGATGAAGTTATTCATATGAAAGTTGTTTGTACGAAAGGGGATAAAACTGAAAACAAGAATAGGAGTACTAGCAACATGCTTCTAAGAAATAAATATATTTCGGCTTCTAGCATTCCAGATGCTTGCACAGCTTCTCCCCCCCCCTCTCTCCCCTGACTTTAACGGTAACTATTTACACAGCATTGCCTTCTTTTTCCAATTAAAATTAATTAAACCTCTTTTCGCAGTAGAAAGGTTTGCAGCAAAAATGGAAGAACATTACTCAGTTTTAGGTAGGGAAAACAGAGTGCTTTTTTTTTTTTTACGTCCATTTTACATCCGTAATAATTATACACGGTTGGAATCAAAACACATCAGATTGAAGACGCACTCACTCTGACGTCTCTATTTGAAGAGTTTGCTGCGTTAAGGGACACTGGGAGAATTTTTGAATGGATTTTTACGCAACTTTTGCTGTGATTGTATTGCTGTTAACTTAATATGCATACCAAATGTAATTTAAATTGGATAAATACTTTGCAAGCTGTACATTATTTCATAAATTTTATTACGTAAACAGGCCATATAATCAAAATATCCCACGCGGATCTTGAGTTGAGAAAATTGATTGCCGTTTTTGCAATTGCAGCTTTGAACCAAATAAAAAAAAAGTATAGAAAAATATTTTAAATAAATTTTATTAATGAACTGTGATAATTTTTAAATATATAAGAGGCGTTAATCTTTAAAATTAATCGTTTTTCTACAAAATATTTCTTTATTATTATTATTATTATTATTATTGGTGCCAGCATGTGTTTTGTCCTTCAGAATATTACATTGGACACTGCTGGGAAACATTGTAATTTAAAAGAACACATAGAACTCTCTAAATGACTGTAGAGCTCGAAGGGAGGAGGCACATGGCAAATGTTGACTCTGTGAGGACACCCAAAGGTTCAAGGAATAATTTGCAGCACAAAAAAAAAAGAGAGAGAGAGACAGACAAATAGATGGATGGATGGGTGGATAGATTTAGATGGATAGATGGATAGATGGATAGATGGATGGATAGATGGATGGATGGATAGATGGATGGATGGATGGATAGATGGATAGATAGATAGATAGATAGATAGATAGATAGATAGATAGATAGATAGATAGATAGATAGATAGATAGATAGATAGATAGATAGATAGATAGATAGATAGATAGATAGATAGATAGATAGATAGATAGATAGATAGATAGATAGATAGATAGATAGATAGATAGATAGATAGATAGATAGATAGATAGATAGATAGATAGATAGATAGATAGATAGATAGATAGATAGATAGATAGATAGATAGATAGATAGATAGATAGATAGATAGATAGATAGATAGATAGATAGATAGATAGATAGATAGATAGATAGATAGATAGATAGATAGATAGATAGATAGATAGATAGATAGATAGATAGATAGATAGATAGATAGATAGATAGATAGATAGATAGATAGATAGATAGATAGATAGATAGATAGATAGATAGATAGATAGATAGATAGATAGATAGATAGATAGATAGATAGATAGATAGATAGATAGATAGATAGATAGATAGATAGATAGATAGATAGATAGATAGATAGATAGATAGATAGATAGATAGATAGATAGATAGATAGATAGATAGATAGATAGATAGATAGATAGATAGATAGATAGATAGATAGATAGATAGATAGATAGATAGATAGATAGATAGATAGATAGATAGGCAGACAGGCAGACAGGCAGGTAGGTAGATAAAAGAAAAAAGTTTTTTTTTCATTTTTGGACCCATTTTGACCAAAAATTTACTTTCAGTATCCCTTAAGTGAGTGGATCTTGCCTATCTTATAATAAAGAAAAAGAAGAAACAAGGGAAAATTTTAAAAAGAGTTTAACTACTGTTTTTACTGCTGAGACATCAAAAGTAGTGGACACTAATGATACAGAGGATTAAATTATAAATTGGGAAAAGATTGTTATTTTGAGGAAGAAGAGCTCTAGGCTCCTCCCCGGTATTTGCCATTTATCAAGACTGGAAAAAACCTCAGCCTGAGAGGACGGTCCTTGCAGGAATAGAACCTCAGACCTCCCGCTCACAAGTCAGCGTGTCGATAACAAAGGAGATGGCGTCTTACCCAATTAACAATGACATATTTGCATGGTAATTGATACACATTGTATCCTCGACTCCGTGAAGAATGTGTCACTTTTTTGTAATTATTTTAGAATGTCAACTCCATTATTGAAGAACTTCTTTCATGGCTCAACAATTTAGATGAAAATACCGAAGGAACCATTCCACTCATCAATTCATTAGAAGAACTAGAGAAAACCCCAGGCAATATGGTTACGTCAACGCTTGCCAGAACTTTCAATAGCCCAAAGAACCAATAGCGAAGAAGTATTAGTCAGCGAACCTTCCTGACGTGGCAAATTAGAAAGAATGGGGAATGAAAGAAAAAAGTAATTTGGAACAATGGAATTCGCCCAAAAATTCGGAACCGATTTATTTATTATAGTCTGCGCCTGCAAACAATAGTCCGTAATACTCCTCCATTTTGGCATTATATCCTGTAGTGGAAAAAATAATTGGATCTTTATATTAAAATTTGTAATAGTGTTTAACGCCCATTTTCTTTGCTGATGCATCACAGGTGGTCTTTAAATTTAACGAATTATATTTTTACAGATGTTTGGATAGCGGATGTAGCCTATAGGAATTACATCATCACTACAAAATTGGACAATCTACAACAAGTAAAATCATGACTGTTTGCGCAAATAATTGGGAGCTAATGAGTATAAAAATGATATCTCTGTCGACAGAAAGAGATCTGGAAGACAAAGGCAGAAGGTTGCAATAAGCACACCATTTTTCTCATTGCATAGCGGCTACGGATAGTAAACATATTCGCATATTCCAACCAGGAAGAAGTGGATTTTGCATATGAATTTTGTAACATTATATATACGGCTAATGACTGTGGCCGACAAAAGCTTTTCGCTTTATAGGTTTACATAGATGTCGAGTCATTTGTAAAGAATTCTAACTCTTCAAATTTTAGAAATTCTTCATTATGCTGTGGGGGGGGGGGGTAATGGAAGACAATACACTAATGCTTCCTAAGTCATGAGCAGTTACCTGGTATTGATATACCCTCTACCTTTTGCTTTTGTTGGCGACGAAGCATCTGCTCTTTTAACCAATTTCCTTAGGATGTACTCAGAAAAATAGTGCCAGTGAAAAAGGGGATTTTGAAATAAAATTTACTAAGAGCTAGACGTTATGTGGAGTGTGCCTTCGGAACTTTGTCTTGCGCATACTTCACAGGCTGTTGGACTTGTAACATGTTGAGAACGTTATGGGTAATTTTTGATAACACATTGTCACTTACAGGATTTGAAGATATTGATTTTGAGTATGCCAAATGCAGAGATGCACTCCCTAATTATTTGTGGGTGTTGAGAAACTTTCATGGTGGGAACAATATGAACAACCAACTATGACTTATGACTCACCTATCATTTTCTGTAGCATAATTAAGAAATAAAATCAATGCAACTTCATGTAAGCTGCCGGTTTCTTGTATTGCTCACAAGCTGTGTTCCATAATACCGCATGAATTTGTACTTTCGTAATAGCACATGGAGATGAACTAACTGACAATGTGAACGGTTTCATTTCTTTCATATGAAAGCTAGTAAGTTAGGGGCAAACATTACGCACGTTTTAGGATTTCAGCCACGCTCGTCACAAACAGACATTGCTTCTTAGTTCCTAAGATCCTAAGATTGGGGGACTAAAAATAATACCGTAAGGGGGCCCGACGGATTTGCATTACGCCAAGTTCACTGCATACAGTGATTTACCATTGTAGATATTATATTGCTGTGATTATATATATATATATATATATATATATATATATATATATATATATAGGGATTTTAATACATTATGATCTGTGTATAGTTATAATTTGTTTAAGATATTATAATTTACTATGAGGTAGTGTGTGTGTGTGTGTGTGTGTGTGTGTGTGTGTTTGTGCGCCACTGCTGTATTATATACTCGTTTAGCATTCTAACCTGATAGTATTATTGTAATGATTATACTATAGGATTTTGGAGCAGTTTTTACCCTGAGGAAGTTAGTCGCAACATGTTATTGTTTACTGACTAGAAAAGCATTATAATTGTAATTATAATTATAATGCATTATTCTTAAGAAAATAATTTAATAATTGGGTTCATGCAGTACGTGCAAACACTTTCCTGTTCAGTACAAATATGCACATGTGCGATTTTTAAAATGTAGCTGAAATCGCTACTGCTGTAACTCTGTTACCTATTACCTGTGATATTTGTGATCTTTGATTGTGTAGTTGGTTACAAAACAGGATATAATTAATATGCATCTTTATTATGTATTTGACCTATTATTATAATTATTATTGTTGTTGTTATTGTTGTTATGTAGTCAATGGCCTTGAGGGCTATGCTCATGGCGAATATTTGGCACACTTTCGAGTCCCGTCCCGGGTACAGGTGTATTTTATTGTGTCCGTTGTTCGGTGTTGCTTATGGTTGCGAGATCGAGCAGAAGGTAGACCCGGTAATCATTTGTTGTTGTTGTTGTTGTTGTTATTATTATTATTATTATTATTATTATTATTATTATTATTATTATTATTATTATTATTATATTTTCATCACATCTAATGTTATTTTAGTTAGGCACTTAAAAACAAATACAATTGTAAAAGCGAAAATGTAAAATAGTTAACTTACAGAAAAGGAATCGTAAACTCAAGCCTCAAATTTTTATATTTGGGAACTTCGTGCAAATTCCAATGGTCATGTTCTCCACAGGTACATTATAGAATGCATGTCATTTTTACATACATGTAAATACATCTGCATTTGCTAGTTCTGTCGTCATAATGTTTCTCGTTTGACCACAACGCATTCATCTCAAAAAACACTCTTTCTATATAAAATTTACTGACGGGAATGTTTAGTAATACTGCATACTTTTCAAAAGATTTAGCATCTCAGCTTTTACAAAAAAGAAGAAGAAGAAGAAGAAGAAGAAGAAGAAGAAGAAGAAAGAAGTTCAAACTTTTAATATTTATTTTCTTCCTCTTTGGTTAATCCTGGTAAAACTGTTCTTAAAATTGGCAATTCACTGCATATTTAATTCCCATTGAATTCAATTGACACTAATGGACTTAGGTGTTTTGCGCCTTTAAACCATAATCATCATCTTTGAATTCAATAGGTGTTTACAACTTATTGTGAAGTAAATAGATATGGATTGTATGTACATATCCGAGAACGAAATGATTTTGAATGTATTAGCTTCTTCGTTATATTATTTTGAAGATACTACAGCAAATTGTAGCAGACAACTAGACACTTTTCACTACAGTTTCCTTTTCTGAATCACTAAGATATATTAATGACATGTTCACTTCGAGTTCAAAATGTTTCTTCTCTACGATTTTCGATTTGAGTACTTACTTCCAACATTATTTTGTAACCACCAGTTTAAAAAATGTCTTCGTATAAACGAAATTCCTAACTTCGATAATTTTTGAGCTCAGAACTTTTTTTTTTTTTTTTGCATACATATCATGGCAAAGTGTCATCATCTTTTTTTTTGTTAGTAAAAATAAGAGAATTTAAAATGTTAAACTCGTTTTGCAGCACACTGACGTCAGTATAAAAGCATCTAAAATTTAGATTTTTATTTATTATCAGACGAGAAGGAAAAATATTATATGTACCCAACATTGAATTTTTCTGTTTTTTTTTTGTGTTCATTATATATGTATTTTATGTTTTATTTTAATAAAAAGTAATGCACAAAATTGCATTGGTTAGTCACAGTATACAGAGTATATACTAAAATTTAAATATAAGAAAAGAAATATTGTAAAAATTCTTAAACGCGTTCAAAATGAATGTGCGGAAAATTGAATTTTAAAGTTTACATTCTAATTAAATAGACTTCTTTTATATAAATATTTAAAGAACGCAACCATTTAAATTTCATGTCATTAAATAAAGTTCCAAACTTTGGTAACATAAATCAGGGTTGACATTCATGTTTTGCTAAAGACTAAGAAAATTTTACAAAACAATGAAAGCATTCTACTATTAATAAAGAGTGTTAATTTATCTTACTTTCTAAATTTTCAAATTAAATGTTGTAGTTTTATCTCTCTGAGTTAGATAATGCTTTTACATTTCACAAGACGTTCAATGGCTGACTGTAATGACACGTATTTAACGACATTATTCAGCATAATCTGTTGGACAAAATGGCAGAAAGCTTTTAATTATTCAATTGTTTTGTGACAGGCAGAACACGTGTGATAGCTGTATTTTTAGTCCATTGTCTATGGAAGATAAGGACGGTCTTGGATGTTTATATGACACATTTGTTCCTTTTCGTTATTTCCACCGAAAACTTGAAATAAACATGATTTTATTTAATCTGATTATAATTGTGTGCTCTTGATTAGCCATTTTAACGTATATTTTTTCATTTTTCCGTTTTTTTTGTTTCTCCCCCCCCCCCCATAATTTGGCCAATTTTATTCCATTTTCATCCAATTTCTCACAGTCGTTTTAGATATGATTTTTGCACATCCCTGAATTATTGCTTGTAGTTTCTAAGAATTATCTTCTCTAAAAATTCTTTAAAATATCCCACATTCAACGAAGGCAATCCTGAATTCAACAGTAATGATCTGATTTCTTTAAAATATGTCCCAATAACATTATGCATGTTGAGATTTGTTACAAGTCCCCCATAGTCGTAATGATGGCAATATTGCCATGCAGCCGCACAATTTGTGTCCAGGACTCTTGGTGGCGCAAAGGATCCGCAGAGGACCACAATAGGCTCTGTGCCTGATCTTTACATTTAATTATTATTATAGAGCATTCAATTCATACATAATTTAGACCCAGATTTAAAGTCGGATAGGAAAGAAATATCCATTATTTGCGATATATAATATTCTATCACCGGATTCATATTCTCAAGAAGAAAATCACCAACATCCCTGCAGCCCTCTTGCTTCGGGTTTAAATAGCAGATTATTAACAAGGGTAATCTATGCTATCGACGTTTCAAATGTTATGTGCGGAAAGTTGTTGGTCTGTCACGTGATGATTACCACATATGAATTATCGTGAAAGCAAAAATGGCGTCTATCTGTGGAAATCTTATGCTGAATCCCGACGAAAGAAGTGAACTGCAAGAACAGTTTAAAGCGGTAAGTATTGTATGGAGTATTAAAGTGAACTTATCGTTTTAAGGCATTTCAGCTATTGGTGTCAAAGGGAGTAGGCTTTCATAATAAGATAGTTACTGTGAACATTGCATGAATCCTCTGCCCATCAAAATAAGCACGTGTAAATGTTTTTGTGGTCGGCCAAGTATTGCATGCTATTTATGTTGTAACATGGAATGTTGATGACAGCTTCTCTGAGTGTTAGATTTCAAACCTAAGTTACATTTTGAAACAGTACAGTGTTCACGTTAAAATATGACGTCGTGTGTCGTATACAAGACATTTTAACGATTTGGTGAATTACTTCCTGTTTCGTGTTATGCATCAGTGGGATGGTATCTATTACAATATTCCGCACGTTTCTGTGGAAGACTGCCGACTTTTTCAGGTTCTCGTTTTTAGCCTAACTTGTAAAAGGTGGAAATCATTTTGACGACCAGCAACGCTGTTGTCAAAGATGGAACAAAATTGTCATATAATAGTGATTCTATAGTTGGTAGTTACATTGGAAATTGCTGTTGGCAATTGAGCTACGTATTTTAGGCAATCCGTAACGTGTAATGATAAAATTTACATAAATTAAACTTTGTAGTGGGCATTTAATCTATAGCCTTTCTGATACTCATTTCTTCGCTATATTGGCAATGCATATGCAGCAATACCAGTAAAATTTACTAGGATGTGCAGTGTCGGTAAAATATATTTGCTAATGCGTTAAGTTCTTTCATGGCATCAGTCTACCCAGTTGATTGTAAATTAAGAGCAGTGAGCACTTGATTGAAAATTATGCACCCCGCTTTCAAACATTCCTTTTGTGTGTGTGATCGAGTGTTAAACTTAATGACAGTAGGTGCAGATTTATTAACAAAAGTAATAAACCACTAGATCCTGTGATAGCTAGGTTTCATTTAAGGTTAGGTCTAACTCAGGTGTACACACACACACACACACACACACACACACACACACACACACACACACATACAGGAATTCAACTGTTGCAATTATTTGATTTAGGTCTAACTCCGGTGTGTACTGTATGTATATATAGGAATTCCATTTTTGCAGACTGTTGCAATTATTTGATATGTACTTATCTAAAAGATAAAGCCAGTTATTCTAGGAAAGTTGAACAAGTTTTTACCTGTGGGATGCACATGGTGAAAATTAATTGCCAGTTGAACTATTATTGGGTAATATCAGGTGTAGATTTACGCGTAGAAGTTGGAAGGTGTAGAAGTTGGAAGTCTATGGTATAAACGGAATTTGAGGCATCATAAATTAATGCAGACATCATGAAACAAAAAACGTGGGCTATTAAAATCTCTATTAATGAAAGAGTAACATTGGTTTTTGTCAGCACCAAGAACAATTAGAAAATGTACATATTCACCATAGGCTTCAGTAAAATGAAATTTAACTTATTAATGCATTTAAAAGGAAATATTTAAATGTTTGTATATACATTGTTCAAAAACAGGAGTTTTTTTTATTTAAATTTCCAGAGCATATCATTATTAAATACTGTGTTTTTGACAACTTGTTGAGAATCTCAAAAGTAGTCTGTTAAACCTGGAATGGAGCAAAATAATGATACACTAAATGAGGCAGAAACAAAACGATCGATAATAATGAAATAAGCAAAAAATATCTTAGTTGAATTAGATTAATGGTGCAACAACAATACTATTGTAAAATTAGAATTGGAAAAGAAAACCTTAGTTAATAAACTCACTTTTGTATAATTTTAAAAGTTGTTTATAAAATCTTGATTGCAGGAGTAATGAAACAACTATAAACTAATTTAATGTCTTAGGTTTCTATTATCTGAAATATAAGTTTTAAATATCGCATTTCCAGGTGTATATATATATATATATATTGTCTATTAAATTCAAATAAGCAAAAACTACATTATGAAATAATTCTGTTTTAATGGGGAGTGAGATAAAAAGTGTTATGTTGAACCAAAAATGTAATGAAGTAAATCATTTTTATTTTGGATAATGCTGATAATGGCAAGTTACTTTTCATATTCTGTGTGCAAGATTGTGCATGTTAGTACACAGCAAACATGTTTTATATTGGTATATTTTTTAACTAGAATGGAATCAGTGGCAATGAGATGTGCTACATTAATCTTTTGCATATCAAAATGCATATGTGGAACATTTTTCTGTTAAATGTAATACATAAACTGAACGCATGGCCAGAGCAGATAAATATGTGTTAATTAACATTCTGGGAAATTGTGCATAGATCTCAGTTCATTATGTATAAGAGCACATATTTTTGGGCTCATATTAAGTTTTTTTAGTTCCTGGGGCATTTTGTGAGTTCACAAAGCATTCACAGAGATTTACAAATATAGAATATGTAATTTACAATTACCACAATAGCATGCATTCTACATTTACAAAAAATGTTGTGTACATCTGCATAAAGGTTAAAAATAAATGAAAAAGCAACACCTAGAACAACTCAGCCAAAACAACAAAAACCGGAGAAGCATAAACAAAGTACTCAGTCACCAAATTTTACTATATACACTGATACAAAATCATTAGTGTTTTTAAATTTGTATAATGTATTGTCACTCATTTTACAGGACAATAAGCCTTTTTACACAGATATTTTCTAAGATCAGGTTTGAAGGATTCACCTTGTTTAGTAAGATTTTTATGCTAGAGAGAAGAGCATTTTGTACTAAAATGTATTTCTAATAAACTCCTTTTTGATGCCAGGAAAGTGTTAAAACTGGTTTAAGTAGATTGTTTTTTGTCTAGTATTCTTGTCCTGTATATTTTGATTTTGTACACATTTTTCTTTATTTCTTATAAAAGTACATTAGAGATAATATAATTTCAATGTTAGTCAAGACAGTAATGAAATTATACTATCATTTACGATTTGCAACAATTTTTTTTTGCTTGAGCATTTTTCTTTTCATTAATTTTCTGTTTTTTTTTACCTTTAATGTTTATATAAAGATGCAATATGTCAGAAGTTGTTGGATTGTGATTCCCTTAGGCCAGTAGTTCCTAAAGTAAGGGTTGCAAAATTTTTGGGTAAGCTTATCACAAATCGGCTATTAGCATGGGCAATTCTAGTTTCACAGTGCTCATCTGGTTGACAATTATTTTGGATTTTGGAAATATGAACATGAAGATTGCTATTATATGTTTACAACTGGCAATTTTTTCCCCCCTCCTATTTTATAATTTGGTTATTTTGTATATACAGAGCATACATATGTTATCTTACCTTTTATTGTTTATTATTGTTCTTTAGTTCCCATGGGAAGCAATGCTGAACTGCTGCATGCTTAGTAGAGCATAGGACTGACTTTAAAATGGAAGGATAGAACACACACATCTTATTAAACATTCAAACATGACATAAATGCAATAAAAATACATCACCAATAATAATATGCACAATAAGCATAATGTGCCGAGCAGCTTTATATCCATCTCCCATTACTTAATAAGAGACCCTACACCACAATTAGCATATGTGTACCTAGTTGAATAATTTAAGTTTATTAGTTATGCTGTGCTGGAATTAAAATATTCATATTAATCATATAAGGTGTGAATATTATAAAAGTGTCTTAATTATTTGTTGAAAATAGTTTGTGCCTCTGTGAATTAAGTAACATTTTCAAGGAAACTGGAAGGCTAATACACTTGCACTGCAGAGTAATAGCTGTCTTTCTAGAAAAGTTATTGAATTTATTGTTCTATTCAAGTCAGTAGCATGCCTAGTATTGTAATGTATAGATAGGTTCATTTTAAAGTTACCAAAGTTATCTATGACAAAATTTATGAGAGAGTATAAGTATTAACCATTGAGAGTAAGAATATTTGGCTTCTTAAATAATGGTCTGTATGATTATTGAAAACAAATATCACAGACGATTCATATCATTCTTTTTTGCAAGATGAATACTTCATTGCTGTGGACAGATTACACCAAAAATCTATTTCAAATATCAAGTTGGAATGAAAATATGCATAATACAGTAATTACATGCATATTGGTTCATAAGTCTATCTAAACTTCTCAGAACAAAGCAGGCAGAGTTGAACTTTGGAAATTAGTCTCTATGCGTTTCTTCCATTTTAATTCTTCATCAATTTCTAGCCCCAAGAACTTATTATGAGGAACTTTCCTCATGGTGAAATTAGCGTAAATTAATGCTGATACCTTCTTGCTTTTAGTTCTAAACTGAATAACTTTTATTTTATTCCCTTTATTTTTTTTGTCAAAATTTAATGAAAGCTTATTAGCTTCAAACCAAATATGCCTTTGTGGCTAAGTTTGAAAGCTGAGCATGTGGCTCTTTGAAATATAGTTTTAATTTAATTTTCAAAATGTACTATCTTATTACTGAAGCTATAAGTTAAGTCACTGGTAAATTTAGTAAATTCAGCAATAATTCACTAATATTAATGATTATATTTTGCACTATTAGTTAAGACAGGTAGTGAACAAATTTAATGACAGCTTACCAACACCATGGAATTTCATTTTCTGTAACAACAGTTCATGATTTATGCTATCAAAAGCCTTAGCAAAGACCCAAATTTTCCCAAAGGAAATTTCTTTTCATTTAGAGTAGGTAATATTTCAATGACGAGTTTAAATATGGCATTGCCAGTTTGCAATTCTCCTAAGCCTGAATCAAGATCCTGATAGAATATTGTTTTGAGTCACCATAAACTACAATGCAGTTATACATAACCTTCTCTACAACCTTTGAAAATCCTATTAAGGATGAAATGGATCTTAATTTGTCAGTATACATTTATCACCTTTTTTTTATATAGAGCCTTGATTATAGGCTGCTTCATTCTTTCTGGAAATATCCGTATTATAGGGAAATGAAATGAAATATTAATTTGCACATAACTAATACAACTTACTAATTTAATTATAATCAATAATTTTAATATACTAGGGTAGGTCCATAAGTTTCTGACCTAATAATTTTCTAGGTATGATAAAGACAAAAACTATATTTCACTTTTCAATATAGTTACCTTTTATTGCAATACACTTCTCATACCTTGAATTAACATTTCGATCCTTCCTAAAATTAGTCAGAAGCCTTTGTCTGCAAAATGGGCATAAACATCATCCATCATTTCTTCGCCACACTTAAATTTCCTTCATCGAAAGACATTATTGAATTTTGAGCAGAGGAAATCGACGCAGGGAGCTAGATCTGGGCTATAGGGTAGATGGTCGATCTCCTTCAAGCCACTTCACAGCTTCCTTTGCAACAACAGCTGTGTGCTCAGGCACATTGTCATGAAGAAGATGTACACCATCACTCAGTTTCCTTGCCTTTTCTCTTTGAGGGAAGTAAGTAGTTTGTGCAGTAGGCAAGCATAGTACTCCCCATTTACTGTGGTGTCCCTCTCCTTGAAGTCAATGAAGAGTATTCCTTCACAGTCCCAAAAGATTGTGGCCATGATCATCTTGGTTGAATGAGTGATCTTGGCCTTTAGAGGCAGATTTTTGCCAGGTTTATGCCACTCCATTAACTAGATATCTTTTGGACAAGCAATTATGTAGAGGACCGTAGTTTCATCTCCTGTAACAATGGTTGGCAGAAATTCTCTCTCATTGCCAAGGCAGAGCTCCAAAAATGCCTGAAAACAGATGACTCGTTGCTGCTTTTGGACTGAGGAAAGAAGTCTAGGCACCCACCTTACACTAACCTTATTCATGTTTAAATATTAATGAGTAATTCAAAGGACTGTTGTAGAAAGGCCCAACCTTGCTACTACAACTGTAACTTTGAGCTACCAGTCTTCCATAATTTCTCCTTCCACAAGAGCGATGTTTTCAGTAGTGAGCACCTCCCAAGAGCCAACCTGCATGCTTTCTCTTCATCTTCAATGCTCTCTGGACTTATTCGAAAAAGTTTGGCCTATTCTTTTATGGTAGAATGTTAGGGGGATGCTTCCCCATATACACTGTCCAATCGCTGTTTAATTTCATTTGGAGTAAATTCTTCCTTTGTGAAGAACTTATTAACAGCTCCATTTTGAACGTGTCACAATATTCTATACATAGCCTTCTGTATGCACCTATATATCTGAACAACAGCAGAGTGGAAGTTACAGCTGCAACTATTTACTTAACAAATAAGGTATGATACCTGATAAGGATTTTATGAAGGCGATAATCCTTATCGGCACGATTGTAAACTTTCACCTACCCCTCATACACATGTAAGAAATATTACAAGAATACAAGTATATGCGTAAACTATTTTACATTTTACCATTACAATTCACAAGTTAAAAAATAATTGTATATTTTTTCCCATAGTTCCGACCTTTCTGGAATCCTACACACTCAACACCCTGGTTATATGTGCTTTAGATCCCAACCTCCTCTCTTTCTTCTTTTTTCTCTCCAAATATTCATTCCTCCTTTGCTTTAAGCATGTTTTCCCACCATTTCTGTCTTACCTCCCCTATATACTCATGAAATTTTTTTAAAATTCCTTGTTTCCTGATCCAAAAATGTTTTTATCACAAACTCTGTCTGTAAATTATCCCATTTCCTAACCCATACATCATTTCTCCAATCTTTAGTTTGTAAACGTTTAACTATGTAATGAAAATCTTTCTCCATTTCTCCACATAATGAATAGTCTTTTAATCCACTTAACCCTAATATACCTCCTCTATCCCAGGCAAATCCCTCCCTTCCCCATTTGTTATAAATATCTACATATTTTTCCCGCCCCATTTGTTCTTAAATTTACTATAATGTTTCAAGGCACTCTTGTCTTGTAAACTACTCCGTAATTATTGCTCTCCAATATCATCTATCCTTTTCTTAACTTTTTTTTTTTGAATAGTGTTTAATGCCAGTTTCTACTATTGAGGCACCACAGGCAGTTTTCTTCACTTTATTCCATTGTCCTTTTAACAGTAATTTGTCCACTTCACTATTCCAACTTCTTGAATTGTTCTCTTTAGTTGAGGTAACCAACTTTTCCGCCTTTATCTTTTTCTTGCATCTGTAAACAGTCTTTGACTATGTCTCCATCTTCTCTTGATTCTATCTTATACCAGCATGTAGTATGTTTAACTACCATGCCTTTTCTATCAAGTCTTCTTAATTCCACCAATGCCGCCCCATTTGAAGTTGCCTCAGTAATCCTACAAAATACTCTGTGAATATTTTTGATATACTCCCACCCTTTTTCTGTACCCCATACTTCCACCTCATACAATATTTCGGATACAAACATTGTTGAATAAATTTTCTCAAACCATTCCATATCACTCATACTTGGAATTTTTTTCTTTAAACAGGTTCTTATATTATTAATTGTTAATTTACCCTTTCTTAATACATTCTTTCCCTGTTCCATCCATCTTCCATCATTATTTAACCTAACCCCTGAATAATCCAATCATTTCTAAACTGTTTCAATTCCATTGTTCTTCATTCACCATTTTTCATCTTTTTTAAGGTTGTTTCCTTTCTCTTGCATACCATTATTTTTTACTTACTTTTATTTATTTTAACCTCCATTCTTTGCAATATCTCAATGTTGCTTCTTTTGCTGTATTTAATCCTCTGCTTGTTATTGCTACTGCTAATAGATCATCACCAAACAATAATCCTGGAATATTTTTATTATTAATCACATGGCAGTGTGTACACTCCTTTCCTACTTCCTTTAGTATGTCATCTATAATAAGATTGAATGGTATTGGGCATAGTTTGCAACCATGTTTTAACCCATATATTAGGTATCCGTTCAGTTATTTTATTTTCTGTATAACTAATACAACACATATTAATTTTATACAACATCTGTATTAACTCTATAAACTTCCTATTTACCCTGTTTTCTCTTAGTTTAGTGCAGAGTGCCTCTCAGTTGATGGTATCAAATACCTTTTCCAGATCTACAAAAAGAAAAAAAAAGTATAGCCTTCCTCTTTAATTAGATATTTATCTATGATTGTTCTTATTATAAAAATATTATCTAAGGTGGATCTTCCCTTCCTAAATCCAGTGTGTAATGCCAATATCTTTCCTTCTTTCTCTGCCCAATCTTGTAACCATTTAACAAGCACTTCTGTATATACTTTTCCTATCCTATATAACAAATGGATGCCTCTTAGTATCCAGCTCCTTTTATCTTGTAAATTGGTACAATTATGCCCCATTTCCAGTTCTATAGGATCTTTCTACCTTCTATATGCCTACAAATGTAGCTAAGAGGTTTACTTAATTCGTGTTTCAACAATTTGATGCTTATCCACTCCCAACTATCTGAGTTTTTACTAGAAAAATTATTATAAATTTGGCCGAGAGGTTCATTTAATTCATGAGTCCAATGTTTCAACAATTTGATGCTTTTCCCATCCCAGCTATTAAGTTTTTGCTCTTTAATGACATAATTTGTTCAATATGTACTGATGGTATGAGATTTATTTTAAATTACACTGAATTTCTGTGTAAATTTTCTGGAGTAGAAGTAGTGCATTAACATTCAAAACAGTTCTAGGTGTTTTCACCTCAGCTGCAGTTAAGAAATATGGATTTAATGCATTAGCATTAATGTCACCAAGAACTGTTGGGAAGATATTCTTCTCATTAGCTCTACCATATTCAATTTTTATTATTTTCCACATTTTAATTTTATCATCAGTTTTATCAATGTGAGAAGAGCATCTCCATTTAGCTTTAGTTATTTCTTTACTCAGTATTTTACAATGTAGTTTATAATATATTTTTAAATCTGGGTTGTTTTTAGTACGATATTGCACGTATAATTTCCTTTCATTAGCATATGATTTCTAATGCCCAAAGTGTACCATGATATATATTCATGGTGTATGGGAATGTAGTTACAGTTTTCTTGGGAAAAATGGTCTCAACAATAATAATACAATATTTAAAACTTGATTGAACCTGTCATTTTCTAGGTTGCTGAAATAGATGGATGTCCAATTTTTGTTTTTGAGTTCTTGTTTAAATTTATATATTAGCTCTTTATATATTCTAATTGTATTACAGGATTGTTTCTTAATTGATGTAACAAAAATCACTGGGTACTACTAACATTTAAGCATCATGATCTGACAGGATGTTGAAAAATACAAATACTAAATAAATTTGAATTTTGCTTTTATCTTAAAAAAAAGAAAGAAAGAAAGAAAAACTCTATAGATCTTGCCAAGTTTGGGCAGATTAGGGTGGGAAAGTCAATTATCTATTCCATATTATAAATGCGTAGTAAAGAAGTATGTCTATTTAATTAATAATCACCATAAACATTGGCATTATAGAGAGATCATAGTGTTTTCTCAGATTTGTGAAGGTAGAGAAGTTTTCCAAACTATATTGCTAAGATAATAAAGAGATCTTCATTTATATACAGCTTCACAACACTCAAAATCTTGCTCTTTCTACAATGAGTCAACACTTATGCTACTGTATTTAATTTTGTTGTTTATAAAAACACTTGCACTTCCACAACCTACCAGCATATAGAGGTTGAATCCAAACTCAACCGACAAACTTTCACAAGTTCAGGGATATAACTAAAGGTATCTTACGGGCTGTTATGCCGTGGTTTGCTGGAGATAAGAGTTCCAGTTTCGTGCACAACTGCAGCGGACATCTTCATTGGCGTGGGTGAAACGTCTGGAACTCTTTATTTCCAGCAGACCACGGCATAACAGTCCGGAACATACTTCTAGTTATATCTTCGACTCCGGCCGTGAAAGCCTAAGTTCGCTCATTGTTCACACATGTTTTCTGAGTGTATTGATATAAGGAACCCGTGGTCTCCGTAGGCTCATACCGGGTAATTTCATTGCTTTCGTTTTGTTTAACTCAACTACTCTTGTATCTGTTTACTTAGATTTTTTTATACTATATGTAGCGGATGATGGAAAGGAATGAAAGGGGAAGGGTAATGAGGTCCCGCATTGAGCACCCTCGTTAGTGGTATGCGAGGCTTGAACTGCTGTCGGCCGATGGCAGACTTGCTCGGCCGAGGCCCTGAATGCCACTGGAGGACGAAAATGGAGGGAATGGAGGCCATACTTTTTAATTATCATTTGTATACGCGTTCATACGAACGTTTGTGGTAAACTGCGTTATTGGTGCTATCGTACTGAGGTTGGATGTTCCATATTCAAGTGTGCTTGATGTCGGAGGAAGCGAGTATGGTAAGAATCTGTCGGCTGTTGTCTCCTGGTATCTTGGTTCTTCGATGTCCAAGAGGAGTTTTTTAATGTGCGCGAAATAGTTGAAGCTGGTGGTCCGAAGTTCAGTAATCCCCTCTTCCTGTCGGTCGAGGCGAGCTGTGACAATTTCAAGAGATGTTATGAACCGTTGTTGGAAACTCATGGTGGTGTTGTAAGCGCTGGGTAAGTCAACTGTGGCTGCAGTAATGGTCTCCTGGAGAAAGGCATCATGAGTGTCTAGGCGCGTGACAAGAGTATCGCGGCTTCGACGCATCACAACGGGCTGCTCTTTGAAACTCTCAGCGAGAGAAGAGTCCATTGGCTGATGCAGTTGGAGAATGTCATGTAGCAGGTTGGCGGCGGAGGTGTGTAGTGCGGCTAGTTCTGTGGGGGGAATGTTCTCCAGTGTTTGAATCCGGGCGGCCAGTTCGGTGATCGTGGTGAGGTCCAGGTGCTGTAAGTTGGAGGGTGAGTGCAATGGAAGAGCGTGACGGCTGTGCTCTGTGTTGAGTTGGGGTCAGCCATATGGTGCTCTGGTGGTGTGGGGGCCGAGGAGCTGGTTGGTCTCTGTTCAAGGGGTAGATCAGAGACGGGGTTTGGGCGTAGCCGAAGTCTATATGATTGCTTTCAAACAAAACATTTCACTGCCGTAGTGGTATGTATTTTCAGTGTGGTTCGCCACCGTGTTTGAATCCTCACTTCTGTCTCAGCTTTTGTTTCCTGCAGTACATTACTGTTTAATATGTTAGTGATACGATTTGGATAACTTTATATATGCAGAATTACTCGATATGCACCTCGTGTACGGTTTCACTAAATGCAAAGGAAGAGCGGCATAAGACGCTATGCAGAGAGCTCTTTCCGCAGCGACGGTAACCTCATCATACCACATTAGCAGCTGTACTCAGAATACTGCGATAAACCGGGTCCTTCACTGTTAGTATGCGAGATAAGAGAGGAGGAAAGTCAGAACGTTCGATCTTGAAGAGGATGTTTTAAATGCAGTGTATGACAACCTGCAAGCAATAGTCGTATTGCACGAGTCGTATTGTAAGCCAAGCAACTGTTTTGAGCAGCAGTTGCACCTGTATCATCCACAAAGGGTCCAGGCAATGTAACCAGCAGTCGAGTGAAGTTTGCTAATTGGTTCTTAGAGCGATGTGCAGATAACCAACATTTTCCTGCTATGATATTGTACACAGACGAGGCAATATTTACTAGAGAAGGCATGTTCCGCAGTCGGAATAGCCATATCTGGGTGAAACTTTACTTATACTTGTGCTCCCACATTTTGTGGAAGATGATAATTCGCATGTGTATGTGGTTTCAACACGATGGGAAGCCAACACATTTTCCAGTAAATGTTAGGGAATACCTAGATGAACAATTAGGGCACAGATAGTTTAGTCATGGTAGTCCTATTCCATGGCCAGCTCAAATCACCAGATCTGACACCCATGGACTTTTCCTTCTGGGGTCAGAAGAGCATTGTGTACGTGACTTCTGTAGAAAGCTAATATGGATCTGGTTGCTAGGATTGTAGCAGCCACTAACGAAGTGCGCCAATCTCCTTGGATGTTAGAGCAACAGTCCATGAGACGTCACTCTGAAGTTTGTCGTGATCATAACGGTCAACATTTTGAAAATTTACTTTAAACAGTGTAATTTTTTTCCTGTCATTTTATAATACTTGGTCATCTATCCTCAAAAATAAATAATTGCAATTGTCTTTTTTGTTTTGTTTAGGGAAAACAAAGGATAATGGATTAAATGAATAACAGGGAGGGGATGGTATGTAGGGTAGGAAGTGAATTGAAGGTGAAAGTGTAGAAGTGGTGGTGGAGGAAGAGGTTTGTTAGGTCCGGCGTAAGCACTCTCTATAGTAAAGAGTAATGTTAGAGCTGCTGGTCGATGGGCCGGGAACGGGTAACGATGTTAAACATAACCAGGCCCCGAGTAACACCTGGGGGAATTAAAAGGAGAAATATGTGGAGATTAGGGGTGAAGAGTTTATTTTTAATCATCAATTAAAGTTGATAGTATTATGACGAGATGGAGACTTCATATTGTACTGAGCACGGAACTTCCTAGTCAGGCTCAGCCAATGAGGGACCACTTGGCGTGTGTCAGCGTGCGGTGTTCTTGGAGTTGGTTGAGGTTGGCTTGCTCGGATTCCTTATAGTGTGACGATTGTGATTTGGTAGTATTCTGTAATAGTGGTGGAAATATTCTATATAGCTGTGTTAGTGACAGATTTTGAATATTGGATTCGCCCCTTGAGGTAGTGGCTTGTTCGATGAAAGCTATCTCCAGCCTTGCAAGATCATGGCTTCCTGTACTTTGTGATGTTCAGCGAAGGCAGCCTCATTGATGCTCAGTCGGCGAGAGCAGTTCGCTGCAGTTCTGTGAGTTGGTCGCGGATGGTTGTAGTTTGACTGTGTGTTCTGTGCTGATTTTGAGCAATGCCGCTTCCAGAGTGCGTGCTGCTCTTTGGATGCCGGCAGAGTTTCGAGTGATTTGTGCTGGTGGCCGGTTGGTTAGGTACACTGTAGCAATTCACAGGTTCATTGGTGGTGGCTTGAGGTTGGAGGCTGTGTTCGGTGTGGCGTAACTGAAGAGCTCGTTGATATAGTGGGCATGAGGCTTTGCCTGTGAAGTGCTCTTTGCCTCCGCACGATGAACAGAATCTGCTCCGGCGTGTTAGGTCGTGGAATGTGTACTCGGCCGTGAGAGTTGCGGCCTCACAATAGTGGCACTGAGCCTGCCAAGTGCACTCCCGCATTGAGTGCCCATAACCGCACCATCCGCGGCATGGGGTGATGATGTGATGACTGGCTTCTGGTTTGGCGAATGCCTGTGGTCTTCTTTCTCCTAAGAGGAGACATAGCTCTATGGCAATTGTCTTTTTGTTAAAGCCTCCCCCCCAAAGGAAGGGCGAGAACGGGCACCACCTAGCCTCTCCTCGGTGGCGATCAACCAAGATAAAATTCAACATCGTCTTCTCATGGTATTAGTAATAACATACAGGGAGTGAAAGGAAAGTAGTGTTCGGGTACAGCTATAGCACCCCAGAATTCAGTGGAGATAGATGAACCTCCTGGATCTACAACGTCGGTCCCGGGGAACTTCACCGACAGGCCGGTAGCTGCAGCCTTGTCAGGAGGTGATGTGTAGTTGATTAATTGGTGATGGACCGTAATGTAAGCATGATCTACAGAAGTCAAACGTTGTGTTTTGTTTGGAAACACTCATATTCCGAGTAAGCAGTCACAACGGTGTTGAGTTATTACAAAACGAAACCAATGAAATTATTCGATACAGAGCCACTAGAAACACTCAGAAAAGATCCCTGAACAATTAGTAAAAGTTTGTTGGTAGAGTTCGGATTCATATGTATAATGCCTATTCTTTCTCTATGGACTTGGCAGTCTTGCAGCAACCTGGTCCATCTATATACTTTTAATGATAATGGGTGTATTTATTGATAAGCTGCGCAAGGAATAACAATGTTTAAAATTGTGCAACAAAAGTCTCCAAAGTGACAATGATCATATGCAATATGCAGTACGTAATGGGAGTGTTTTATGCTGTGCATAGATTGTGGAAGATCATGTGGAAACAATAAATATAGGAGTGCTGTTAATGCATCTTCTTTAATAAGCTTAAAATATGAATAGCAGTAATTTGAAGTGTCCTACATGTGCCTATCACATTGCTAGACATGAACTCAGTTATAAAACATCAGACTGCATATCTAAACTGGTTAAATGTTATGACTTGATGCTTTCACTGCTAGAACCAAAACAGAGACAGTTATTGTCATTGCTATTTCATCATTTAATTTTGATAGTGTGTTGCATTCTGTAGAGATTATTAATTAAATTAATCTCTGGATCAATGAACAGTTCAAACCGAATACAATATTTTAATATAGAATAGAAAATCCAAGGTTACTTCTACATTTTGATGAAGTGGAGACTGTTCACAAATTTTGACTCAGTATCTTTTGCAATGTGTGAAAAAATACAAACTTACAGAAAAGTGACTGCTGATAACACTAACAGTAATTTTTATGGTGTGAAAGAGAAAGATGTGTAAAATATGTTTAGGAAATTTATAAAGTGATTTGAATGGGCCTATATAATGAATAGGTTTTTCAATTCATGTTGTATACAGTTCAGCTTAAATAGCAAATGATTCTCCATCTCTGACATGAAGTTTTTATGAACAGTTTTATAAATATTTGCTCACTCATACACATACACAATTTTGTTATGTATTTATGTAAATATAATCTAAGATATTTTAATTCTACATTCAATGTACTTCACCATTAAAAATAATTTAATACCGCCATCATTTCGAGTAACGGTGGTTCAGTGAACAACTGAAGATGGGAGAGATTCTCCCGAAACGCATATGGGAGAGATTCTCCCGAAACGCATCTTACTTTTATGTAAGTAAATGGAGTTTAGTGTAATAAAATGAATACCTAAGTTTAGGATAATTGCATAATGTTTGTACAACTATTTTTAAAATAGTCGATAAAGCATGTAATATTGAAATGTAATGGGGCATGCTTTGAATAAAATAAAACAAAAACCGCAATAAGATCTACAGAACATAAAAGAGCTCTGTCAGTTTCAAGAAACAGAATACAATAAGGTAACATCCCATAGTAGTTGTTGCCTACTATGGAAAAATTTTTGGCATTTTAGATTCATTTAAATTATACTTTGTCTTGAGAAAACTGCCCAAAACCATTATTTTATTTATTTGCTTTTTAATACATAAAGTGAATATGGCCCTTTGTTGTCATTTAATAGGTAGTTTTGAAATAGGAAGCTATTTGTATCACAGCAACGGAAGCATTTCAAACATGGTTAAATGAACTTCTCAAGAAAAAATCCAATATATTTATCCCTTTTTTTGCTATTGATTTGTTGTCCATTCTGTAAAAGAAAATAATGTTATGAAACAAAAACTTTCTTAACCTTAGACAACTTTTTTTTTTTTAAATTCTAGTATTCAGTACTTACGAGTTGTAGAAAAACAGTTTTGCTAAAGTTAATAAGTTTCTGAGGATTAATAATTTGCAGACTAAAATAACCTAATCTGATATATAACAGAGTACAAAGTTATTAATGAAATTTTTAGAAGAGTCCATAAATATTGGCAACCTACTTGTTGAATGCACATTGTTGAGGAAGATAATTAAAGATAATTTTTGCAACATGTAGTTTTTTAAAATGAAATCTGGATCTTTAACAAGAGCCTCATAAGATGAAAGAATAATAAAACATTTGTCTTTGTAATAGGTGCCAGAATATAGCGAGTTTTCCCAAAATTCAACTACATTCTTATTGATTTGGTGAGATTAAACTAATCCACTAATTTTTTGGGAATAAAATACCTTTGGAAAAGAAGTAAAGCTGTATGTCCTGTGTTGTAGATTTACTGTATGAAAAAGAACCTCAAGCCTGAAATAAAAGGCCTCTGAGCAAAATTTGTCAGCGATTTCACTCCCTGAATTGAGTGGGATGCTGATGACTGAGATGTTAAAGAGCTTACTTAAATAAAAAAAAAAAAAAAACAACAACAAATTCAACGTTCCAGTACTGTTACATTATTGAATTTTCTCTGTGTTTGCCCAGGAACATCTACTCCAGTTTATAGAATATTTTCAGTTGTGGTCAACATTTGATTTGCAAAATGAGATAAATTTCAAGCAACCTCTTTGAACATCTGCTAAATATTAAAATTAATTCAAAACTCAATTGTTTTTATGATGTTATTAAGGCAAATAAGCCTTTTTTGAAAAAATTGTGTCTAGTGAAAAATAAAACTGACACAATAGAAAATTGCAGCCTTATCTTAGCTTGATAGAGGTTTCCTGAAAGGAAATTCATTGTTATGGCACTTATTCATTTAAACTTCTGGAGACTGATTAATGTAAAACTAGAACTTTTTTTTCTGTAGTCTACAGAAAATTTTAGTGTTTCATGTTCAATAAGGGTTAAAGTTTAAAACATCTCTTATACTTATTAAACTACAAAATATCTGCCTTAACTGCATAGTTATTTAAGAAAAAATTTAGCACATTTCACCTTATTTTTGTTAAGCCTTAAAAAAAAAAGAACAGAAATACAGTAGTAATGAGTTGATCATGAATGTGTCTTGGGTTAGATTGAAAAAAATCTAGTTAGCATATCCTTGGGGAGTCATGTAAAGAATGGGAGGGGACTGCAAAAGTACATTTAAAACAAAGGAAATAAGATGCATTATTCACATTAATGTCATTTATATGTAGAAACATAAACACAAGGGAAAAATATAAAGTAAAGAAAAACTAATGTGTTTTTTAATTAGCTTCTAAAATATTCTATTTTCAGAACGCACCTACAATATTAGTTTCAAGTTCAAGACTATTTCTTGCTTTTGTTTGTTTAATGGCAATCATAGATGAGAACCTGGTTGAGAAACTTTTTTCACATACATTCAAGGTTGCAAATGATACTAGCAATTTAAGAGTTTCTTTTGCAAGCTCATTCTTGCATGCTTTTGATTCAAACTGATTTATGCTTTGAGAAAAAAGCCTTAATTTCAACATTGCATTGGTACATATTTCAGTGAGTTTTTTCTTCTAATTTTTGGAGTTTTGGCCAGTTAAATACAAATGTCTAATCATCGTCAATTTGTTTATCATGATTTTTCTGTCTACCAAAAATATATTCAAATAAAAGCTGTTTTAAATTATGGAAGTTTAATTGCACATCCACAAAAGCAGTCTCATAGTTTGCCATATTTTTTGCATTGAATACAATGGGACGAAATAAATTTCTTTTGTTGTTATGTCAACCATAACTCAAGTTTGTTTATAAATCTGTTGATTTTGTTCCTGGTGTTAACATTAACAACTTGGCATTACAAACTAACTATTCAAAGTGTTTAAAAATATCAGCAAGGAAGGCATAAACATCAGTGGCACAGTAGTAATAGTTTAAAATACTAGTAATTAATATTATTTAAATTTGGAATCTAACACAATGAAACGTGCATCCATAATCTCTTCTGATGAAACTATTTAGACACTTTCTTTTTGGCTTCAGTTACTGGAGATTTACTCGGGAAATGCTTCCTGAACCCTCATCCACATCCTCAGCTGTTCGTAACAGCTATGGGCGAGCTCGTTAGTCAGCCGGCCGGGTCTCGGTGATTAGCGGGAGGGTAAAACAAACCAATAATACTATATACAAACCTATTTAATAGACTCTTTACTTATTAAATTATCAAATGAGGTGTTGAAACTTCCGGCATTTAGTCTTCATATGTTTGTGGCATTTCTTTATGGAATTCATCATTTGGTGTAACTCATTTTGAGAAATCCGGACAATTCCGTGATGAATATTATCTCAGAGTTCCTGTATGGTGTGCGGGTTTGTCTTGCAAACGGTTTTTTTAATTTACCCCAGAGATAATCGCAGGCTGTTAAATAGGGAGACCGAAGGGGGCCACAATTTCCTGTCAATAACCTCGTATTGTGGAAACACATTGTGAATTGTTCTCATGGAATTATTCGTAATATGAGCAGTGACAGAGCTCTGTTAAAAAAATGCATGATCACCACCCTGTTGGTTAATTCTCTGGGGAGGGGGGGATAAGTTGGTATTGATATAAGTATGTACTAAGTCAAGTTCATCAGTACTCCAGGAACGATTGTTTTGAGAACACACATAACTATAAGGTGGAACAAGGCCTCGTCCGAGAAAATATTAGATTTGGGTCTATTGTCCTTTCACATTTTCCAGAATCCACCCACAAAATGTGCACCTATGTACGAGGTCACCTGTCTGAAGAGCATGTGCCACAGTTATTTTATACGGCTTGAAGTGCAATAATTTAATAGCCTTTTGCACAGACCCATATAAAATTTCCTTGTGCAATACGAGAAAAATATTTTAGGGGACTTTTCTAAACGATTACCAATGTCATGTAATCTTACTTTGGTGAGAACCCTACGCTGCCTTTTGGGTTTCTTAGGCTGGGCACTTCAGTTTCTTGAAATTTATTGTACAATTTATGGACGCTTTTACGATCTGGAGCGTCTACACCCGGTCATCTTCCTTGAAACTGTCGGTCCTGGTGGTGTAGTGGTTACCATACTAATCTGCTAAACCCAAGTTCGCGGGTTCAAATCTCGGCCAAGACCGATGGATTTTTTAGGGCGTAAAAATCCCAAGTATGACTTCCTTCGGAAGGGAAATAAAGCCGTGGTTCCCTTGTCGTACATTTACGGCACGATAAAGAACTTCAAGCCTGGAAGAAGAGGCCCCTCTGAGCAAAATATGTCGGTCGTTTCACGCCCTGAATAGAATGGGACGCTGATGGTCTGAGATGTTAAATAGCGTCCGTAAATAAACCAAATAAATCCTTGAAGCTGTCTTTGAACTTCACGAGCTACCGAGATAACACATATGGATCGTACATAAATACACGCTATACCGTTGTGAATACACGAGGCATAATACACTTTATGTATATTGTCGAATTAAGAAACGAACAGCACAACACACACACGAGAACGGATGCGCTACGACTACGACAGTCAGCAAGGTCATTAAGTAAGCAAGCAGCGGCAAATGACTGGAGACTCGTTCATGGGGGAAAACCCCATGCCGTGGGGGAAAGCATCACTGGTCTCACAAAGGCCACAAGTGGACAAATTACCGTGCCCAATACAGTACCACATTTGAGAAGTAACATTCACAAGACTTGCCAAATTGGAGATGCAGAGGCAAGAGCAGCAGCAAAAATGTACACTGCTGCAAGTATGATTGTAGACGATGCTTGGGCAGTGCAGAAAATTTCATGATGCGGCAGGTGGCTTTGAATAAGCAAAAATAAATTTCTAATGATGTGTGATCAGTGGTTAATTTTGATTAATAAGTCTCTAAAAATTGCTTTATTTCCTAAGAAGAAGAAATAAACTTAGGCCTGGAATGCTTCCTTCAATTAAAAAAAAATCACTTTATTCATTTATCATTTTCATCTTATTGTCCACTGCATTGCTTCAACAGTAAAAACAGCTGTTAAAACACTATGCATAAAAAATTGAGATTGTTACAGTAGATTGTAAGGTATAGAGAAGGTACACAATAAGGGGTCTTTGAGAAGTCGGTCCGCATCCATTGTGTAGCCGAGATTTCGCTAAGGAAGCGAATTCAGAGTACCGCGTGCCGAGCATATAATTATGTTCACTTAACCACCAAGGCAATCAAACACCCAAAAGTCCAAACCTTGGCAACATTAGCTGGATTACTTGCTAAAAAGCGGTTTGAAATGAAAGAATGTCAGAAATGTAGGAGTAACAACTTTCCCTTGCGCAGTGCACATCACACGAGTGCGAAGGAACTTGTCGACGACCAGTTATATACCAAATGAAAGCACATGTACTTGCTACGAATATGCATAAAAAGTATAAATTATGTATTTTTTATCTACATTCATTCAGGATCTGAAAGTAAAGCAATTATTGGTTGGTCCTTGTTGTATTGCTATGCAAGCATGATATCAGAATGTTGTACTTAGAATTGAAGTTGTAATTTCAATATAGCCTGCAGTAAAGATCATATTTCAAATTTATATCATGATTTTAAATGCATTTTTTCCATTTTTTTATTAAAAAATAGTCTGCCGAATGTCACTTACTACAATAATTTGAATTTGCACTTGGA
The DNA here is from genome assembly GCA_030762175.1 of Metallyticus violacea. NCBI lineage: Eukaryota > Metazoa > Arthropoda > Insecta > Mantodea > Metallyticidae > Metallyticus > Metallyticus violacea. The sequence continues at coordinate 390,104,807 of CM060846.1, forward strand.
GTTCAAATGTTTTGAAATTTCAACAAGGCCTGCATTAAAGAATATATTTCAAAATTATATAATTATTTTATATGAATTTTTATTTCCATTTTCTTTTAAGTCTGCTGAATGCCACTTGGTATAATACTTTTGAATGCTGTTGTCACCCTTGCACACGTGGTTACAATAAACTGAAATTAATGCGATGAACATTTCGATCACTGTACTACTCAACGGTTTCTACATAATACACTGGGACTTCATTATGTTAACAGAAATTTTCACCTGCAAGAGATATGATTGAAACAGTTTTTGACAATTTAGATATAATCTTTTTGACTATGCAAATATAACAAGCGATTTAGTCGGTCATTCCTTTTGCCATTGGCCAGTCAAATTGTAATTCTCAAATGCTAGTGTTGTCGAGAGCTGTCATAAATCGCAAATCAATTACGAAACAAAATCATATTACTAAAACAATGAATAATGAGCTGTTGAATAAGTTTAAACAATTAGAATGAACGTTGCCTATCTCTATATTCCTAGAACCTAGTATTTGGGAAGTTTAATACATTTTTAAATATTGTGTTATTGTTTAAACTATTTTGCATAAGATAAAATTAGCTAAATCTCTCAAAATAAAGAATGAAGTATGATTAACCTTGGGTGTTAGAAAAGTCCTATGCCAATAAAAGGAAATTATATTTGTAATATGCTAGCAACAGCCCAGATTTAAAAAGGTATTATAAACTATATTATAAAACACTCAGTAAAGTAATCACTGAAGCTAAAAGCAGATATTTCTCTCAGGATACTGATAGATCTTATAACACAATGAAAATGAGGAGCATTGTTTCAAAACACTTTGTTCCTCTTTGGACAAAATTTACATAGACATGACTTCTAACCCTTAGCGATGCTTTGTGTGATACTACAGTATGAAAATATACGCCTCAAAATTGCATGTTAGGTGCAAAATGCATTCATTGCACTCACCGTGTTGGAACAAAATGCAGAACTTCCAAGAATTGTTTTAGTGTGAAACAGATGTTAAAGAATTTTAACATGCAAAATTTATTGTTGCTTATTCAGTATAAACAAAACTCTTTGTGCATTCACACATGTGGTGTAAATTATGTACAATATAAGATGTTGGAGTGAAGACTCTACTTTTATTAATTTTATTGTGAACTTCCAATTTGATCCTTGTACTACAAGTTTGAAACTTTTCTTCAAGGATTATGGTGAATAAAATCAGAACCATTATGTTGTCCTTGCCCTTGAATGGTGGCTTCTAAAACACACTGTTAATATGAAGAACATTTTAATTACATTTCCAGTTTGGGGCGGGCATTTCATTTCTTCCTCCAGGTAGGATGTTTCGAGTTATAGAAAAAGAATTAAAAAAGTTGTGTGTTAAAAGCTTAAAAAAGTTTTTGTTAACCAATTGAATATCTATATCTTAAAAAAAAAAAAAAAAAAAAAAAAAGAGTTGGAGAGAGTGTGAAAGAAGAAATTTTTCTTCCAATCTAGCCATGAATAAATTGGCGTAAAAAGGGGCCATTCTGGTGCCCATCGCTGTCCCTTTGGTTTGAAGAAAATACCTTAAAAGACAAAACAGTTATGAATAAGCACAAGATGTGTTAGTTGGCAGATTAAATCAGTAGAGGGAACATGGGGTGGATTACGCCTGTCTAAGAAATATGACATCGCTTCTAGTCCCTCGTCGTGTGGAATATTTGTGTATACAGAAGACACATCCACATTGGCCAATAAGATGTCAAACTCATCTAGTGTTACTCCTTTTAAGTCGGTCCTGGTGGTAACCATACTTGCCTTCTAAACCCAAGGTCGCGAGTTCAAACCCGGCCAGGATCGATGGATTTTTTCGGGCGTAAAAATCCTAAGTATGGCTTCCTTCGGAAGGGAAGTAAAGCCGTGGGTCCCGTGTCGTACATTTACGGCAGGAAAAAGAACCTTAAACCTAAAAGAAGAGGCCTCTGAGCAAAATTTGTCCGCCGTTCCGCGCCCGGAATTAAATGGGACGCTGATGACCTGAGATGTTAAAGAGCTTCCTGAATTAAAACGAATAAAAAAAATCAATAATTACTTGTACCTCGCACTTAGTTCGTTCTTCTCCTAACTGCCTGGGCGACGCAGTAGCACTGTCTTGACCCGGAGAATTTTGAAACTGCCCCTTTGATGCCGGATCGTGTACCTCGGACTTACGTCGTTCTTCCCCTAACTGCCCGGGTGACGCGGCTGCACCATATTGTCCCGGAGAATTCTGTGACTGCCCCTTTTTGAGGAAAAATCTATTTCTTATATACTCTAGAAAAACTGACGCATACACAAGAAAAGGAAGCAAGATATTCGCGCCGTATTCCTTTTTCACCATACTCATAGGCTGAGTCGGTCCTGGTGGTGTAATGGTTACCATACTTGCCTCCTATACCCAAGAACGCGGGTTCGAACCCGGCTAGGACCGATGGATTTTTTCGGGCGTAAAAATCCTAAGTATGGCTTCCTTCGGAAGGGAAGTAAAGCCGTGGGTCCCGTGTCGTACATTTACGGCACGAAAAAGAACCTCAAGCCTGAAAGAGAGGCCTCTGAGCAAAATTTGTCGGCCGTTTCACGCCCTGAGTTGAATGGGACGCTGATGACCTGAGATGTTAAAGAGCATCCATAAATAAATAAATCAATCAACAATCATAGGCTGATGCTTACATCACTCTTGCATGGTTCCTCCTATTCGCTACCCAATTTTAATGAAGCCGCAAGCTCCGCTATTCGTCAACCAGCTTACTTCAAACAAATTTTAAACGTTACTGTCGATTACGTGCGAATGGACATCTGTCGAAAAGTGGCTGGCTTCTTTGCCAGAGGGTGAATATTCTTTACCTGCTACATTTCTGTATGGATTAACTTGCATAGTCTGCCTTTTGCCAAGGATTACTGTGTTCGGAGAAAGGCGTGAGTTTTTCCTTACTTTGCCATAATATTACATGTTATTCTTAAATATTACTAAAATTACACATTATAGACCTATTTTCAGTCTGAAACACTCTATCACCTTAAATCTGCATATATTAATTTTGTCATCGAAGTTTCCTATATATAGAAAGCATAACATAGCTGTAAGAAATTACAGAATCGTTGATTTAAAATTACAAATATTAATTATTTCAAATTAATTCCTGAAGGGGAGCCAGGATAGCTTCAAAACGATGATTTGAAAACCTTTTCAGAGGAAACTTCATTCACTAACTTTTATCGAGCCCGTCATTTGAAAAACATGTCTTCCACGCTAAAGTTATTGAGAGATATATGTTAATTGATAATACGATTTTGTAATAAAACAGTTCATTTGGAGTTGGTGGTGGATTGCCCATAAATTACATAGTAATCATATTGCATAAATCTACCGCCACGGGTGGCCGAGGTCGTGAAGGCGCGGACTCGTGAGCGGGAGGTATGGGGCTGGAATCCCGCCAGGACCGTCCACCCTGACTGAGGTTTTTTCCAGGTTTTCCTCAGTCCTCGTAAATGGCAAATGCCGGGGAGGTACCCTAAACTTAGGCCGGGAACGTTTCCTTCCTTAAAAAAATATCCTTTTCCAATATATCATTTCATCTTATGTATCATCGGTGTCACCGCCTATGCTGCATCAGTAGTAAAAACTGGCGTTAAACACCAATTGAAAAAAATTGCATAAATTAAAGCTGTCGAAATGAAGAAGTATTGTTGTTACCAGAAAACGTGTTCTTTTTCTCGCATTTGTTATGGGCACGTATTACGCTTTCATTCTAGTGGTTAGACCGCCACGGGTGGCCGAGGTCGTTAAGGCACGGACTCGTGAGCGGGAGGTCTGCGGTTCGAATCCCGCCAGGACCGTCCTCCCTGACTGGGGTTTTTTCCAGGTTTTCCTCAGTCTTCATAACTGGCAAATGCCGGGGAGGTACCTAAACTTAGGCCTGGAACGCTTCCTTCCTTAAAAAAAAAAATATCCTTTCCCAATTTATCATTTCATTTCATGTATCATCAGTGTCCACCGCCTGTGGTGCCTCAGTAGTAAAAACGGGCGTTAAACACTACTCAAAAAAAAAAAAAAAAAAAAATTCTAGTGGTTAGAGAGCTTCTTGCAGACCTCAAACCAATGAAGGCAGTAAAATCTAAATTTGTGAAGACTTAGCTTGTCGCGGCTGGTAAACTCAGATTTGCTGCTAACTTTCCAATTTCTTTGTCAAAGCTTAGAAGGCTAGAGCGGGGGAACACCCATCACTTCTTTTCTAAGTGGCGAATAGGGTTACAGGGCTTCGCAGCATAATGCCATCGTTCGATAATATACTGCAATCCTTCGCTGCTGTGCTTTACGAGCATTACTTAACTTTGAGGTTAAGCGTGGCGTAGTAACTAATGTTCTAGTGCATTCAGAGCTTGACAAAACTCTAAACGTGTGTTACACCACCAGTTCGCGGCTGCGCCCGGAAGCCAAATAGTTTAGCAAAATTTAAATATATCTGTTACAGCTTTCCTCATTCAGCGCTTTGTGTGCGTTTTTTTTTTTTTCCATGTATGTACGTGTTCCATTACTTGTTTAATACTACATACTTCGGAAAATACAATGTTATTTGCAGTATATTACAATACATTTGACGAAAGTGTACAACTTAACAATATTACGTTGCAGATCTTAAAAATTATCAAAATCGATTTTTCTCATTAATTGGTCATCTTCTACTTGCGTTTATTATTCTTTTTTTCAAGTTAGTGCTTTCCTGATCTAGTAAACAATGGAAAATTAAGTAGTCAACTTTTTTTTCCCCCCATATTTATTACATTTGCACATTGGATTTTTTTTAACTTAGATCTGTGGAATTAGTGTATATTCTTCCATAGGTGGTAAGGAATGATAGATACTTCTGTGATTTGTTCAGTGTGATGTGGCTTGCCATTTTCATAACTAATCCTTTATTTTTCTAAATATTATTGTAGCATACTTATGGTGGTTGTCAAAATATGTTGCTTCTTTGCCAATTGCGCCTTTATCCAGTTATTTTCTAGATTCCGTACATCTCGATAGGAGTTTTGTGGTTCGCGCAGTTTGGTGGAGTCCATTGACATGAGGCTGTCTGAATGATTGCGGTTCATTTTATGTGTTCTAGTTCTTTGACCTTGATTTATAGTGAATACTTCTTGTTTCAATCTGCGTCTTTTATTGCGGGAGTCTGTTGAATGAGGTTATTGCTTCATGTCCATCGTGGTGTCAAATTTATCTGGTTTTTGCTCTTTTAGTGTGACATTTTTGGGCTATCTCCTATAATTTAATGATTATTGGCGTTAAGCCAGGCTATGCAAAGTGCTTTGTGTTCTGCGGAAAGTTTTGGCAGTTTTAACGTGTGCGTTGGTCAAATGCACATCCCGAATTTCAACTTGTCGCTGTTATAAACGTATAAAATTTAGTACTAAATGTGTTTTCTTGTGTTGCCTGGGCTTAGGACCTCCTTTTGCTACCTCCCAACGCTCTAGATCAAAGCAGGAATGTGCTTTATTGCCAAAATATTGGCATAGTTCTGAATTTGTTACAGGCAATTGTACACTCAAAGCAGGACCATATTAAAGGATGGGTTATTTTTTTGCCTAAATCAAGGCGTACAAATTTTTGTGCAGACGGTCAGAGGGAACACATACTTCATGCATAGTGAATATATTTGTCTTAAATACATTTAAGGGAACTAAACTAGAATTACTTGACGCGTGCCATTTTCTAATTTCGTGATGTAGATTTCCTGTTGTGAGAATAATTGGCAATTTGTTTTCCTTGTTAGTTTTCATGGGCTTCTTTTTTTTTTTTGTTTTTTTTTTTGATTGATTTATTTATGGACGCTTTTTAACATCTCAGGTCATCAGCCTCCCATTCAACTCAGGGAGTGAAACGGCCGGCAAATTTTGCTCAGAGGCCTCTCTTTCAGGATTGAGGTTCTTTTTCATGCCGTAAATGTACGACACGGGACCCACGGCTATACTTCCCTTCCGAAGGAAGCCATACTTAGGCTTTTTACGCCCGAAAAAATCCATCGATCCTGGCCGGGTTCGAACCCGCGTTTGGGCGTAGGAGGCAAGTATGGTAACCACTACACCACCAGGACCGACTCATCGGCTTCTGATACACCCTAGATTGAATGCTTTGTGGTTCGAGTTCCGTGCTATGGAACGTGAATTGAATTACTGCTCTGAAATGCTGAAGAGAAATCGCAAGAAGAAAGAAAAATTTCCATAAATTTAATTAGGTGTTACCTAAGGAATCATTCAAACTTGCTACTTTTTTTTTTTTTTTTTTTTTTTTTTTTGGGAAATCTCAATTTTTTGAAAACCTCAATTGGTCGTTGTTACCATAAGGAATAAAAAAATCTGAGAGATAAAGATTCGGCTTACATGTTCAGAAATTAGAATTTAAAACTCCCGCCGAGTGATGCTGTGAACAATATCAGCGCATCCCACAAGAGTATGTTGCTGATGCTGCTTCATGGTGGAATAAGTAACATGCAATACTGATAAGGGTTTGCTATTTAACCAGCGAACTTTGTATTTAATCGCTATTTCAAGGCCGCATTTTAACTGGCTCTCAGAGATGGCCTTGGTAGTGTAGTGGTGGGAAGAGTGGCATCGCGCGACAGTCGTGCTGCTGCGCGTGAAGATGACGGACAGGAGGTCTTTTCAGGAGCACCTGTTAGAGAACTACCAGCAGGTAAGATGCCTTGCATTCATCCATTCCCAATTTGCCACCATCTAGGAGATTTGACGAAGTGAAGGTTATGAATGTTTTTTCAGTTATTACGTGGAAGGGTAGGGCAGCTTAGTATAGGGGCGTCGAAGACATTGCCGCAACACGTAACATACCCTAAGAAGGTATGCATTTTCTCATCGGGTTATATCCATTAACCATATTGCTGTTTTTTTTTTTTTTTATCAAACAGAATCTGGTTATTTTTATTGCACTCAAAAATGTCATTTAATAAGCCAGTAATGATTGAAAAGTAAGGGGTTCGGAGTCCTGTATGTTAAGTAATCGAACCCTGGACTTGTGTTGCAAATAAATAAGGGGGCGAGAGTTTTCAACTTTTATGCATTTTTGGTAACAAGTTGCGTGCACGTTATCCTATTCAGTTTACAGTTATGTCTGTGATTTCAGTGCTGAGTGAAAACAGGAAGGGTTTGGTCGAACTTGGGTGACTCAGCGTGGGCCCGTATAAGGCAGCGTATTGTAAGGAACTCGACGCATGAGTCAGAAGTACGAGAAAATTTCAGGAAGCTTTCGGGTGCCTTGGCAAGCAAACAATAAGATCGAAACAGGATTACATGCATTCGTGCATGTGACTATTAGTTGCAGTTTCTGAAATGAGAATAAATTATTATGCATGTAACAACGATTTAGAATTAAATACATTTGATTATATCTACATCGACTTTCTATATTTTGTTCAGATAAACTCGTTTTTAGTACGGAATATGTTTATTAAATTATTTTGTTACATGTCTTGTCACGTCTTGAACTTTTTCTATAAATATGAACTTAAATCATATTAGCATTTTTTAAGTTAATCCTTATAATAATGAACTTTTATGATAAGCTACTTTCATACAACTGTCAAAACAGTTCACTCTGCTTAGATTATTTGGTTTTCTATAAGTTATATTCACTGTCTATGCCCTACAAATATCTTTATTTTTAATTATACGGCAATCTTAATAACATTGCCAAAATTTTCGGCATTTCCTTGTTCCAGGAATTTTTAAGAATATAATTTACCTTATCTGTCTGCAATTAAAATGTGTGTTTTGGGCGAAAATTACATGTAGATGCAAATTATCCCGTATTTTGGCTATTGCAATATTAGAATGTGAAGATTTTATTTGCTTTTATGCATGAATTACCTTAATTTTTCCACATTGTATGGAGTAGGTGTTATATAAGAAGAAAATGAGAATAAATCCTTTCTGCAATCGTACACCAACTGCTTAGTGTTACATGAATAAAATTTAGCTTTTACTAACCAGCGATTGATTCACTAGGTTACAAATGAAAACTTTTTTTTCTGCTGTACGACGAAAAATAGGTGACTTTCTAGTTTCGGTGCGCAGAATTCATAAATGTGTCCGTTTTATCGTAGTACATCTAGTTTTGACAATATGGCAATGTTCAATGAAAATATATTTGTAAAATTTGCAAAAATATTACACACTCATACAACTTTTAAATAAAAAAAAAAAACACCAAAGCGTACCTGTATTTGAGAATTATGTTATTTTCTTTTTCTTTTCCCATGGAACTGTAGTGTACGTGATTTTCTCGAGTGCTCTCTGGTAGGTTCGTCGCGTGCAAGACACCAGCAGTAATCGGCCATCATGTGTGCGTCCCAACGTCCCTGATAACGTCGTTCAACATCTTTCAAATTCTGGTGAAACCTTTCACTTTGCTCTTCACTGACAGCTCCTAAATTCGACGGGGAGTAGTCAAGATATGACTTAAGGAAATGAAGCTTCAACCTCATGTTACAGCCAAGCAGTCTGAATTTTTCCAGCACATTTCTGACAATTTGTTTGTAATGAGGCTCAGAAATTTCTTAACAACCTCTTTGAATCCACTCCACGCATATTTTTCAATTTCATTCATAGAACTGGTAAAATTAACATCTTTCATCAATTTCCTTCTGTGGTTCATCAAATACTCCCTCTATGATTTAGCCTGTGTCAATTTTTTTGAGTAATGTTTAACGCTCGGTTTTACCACTGAGGCACCACAGGCGGTAGCCTGTGACAATGATGGAAACTTTATGCATAAGTATTGGAAGCAAGGGCAACTTTTGTCGAGTGCTTTCACGAATTGTTTCCTCATGCCAAGTTTTATGTGTAATAGAGGGAGTAAAATTTTTTGACGATCAACAAGAGGCACATTAGTAACATTTTTTGATCCAGATTCCAGTTGCTGCCTCTCAGGTCACCGGTCTGTTTCCCAATGTTTGTCCCTCGCCCTGCTATCTCATTCGCAAAGAAAACAAGGGAATTTTGTGTATCCTTCCTGTCGTGTAACAGACCAATGACCTTCAAGTCACCACATATTTGCCACTCATGGTCGCGGTACTTAATTTTATCAATAACACGCTTCAGAGTTTGGACTCTCTTAAATTCCTAGAATGAACATATTGAAACTAACTTGTTGCCATTATGAAACAACACTGCCTTAAGACTTCGTTTGGAAGAATCAATAAAAGGACGCCAGTTGCTTGGCTCATATGCTTCCCTGCCCAACTGTTGAATAAGATTACACACGCTTTGTTGATCTTCTGCGTGGTGCTTGTGGAAGAGTATTTCGCGATTCCTATACCACGAAAATGCAATGCCAGGTGATGAATTCTTCTCTTGTAGTCTTGAGCCCAGTAATTCAGTTTTTTGTTTTGTGAGGCCTATATCCCTCACTAAATCATTTAACTCAAATTGATTAAACTGTTGTGGTGAATTGTCAAATATTTCTGGATCAGACACCAATTCACTGTCGGGAGTCACGGAGGTGCTTTCAGATTCACTAAAATTGAGGTCTGTTGGTATGTATGTATGGATTGTTCGGGTCCATGAGGAATGCTCAGATTTGGATATTTAATTCCTGTTTTTTATTTTTTCATTTTATTTTTTATTGTAGCCAGCAACTTTGCAGACACAAAAGTAACAATCGTCATGGCGATTCTGCTGCTCTCTCCATATTATTGGTTTGGCAAACGGCATTGCTTTCCGTTTTCCTTCATACCAATAACGTAATCCCTCAACATAACTGTTGCATGCAATATGAGGCGCGAAAGATTTAACCTGATCACCAACTTTCTCTTTGAAATATGAGTAATATAGTTTTTTTTTGAGTCTATTTTACACACCTTCCCATTGTAATGAGGAGTCGGCTTTGTAACGACAGCGTGGTATTATAAGGAATCGTAACATTGACAAGGTATGATAAGAACATGATATTGTATAAGAGCACACTGTATATCCTAGTTAGTGAAACATACTGTATAAACCCAAACATAGTAAGATGTAGAAGTAATAAATATTAAGGTTGATGCCTTGCTACCCAGAGGTGACTTGACCTGAAAGGGTCCTTAAAAAACACTTGCATTAACAAAAGCAACAAACAACTCTTCTTTTCCACTCATAAAATATTATATCTACGTGTGCATATTATAGATTGGCAGAATTATTGTGCTGACGGAGTATTGTTTAGTTTTAAGCTTAACAAACCCTAACCGTGCGCCTCTTAGAGCTTATGATGACGGGACCTGGTAACTGTTAACCTCCTAGTGTTTTACCAATAACTCTTATGTCTAGATTAGGTGATTATTACCCCTCCTTGGGCATAACACTTGTATAAAAGACCCCTGAAATGATTCAGAGAGAAGAGGGAAACTTTGCTGCTCGGGGAATCCACATCCATCTGTATCAGAAAATCCTTTAATAAATACTTCTACTTTTAACAGAGTTGGTTGAGTTATTCAGTGTTCGTATGGAAACACCTGGTCTTTCCTGGAGGAGTCGACCTAGCTCGATTCTCCGAATTGACGTCTGTTATCCCAATATAACATCCCTTCTCGTCTTAGCCATCGATGTTAAAGAGCGTCCTTAAATAAAAAAAAAAAAAAAAAAAATTAGCCATCGAGATTGAATAGGGAAATTGTAGCACCGTATTATACAGAAGAACATCACTAAGTTGTCAGTCGACGGTCTTCACAGCTTGGGCTTCGTTTAATAACATCCTGGAGGCATCTCGGCCGTCGGTATTACACCATCAAACACGTATCACCCGCAAATGTGCCAAAACTTCGGAGTTCTTTGTAGACCCTGTCTCCTGCGTAATCCTGATGTAGAAGGCATACTCGAATTTTTATTTTAGCACTACACATATAGAAGACTTAACACAAGTTTTCAGCTCAACTGAAGTTGAGATCTATGATAGCTGTAAATGTGAACATAAATACCTCAAAAGAAGACAGGGCTGACCCATAGAACAAAACTGATAAGTGCTGGGAATATAAATATAAACCTAAGAACATGGGTGATAAGGAAGGGCGGAAGTGAGCCGATTAGGAAGAAGATGAACTATAGATTTAGAATAGCATAATGAAACGTAGCAGTAAGCTGTATAAGCTGAATGAATTTAGCACTATAGACATATATGCACATATAAAAACTAGATGTGATAGCCAAAAACGGACTTCATTTTTGTAATCAGGGAACTAATTTCCATTAAGGTCACATATTTTCCTTTATACCGCAGAATCAATGTTGACCAGTGTTAGATAGAGCAGTAGGAACTTGGAAGTGCTAGAATTCAATTTAGCTGCTTTTATGCATATTCGCAAGGGAAGGCATAAATCTTGCCAAATGATACTGAAACAGATAATTACAAGAAAATATAGATTTGACAAAGAGTTGGTGGATTCTGGAACAATATATTTTAGGAATAACAGGAGAGAGGTATGGTGGTGCTTTTTCCTCCAAGGACCACATGAAAAATATTTTTGAAGCATATATAGCAGAATAGCGTAGGAACAGAAATAGGTGTTCACCAGAGGCACATTAAGTAAGATCAAAGAAGTTACTGAAAAAATATTTGACAAAGCAAATATATGAACCAAACATTCAGGTAAATTGCAGGGATTTAATGATGCGCAAGAAAATTTGTTCCAGACGAATAAGTTTCCATTCGCAATTTGCATTATTGATTGTACTTATGTGCGCATATCAAAACTGAAGTCCATGGTAATGAGTACGTTAAAACACAGTAGAGTTCCCGAGCACAAATGCTACTGGCAGTACTATTGAAATGCTCACCAGCATAGAAGCACAGTGACCAGAACGTGTGCAATTGCTGTAAAAATTCATGTGTGTACCCAGTGCTAAAAGTTCTACATACAACACTTTGCTCTTAAGAGATGAATACTACCTATCACGACCTGATTTAAGACCTCCTGGAGGAACCCAGCAATCGATCAGTAAAGGCGAGCACGGATCTTAACATATAATAGGGGGCTTATAAAGAGTATTTATAAATTTAAATCATCGATCAGATAGAAGGTTAACATAGTTATAATACGTGTAATTATTATGAGCATTAATAATTATAATTAAATAATATAGGAATTGTTACAAATTTTAATCCTTACTAATAAATAATTGTAATATTTTATACATATACAATATTATAACCAAAATATAGGTGCAGAAAATACCTTTCTAATTTGTAGTAAGTAAAAAATATGCCACCGAAGTAATCGATAGGTTCTGCTTCTTAAGGAAATGTGAACTGAATTGGAAAGCCAGTTAAATTCTTACTTAGAATTTAATGCAGCAGAAGTCGTGTGGAATGTTTTCTCGTGAAAAGTTCTACGACTTCCTATTGCGATGATTGTTGGGCCATACCTAACCGTTCAACCTGTTCTGGTTCATCGTCCATCTGAGATAGAGTTAACAATAACCGCTTGGCGGTGGAAGTTGTCACTGTCATTACGCACAATGTAGTGGACAGTTCTCTTATATTGGGACAAATAATTCCTTTTATACCACAAAGTTTCTATAGTATTGTTTGGTTTTTCGTGCGGATCTTCCAAAATTTAAATTCACAAATGTAACTCCCTTTTAAGCACTGGATTTAGTTCTGATAGGTCTGGTTCGTAAATGGTTGCAGATTGTATGATACCATCGATACTGTTATTAAAATGATGTAAAAAGTATGGAATCAACAATTACAATTTCTTTACATGACTATCTATCAGCGGATCGCCTTATAGGCCGCTGAGAATGTGGTCTAAAAAGGAAGAAACACTTCGAACCGGTTATGGTCTTCAGGAGAATTAGGAATATTGTTGCCATGAGATGCCCTCCCACTACATCGGCAGACTGAGCCTTCTCAAAAAGACAATTGTGAGTTATCATGACAGACCTTTGAGGTTTAATGACACGTCAATCATTTGATTACACCAAGGTCGAGATTTGGGTTCTTTAGCTTTCGGAAATAATGAATAGGAATTTTAGTACTAAGTTCAGCAGCAAATGTACATTTGTATCCTGGGATCCAGCATCTTCCAGGAACGAAAAACTGCCGAGAAATGCCAAAGAACTGTACCACTGCATCTTTACCCGAGCTCGACATCACCGGAGAGCCTTCGCTGCGTCGCGTGTCATTGTCTCGCGACATCATGGACACAGTGCAGTACCGTAGGAGGGCATATTATCAGTACACCGGCGGTCGTTATCATGCGACATTCTAGATCTGGTGACGCTACCTTTCCATCAGATAACTTATTCAAGTAGTTATTTGTGATCACATTGCGCAATGGAACCCGTTCCAGACCTTCCTAAAATTAAATATGTCAAAGCAGGTACCGGGGATCGAACCCGTGACCTCCCAGCCAGCAGTCAGCAACGTTAACCTCTAGAGTAGACCAAGGAGGCGTCATAGCACTGCGTCATATCGTTCGTTATCTTGCCGAGATCGTGTAACCTGAGCGAGCCCCTTCCAAGTGTTAATGATCCCTACGAATTTCTATACTTTAATTGTTTGCCTAACTGCTGAGGGAGGCTATATGCCCTATGCGGAATAACAACTTGCTAAGAATTGCTGGTAGAGGGGGTGAGTATTAAGTGCGAAGAGCGGACAATAACACAAGTTGTGCCAAAGTTCTGTCAACGAAATGTGATTTCGGCACCCTTCCTTAGATGCTCAAACAATGGAGTATGCTTGAAGGAAAAACCACCAGGATGTGGCCGGGAAAGGGAATTTTCCGATACGGAAGAATCATTTACAAATGTAATTTATTTTATTCAACAATAATATAATTCTCATGTTTTAAGGAATTCAGCCATGAAAATGAAACTTTTGTAAAAACGGAATACAGCATATATATAATTTCAACTAGTATAAAACCTTGCCACCTTTCATATACACTAATATATAAAATCATTAAGAAGTAATTGCCAGGGCACAGGCATTTTATAAACTATCGCCTTAAGCAGTGAATAAAAGAGTATTAATAATGTTCATAAATTACAATACATTGGCTTTAAAACACAAACTCACCTGCTAAAGTAACAAACTACTAACCGAATCTAGGCCGTATACTCACTTAGCATTATAACATTAGAACCAAATGTGCTAAAGCCTCATGTTATCTGCGTCACTGGTCTACCGGTTGGAGAAAGCTTCGGACCTAACAATTTAGAACAACAAGCCAAAACTCTACTTATATCACGACTTCAAAGCCAACTCCAAAAGCAAGAGACTGGGATTAAGCCATCAGTACGGTTACATTACCGGCTTTTGCAACATTTGATAGCCCTGCCAGCCAATAACAAACAAATGCCAGTTAGCGGAACCTTCTGACGTAGACAGGTAGGAAAACAAAGGAATTATGTGCAAAGTCGGCACAGTGTGATTTGTCCCCTTTTGTAAAAAATATTTTCGGAAAATGATAAAGGAATCTGTATCCTCTTGGACCCCCTCTGTATCCCTGCCTGAGCAAAGGCGCTACAGTCGCACTTGCCGTAGGGAACGAGTTATTGAAAGGTGTTTCAGACTATTGAAATGGAGATCTTCTATTCTACTATACAAAGTGCAACAGAAGATATCCAGAATATTCCAAAAACGATTGTTGTATTTCACAATATAGTAAAGCATTTAAAAGATTTTTTTTATTCAGCTGAAGAGGGAGAAAAAGAGAAACGCACGAAATGTGCCCAGCCTTTTAAGATGTTTAAGGACGGGATTAAATCTTCTAAATCTTAGAAATGTTCTGGTTAATTGACATTTGTGAGTGAGACTACAATTATTGTTTTTTAATAAGCCTATTTGCAACAGATCTTATTTAATTGTACTCTCACACTTAAGTTTATAAATTCTTTAATTAAAGCTTTACTCTTTAGTAAAGTCATTTGCACCTGCACAGTTTCCTCCAGCTGCATTCTAGTTTCAATTGTTTAAGTATAAGAAGCCACTGCAATTCATATGTCATATCTCGTTTCCTCAGGTAGAATCGCCTTTCTCTGTTTACTGGGTGGATACGGCAGAAGTAGGTGCTGGGGATTTCATTTCTACAGCTAGAGCTCTTAAAAATGCACATCATGGCTTATATTACAAACACAGCTCGATCAAATATGTTTACATTTAATGTTTGATAACATGAACAAAATTGTTCTTGCCTGGATTTTTATTAACAAGGTTGAGAGTCCAGTAGCTACAGGAACACCCTTTTCCACTGTTTATATTTTTTGTTTCCTATGGCATTTTGACCAAACTTCCATTTTCAAATTATTTTATAGATACTTGTTTTGCATTGTACAACACTCCAACATTTTTTATACGTTTCCTCTTACACTCTTTCTGTCCTCTTATTATTTTATTATTATTTTTACTTCCATAGTAGGAAGCTGAAATTCAGTAAAAATATCTTGTTTGCTCTTAGCATCGTTACAAATTTGGCATTATTATCAATTTCACTTTCTACCTCTGAGCCACTAGATTTACTAAGGGAATTGGTGTTTGAAAGAATTATTTCACCAGTTAACCTGGTAAAAATAAAGTAGTAGTATGTATACATTAAAAATGTATTAATAAAGAGGTCACATCAATAATGAAACCTAGTTAAAAGGCAATTTGAAATCGCGTAAAACTATTGATGGGTACTGTTGAAGCGTTGATTCCCGCCGTTCCAAACAATGCAGAAGCGAAATAGCGCTACTGTAACACTTAGTAATTGCTACATTTTTACTAACAAATGCAAACAAAATCCTATTTTCGTATCCATTCATGCTCTAATATTTGCTACCTAACTGTTGCTTTTGCTAGAAAATAGTTTTCTTAAGCAATTACTTCGTTTTTATTGATCCATTACCCCAAATGTTTTTCGCAATGTTGCAAGCGCGTCAAAACTATAACCGATCAGCTGTTCGTAGCGAGGTGGTCACAGTGGAACTATACTTTTGTGCTGTTATATTTTCAGCCACATTTTCGCGTAACCTGACTGCTTTCCTGAACAGCGCAGATCAATAGACTTTTGTACTTATGAAACTAAATGTCACTAATATGAGGGAAAAGCTAGTCTTATTTTGAATGCAAACGATAAAAGAGTGCAATTAGCCATTTACAACCATGTATACAGGCTGAGCGTAAAGTAACTAGTGAGTAAAAAGGAAGAAACTTGTATATGTGCAATGCCATTTAATTGAAATTATTTTATGTGTGCATTGTAACATAGGGAATACGAATGTATACTTAAAAATTCAATGTTGGTACCTGTGGCGTCTTCTCGAACGGAAATGGAATCCATTCTTCTGGAAAAAAAATTGCATAATTGCAGTTTGAGAGGTTTTGTACAGTACACTTCATCCTTTACCTAAACCCACAGAACAAAGTCACCGGGGCTAGGTGTTAACATCAACTACCCATACTCCATTTTGCGGTCACAGTCTTCTGGTGTCAGCTCCTACACATGACGAGGTTTCCATGGGCGGAAATACAATTATTTCCTTAACACCTTACGTAGCACATGCTTTGTAAGTCAGTTTTCACCAGTTGCCTTCCGTGTTGATTTAGCTGCGATGGAACGTTTCCGCGCAATCGCCACGTTCTCAATCCGGGACATGGATGGACGGCCACTTTTTGCATCCTTAAATGAATCTATCATCAGTAGCTTTGATGTATAATTCTTTATTGTCTCTGGATGGATTGTGACATTCTTTTCCTTCACCGTACGTCACCATCTCTGAGCAAGAGCAATGGAATTGCACACTTCATAGCGTGCAGCAATCTGCGCGCTCTCTCTTTCGAAGAGACAAGACTGTCGGCCATCTTTGTTATAATTGCGCGTACATTCTCATGGCCACCGGCAGTATTACTGACGCGCGAAAGTTGAAATCCCTATTTAATGACATTTGTACATACTATTTTCATCAAGATTCTAATGATACTAAAAATTCCAGAGTCATTAATTAATGCCTAGTTACTTCCTGCCCCATCCTTTATATGCGTTGTGTAAAAAAGTGGACTTATGCTATTATTTCAATTTCAATGCCCAGTCCAATTTCAAAGGCAGTTTTTAGATACATACTATTAAGATGCTGCTTAAAATATGCGAAATTATCAGTATTTTTTTAAATAGCATAGTTCCTGTTACGTGCACTCAAAGGAAACACATTATTTCACGTCACATTCGAATTTTGAGAACAATAAACTGATAGCTTTGTTACTGCCTGTTTTTGTTCTGATAGGAGCCATAAAGGAAAAACATATTTTTTGTTAAAGTTCAGTTCTGTGGCAGAAGTAGCAATTTCTGAAAATGGCAATGATTCTTCTTTATAATATATGAGGCACATTTGCAAGTCGGTTGCTTACCCCCTCCCCCAGACATCTTCAGTATCCAGCACCCGGAATTCACGGCCTTAACAAACTTAACCTATTTAAAACTAAACTTCTACAAATTAAATCATTGAATTTTGTACTCATTATTCTTACAGAATTAACTTATTTTGTTCAAAGTAATCAGGATTTAAAATGGTGAAGTGTTGAAGACGGGAAGGGCATTTGGCCGGAAGGCGGCCGATTTGTGAATGAAATGTTTTTAATTTGTCACACAGTAAGTAAAACATTATTTTGGTTGCCAAAAGTACCGGAACAGGAATTGGACCCTGAAATACGCTGTACCTCATGTGTAGCTCAATTAACTGGTTAAAAGGAACCTTTCAAATGCCTTTTTCAGTTCCGATAGCATTGCGGAAATATAAGAACCATTGCTTGGCTAATACAGGGTCATGAGGTTAAACGAGTAGCATAAGTTCTTCATGCAAGGTCAGATATCCGAGTATAAGGCAGTGTAGAAAATCCGTGTTGCTGTTCAGTTGTGAATGCGTGAGTAATTATGCAATTTCCTACGGAACAGAGTTTTCATTTGTTGCAACTTTATAAAACACGAATTACCTGCTATGAGTCGTACAGCATTTCTGGAAAGTTTTCCTGCAACTGATCCGCCCAACAAAAATATAGCTCATTAAATAGTCAACAAAATTTAATTAGTACCGATATGGGGCCGGAAAAAGCAAAAGACGTCACGTTTTAACGGAGGAAAATTTTGATGATATGGTGGAACTTTAGCCATGGAAGTCTCTCTCAGCACATAAAAAAACAAAATTACAGAAAATTCGGCCTTACAGAACAACAGAAGTGTGAACATCAAAGACAAGGACCTTCTGAGGAAAATACATTTTTGCACTTGGTTTCTCGTGTCCTTACGTGGCGGCAACGTAAAACTGCAATTAGTGTTGTTTCATGTGCAAACAATAGCTTCTGGGCAACACAAAATCCAATATTCTTGCATGAAAGTCCGCTGCATGATTTTAAGGTCGACTTGTAGTGTACTGAGAGTGCGACCGGAATAAATGGTCTTTTAACTTTCACGAAAACAGTGTTGAACGATACCAAGCATAAATTTTGTAACTGATTTCCCCCTCAGTTGACTAACGAACGGTGTTTCAGCAAGACGGGAGTAAAGTTCATGTAACTTGGCATTTCTTTGGTTGCAATTGCTGACGCATGTATGACAGAGTAATTAGTGTATGGTTGTGGTCCTCATAATATACAAACCTAACTTACTATTATTATTGTCATGATTATTATTATTATTATTATTATTATTTGTGGGGCGCTTTATAAATAAAGTGTATAAATAAAACATCAACGAACATTAGATAAACTCTAGGTAGGTAACATTCACAATTGACAACATGGCACCCAACAAGTTTTTCTCTTAACGTTGAAATGATTTTGAGCTGCTTTTTCTATTATTGTGTTGAAGTTTCTGGAGCTCGAGCATAAACCAGAAGGATAGCAATTGTTGATATATTCCGAAAAACTATTGCTCTATATAATGGGAACAAATATTCATCCCTGCAACTGATGCAATCACATGAAAACGTGAAACTTTCATTGTATTGATACATATGTGGAGACTTGAAAATAATTTCTCTCTTATATTAAAACTTGCATAAAATGAATATTGCTGCGCCTTGGGTAAGTGGGGTAGCAGAGAAAAAGAAACCATAAAAAATAGCTAGGCATAAAGAAAGTAGTCCATTCCATGACAGGAAAAGTGCATGAGCCATTTATTAGATCTGAAAAAATGTTACTGCTCCATTAGACATCAAACTAGGTGTGATTAAGAATCCTAATGCAATGAATTTCAATTCCCGAAAAATAAGTATCAAAAAATAAGTGAAATGGCACTAATGGAATATTTACTGGCCTTAAGCAGAAAATTGATGAAAGAAAAGTTTATTAATGTGTTAATCGGTCGAATAGTCGTCTTTCAGAAAAGTGATAACGAATTTTCTAGGAAACTACTGGTCAGAGAATTACAGAAATTGTAATAAACCTGAATCAAAACTGCAAAGTGATGAAATGTAATATATCTCTAATTCACTTCTTAAACTCGTGGTTTTTCCCCTGAAAACCTCGGCATTGTGAGCGATGAAGGTGGGCACCATTTGCTGAAATGGAAATACTCTATTAGGGAAATGAACCCTAAATATGTTGGCAAACTACTGTTGGACCCTCAAAGGCATTAAACTCAGCAAAGTGAAGCCAAAAATCTAGCTTACTACATTTTTGGTAAATATATATATATAGTTTTAGCTTAGACCGGAAATAAAAATTATGGTTTTGAAACTCGTGGAAATACTCAAAAACTCGGGATATGTTTTGCAAACAAATTTTAAAGCAGGACAAAAATATCAATAAGAATCACTCATTCTTTCACTTTTAATTTTGCTGACCAGAGTAATTTGCTATATGCTATAAATGTACTTCTGCTATGATAACGGAATTAAGTTTTGCATTTGCACATTTTAATTAATTTAATAAATTTAAGTTATTTTGCAACTCATTTTTTTTACACATACTGTATTGCGTAATACATTTAAGAACCTTGATATGTATTTAAATGACTGTGAACATCAATTTATGTTTTGTAGTTCACTTATGTACTTGATAGTAATTTTTCAAAATAAACTCAGCGCATCATTGTCTGCTTTACATGCTATTTTAAACAGCTACACTCTGAAAGCTCATTTAAAAATTGGAATATCATGTACAATATTTTGATCATTGCGAGATCTAAGACAGGGAGTTACATTTTCTTCAAAATGCGGAATGAATTAACGTGGAATGATTTGCCAAAAGTTTCCCATTTACATTTCTCAAAAAGCGGAATGAATTAACATGAAATTACTCTGCTACCAAAATTTCCCCATTTCTAGCCATTTAACATTCCGAATTCCTATGATAATGGAAGTAAAGGTTTTCAGATTAATTTCCCTTCCTCCTTCCCCAATCTTTGTCGCACATCGCCTACAATGTCACTAGCATCAATAGCCGCTGCTTCCCTAGTTCACCCGTAAGGGATAGTTTCCAAATTATATCGTATATCTTCTACATGGATAGGACAGTTCACAGTAACTTTAATCCCTAAATTTTCATCCGTTTTACTAAAACTAGAATCTAATTTCTATCCATAATAACGCTTTAGTCGACTGAAACAACCCGTAATAAAAACAATTCTTTAATATAATGCACTCCCGAGGAACATTAAAAATAAATTACTGAGTGCTGTAATATCCATGAGATTGAACATCGGGACATATTACGAATGTGTAACCACAAGCCTATTTAGCATTCGTAATGCTTTTTTCTTGCATGGGCTTCTTACTCGATTATAACAAGTGTTAATATGTTTATCCTCTTAACTTTACTGCTTAGCTGCCACACAACCACAGTAGTTTTGTTTGTGCACAAAGTGTGCCTAATTTCGACGGTTGCTTGGGGATCTGGTTCTAGCACAGAATCACACGCTCTCTAACATTAACAGACAGAATAGGGAACAAGAGAGTAGCAAAATAGGATTTTTCGGGTTTTTGACATTAAGTATTTTTTAAAATCTTTTTCACTTGAAAACTTAATGTTTTATCCAATGGTAATTACATTTTATTGGTCATAATAGAGCACAGTTTTTTAGATTTTTGGTCAGGCTCATTGTTTGTTATTGAGCAACACTTTAGTCCTATATTTTTATTCCTTTTTTAACTTTCTATTGTCAAAATGACTTTTTAATAATAGCAATGTTTTCTGATCTTTCTCTGTGTATTTTAATAAACATGAATTGGTCTCACCTCTCCACCGGGACAGAAGCAAATACCCTACTACTTCCTTATTCCCCCAATGTTTTTTTTTTTTTTCCAATTTATCTATATTCACGATACTCTTCTTTTATGAACATTTACTGCACTCATTTTATACTCCTTAGTTGATGTTCTACACTTTCATTTTCTGAAGAATGCAAAATCACACATGTTTTCAATATTCCCCACCTGATCTATATATCATTTTCTTACGTTAATCCACTATTTTCCAGAGTAGCCAGCTGATACACATTACTAGGGGAAGTACAACCTAATCAAGCGAAGTTTACCAATGAAAGTCGCTAAATGAAACGTCATAAGGCGTACAATTTAAAATTATTGTTCATTCGCACGCGTGTTTGCGAATCTTGAAATATGTCCCCGAGTTTAGGTTTAAGTTTTACGAGGAGCCCTGTAATAATAAGTATCTGCTTGCCTTAGGTTAGATTGGATTAGGTGTTGGCTTAGTTTGCTATAGCAAAGCCATATTTGAGAGGTATTCGACACAGCCATTGTGCATTCTAGTGCAATTTATTCCTGTTGACAACAGTGACGTCACCACCATCCCGACCACTCAAATGCTATTTTTTTTTGTTTGCCGTCGAAATCTGCTATAAATTTAATTTGGGGGGGGGGGGTTCAGGGGTGGGTTACTTTCAACCAGCTCACATCTTCTCGTGCTGAATTCTGCTACATTTTTTTGCAACTTTCCATTCAGTTTTTCATACTATTGGGCGAATATGGGTGTTTTAACTATCTTACAATTCTAAAAATTGTTTACGTTAAGCAGAAGAAGTAGCAAGTAGATTTTTTTTAATAGTGTTTAACGCCCGTTTTAACTACTGAGGCTTTAAGGAAGGAAGCTTTCCAGGTCTCTAGTTTAGGGCACCTCCACTTTATTTTCCATTAATGGGTACTGAGGAAAACCTAAAAAAAAAAAAAAAAAAAAAAACCTCACTCAGGGAGGACGGTTCTGGTGCGAATCGAATCCCAGACCTCCAGCTCACGAGTCCGCGCCTGAACTACCTCGGTTACCAAAATAAATCTGCATAAGTAGTATACGTTTTTGGAAATTTTAACCTGCCTATAGTTAATACAACGTACATTAATATATGCAACGTACTGTGGAGTTAAACTGGAAGCTCAGAAAAGCTATGATGTGCAGCACGACAGTAAGAGCAACATTGTAGCTGTAGGAAATCCACCTTCATGTATGCCGGTCATTCATCCCTGTTACTTTTACTTAATTTTTTTTATGTTGTGTACTTTGACATGACGAGGTACAGTGACTTGTTCAGGAATGTTACACCGCTCGTGTGGCTTTTCAACAGCACCTGGATATGCCAAACATGAAGCTGTTGGGCGCAGGCAAGCAGTAAATTCTGTTTGAATGTCACATCTTGCTATGAATTCTCTAAGTTTCACATGCTTATTGCAATTTTCACGAACAGTAGTATATAATGACTGAGATAAAGGAGATGTTGAAGTTGCCCAACATCGTTGTCTATATATAAATTTTCAGTTGAATGCGAGGTCTTCTTGTTGTAATTGTTGATTACAGTTTTATATGTTTGAATGTTTGATGTTTAACATTTCCTAACTTAATAACGAATTAATAAAATATAATTGAACAAATTCATATACTTCATTTTAGGTCACTACATATCGTAAACTTGTTACTTTATATTAGTTTGTCTGCTTACAAATGCATACAATTAGTAGAGATTTAATTTTAAATTACTGCGTGCTGAACATTTACAAACTTTGTGTTCTGTTTAATATCGCTGACGTGTATTTACAAATATCACAGGGTGCCCCCTCACCCAATATATAAGAGAAGTCGGCGCATGTGTTCAGGCCTGAAGGAAGAAAAAACCGTAAGTATATTTCAGCAACGCTCCCATATTAATTCCTCCACTAACATTTTTTCTCTCTTAGCAACAGTTTTACTTTAGACCACTCAAGCTCAATGGGGTTCAGTCACACACGTATCTGGGCAAACTTAATACTTCATGGCCATATACTTTTAATATTTCATCATGCGAAACACTTTCTTGCCGTTTGTAGATCTTCGTGTATATGTAGAGTTTATTTTTCTCATGTCTGTTAATGAACGAGGAACGTTATTTTGCAGCCATAATTTCACCTCTTCTTTTACGGCGTATTTTGAAAAGGGTTTATTTTCCTTAATATTGCGGTGCATTATCCATAACCACAATACACTCCTCTGGAAGGTAGGCAGGAAACTGATTGTTAAACCGAAACTCAAAGGCTTCTGAAATTTATTAGAACATGATAATCTTTCGAGCTTTTGTATGTTTGAAAAATTAACAATGAGCTCTTCGCAAACACCGTTTTGGATACTGCATGAAGTCGCGGGTTCAAAACCGGCGAGGATCGATGGATTTTTTCGGGCGTAAAAATCCTAAGTATGGTTTCCTTCGGAAGGGAAGTTAAGCCGTAGGTCCCATGTCGTACATTTACGGCACGAAAATGAACCTCACGCCTGAAAGAAGGGGCCTCTGAGCAAAATTTGTCGGCAGTTTCACGCCCGGAATTGAATGGGAGGCTGATGACTTGAGATGTTAAAGGGCGTCCATAAATAAAACGAACCCCCTCCAAAAAAAAAGATACTGCATGCACGACAATGAAACGGTTACGGAAATTCGGCTTAGTCAATACGCATGGTTGACTTTCATTTTGCCAGTATTCTAATCGTTAAATTATTGTCCATCCAAGTATATATTAAAAGTAAAACAAAACTCTTGGAATAATGTAATTAAAACAGCAAGAACCAGAGAAGGCAGAAATACTCGTAGATATAATATTGTCCTATTATATTTTATACACAATATTATGTTTTTTCCCTAAGCGGAGAATTGCTTTCAGATGCAGCGCCATTCTATTAATGCTTGGCTTTTCAATTAATATTTTCCTTTAATTTTGGCACTTTTTCCATTTGTGGCTCATTTATTTAAGAACTCGTCTCAGAGAATGAATACTTACGGAAATGTAATTCCTTCATTTTCGAATATCATATAACATTTGGACATGTAGGAACTCCCTTTCTCTCTAAATAAAATTCGTCTCTGCAGCAGCAAATCCCATTCTTGTGAAAAACATTGGAATTCACTTTTGTACGCTCCGGTCTATTTCCTGGATTAGAGAGAGAAGACTCGCCGGTTTCAACCGCTTCTCTTCTTACCCTGGTACTTGTTCTCACTGGTGCATCGGTATAATGGGATATACGTAAGTTTGTTTTAAGTTTATTGCCTAGACTCATCACGTGCAGCTATCAATATTCTCCATTCCTTTACTATGTATAATTTTCCCTTCCCGTCGCTGTTGTGGTACATACATTATTTGCGTATATATAAATAAATAAATAATTAGGTCAATATATATGTAACACTATACACTAACACTTAATTAAACGTGCAATTTAAAACTTCCAACTATTCACTCTATTCTGCTTTCGTTAACGAAATGAGAACGAACCGCCGTAAATATATGAATAGATGATGCACATGTAGGACGTAATATATTTACTTGGCAGATAAAGCACTCCTTTTCTCCGCATACATCGCTAGTTATCTCTCCAGATACGATAGACCCTCTCATCTATCCCGGTCAAAATAATTTGCTAACTTAACGAGACTTTTCCTTGCAACCAGGCTGCGGATAAACTCCCCTGTAGACAGTATCCAGAAATAGAAATATCAGATGCAAGGCAAAGCTCCCCTTTAGACGCTTTATTTATTTATTTTTAACATATAAATGTGTTAAGCAATAGTTATATGAAATTAAGCGCTGAAGTTTTGGAGGGTTGCGCAAACTAGCAACCTCCTAAAGAAGCAATGCAAACTCTTCTTCTTGGAAGTTATTTCTCTCAACCTCCCAACCTGAAGTATGCATAGGTAAAAATGAGCTTTGAAACGATTTCGGTCCTGCTCACTAGCAAGCAAATGCTTGCTAAACCACATCATTTCAATAAATTTTTCATTTCATTAAATTTTCCGGAAACACTTGATCACTGATGTGCAGATGAATGTCCTGGCCTAATATGTCATTGCGCCTGACCGAGATTGAAGCTACCAATTCTTGCTCGTGATCTGTAACATTTTCCGACGTTGTTCAGAAATGTCCCATCTAGAATTGACCAAAACCCCTTCTGCTCCCGCTCAACCGCTCACAATTTGGGCGAATCCTTTCAGACCCGCACGATGATAACAGATAAGAATTTCGGAAGATGTTTTCTTTTAGGTATTATTATAGTTTATGATGTAAAGAAGTATTAAATAAACATTAGTGCTTAATTGTAAAAGTGAATGTTCGCTGCAACAAAAACCCGGGGTGCACAATTACTGCTGTTAAATATAGATCGCAATCTTCTAAAATCTTAATAACTAGAAGTAACACATACGTTCGTGGGTGAACATACTCGGCAGAAACGCAGAGAACATTTTATAAAAATATTGTATCACACGTATAATCTTCTTGTTCTCATAGTAGCAAACTTGTCGATGACCCTTTGAATAAAGTTTGGAATTTGCAATTGCTAACCGGTCCAGCGTATTTCTTGCTTTAGTATGTTTTAATTTTCTAAAGTAATAATGTTAAAAATGTGTTTTCATGTAAAGAATCTAGTATTTAATCATACGAGGTGGTATCCACAATATTCGGGACTGGTGCAGCCATCTCGACAGTAGTTGCAGTAGAGTTTTGTACCGCTAGGTGGCAAAACTAGCACATCTAATGAGTGAGTGTTTAAATCTTCATGCAGCTGGGTAGGTGTGTTGACATTCTATAGTACTTTTCATATACTCTGTGTAGTGTGTGGCTATTATACGATGGATCCAACATTTGAGCAGAC
Organism: Metallyticus violacea; assembly: GCA_030762175.1. Classification (NCBI taxonomy): domain Eukaryota; kingdom Metazoa; phylum Arthropoda; class Insecta; order Mantodea; family Metallyticidae; genus Metallyticus; species Metallyticus violacea. Next base: position 390,130,923 of record CM060846.1, read on the forward strand.
AGTGTGCATCAAATTCTGTGCAAATCTCGGGAAAAGTGCTACGGAGACACTCGCAATGATTCAAAAAGTATTTGGGGGACAACGCATGAGCCGTACACGTGTGTTTGAGTGGCATGCTCGGTTCAGGGCCGGCCGTACAGCTATTGTTACCAAAGTTCAAAACCTCGTTCGTGAGGGTCGATGTCGAACCATTAAAGACCTTGCTCATGAAATGGGAATTGATTATGGGACGTGTCATCCAATTTTAGCTAATGAATTGGGCATGCATCGTGTCGCCGCAAAATTTGTGCCAAGGTTCCTGTCTTGCTGATCAGAAGGCGCGTGTTGAAGTTTGCACGGAGCTTCGTCAGGCCGTATCCGATGGCCCAATCTTGTCCAGGGTCATCACCGGTGACGAGAGTTGGATGTACGCTTATGACCCTGAGCAACAATCCTCCCAGTGGAATAGCCCGAACTCACCAAGACTAATAAAAGCGAGACAAGTGAATAGCAAAGTCAAGAGCATGCTCCTCGTTTTCTTTGATACCAAGGGGATTGTGCACAAAGAATTCGTCCCATCAAATGAAACAGTGAATTTCAGCTACTACTGTGACGTTTTGCGACGGCTCCGTGAAAATGTGCGGAGACGACGGCCCGAACTTTGGCGACAAGGGAATTAGCCGTTGCATCGCGATAATGCGTCCTGTCACAATTCCTTGTCACCAGGAGCTTTTTGACGAAAAATAACATGACGGTGATCCCCCACTCAGATAATCGCCTGATTTGGCACCCTACGACTTCACTCTATTCCTCAAACTGAAAATGAAGTTGAAAGAACGTCGGTTCGACACAACTGAGAGGATTAAAAAAGAAACGCTGTCTGTGCTAAACCCCCTCAAAGAACATGACTTCCAAGATGCACTTGGAAAATGGCAGAATCGCTGGGACCTGTGTATACGTGTGGAAGGGAACTTCGAAGGTGACGATGGTCATTAGTTTCAAAGTAAGTTTTTGATCAGATGGCAGCACCAGTCCCGAATATTCCGGATACCACCTTGTATTATCCCAATGTTTTTGTTAATAATGCATATTGCTATAAAATCAGGGCTTTAACCACACTGTACTGTCATAGTATGTTCTACTTTCCAAAAGTAACAATGCTAAAATGTGTTTTGTGTGCGTTTAGTCATATTTTCTCAGTATTTTTGCTTTTAATGCGTAGTTCTACAAGTCAGGTTTTTAACCAAAATGTACTATCATACTATGTTCAATTTTTAATTGCTTAAAATATGTTTTATGTGCCTTTAATCATATTTTCCCAGTGTGTTTTGCTTTTAATGCATATCAATTTGGCTATAATGTAGTGATTTTACATGGTATCAGTACGGTGTATTAAACGAAGGACTAATGTATAACATTAGCATATCAAAAGGGGTGTCAACATTTGCAAGTGAATATTAGTAACTCAAAACTGCAAAATGATGCACTTAAATGATAATTTTAATGTGTATAAATTAATAATTCATTCAAAGATATAAGGCGAAATAGAAATTAAGTGTTTTAAATCATTATAACCATACAGCTGTATTTAATGATCTCTGGCTTTGTTTTTCACCCTGTTTTCTCCAAATAGGCTACGTTTACTGAATAAGAGTAATTCTAAACTGAAAAAAGATGTATATAAGCTATACTTTCAATTTCCGTAAATGAATAATTCATTCAAAGATACCTGCTGGAATAGTGGTTTAAATCACGAATCTAAATTAAAAGTATTCTTGTATTTATCGATCTATGCTGCGCTTCTATGTCCTGTAATAAATAATTTGGTTTTTAAAGATCGTTATTTCTTTTACCACGTGAATGAAACCTGGAAAAATTTAATGCTCTTATTCCATGTAATTGTTCAACTGAATGTTACACAGTAAAACTGTACTCCGGGTGTTCACACAAAATAATGCGTTTTCACTGATTTTACAGCAAAGATAGCTCTACTATATTTTTTAAAATATTTTTATTGACGTAGCACTCATATATACAAGCACAGCTTCTCATCCGTCTCATCATACTAAGCACTCTCTCCGTCAAAGGACCATGTCATTGGTGCTTAAAAAAAAATCCACGTGGTTTATTTCGTGCAATATTACTGACATTAAAATATATACTTTTGGTTCATTTAATTTGCGTATCCATCATCTCTGTTAATATCACCGCACAATTTCGTAAGAAGTGTGATTCCAAACTTGATACTGCTTCGGTTGGCATCGAACCCCTATTCAGGCACCAGATATAGCCTAAGGCTACTATCCTCCCCCGTTTCACCTGCCACGGAATCCTTGGCGTTAACAAATCTAAATCAAACATGTTATTCTACCGACCTGATTTACCAAGCACATTAATGACACGATAATTCGCTGTTGAGCGTTTGCTAAGAAGTAATGTTTTCAACTAAGGCGTTGCTACGAATTCTCACATATATATCTTAGCTGGCACATCTACATAAATTGCATTCTGCTTTGAAACATGGGAAAATTCCACATACTTGTCATCACTAAACTCACTTTCAAAAAACGCCCCGAGAGGCCGAGGTCGTTAAGGCGCGGACTCGTGAGCGGGAGGTCTAGGGTTGGAATCCCGCCAGGACCGTCCTCCCTTATAGATTTTTTCCTGGTTTTCCTCAGTCATATATGACAAATGCCCGGGAGGTACCCTAAACTTAGGCCTGGAACGTTTCCCAAATTAAAAAACCCCTTCCCAATATATTTTGTTTCATGTATCATCGCCTGTGATGCCGCACTAGTAAAAACGTGCGTTAAAACACTATTAAAAACTTTAAAAAATACCCCCTTGATTCTGAATATTTGTTATGAAGGTGAAAACTAAAGGCTTTTTACACTCCAAAACACGTATTCCGTACCATAAATGTTAAAAGTAGCATAACGTGTAAAAATGTTCAGAAGTTGTTATTTTGCAAGTAATATTGTAACACAATTACTACGACGAATGGAACGAGAAAAAATTTACATCACTTAGCTCTAGCAACATAAGCACTTATTTTTGGTAAATGTGGGTTCACTTTCTATTATGTCGGTTCTGGTGGTATAGTGGTTACCATACTTGACTCCTAAACCCAATCGCGGGTTTGATCCGATGTATTTTTTTGGCCATAAAATCCTAAGTATGGCTTCCTTCGGAAGGGAAGTAAAGTCGTGGGTCCCATGCCGTATATTTATGGCACGATAAAGAACCTCAAGCCTAAAAAAGGAGGTGTCTGAGCAAAATATGTCGGCCGTTTCACGCCCTGATTTGAATGGGACGCTGGTGACCTCATTCTGTGTGCATCCCAAAAAAACCGTGGTCATCAGCTTGTCGGCCGATTTCACCGTCTGTGCCTTCTTCGGAGCCGGTTCGCCTTCAAAAACCCACTCTTTCAATTGTTTCTTTGTCTCTGGAGTGTAGTAGTGTATTCACAGTTGTGTATCGACTCAGAAATTTGCGAGGATTGCGACGAAAAAGCGCCGAATCAGCCTCCGAATGGATTACACAATTGCGTTTATTCTGCACGGAGAGCAAACGCGGCACCTATCTTGCCATGATTTTTGTCAGATCCCAAATTTTCCTGAAAAATTCAAAACACTCTACCTTGTGATATGCCCGTGGCCTCTGCTATTTCGCGAACTTTGTTTCGTGAATTGCTCAAAACCATATGGTGGATTTTGTCAGTCAGATCGGAGGAATTCACTTGCACTGGACGTCCCGAACGATATCATCATTTGTGGATGTACGCCATGTTTAAACTCATTTACCCAATTGTAAACAGTCCAAACACAGGAGCACATGTACCATAAACTTCAACCAACAGGGCTTTGATCTCTTTCGATGTTAAGCCTTTTAAATAGAAGTGTTTAATCACCGCATGAAACTCGTTTTTTTTCCCCATCTTTCTAAATAAACACAAGTTTGTTGCGTTAATCGTCTATGACAAAGAAACTATGTGATGGTGTTGGGTAACTGCATACTGCCTATTTCGCAAATGTAGAATACATCGAAACTGTCTTATACACACACTAATTATTATATTATATTATATTAATGCACACTAAAAAGAGACAAAACGGGAAAAAAAAACATGTCCAAAATTATAATAATTGTATGACTGTAAAGTGGAATCTCTCCACTGATGATCTGCAAATCTGCTTCAACGAAAACAGAGAATAGAAAAATAAAAGTATAATAAATAATTAGTTTTTTCTTAAGAGTTTTCATCTTAGCAAGAGAGAGAGAGAGAGAATCCCACGATGTCTTAAACTGCTATGCCTGATTAGCAACACGCGAGTGCACATAAGATGTCCACTATTCTCGAATATTGTCTTACGTTCAACAATTCGTTGATATCTGTCGTTGATTTTCATCGTTAGATGTGTGTTGTAGTACGTTTTTGCATTTAGAACAGCGCTTTTGTAATTTTAGTGTAGGTTTATTAGTGATTCGAGCGTAATTCAGAATTTTTTTGGAAACTTATTATATAATTACAACTTAAAACTTCGTTTATTCTTCTCAAGGTACTCGCCCTCATCATCCATATTTAGAAGCACTGCCGCCATTCATAAATCCACGTTGGTTGCCAGAGTGACATTGTAGTGGTTCAACAGGATCCCTCATTAATTCGGTTCTTGTCCGCTTTTCCCAGAAGCGAATACTTTTTGTCTTAAGTGACCCTTTGTTAAAGTCACCATTTTTTCCCCAGTACTTTCTACTTCACTTTCTCAGGCAGGTTGTCATCAGGAAGACTCAGACCGGTGTATGAAGCTGTCACTTCTGATTATATTGGGAAATCCAGATCTCATCATTTGTTATGATCTCATAAGGGAACACGGAGTTCATTTGTCGGCACTGGTGGTCTAGTGGTAGACCCAAGATCGCGGGTTCAATCCCGGCCAGGGTCGGTGGATTTTTTCCGGTAAGTATGGTTTCCTTCGGAAGGGAAGTAAACCCGTGGGTGCCGTGTTAATTTCAAGAACCTCTGAAAGAAGAGACCTCTCAGAAAAAATTTATCGGCCGTTTCACGCCCTGAATTGAATGGGACGCTGATTATGTGAGATGTTAAAGAGTGTCTGTAAATAAGCTAATAAACTAACGGAGCTCATCTCAAACTTTGCACCTAAATATGTAAATGCAAAGTATTGGACACCTATTCGAATAAAAAAAGCATGAACGGTTACTACTTGTAATGTTCCATTAGAAAGCACAGCGCCTACAAGGTGGCAGCAGTTACAGCCTTCCTTCTGGTACCCGCTTACCTTCTGTCCCCTCTCGATCCTTCCCAACCAACTGATATGACCTGTTTTAGTAATGTCTCGTGCTGCGACTTTAAAGCCTGTCTTTAAAACGCTCGCCCGTTTTTTATGCAATGTTCTAGTTCATGTACGTATAACGCAAGTGATTGCCCTAAATTGCATTATTAAAACAAAAATGTTTGCACCACTCATATAGAAACAAAACAATCACGTAGCAGTTTCGTTCTCTTTGCTTTTGTTTATTTTGGGAATGAGGAACTTTGAGGACCGTGTAAAAATATGGTTTTTGTAGCAAACCCGAATATTTTATTAGATAACTGATAATAGGAGAACAAAACTGCAAATGAATAAACTACTGTAGTGTAAAATGACGTCTTTATTGAATAGAACAAAAGAAAGTTCTCGGTCGCAATTAATACATATTTCAGTTAAACTCAAGTAAAAAAATTTCCATTGGCGTAAAAAGAATTTGTCCAGAGGTTGAAGTTATGCTGGTAAGAATTTTAAAAAGGTTAGTTCACCCCTTGGAATGTATATAACCTGGGTCGTTGCATGCATTTCTGGAATCCAACATTAGTACACACTTATTTGCCAAAATGGGGTAAAATATTTGCTGATATTACCATTTGCCTGTTCCCCCCATTTAAAGCCTTGTATATAGCTTTATTTCTATAGGACTGAAGACACCCGTTGGTTCTTGCAGCACAGTTAATGGTTTTGGTAGAACTCAATATATACTTATTGTGGACATAATGGTGTAATAGTGGATGAAGAGCATTGGCTGACTGGTACATGGTTTCTTGGTTCTTCTCTCCACTAAAAGAAAGTTTGCACTTGATTTTAATTTCCTTTTCAAACCAAATGCAGCCGATATTACAGAAGGAAAATGATGTACAAATGCTTTCTTTGTATTTTCTACATAGATGTGTGCTGATTGCTGCTGTTCTGCTTTAGTAAGTTCTTGAATTTGAAGCTATAAAATCATCTCTTGCTGATATAGCTTTTGAGATTTCAAAGGCCCATAATTTAAAATCTTCATCACATACATTTTGTTTCAGTTGACTGGCCTTTACAAAGCGTGAAAACAGTTTGTCATACAACTACCTTTCCCCCCCCCCCCCACTGGATTTTCTTTTTCGTCTGTGTCTGTGTACTATGACTAGTAAATATCTTCTTTTCCTACCTAAATTTAGCCAAAACCTTACAGCTTACTTTTGTAGTCGCTGTTGATATTTTCTTCTTGTTTCTCCCCTGGACTTGGTTAATAGCTTGACTTTAAAGATTTACATGGTGACGTGTCTGATATTTGGACAGAGTGTAACTAAATCTTCATATGAAGTATTATGTCACCCTCTTCATTTCTTAATGCTTCTTTCGCATAATCTAGAAACACTTGAACAGACACTACTCCTAAAGGATTATCATCGTTAACCTTTATTATGCACTCCATCAACTGCAGTTCTTCCTTATTTATTTCATTTGTCTCAGAAAACTTTTTATACGAAAATAGCCTGCTACAATTCAGGAAAAGTTCATAGGATTCAGCATTTGTGCAGAACCACTCATTCTGAGCATCTATAACAATCACTCACTGTCTGATAACAAACGCTGATGGAACACAAAATGCAGTACCAGCACGCTCGCAAACAATAGCCAAGGTCATTGCAATATCAGCTGGCGCGAGTATTTGTTCTAGCTTTAATTTCACACGCATTTTATCTGTATAAGAAGCTAATAGTTTGCAGTTATATATTTGCTGTTAATATCTGTGTGAAAATTTTGATATAAGACTTCCAGATGAGCTTCCTGATAGTTCCCTTGTCAAAAATACTCCGAGAGTTACCGTATTCAAAGCGTTGAATAGTTTCTTGGAATAATTGAACTCGAGTAACCTTTTGCGCTTTTGTGACTAAACTTTGCCAACTCGAAGATAGTGGGCAAAATTTATCTCTCAATCCCCTTCCAATCTTAAAGGATAACTGATAGTCCTGATAAGACACACAGGAATCGCATCATTCTGTTCACAGTATCATCTTCAAAACCTACGGTTCCTCTTTGGCACTAATTGAAAGCAGCTGCATGAGAAGGACCAAAGTTTCCAAAAGACTACGTAAATGGTTGTCGCTCGAAAATGCTCTTTCCAGTCCCATGGAATTACAACATTTCAACCTCTGCGGCAGGAAACTGTAGGATGGTTTACTACATTCCACAGTTTTTATCTTTCTGTTATTCAAATGGCTCTCGCAGTTATCGCAGTAACCGCAAAGGAACTAGTAGCGAGGCATCTGAAAAGAGTGAAGGGCAGAGAAACTTTGCTATTTTATGTTTTCCCCTGATTTACGACAACTTCCTCCTTTAAATGGTATAATGAATTTAATTATTTCTTCCAAAAGATATTACACATCGTGTCTTTTCATATGCGTTTTTCAATTGAGCACTGTTGCAGGTAACGTTGGACTGCCCATTGTGGGAACACATGCTGAGACGTTATTTATTTGCAATTCGCAAGCGATTGCTAACTTATGAAGAAGAGTGACTTAACGTTCTCTTTTTCAGGACGTTCAAACTTTAATTCAAAAGTTATACAATCAGAAATAATCTAAAGGTCTTGTGCACAGAAAGCGGGAAGATTCTAATGCCACGTTGTTTGCAATCATTTTAATTGCGAACAATGAATACCTCAGCACGCGTTTGTACCAGTGTCACCTGCCGACAAGTTGTGGCACATTATATTGATATTCCGAAATACAGCTATTGTGCATATAGTAAACTTAGCCATTGTGCTGTCTATTCTCAGAGTTAATAGCTTTATTGTTACCATTTTTTGCTTTCAATTAATACCCATTGTGTTTAATTTTCTGTAATACTTCTTCCCGTTCAATATTTCCAGCAAATGGGTTATTTGTAACTAAGTAACTCCCTTGTATGATGGTAGTAGGGCAAGCTGCACAGGCAGTGAGTGTCATGATGTCTCAGCTGGATGTTGACTGTGAGTTCTGCCTGCCTACAAGAAAACCAGATGTCTGGTATGAGCGCCGATTCGTTCATGAATAGTTCTAACTAGGGATGGGAACTTAACTACCGCTTTTCAAGCTTTAAGGTGAGAAGGAGATATATATATAGGAAGGAGCGCGCGCGCGCGTGTGTAATGTTGGGTAAAACAATTCCACATAATACAAGAATGGATACACTATTCCTCATTCTTGTTAAAGTGAACAATTTTAAACATAATTCTTAATTTTTTTACCTGCCACTGAAATTGAGGTAGGGAATGTTCTATCCCTCACGATCTTATCGGTACATGTTTTATGATTTTGTTTCCTCCTAATTTCGTTATATCTTCATTCATGTTGTAACGCAAGCTTGGAAAATCCCAGATTAAAAAAAAAAAATTCCCAATCGCATCCCAATTTCTTTGTAAAACACATTTTTTATATCTACAGCACATATTTGTACAACCTATAGCAAGGATGACCAAATTGATTTTGATAGTTACATTTTATCTACAGTTCCATCAATGTACCTCACAAATTAAAAGTTTTCCTTCAAACATTTTCACAATCAGCCATTAACAACAGGTGCAGTAAGAGTAGTTGAAAAGTTCTCATATGTTCAGCCGGTCTTTGCTTGCGTAGACTCACGGGGGCTCAAGCGCTTACCATTTTAAAACTTAATTACACCTTATTAAAACAGAATCAGCTACCTACCTTCCTTACAGTATGTTCTGGAAATGTTGCCCATTTTCCCTGACACAATCCATATCTAAGGAAAGGAAATTATCACTGGTTCGCACCAGTTCCCCATTACGAATGGACTTCATTTCGAACGTTTAAGTTCCTCCAGTATGTGAGAATTAGCTGAATATACTATATTTATTAATATTCTCCAAAGATAAATATCACAAGCCGCAAGATCTGGGGAACTAGGAGGCCATAAACCAGGGCCAATAATTTTGGCCCTGGTTTATAATGCATAATTCCGGCATGGATTGAAGGGCACTCTTCGATTTTTGTTAAATTCACGCAGAACATGCTTCATTAAACTTCTGTACTAACTTAAATATTGTTTTCGGTTGAAACTGCGCTGCGAGGAAATTTACGCCTAAATGTCTCATTTTGCCACACGACTTCTGTACATGATGAAGAAGATGAATGTAACGACATAGTGAATATTTCACCATTGCACAACGTCAATGCAGTATATAATAAAGTTTCACTATCGACTGCACAACCAACTGCCCCACTCGTTCGAAACCCACTCGTAGCTGCCTGCAAGAGATGACGCAGCGCGTGGCCTGTGGAGAATCACAGCGATTAGAGGGGATAGGTCCGTTCATTGGTCGAACTAATTTGCGGAATTTTAAGCCGCTCTCATTGCACATACAACCTTTACACATAACCTGAAGATTACGTACTTTTGTAACGTTACCGAAAAGTAAAAGGGTTCTAACTGCAACTTTATGTTAAAATGAGTTATTACCATAAATTGATCATGAATGCATAGTTGTTTTCTACCCTCTAATGGTTTTCCTCAGTCTTCATAGCTGGCAAATGCCGGGGAGGTACCCTAATATTAGGCCTGGAACGTTTCCTTCTTAAAAAAAATCCTTTCCCAATATATCATTTCATCTCATGTCTCATCAGTGTTCACTGCCTGTGGTGCCTCAGTAGTAAAAACGGGGGTTAAACACCATTCACACATACCCTCTGATGTTTGTAAGTCAATGTTAATTTTTTTCGATGCTATAAAAATGCAAAATAATTCTACCTACAATATTTCTTTCCCGTAGGAGTAACAGTCTCTCTCAAAAGGGAAGATTATTGAGCTCTGTGATTTTTTTCTTGATAAACTTGACAAATGGGAAAATGAGGGAAACAGCTGATAAGATTTCATAATTTTGCTGCGAGGATTTGTTTGTAAAAGCGGTAAACTTAGGCAATTACAACAATGTTAGAATAATTATTAATAGTGTTATAGAGAAGATTTTAGAGGAATCTGGATCAAAGTGCGTCCCTACTGATTGTGAATGTAGTAGTTATGAGGAAAATGGGACAAAAAATAAAGTTGTGAGAACTTGTATTAAGCATTATCTCTTAATGTTGCTTTTTAAAGCTAAACGAAACTATGTACCATTTTAATGTTAATTAGTGTTTATTATTATTGAAGCATGTTAAAAATATTTTAGAAGTTAAAGTTACTATAATATCTTGTCATAAGCTGATGAAATTTATATTTCCATTTCCTTCCCTTCTACACTCTACTTTTCTGAAGGATTTGAGGAATGATTGGCAGGACTATATTCAACACTTCAGCTTGTAGCAATATTAAGACTGACCAACAAAATATAATGTCTAACCTTAGTCACAACTGCCCTTAAAATGGATTACAGGAAGCTAGGTAAGATTCATTGCTATTCCAGAATTTCTTTTCAGGACATGAAAGAAGCGTTGCGATTGTCATTCAATATGCTACAAATTGTTTTAATTTGTATGTAAAAAATAAACAAAATAAGTTTATTTTAAAACACGTTTCAGATTTCAAATGGAATTAGCAGCTGCTAAAATCATGGAATATGTTCATTCATTAGTCCCATACCCCAGCTCAGAGTCAGAATCTGAATTAAGAAAGAAACAAAAAATTCCCACGAAGAAAAATTAAATGCATTCTCAGAAAAAAAAATGGATTAATTGAAAGTAGCACTGTCAGGAAATGCCGAGTGGGTTTGGAACATATTTAGAATAAAGGGACTAATATTGCAACAAATAATAATTGGGATAATTGAAAATATAAATGTTCACTAAAAATAAGTCAGAAAGAATCGGGTAACTTGTTCTTGTCCTTATATAAGGAAGAAAATCATTCACAAAAGCACATTACATACTCAGGAATAACGGAACGCTATACAAAATTATGAGAAAGGCTATAATTTTAGAAATGACAGTTTTAGGTAGAGTTTTTCATGAGGAACAATAAAATCTATATAAGATTTTCTATTTAAATACCACAGAAATCAGTCAGAAAATGATATATAGTGCACATAGAGGTAAAAATTCCATCTCTCGTACACCAAAGCCTGTTGGTCGTGGCCAGAAAGCAGATAATGAAAGATAAATTTCTAACCCACATTAGGTCTTTTCCAAAAGCTGAATCACATAATTATAGAACCAATAACAATAAAGAATATCTTGATCCAAATTTATACATCACAAATGTACGACATATAGTCAACAGTGTGTACAAGACAATTGTAATTTTGTCAAATTATCAATGCATTGTCAAATTTTCAACGACGGGTTTAATTTACACTATTTTCTGCACCCAAAAGCCGAAGAATTGATTTATGTGAGAAATACAAAATCAGAATACATTGTTAGTAAGAACTACAACTTAAATACTTTGAGCATGTTGAAGATAAAGAACAAATGGGGGGGATAACACTTGTGATATGATGACTTGCAGAATGCAATAACCCTGCCCATGGTAAACGTAAGTTTTTCTAAACATAAAGTAAACATATACAATATAACTGCACATTTATCAACTTCCAAAGTATCTCTTGCATTATATACAGAATTACATATTGGTAGATCTGGCAGTGATATTCCTGTTAATGGAATTCTAAACGAAATTCTAAATTCAAATTCAAGTGTAAAACTCATAACATATATTGATAGCTGCTTACGACAGAACAGAGATTAAATGATTTCATTAGTCAAGATAGGTATAATTGCCAAACACGTAAGAGGTAGAAACTCTAGAAAAGCAATGTTGCCTTCTAGGTACTTTTTCAACTCAAGAAGTGGACAATGTTCACTTACAAACATAAAAGGAAATCTCAGTATTAGAGCGTTGCTGAGAGTAAACGGCAAACGTCCTTTCTGTGCTATTCAACTTCAATCTAAAATAATTTCAAGGAACAATAAACATCTAAATTAATATATATGCACTAAAGGTTTGAGAGCCTGTGAACTTCATAGTGTTATCACGAGAAAGAAAGAAAAAGAAGAAAAAGGAAAACGTAAGAGGAAATATTCAAAATATTATTTAACAATAAACTTTTAATATCTTAGCTATTCCCAAGAACTGAGCATGAACTTTTGTGACTTTTCCATGTTTTCATGGCCGAACTTCTTTTCCTTGTCCCTAAAAATAGTCCCGTGCGTTGAAAACGTTCTTTCCACATCACATGAAGCGAGGGAACAAAATTTGTAATCTGGTATTCTTGAAACACTTCGAAACTTCCCTTAAGTTCTTCAGTTTTTAATTCTTTGCAAAGAGATGCGCCAATTTGGGCATTAAAATAAATCTTCAATTGTACATGAAACAAGTAAATTAATGGAAACATGATTACATCTAAATTATACGGGATTGATTATTGCGACACTTATAAATTATTTGGGTGGTTGATGCTAAGAAATACCGCTTCATAATGTACTTGTATACTCGATTTCTTTTGCACACAATACTAAATCATTCTTTGTTCTAGCGTATAACTCACTCTCAGCATAATACACAAATCACACTAGTGGGACAGATCTTTCTCCCCCTACAGCACAAGGAAACAAATTTTCTTATTGAATAACTTATAGCTAATTAATATTATGTAATGTCTCTTATTGTGAATAGCGTAAAACATGTTCTAGTTTTAATATCTACTAAATATGGTATATGAACTCAGAAAGGAGAGTGGATGACTAGAGGTGTGATATCATTTGTATAATTATCTTCTATAAGTTAAACCATGCATATGTAAGAAATTTTCTTGAAAAGAGCAAGTGTTTGCAAAATATTATGTAACTTGTGCGGTTACTAATTGAGCCTCCGGCGAGAGACGCAGGATAAAAATAGAATTGTGCACCTGGCAAGGACAGGCTACAACAATAACTTTTGTATTTTAAAGAAGATTCTAATACATTTCTTAATAGTGTTTAACATCCGTTTTTACTACTGAGGCAACACAGGCGGTAAGATACTAATGCTGTAGGTACGGTTGAACATTCCTAAGGGGACACGGTAACGCAGGTGTGGCGAAAATGGTTTCTTTTCACCTTCACATTGGATGACTACGAACTCGCCAATCAAAGGCCAAAGAGTTGAAAAATTCAAAGCGAGGGCGTACGGGAGGATGATAGTTCACCAATTATGTTTAAATATTTTGAAGGCTCAGGGAGCCATCAGTTCCCTTCTGTGGACCCGGTGAGCTCTGACTACCAAGTGATGATATTTTTTAAATTAGTATGAAAGGGGAAACTTCATCGTGAATGCACGCATTTCCAGATTTCATCTCGGACATAGTACGCATTTGCTAGATCACAGACTTCAGTTCACAGCTCTGTCGCGTAGCTCACGCAGATGCAGTTCACGTTGTATCACTCAGTGTGGCATGCAGTTCACGCAGTCTCTGTAAGCAGATAATAAATGATACATCGAGAGCCATTCTAATAGCAATTTATTAGGACGTCAGGTGCACACCCACGTAATGCACGTACATCTTGAACTTCAATAATCTTACACTAACTACCGCATACTTCGCATAATCATTTAACGTGGGCGGCCAGAGCAGCGCATCAAGAGGCATCCAAATAACGATGGTGAAAATAAATTCGACGATCAATCCAGTCAGCAAACAGTTGTTCTTCTAACAAATCTTTCTCCCCGATCCCGCGACTCCGTGAGCGCGGAACAGCGAAATCGGGCACCTCATAGGTCATCGTCATCTGCAACGTTTGTCCGCTTATGACCGCGACGAAAAGAAACGATTGTACTAGTAAGTATTTTCCATATAAATACATCTGAATCATTTGTCGTGATAAATACTACTGACCAGGCTCAATGCCTACGTTAGTGGAATACTAACTCCAGTTTTATCGGGAATCCCGCGTCCATTGAAAGTCGGCCGGCTAACCGCGGGTATACTAACTGCGATATTGTAGCGGAATGAGGGCACAAATAAACAGGCTGCCAGTATAATTTTTCAATTTGGTGTTTTTTTAGTAACATGCTTCCAGAAATATTTTTCTGATGACCTCGCTTTCAGAAATGTGTCATATCAGTGTAATTATTTCATATGCTAAAATAATATATTTTTTCCTTCAGTTCAAACAGGGCATCATATTTATTTGTAAGGAAATGTTTCTGAGTTTACACCTTGAATGGTTAAATGACAAACTAAATAACATTTTCACTTAATGAGAAGTTACCGAACCGGGTTTTGAAGTGGAATTTGGTTTCCCAGTACATTTTGAACTAAAAAAATGTACTGGATTTTTCTTTTTTAAGTGGTATCTGGTGTTAATTTTCCACATTCTTATTAATAGCTAGTGCTTTAAGCTTGAAAGGGCAAAAACTTATAATCATATCGTTAATAGTTTTATTTCTTCGCTATAATTCCAAGTTTCTTAAACTAAGTTATCCTGCGAAATTCGCCAAAATTGCTGGTAATCAAAATCCTCTTAATAAAAAAAAAACAGTATGTTGTAATATGTTGCGAAATCTTTGAAAAAATATTCGCCTTAGTCACTTCACGTCCCAGTTAGGGAATCACATCTGGTTCTCCGCCTTCCAATTACATTTTACAGAGTTGCCTTTGAAGAGGAATATCTTTGAAATTGAGGAACTTAAAACCAATGTCCTTGGCGCTTTTAGTATGAAACTTCTTTCTGGCTAAAAATTGCTGATGTACAAGACAATGGTAGCTTTAAAACGCTTGGAAGATCTGTCTTATGAATCGTTGAAATTATCACATCCGAACTGTTGTTGTTGTTGTTGTTGTTGTTGTTGTTGTTGTTGTTGTTGTTGTTGTTGTTGTTGTTGCTGTTATTATTTAAGGAAGCTCTTTGACATCTTCCGTGTTGTCCCGTGTGATAGATTTACGGCTTGTAAAAGAACCTCAAGCCTGAAAGAAGAAGCCACTGAGCAAAATTTATGAGCCGTTTCAAGCCTTGAATTGAACGAGACGCTAATGACCAGAGATTTAAACGACGTCCTTAAACAAACAAAATAACAAATCACAGTTTCTGATAGGGCAATTCTCAGTTCAGGAACCACCTCTTGACTGCGAGTCTTTTGTGACCCGACCTGGTTGAGAGTTCATATTGATTGCGAACAATGTTTGAATCACTCACTATTAGAGGAAGAGCAGAAACTTTCGAAAACAGTTGTTACTGATAGGTTGAAATAAGTGACCCCACTAAACTTCTGTCAGTTTTAGGACGCATCTCTGCCCCCCCTTTTTTTCTGATTGATTTATTTATGGACGCTCTTTAACATCTCAGGTCATCAGCGTCCCATTCAACTCAGAGCGTGAAACGGCCGACAAATTTTGCTCAGCGGCCTCTCTTTCAGGCTTGAGGTTCTTTATCGTGCCGTAAATGTACGACACGGGACCCACGGCTTTACTTCCCTTCCGAAGGAATTTTTACGCCCGAAAAAATCCATCGGTCCTGGCCGGGTTCGAACCCGCGATCTTGGGTTTAGGAGGCAAGTATGGTAACCACTACACCATCAGGACCGACTAAAATTACTTAAAAATTATAAATATTGTAAAATGTATGTATTTTTTCGATATATAATGATGTGAGAATAAAAACTTAGTTTACAGAATGTGTGCATTATGTATGTTAAGGAGACACTGTAGAAGTTATTGAAATTGTGCAGATTACAGTATTTATACATAAAGCTGTGATCTTAGCATCGACTGTATATGTACGTATAATTTCTTCTATTGAAGGCTTATAATTGTGTGTGTTAAAGTCCAAGTAGAAGTATCAATTGCTTATAGAAGATAATGTAAATTGTAAAATATTAAAATAACAGTGTTACTTAAAGAGTGTAAAGTAGAAAACAAGTAACTAGCAAAGTGTCCTTACTGAAATTTATTCACTATATTTTAATATAAGCAGATAATTGTAAAACCTAAGAATAGATATTGTATAGCATTATATAATGGGATTTCAAAACTCTTTCTTAAAGGTGAATAGCATTCCAAATTGTATTACACATAAATTTCCATCACAATTTGAATAATATACTTGTGCCTCATCACCTCATGTTGTTTCTCAGATGTATTTTTGGAAACATAGAAGTAAATAACGCCAAGCGATTCAACATAATTTCGAGTTGCGGCATAATCTATGTATACCTATGAAGGATATTTATTACATTTTGGAAAGCTAATTTAATATCAGCATCACTTTTTCAGCTCAGGTGTGCAACGCCCATAGATATAGTATACCGCAAAGTTGAGATAAGCAATATCTGTCGGCTAATTCTAAGCTCAAAATAGTGAAAAATAATTGGAGGAAAATGTTAGCAAATGAGCTTTTTTTCCACCAAAAACTTATTGTTAGCAAACAGTATTCTGGATGTTGTGGCAGTTTCTTAAAGTTGCTAACATCCACAAGTTTAGAAACCCTTTTGGAACGGTTAAATAATGGTGAGTAGGGGGATGCGGAAGTATGGATGATGTGTTGGATTAACAAAAAATTCGGTTAATCTTAATGGATGACGTGTAGACTTTCTTCTCCGACCACTCACGGCTCCTTTGATGGTGTCTTAATGCTTGGGGTTCCTCAATGATCCGGCTAATGTTAAGCCGGTATTTTGGAAACAAATTTCTTGTCTCGAGGTAAAAGGAGATGGAAAGGTGGCTGTGGATATAATACCCTTGTTTTGGTGATAACAGCCTTGATTTATTCAATTGCTCTGTGGCTCAGGATTCCCAATCTGAACTAATTGAGAAAGTCTTAAGAAGTTCTTCGAAGTGCCGGAACTAAGCTTACACGCACTTTTGTTTCTCATCACTCCAACAGTTTTTTTTTATAAGGAAAGTTCTCTGCACCAAATTTTCGCTCTTTCTACTAAAAATGATTATCGATGGACATAACCTAATAACCGAGCACAGATGGATAGTACTTAATTATTACAAAAAATTCTTCCCTTAGGTTACTTTGGCTGCTAGCTCCCTATCAGTCTCGCGGCCTACTGTTTTTCTCTATTGTCGTCCACGGCTACTCCGTTTTATCGCGCCAAACTGTTTTCCTGTATTGTCGTCTATGGCTGCTCTGTTCTCTCACATCTTTTTCTCTAGCAACCTTCAAAATTTAGGATATGATGGCTGGTTCGCTACTTTAAAAAAATTCTTAAGACTTGCTCACCCCAACAAAATAAAAGAATACATAATATGCATACACTTAATTCAGACGGCAACGACAATTGCCTAGAGTGCTCGAGTCCGGGGAGTTCCCGTCTCAATGTTTATTGCATTTCAGACATTATTTTGATCAGCGATGAAAAATTCAAACTTCTTTGAAAGTATCCAAAGAAGAAATGTCTGAAAATACAACAAAAAATTGTCCTGCAGTAACTATCACTTTGTCTGTGTGTGTATTTAAAGAGCATTTTCGGACACCAATTCCCATACAGGTATCTCTGCCTACACCGGGTTTTTATCCGTAACCGGATAAAGCGCAAAACTTGTGCCTTAATAACACCAAGTACATCTTTCTTCATTCCGACGTTTAAATTAGACCTTAAAATCTGTACATTCACCAATTGTGCCTCAAGGAATGTTGTTTATATGCTCAAGATTAAATTTTGTTCTGCTTTTTATATTGGATTAACCTCAAATGCAGTATACCTTAGAATGAATAACCGTAGACGCTAAGTTAAACCTGCTGAAGATGCCAGCCGTCATCACTTTCTTTTTGATACTTGTTTATCCTTAGTCTTCATAGATGCCGTACCCTCATCTTCCCCAACTATTACACTCAGAGATAAAGAAGTGGCGGTCATAGTTTTACATAAGGTTCGCACCCCTCCGGGCCTAAATATTTCCCTTTAATTTTTCCACCATTGACAACCAGTTGTTTTAGCTTCGCCTATGTTGGATGCCCTGCTAGCCCTCTGAGTAACTTTCACGGTATACTAGTTGCTGAAGTGTACCGCCCGTCGTAGGCTTCATAATCTGGCGTGGGGAACAAGAGGCGGCCCATTGGCTCCAAATATCGTGTTTTAGTAGTATTTTACAGTGTTAAGTGTCAATCTCTTTTCTAATATGTTTCTTTGCATTTTAAGGAGTTGTTAGGGTCTCCACTGGAGTTCTCTATGTTCTGTCAAAAGTGTGTGTGTGTGTGTGTGTATGAGTGTGCGTGCGCGCGCGCTCAGAAAACACACTGGTGTACTAAATAAAGCATTTTTAACATCGGGATTAAAACTAAACTTTTCTGCACCCTTTAAAATTTGGGTCTTAGTTCTACACCATTAAACATTTTGTCAGGTATACTTTTTTCATTGCAATGTATAGCAAAAGTTGGAAAAAAATGTAGTTAATTGCTAGAAATGTCTTGCAAGAAACATAGGATTTTCTGCAGCTTAACGATAAATACTAACAAGTGGTGTTAATTACCATGTATCACATGTTAACATGTTAAAAAATGAGATAATTTTGACTTTATACGGTGTTCCTGGTTTGAATTTTCTCTGTACGCATCCAGCAAAAGTTTAGCATCATGAAGTCAATCCAAAATCCGCGAAACTTGGTGCTTTAGGTGAAATCTTCACCTTATTCATCACTCATTTACAAGATTTTGGGAAAAAGTCCAAGTGGCAATGTAGGAAATGCAGCTTAAGTCGCTTTATAGTAACGTCACTTCATTTTTATAATCAAAATATTCCTTTTTGCCCAATAAATTATTTCATACCTTTACAAAATTCTACCAAGAAGCCTTCTCTTCATCTACAAATGTGGCAATCTTCATTGTCTCTGAATATTTCTAACATGTGGTCGCATAAAAATTTCTTCTTTTAATTTTGCTGATGAACTGTTTGGAAACATTTTACGCAAATACTTGAAGCCTTTAGATATTGTCTTTTCCATAGCTTTAGTAAAACCTTAAATTAAGCCCAGTTTAATGTGGAAGGCAGGGAGAAATATTTTCTACTGATTCACTAAAGGCACCTTTTGAACACTTGTATCTTTCTGGTTCATTCACGTTCCTTGGTTACCAATATCGTCTATTATAAAGTGGATTCTATAGACGTAGAAGTCGGTCCTGGTAGTGTAGTGGTTGCCATACTTGCCTCCTAAACCCAAGATCGCTGGTTGGAACTCGGCCAGGACCGATGGATTTTTTCGGGCGTAAAAATCCAAAGTATGACTTCCTTCGGAAGGGAAGTAAAGCCGTGGATCCCGTGTCATACATTTACGGCACGAAAAAGAACCTCAAGCCTGAAAGAGAGACCTCTGAGCAAAATTAGTCGGCCGTTTCACGCCCTGAGTTGAATGGGACGCTGATGACCTGAAATGTTAAAGAGCGTCCATAAACAAATCAATCAATCAATCAATCAATCAAATACACACACACACACACACGTAGAAAGCAGCCTCCTTGCATGCACATGAGGATACCAAAGATTTTTACAACTCTACAAATACTCAGTAGTAAATGTTACATTGCATGAAGTTCAAAGAGTATTTTGATGCTGTCATAAGTATCCTTTAAGTGAACACAGTGTGCTATCCGAATTGAAGGTTTTGTATTTTTGTGCAGCAGCACTGCTTTCAAACTTCGCGCTGAGGAATTAGTGAAAAGTCTCCTGTCAGCGTCACTATGTTTCTGTTTTAGCTCCTTGAAGAGGTTATTAACTTTATTGCAAAATTCCACTTGACCATCCCCCCAGAGTCACATTTTTGGGTACGGGCCATAGCTACCCTGAGGCACCCCAGTTGCTCCCGCAAGTCACGCTCAGCGTGTTTGACTCCTTTTTATTTGGACGAAATTTTAATTTTTATTAGTCCTACCTCCCTGTTATTTGCCTGGTGGGCGCCCCCGTGTTTGAGGCGGTAAAAGTGATAGTTGCAATGGCGGTGGATAAAATCGCTATGGTTGATGGAAACAATTACATACCATTGAAACGTACAAGAGTGGAAGTAAAAGAAGTAACCAAGCACTTTTTCCTCGTTACTTAGTCATTAGTCGAACAGAAGACGGTCAGTCCTTAAGCAGGGTAAACCCGTTTATTATTCAGAAGGGCATAGACACCATAGCTGAACCCGTGCAATCCTGCACATGACTTCTTAATGGATCTCTTTTGGTGGAGACAGTTGTAATGTCACAGAGTAACTCTTTGCTCAAGCCGACGTTTCTCCACGGTTATCCGATCTTTTAATGCGCACCATTTCCTATGGAGTTCTACCACAGACTGCCAGGGGTACTATGTTAGCAAACATTTTAGCTCGCCACCATCTTACTCTACTCAATACTGATCAACCCACTCTTCTTTCTGACAGTTGTAGTTTTTCGCATTTGGACTTATCTTTCTATTCCGCCGCGCTTGCTGTACATTTTACCTGGAACATTATCTCTGATTTATACTCCAGTGACCACTTCCCGTGTCAAATACGTATCCTGTCTTCACACACACATTCTCATACCGCGCCAAAATGGCTACTGCCCAAAGCGAATTGAAATCTGTTCCATTTTTAGTCATCTTTTCAGGGTGTCGTTTTCCATCTACTGACGCTAAGATCGAGCATCTCATAACGGTCATAATTACAGCCGCAGATCAGGCTATTCCCCGATCGTCTTCCCTCCCCAGACGCTTTCCGGTTCCTTGGTGGTGGATGGACCACCTGGGAATGCTGGGATGCTTTGCGTGCACGCCGAGATGCTTTGCAAACCTGGGTTTACGCCTATACCCGAATCGTTTACTTGGTACTCCAATTGTTATTGCCAATACGTTAGGGCGCACTGTCGCTAATATTTTGAACTCCGCCAATTATCCACCTTCATTTCGCACATTAAAGGAGCAGGTTGAGTCGAGAGGTTTCTGCTTTGCCTCCGACAAACAGGAGTGCTATAATGTCCCGTTTACCGTCAGGGAATTAGAGCTCTTTCTACCTCTCGCCATTGCGCACCGGGGCCAAATGACATCCATGTTGTTAAGCTACAGCATTTACCAGCGAACGGCAAGGCTGTTTTACTCCAGTTTTTAATCGCATTTGGTATGATGGCCGGTTTCCGAGAGCTTGGCGAATGGCCACCGTCATTCCTATTGCTAATCGTGGAAAGGACCCACATCTTCCTTCTAGTTACCGTCCGATTTCTCTCACCAGTTGCGTCTGCAAAGTGATAGAACGCATGATAAACGGGTGGCTTATGTGGTGGTTAAGAGTCGAGGCACCTATTGACGAACGTCCAGTGCGGTTTTTGTCGTCATCGCTGTTCAGTCGACCATCTTGTGTCTTACCACCCATATAATAGACCGTTTTATACGGAAGTGTCAAACGATCGCGGTAATCTTTGATCTGGAAACAACCTATGATACTTGTTGAAAAAGTGGTATCCTTCGAACGCTTCATGATTGGCATATATGTGGTCGTACGAGGTGGTATCCACAATATTCGGGTCTGGTGCTGCCATTTCGACAGTAGTTGCAATAGAGTTTTGTACCGCTAGGTGGCAATTCTAGCACATCTGATGAGAGAGTGTTTAAAGCTTCATGCAGCTGGGAAGATATGTTGAGATTCTATAGTACTACTCATAATACTCTGTGTGTAGTGTCTGGCGCTTTTACGATGGATCCAAGATTAGAACAGAGAGTGTGCATCAATTCTGTGCAAATCTCGGGAAAAATGCTACGGAGACACTCGCAATGATTCAGCAAGTATTTGGGGGACAAGGGATGAACCGTTCACGTGTGTTTGAGTGGCATGCTCGGTTCAGGGCCGGTCGTACAGCTATTGAAGACGATGCTCACGCCGGTATGCCCGTCATCTGCACAAAGCCTGACATTGTTGCCAAAGTTCAACATCTCGTTCATGAGGTTCGACCTCGAACCATTGAAGACCTTGCTCATGAAGTGGAAATTGATTATGGGACATACCAACAAATGTTAGCTGATGAATTGGGCATGATTCGTTTAGCCGCAAAATTTGTGCCAAGGATCCTGACTGCTGATCAGAAGCAGCAACGTGTTGAAATTTGCACGGAGCTTCTTCAAGCGTATTCCATGACCCAACCTTCTTGTCCAGGTTCATCACCGGCGACGAGAATTGGATCTATGCTTATTACCCTGAGACAAAACAACAACCCTCCCAGTGGAATAGCCCGAACTCACCAAGGCAAAAAAAAAAAAAAGAAAAAAAAAAGAAAAAGAAAAAAAAAAGAAAGAAAGAAAAGAAAAGAAAAGAAAGAAAAACCAAGACATGTGAACAGCAAAGCCAAGAGCATGCTCCTCGTTTTCTTTGATACCAAGGGGGTTGTGCACAAAGAATGCGTCCCACCAAATCAAACAGCGATATCCACGTAATACTGTGACGTTTTGCGACGACTCCGTGAATATGTGCGGAGACGGCGGCCCGAACTTTGGCAACAAGGGAACTGGCTGTTGCATCACGATAATGCGCCCTGTCACAATTCCTTGTCACCAGGAGCTTTTTAACGAAAAGTAACATGACGGTGGTCCCCCACCCAGCGTACTCGCCTGTTTTGGCACCCTGCGACTTCGCCAAACTGAAAATGAAGTTGGAAAGAACGTCGGTTCCACACAATTGAGAATATTCAAGAAGAACCGCCGTCTGTGTCGAACACCCTCAAAGAACATGACTTCCAAGAGACACTTAGAAAATGGCAGAATCGCTGGTGCCGGTGTATACGTGTAGAAGGGAACTGCCTTGAGGGTGACGGCGGTCATTAGTCTCAAAGTAGGTTTTACACCAGATGGCAGCACCAGTCCAGAATATTCTGGAGACCACCTCGTATATTTGTTTTTATTCAAGAGTTTATGAAAGACCGGTTTTTATGTTCGCGTGGGCTCAGTTTTATCAATTCGTTTTATTCAAGGGAACGGAGTACCTAGGGTTCGGTACTTAGTGTCACACAGTTTGCCATTGCTATCAATTCCATCTCTGAGTGCTCACCTCCAGAAATCCATTCGTCGTTGTATTTCGACGATTTTGCCATCTTTCTTTCCCCTCGGAAAACTTGTCTTTTGGAACTCCGCCTACAATGCTGTCTAGACCGCCCTTATGCTTGGACTGTTCACCACGGGTTTCGTTTCTCTGCAGAGAAGACCGTCTGCATGAATTTCTGGCGCCGTAAAATGTATCCTGCACCATCTCTCCATCTTGGCCCAGACGCTCTTACTTTCGCAGACAAAGTTAGGTTTCTTGGCTTGGTATTTGATAGAAAATTATGCTGGTCATCGCATATAGCACAACTCAAGGCAAGTGTGAACATTCTCTTCTTCTTTTACGTGTTTTAAGTTGCACGTCCTGGGGAGCTGACCAGAGAGTTCTTTTACTTTTCTACTGTTCTCTAATTCGGTCGAAACTAGTAATTTATGGCTCTGCGCGTCCTTCCGTTCTTCGTCGACTTAACCCCATTCATAACCGGGGAATCCGTTCGCCATTAGAGCATTCCCTACGAGTCCTGTGTCAAGTTTTTGTACGGAGTTTGGAGAACCTCCCTTTTCTTATCGTCGGGATTTTTTACTTGAAGCTTATGGTTGTCCATTAGCTGCGCAACCTGGTCATCCCACGAATGAGCCGTTTTTAAATGTCACTCGCTCCATTTTACGCCGCTCGATCTTTACTCCTAAGCCTGTTGGCTTTCGTTTTAGGGAGTTATTAAGGACTTTGGACATGGCGTTACCTGCTTTTCTGTTAGCCAGAGAAACTTGTTCTCCCCCTTGACTTTTAGCGGAGGCCCCCATTCATCTTAAGCTTACGTCCTATTCTAGCTCTTGCACCTAACCACCTGTTATTCGTCGTCATTTAGCGAGATCGTGTCTTCCTTTGCTAGAAGCAATTTTATTTATACCGACGGCTCGAAATATGACACAGTTGTAGATGTGCCTTTGTTTTAATGGAGATATTTTCGTGTTTTTTTTTGAATAGTCCTTAACGCCCGTTTTTACTACTGAGGCACCACAGGCGGTGGACACTGATGATACATGAAATGAAATGATAAATTGGGAAAGAATATTTTTTTAGGAAGGAAACGCTCCAGGCCTAAGTTTAGGGTACCTCCCAGCATTTGTCATTTATGAGGACTAAGGAAAACCTGGAAAAAAACCCAATCAGGGAGGACGGTCCTGGCAGGATTTGAATCCCAGACCTCCCGCTCACGAGTCCGCGCTTTAACGACCTCGGCCATCCGTGATGGTTAGTTTTGTGTTTGATCTTAATGCTGCGACATCTATTTTTATGGCGGAGCTTTATGCTATTTATGGACGGTTTTATTTGTTTCTGAACAGCGGGCTGGAGTGTTATTTGTCCTGATTCTTTGAGTGCACTTTTATCTTTGAAAAAGCTGTACAACAACAACCATCCTCTTGTACAGAAAATCCAGGATGCAGCGTTTACGCTTGTTGACGCTGGCGTCAGCGTGACACTGCTATGGGTACCTGACATGTGGGCCTTACAGTGTTTGAAGCCGCAGATATCGCAGTGAAATCCGCGCTTTTAGATCCTGCTGAATTTGAGCAATGTTTTTACTCAGGGGATTTTAAACATCCTTTACTTCGAGGAGTTCTTTCGCGCTGGCGCGAGGAGTGGAAGTTAATCCCTCTGTATAAGCTTCGAGAATGTAAATCCGTCCATTTTAATTGGCCATTTTCTTCTCGCGAAGTTCGCCGCGAAGAAATAATTTTAGCACGTTTGAGAATTGGGCATTGCCATTTTAGTCACTGTCACCTTTTTAAATGTGAACCAGCTCCAGCATGTCCTAATTGTGACGACCCCTATACAGTGCGTCACATTTTATTAGAATGCCCTCATTTAGCTGCTTTTATACTGTCTATAAGTTTGCCCTTCTCTATTGAGGAAATACTTGCAGATGATGCGATTGCCGTCGAGCAAGTCCGTTTTATCCATGTTTGGGGTTTTTGGAGCAAGGTGTGATTTTATATAATTTAATTTATGACGACATTTAAGACCATTTTAAGACTGTTGTATTTTCAGCTTTTGCTGACTCGTTTCAATACCAGTCCTTTATTTGTTGACCATTTTACCTGTGTTATTTATTATGGGGTTTATATTTTTACTGCCCAAAGTGCTAAAGTTGTTTGATTTCTACACTGATTTATAGGGTACATAGATTATTTATTTTACTTATGGCACAGTATTTTTGTGTTTGGGCGCTAATGACCTTAGTACTGTAGTTTCCTTTAAATCATAATTATCATCCACTGGACCATCAGCTGTTAAATAAATTAATACCCAAATTCTTTCCCGATAGAAAGGCACTTTCACGTGGCTCTTCAGAAGATTTTTTCTTATTCTAGAGTCAAATAGCTGTTGCTTATCTTTAGAAAGAGATAGGTATGTTATGAGACCCAGTTCCTCTTTGTGGTGTTGAAATCTTAGCGATTGGTGTGTACTCACTACCAGAAGTGTGTTGATTTTCTGCTATGTTGGCTTTTCCGAAGGTTTAGGAAGGTTTAATAGCTGCTTCTAAATTGGAATACACTAACTAATGTTTCCTTTCTATGTAAAACAATGTTCACACTACAAAAGAGCAGTCATCATGACTTTTTGGCTCCGCCAAACCATGGAAATGGTAAACGCATTGCTACTTTTCTCTTGTTTAACCAGTCACGCAATCATTGGGACATGAACAAACAATATAGGGGACCTAGATTTTCTTCTAGTTTCCAAGTTAACAATCAAATTTCAACGCATACTACTCGGTACTTTTTCTGCATTGAGGTTTTGTTGTGAATCCACCAAATAAAGAAAAATAGTTATATTGGAATGGTTTATATACCTTGGAGGCCTTATTATTAAGTTTACGTGAAACAATTAAGAAAACTGTGTAAACATACACAAAATTTAGACAATATGTGAATGTCCTCCTACCAGTTATCTTGTTTAACACAGAACATTTAAATGCACTGAAACGTCACTCCTGCCATGCATATATAAGAAGGATTCCACAGGTGGGGTGTGCGGCGTGAATGACAGCCGCCAGTGAGACGACTTCTTTTTTGGGGGGGGGGAAGAAATGAATAGCAACCATCAGAAGGATGCATAGGTATAGTTACTAGAGGAATTTAGGACAGAATGTCCTAAAATGTAGGGCATCTGAAAAAAGTATACAGAGATCAAATTATGACCCAATATATTTTATTTAAATGCTTTATTTATTTATTTATTTTATTTTATACCTGATACAGAAATTGCTCCTAAAGGAAATCATAGAATGCAGAGCATTTGGGAGCTTATAATTATACTTTACAAGAGTTATACCCTTCATAAACTCTGCTAATAACTGATTGCTCTCACCTGTCCACAGAGCTAAAGTCGACGGGGGGGGGGGGGACCTCTCGATATTTACATTATATGGAGGAATAGCATAAAATTATTCTGCCGTTTTTGACAATTCGGAATGACAATCTTCATGCTTGCTTTCACTCAAATATCTTACCCACGTATCATTGAAAGACATGTTTTCTAGGCTTGAACTGTTTTGCTTAAGAAACTGGTATAAATGACACAATATGTTACATCAACCAAAATACCTTTTTCATGTAAGAACTTTATAGATTTCTGAACATCATTCACAGACATGGCATAACACAAATTCATCCATTCATACCATTTGAACTATGAAAATGAGTCGCATCATTTCTCTAAAAAATTAAAGCACTAAAAATATATTGAAGTACTCTCTTCAATCAAACTATCTATCTATTTGTCAAGTCTCTAGCACCAAGCAACACTTCCTTTGTTTTTAATGAAGTAAAATGCATTTTTGATCTGTTCTTAAGAAGAGAGCCTACAGTGTGTGGAGTTTTTATAATATCAACAACTGATTTTTTATTCTTAGGTTCTTCAATGTTTTCATGGTTATTTTAAAACGTGGAATTATTCCACGTTAAATAATCAAAACGCTCAACATTTTTTTTCCACCCCGCAATTTGAGATGAGTACCTACTTAAATGACTAAAACTGACGGGTTTCATATTTCATATTCTTTTCGTTTTCTGTCAGTGGTCTGTCATACATGAAGAAAATAATAAGTTGTGTATGCACACCACTTCGTTCACAATTATACGCTGTAACACCATAGGTAAATTGAAAATAATTGGGTGATAAATTCTAAATATATGTTTGTTCCTCTGTGGTTAATGCTGTTTTTTGCAGATGTTTAATTTCGAAAGCTTTCGAAAACCGCATTTTTTTATACATCTGTAGTAAAAATGCTGGTCTCAGATTTTAATGAAAAAATTTCACCTTAATTAGTCATGTAATGAATTTATAAGTTTAAACTTGGGACTATTATGGGCGACAGAGATAAAAATTATAGTTACTGCAAGCTTAAGCAAACCATATACGTAGCTCGTGATGAATATTACCGCACGCCTGTAGTTTTTTCACTAATATGTAATCATATTCTGGTATATGCAGAACGTAATTATGATTCTATCAAATAAATTGATCACATGGAATTTGCTAGACCTGAAATTGTCTAATAATAATTGCTTACCTTTCATCATTAAGATTAAAGTCCCTGATCTTCTTTACCGATAGTTTGCTGCGGTGTTTCAGCTGTATTTTTAAAATTGTTTGGCAAGTATGACTGACTCAAGTGGCAGGATTGTATGAAACTTATGTGTTCCATTTTGCAAATCAAGGAGCACTTTTTTCATATCCATAAGTCTTTTTCAGTCACATAAGCAGCGTTAATATTGGGAGATGATCCTTTGTCCAGTCGTACAATTTTCTTGGTGTAATTATTTGCTTATCGAATGTTCTCCGCAAACTAGCACGAGCCACACGCCTTTTAAAGTGTTCCATGTACACCTTCAAATGCGATTTAGCCATGCGATGTACCACAGTACTGGCATTTTGCGGGAAATCCAAAATGTTCATGTGAAATTCAAAAAAGGATTTCTGTTGTTATACTGTGCAGATGATCCATCGAAGAAACGCAGATTTTTTTTTATAGTGAATAACAAGTAACCTCCTTAAAATATTAAGCTGAGGTGACATGTTTCAGGCAGGTCTTAATTCGATAGTGTTTCTTTGTAATATATTACGAAAGGGTAAATGGTCGCCTGCACATTGGTCCAATGGTATGCCTAAATCCTGCATGGTAATCCTAATCTCTGATTATGAAAAAATAGTTTTTAACGAAGTTGCATTATACAAGAATATGACTGTAGAGGTTTCATATGAATTTGCAACTTACTTGATCAGGTGCAATAAACGAGTGAGCTTTCAAATCAAATTTCTCCAAGAGACAGTGGAAAAATTCTTCTGTGGGGTTTCAATACGGTCTCAAGCGCTGATCGATCTGTCGTTAACCACTGCTTGTAGGTCACTGATTCAATTAAGTTTTATTCGAAGCATTTCTCTATTTCCCTTATTTTTAAATGTTCAGGATTTTCTTTACATATCCTAAGAAACAATTTATTTGAAAAGGATTGCATACTATACCTAATAGCCAAAAATAATATTGATAACTTGAAAGATATAAAGAAGCAATTCACAAAGACCTGAGGCTTTAATTGCTTTCAGAATGAATTTTACATTGCGGTGTGTGACACAGATATGCAGTATGTGTTGCACTTGCTCCATGTAGAGTTGTTATTTTTTTCCGTAAGAGTTACGAATTTGAAGAATCCTACTTTCAGATCAGGTTTAGAATCTCCCCGTGCTGCATATAAATCATTAACTTTTCCCAGATCAATCTCTTCTCCTTAGGACTTTTCTCCCTGATTCTTTAATTGTGACGTATCCTTTCCTGCCATGCTTATCTCATCAAAGGGGTATAATTCTTTAAGTTTATCGGCAACGATGCGGGCAATGGTTTTCCTAATTTCGGATTTGGTGAGAAAAAATTTCAGAATCATGGACTTGATAAAGCCCCTGCTTTCTGAACGTAATCAGTATCAAAGATTATTTCTTTTAAGACTTGTTGTGTGTTTTCTAGTTTTTGCTTCTATATGTTCCTTCCAAATTTTTGTTTAATAGGGGACACACTAGGTCAACAAGAGTAGTGCATAATGCACTTCTATTTACAGTAGAAACGACATATGCTAAGTCATTACCAGTCATTCTGGGTAACATCTTGTATCCCGACATTTTTATTTCTTTGCGACACTTGTCACAGCGTTCGTGTATTTAAACTCGGTATACTCTAACTCTCAAAAAACCTATTAGTTCGACATGGGTGATCAACTATGAACATACCGCCACGGGTGGCCGAGGTCGTTAAGGGCGTACTCGTGAGCGGGAGGTCTGGGGTTCGAACCCCGCCAGGACCGTCCTCCCTGACTGAGTTTTTTCCAGGTTTTCCTCAGTCTTCATAACTGGCAAATGCCGGGGAGGTACCCTATACTTAGGCCTGGAACGTTTCTTTCCTTAATTAAAAAAAAATCCTTTCCCAATATATCATTTCATTTCATGTATCACCAGTGTTCACCGCCGGTGACATCACAAAGGAAAAAAACTATCAGCATGCGCATGAAAGATAGGTTTAAGTGCTACACACAAATAATATGTACATTATTTTTGCTACTGTTCTCGAAGCTATCCCAAAACAAAACATACCTATGGACAAAATTTTCAGCAAAAAACTAATGATCTGCATTGTTAGTTATTCAAGTTCAAAAGTGCATCTCGTGATCAGGAAATGAGAAATTCATTATTTTATTTTAAATGTACATTTGGTTAAAATTATGTTCTCTTAACTTTAAGTCGGTCCTGGTGGTCTAGTGGTTACCATACTTGCCTCCTACACTTAAAACGCGGGTTCGAACCCGGCCAGGATCGATTTTTCGGGCGTAAAAATCCTAAGTATGGCTTCCTTCGGAAGGGAAGTAAAGCCGTTTGTTCCGTGTCGTACATTTACGGCACGAAAAAGAACCTTAAACCTGAAAGAAGAGGCCTCTGAGCAAAATTTGTCGGCCGTTTCACGCCCTGAGTTGAATGGGGCGCTGATAATCTGAGATGTTAAAGAGCGTCCATAAATAAATCAATCAAAAAAAATCTTAACTTTAAAATAAGTCAAACTTGAAAGTTGTGCCTTAAATAAAAGCAAAGTTATAATTTTTTTTGACCTTGTATGAAATGTTTTTACATTTTCTCTATGGTGCCAACCTTGCTGTATGAATACCATTTATTACAGAGGGTTACATGTTAAGTATTAATGTTCCTTACCATCTTACAGAATTTCATGAAAATCTGAGATGGTCAGGTCGAAAATTGCATTTTTTCGTGGTAATTTGACATGGAATGACTCTATATTGAAAAGCACTTGAATTTCGCCAAATTACACTGTAAATCAAAACTTAAACTATCAGCCGCATGCTCAGTGGCGTTATGAAGAAAGTGTGCTGGACAACCAACATCAACTAGATTCTCACATACATATGGTTTCAGTTTGCTGAAAATATTCTTGTACTCGGCTCATTTAATACCATCAAAATTAATATTTGTGTTATTAGCTGCAAACGCTACACCTACCAATAATTATTAGTGTATCCCTAATGTACATATGTTAAAATTGTTTCAACATTTTCGTTGGGTATAGTTTTATCCCACAACCATCTTTGACTGTACACCTCCAGCTCTGAAATCGAAGTGTTGAATTAATATTGAAAATAATTTGTGTGAACCAAGGATTACTGCCACCAATACAAGCCCCAAAACAAGAAATATCCTTTAAACATGGAGTAGTAAAATCAAAAGAATTCATTAATTATTGCCTCATTTTTAGTTCTAAAACACGACGCACTCTTAGCAACATCAGAAATGTAAAATATTTTCGCATTTAGTTTAGGCCTACAATCGATATGATTAAAATATGAATGATGGTGCACGGTATGGAATACTAGTGTTTCCTCTGCTCTACTCACGTACTGAGACAATTTCGTAGGCTGAGTGTTAAAAAACGGTTTAATGCCTGTGTTATTCACTTATCTTTGCTTAATTTTTATGTTTCTGGGAAGACAGATGCCTTTCCAGTTCTTGCGCTTTTGTAAATAATTACCAAAAGTTATCAAAGGTGTAGTAGGTGTAGCGCTCGGCCTGCCACCAGATGTTATCTTGACGATATGATGTTCTTCCTGTAATGAGTGCTACAGTTTATTCCCTGCTTGTCTATGGTGGCTTAAGACAAGAGAGAATGAGTGTGTAGATAGTTGCTGGAGTCGGGGACAAAAGCTAAGTTCTGTCCTCTAGGAAAACGAAAATATCCGAGCTTCTAATGAATAACTCAATCAGCTCCTTCGTAGAAAAGTATTTATTAAGAAGAAGGTTTAATGCAGTGCTCTATCGACATCCTAGATCGAGGTCCATCTCTCTCTCCTGCCTTAACAAGCAGGCAGGCCCTTTTATACAATCTAATAGTTTACACAAATGCTCTGCTAGCTGCACATAAGTTATTATTGCTCATAATAACTTATCTTATAAGTGGTTTGTTTGTCTCATATCTATTTTACTATGCCTGTTGCTTAAGGCAAACCACCCTTCAGTGTTAAAGACATTGCCCAGAAATCTGTCTACGCATGAGCACCTAACAATTCACCTAATTAACTGTTGTTGCCATTTCCAAGGCAGCTTCTCTCCCTAGTTTAGATTTATTTACATAAGTGTGAAAGACATTGCCCAGAAAGTCTTCTATTCAGGGGCGGTCATGGCAGAGGAGTGCCTGCTTTGTCACCTTGTCTGACAACTATAGAGGGAGTTCCTACGGTCCTAATATACAGCATGTTCCTTATTTTACAGCCTCACATTCATACTCTCATTACGTTCATATTATACACTCAATTCTCATTACATAGGCAATGTTTAGTAAAACACTCTGAAAACTATAAAAATTCAATTGGGTATGAAATAAAACAACGATTAGATGTGTTATTGCAATAAGCCATTACATTATCACATGGCTGGCTAGTGAAAGGAACGTAAATTTCAGATTATTAATTCAATTGCCTCACCTTAATGGATTATAGAAACACATGTTCTTGCTGAATAAATAAATTGAACTTCAAATTCCTTTCTTCCTGCTTTAAATGTCAGGTACTTTGAAGATACATTTTTGATAAAATTACACTCCCTTTTCGGCAGTTTGCTAAAATACACAATCACACTCACTCAATATGAACTTAAAATGGCAAATGAACCAAGGGACACCCTTCTTGGAACCAAGATACGTGTTTTTAGTACCACACGCTATTATCAGGAGTTCATATGCTTGATGTGATATTTGACAACTTTATCCATGCAGCCAGGTTTAAGTTTTGAAGTGTATATTCTTTCCTTTGAAAATGAATTTTAAAGTAAAATGTTTTAACTTTAGAAAAGGAAATTTCACAACTTCTGAAAATTCTCGCCAGGCGCCGGATAGAACGTTAACTTGTAGGACGTTCGGTAAACCTATGCATAGGTATTGTAGACATGTGTGATGATTTAAGAAGCTTTCATAATTTTAATAAGACTATTTCACTTATGTGACGTCATCTTAAATCGACCAAAGAAACAAAACAAAATGTTTAATTTCGGCCATCACAGCCAGATATCGCAGTGAAATTATCGAAAAGAACTATCGAATCCTTTTTATCGCGCAACGTGCATTAGTCTTGTGGTCAGTGTACAAACTCTATATTTCTACTATACAATGCCTGAGCACGCATCGCTGACCACTTTTCTGTGTTTTCAGTAATTGTAAATTAAGCTACTTAATGTGTATTCAGTCAAGCAATTGTTTTTGCGTATTCAGCCAAACAGTCTGAAATCATTTTATAAAATATGTAATAATATCTGCCTAAGCAACCATAAATCTTAATAAACATGTTCAGAATGGTCAAATGTTTTTTCTGTTTTGTTTTTCTCAGCTGCTATTAGTAAATCGAACGGAATCAACTATAACAGTCGACTTTCTTCTATTTTAGTCTCGCGATTTTTGAACGGGTAGGCATTAATAAGTAAGTATAACATTTTATACACTTGTTAATAATTCCTTTGCGAATTTCAAATATATATGCTTTTATTATTCTATTCACGAAATATTCCCAAACTCGCATTTGGCTCTTTGGTATTACTGATAATCGACATTCGTATGTTCCTGGATGGTTTGAAAAAGCTAATTAGTCATAATACAAATGTACAAATATTACATTATAAGCCAAATTTACGTGAATTGTATTTAAATTCTAATTTTATTCGTGAAATAGTCCTAATAACTTTCTCAGACACTCTTGTGATATTACTTATGATAATTTTAAGTTTTGAAAAACAAAAATTTATCCTGATTTTAATAAATATTTTGCGAAAGGTATTTATAAATATAATTAATCTCCAAAATTGTACCTAATACACGGAAATTAATTGCATATTTGAAATTAGAATGCTGATTTTAGTAAAGTCTTCCAATTATTTCTACTCATGATTTTTACTTACAGACCAGTGTTGGCGAAGCAAATAATCTTAGCTCCTTTGAATCTAAATTCTCCAGTCGAGTTCCTTCACTCATTAACTGAGCAAACACTGGGTTATATCTTTCGCAATGAGTGGTACCTTTCTTGTTACCAAAGTTGAGAGGATGCAGTCTGCTATGAACAATCGTTCCACATTGACGGAAAAAATAGCGCCATAAAATAAATGCTGCTTTGGACAACTCTTCAGAGGCCAGCTGGTAATAGTCTGTTGCGCTTGTGAGTGAAGTAGGGAAAGAGGGATAAAAAACTCAAGAGGTGTTTGGACGGGAATACCATGAACTTTATATGTGCTAGTGTAGGTCCAGAAGTTCCCGGCCTAACCATTTTGGTATTTTATAGTGTTTAACGCCCCTTTTACTACTGAGGCATCATAGGCGGGTTTTCTAGATATGATAAAGATAAAAATTATATTTTGCTTTTCAAAATAATTACCATTTATTGCAATACACTTCCCACATCTTTCAATTAATTTCAACCCCCCCCCAAAGTAGTTAGAAGTCTTGTCTGCAAAATGGGCAGAAACAACATTCATCACTTCTTCGTCACGCTTAAATTTCTTTCTTCGAAGGTCCTTCTTTAGTTTTGAGAAGAGGAACTAGTCACTAGGAGCTAGATCTGATCTGTAGGGTGAATGGTCGATCACCTTTTAGTCACATTTCTTCACAGCTTCCTTTGCAACAACATTTGTGTACACAGTCGCGTTGTCGTGAAGAAGGTGCACACCACCACTCACGTTTCTTCACCTTTTCTCTTTCATAGAAGCACGTAGTCTGTGCAGTAGGCCAGCATAGTACTCCCCATGTACTGTGGTGTTCCCCTGCTTGAAGTCAATGCAGAGTATGCTTCACAGTCCCAAAAGATTGTGGCCATGAACTTCTTGGCTGACTGAGTGACTTTGGCCTTTAGAGGCGGTGCTTCGCCAGGTTTACGCCACTCCACTGAGTCGATCTCTTTTGGACAAGGTATCATAGTAGCGGACCATATTTTCATCTCCTGTAACAATAGTTTTCTTAACTTCTCTCTCTCTCGTTGCCACGGCAGAGCTCCAAAAATGCCTGACAATAGATGACTCGTTGCTGCTTTTGGACTGAGGAAAGAAGTTTAGGCACCCAACTTGCACTAATCTTATGTTTAAATGTTCATGAATAATTCGAAGGACTGCTGTTTTAGAAAAGCCCAACCTTGCTGCTATTTCTGTAACTTTGATCCACCGGTCTTCCATAATTTCTCCTTCCACAAGAGCAATGTTTTCAGGAGTGAGCACCCCAAGGACCGACCTGCACGCTCTTCGTCTTCAATGCTTTCTCGACCTATTCGAAAAAGTTAGGCCCCTTCTTTTACGGTAAGATATGAGGGGAATGTTTCCCCGTATACACTGTCCAATCGCCGTTTAATTTCATTTGGAGTAATTTTTTTTATGAAAAAGTTAATAACATCTCGAAAATTCATTTTGAACATGTCACAATATTCTACACATAGCCTTCTATATGCAACTACAGCTGAACACAGTGGAGCGGAAGTTATAGCTGCAATTATTTATTTAACAGATAAGGCATGACACCAGATAAGGATTTTGTGAAGGTGATAATCTTATCGGAGAGACCGTAAAATTATACACCTACTCTCGTACACATTCATATACTTAGCCCAATCATTTAAAGGAATGAAACGTGTGTATAGGTGCGGCGTTCGGTAAAGGGGGAAAAAAACCCAACGTAAAAAGTACAGAACTCAATTTTACGTTTGGAGGTTAACGTGAAAAGTAGGAAACAATACTTAATGGACCGTGTGTTTGTGCCTTGTGTGACATCCCCTGTGCGTGCCGAAAAACCCATGTGAAAATATTATTTAAAAACAGTCTGATGTTTAATTTGTACGCTGAAGCTCCATAAAAAGGATTTTTAAATTTGATCCAAATTAACTTTCCGGCATGATGTATGTGGCTATAAGATTTTCCAACTCACGGGAAGATCCACACATGTCAAAATATTGCGTGAAATAAAATGAAATGCTTACAAATTAAAGGTGTCCGTAAGCGGTGGCGTGTGGTGATAATTCATCTTTACGTTGGTGATGTTTTACTTCTATCACCTTGCTTTATGTAGTTTAATAACTGTATCATTATTCCCTGCCAGCAATAGAATATATTTGGAGTGTTTAGTTGAAGTGTGTAGAAGTGAAAATTGCAAAGTTTTGTCGTACTGTAATTATTGAAAACACACGTCATGCATTGGATGAATGGAATCGCCCATTTGTGGCGCTCAAGTTGATAGCAAGTGCAATAATTTATCGAGTTTACTCATATCTGGAATTCGGTTGCAGTTATAATCATTATTTTAAAACTTCCATATTTTTAAACAATTTTGAATATACAACGTTACAGTATTAAAATTCTAGAACAGTTTACATATATACCTCCTTTAAATATCAACCTACAAATGTAAAGGTAAAGATATTATACGCAATTTGTTTAACATCTTGTTAAGTAAAATAATTATTGATAAAATACTTTGGTACTATAAACAGTTTTGGACTTGATAAAAGCGGCAGATATAATAAAAATGAAATTGAGACGAAAGCAAAATGCTGTGAGAGATGAGACCGATCAATGAAATATTCAGCGAAGTAATGACTGTGCTATAAAAACTGCTAATAGTGTTGCTCATAATATGATCCGCGAAGCATGCGTTCCCCTTCAGATCGTGTTTTGCAGAATGGAGATTGAACATTTAATTGATAAAATGAGGGTTTAATTAGAGAAAGATGTGAAAAATCTAATTAAAAATTAATTTCATTTTATTAAGAGTAACAAGGAGGCGAGATTTGAGAAAGATGTGAAAAATCTAATTAAAAATTAATTTCATTTTATTAAGAGTAACAAGGAGGCGAGATTTGCGTTAAAAGATTTTTTTTCCCATTGAACGCTACACCTATACTCACATTTCATTTCTTTTTTTTTTTAAGTTTAAATGTTTGGGCTAAGTGTAGCAGTGTGTATTTCCTCCCGCCCGCCATAAAAACGCCAGTTACATTTCAGAATCAGATAAGATTTTAGTTTCTCAATCAGATTTTAGAAAGAGAAGGCAAATTTACTAAAACACAAATAACATGCTGCTAGAGCTAAGAGGCACCATCTCTCACCCACACCCACCGAAAAAAAAAAAGTCAGTTTCTCTTCAAAATCAGATTCCACAATTCCATATGCACTAGTACTTTCAGCCCTGTTTTTAACGTCAAGTATTTTCAGCCTACACTCAGTAAGTCGACGGTGGCAGAGGTAGAAACATATCCGCTGCAGTTGGCTTAGCGTGTTAGACTTTATATTTTTCCCTTACAAATTACTATATGAAACAATAATGTAATTTGCATAATTGCAATGTAATTGTATTTTAACAATGTCATTTGCATTTTAATAGCGTAATTCGCATTTAAACAAACGTTTTTGTATAACTACTACGTCATTTGTATTTTAGCAATGTTTTCCGCATCTAAAGATGTTAGTGGCATAATTACAATATTTTAAAAATAATTACAATTTTTTTGCGCATTTCTAACGATTACATTTTTTTACTTATTAAAAGCCGAAGGCCTACTGAGCCACCAAAATAATACCCAACACAAAGGTAAAAACCTAGAAGTTTGACCAAAAAAAAAAAAAAAAAAAAAAAAAAAAAACTTTTAGCACATGAACACGAAAAACCCATTAACCCAACCCAGGAAATTCCATTAACTCAACCCTTCCCCTGCAGCGTCACTTCTTTGCGTATCTTTCCTCGGGTGGTCGCCACAGGAGATATGCCCGGAGGGTGTACTAAGGAGGGCCATGCACTACTGAGCGGTATGACTTCGTGTTCCCAGGTTACTGTGAGAATCACTTTCGTGACGGTTGGTGTCACTTTAAACATTTCTTTTCCCGCAGATGACGCAGGATGTTTCACTGTTTTGATACACGCTTTTGTCACGGCTGTTAATGGTGAACCCAAGACTCTTCATTAATTTGTAATATTTCGGGCTAATGTTCTTCATCCTGGTAGAGGTTAAGATACTGTAATGCAAGACACGTGTTGTGGGCTTAGCATGTGCGGCACCCATCGTGCATACATTTTGTGAAAATGTCATGCATTATGAAGTAGCCATGCCGTATGAACAACCAATAACAGCGACTATAGTGTCTATAGTTACCCTGCTGTCTGCTCGGATTAAGTATTCAATTTATTCCAAATTCGCCACATGGCAATCTCCGTTGGCTGGCCAACGCGTGTTCGTCTTCGATACATGCCCACCCTTTACAGAACTTTTGCACCCAGTTGCAAATAGCTGGACGTGACAGGCACTTCGGACCGTAGATGGAAAGCATTCCTGAAAGAATATTCTTTGATTGCATACCTATTGTCCACAAAAATCGCACCACGGAACGCTATTCGAGGGTTATATACTCACTCAAGTGGCGTATCGCCAACCTGCCACTACTGTTCCGTCATTGTAGACATTGAATGTCATTAATTGCCACCAGACTATGCTGCCATATAGTGGCAATAACCCCAGATGCCTTATTCAAACATGTAGTACCGCACTTCAATTTGTAACTTGAAGATTTACTGTCGTAATGTTCCGTCCTAAGTACCCAGCACACAAATATATTTTCCATTCTTTTTCATGTGACTTTATTCCATTCCCTGTATAACTCAAAAAAAAAAAAAAGTCTTTGTCATTATTTGAGTTGTAACAAAATTTAAAAATATAAATTTAGCTCGGAAAGTTAATTACACGCATACATTTATATGTGCAAGGTCTTGCGGATTAGTAAGTTAGAAACTCCACTAGAACTCTACAAGTAGTTCCAAAGCTGCATTTATTTTCTCGCCGATGTTCATTGTTCATTTTTCTTGTTATTGTACTATCAACACATTGACTGAGGTAGTTAAGGCAAGGACTCTTGAAAAGAATATCCTAAGTATGACTTCCTTCAGAAGGGAAGTAAAGCCGTGGGTCCCGTAACGTAGATTTACGGCACGAAAAAGAAGATAAGCCTGAAAGAGGCATCTGAACAAAATTTGTGGATGGGACACTGATGACCTGAGATGTTAGTGTCCATGAATTAAAAAAAAAATCTTGGAAAAAATCTGTGGTTTGAATCCTGCCATGATCTTCTGCCTAATTGAGATTTTCCCATGTTTTCCTCAGTCCTCATCAATGGCAAATGCCGGGGTGGTACTCTAAACTTAATCTTAAAACACTTCCGTCCTAACTTATAATTTCATCTCATTTGTCATTAGAATTAACCGTCTATCACAGTAGTAAAAAGGTCCTGAATCACTTCCTAATTTATAATTTAATTTCGGGTTTATTGTGTGATGTCACAGTTTAAAATTGTTTATCATAGCATAGACAAACAATTTGTAATAGGGAACTATGGTCTGCAAAGTAATGTCAACCGTTATACGGAGTGTACATATGGCACTTATATATCAGTGTTTAAGCAAAATGGAGCTCGCCATAATTTATGTTAAAATATTTGGGAAGTGATGGGTAAATGTATAACATCGCGAGCGAACTACACTTGTAGTGGTTGCATTATTCATCGTGTTATAGGCAGTAACTTTTGTCCCAATGGTCAAGGGGATGAACTGCAGATTGCAAGGTTTTTAATTTTTAAGCATGCTCACTCATATCGCCTATTTTTACCGATGATGGTATATCTTTGGATACCGTACTGTAAAGTTTTCTAGGAAGCACCGTGGTGAACTGCTGTGTACCGAACTTGCGATGTGCATCTTAATTAATGGAAAAGCAGGCGGCTGTGCTTCAGTAACCAAATGATACCCCATTAGACATCGTGCACATCGTTCTACCTTTGAATTCATAGACAGATCCTTGAAAGTAAACAGTATTCCAGATTTCAAGGAATGCAAGAAAACGTACTACCAAAGGCAAGCAATGTGCAACAACCATTCTAGCCGCTAGCGTATGACGGTCCTGCATGAAAATCACCTGCAAAAGTACAAGCCTTAAGTACGGATGTCCACTTAAAGTTAAATGACTGGAATTTGTTGCAGCCACTAAATTTCTTTGCTTTAGTGCAGTTAATTGATGAATAAAGACTGAACAATACCTTCAAAATCAATATAATTAGCATAAACTTGGTTCTAGATAGGAATAGGCATGAGTGGGCTTAATTATTAATTTACTCATACTATTGTGTTAAGTCATTAATACAGATTTTTCGTTATCTCATGGTTCATGGTCATCCTCCTAGATGACAATTCCTCTAGCCTATATTTCCTATCTTTTAGCAATTCCTTTTAATCTTCACCTTCAAATGTGGTTTTAAAATTCACCCTTTAATGTGGATGATTAAATTTCATCCAATTTCAGCATGAACGTACAAGATCATTTGGTTGGAGTTTCTGAAGTCAACACAATGTTATGATTTTTATTCAAACTTGGAGTTACTTTGCCACACGATCACAGCCTTTATGCGCAAGAAATGTCCCATAATATATGAATTGATGATCTACGGGCTACTGTCCATTCTACTCTAGTGTTGGAAGTTGCCAGTTGCCTTCTTTGCTGAACGGAAGATATATTGATTCCGGATTACTTTTAGCCATGTGATCAAACTCGTAACACTATACTCACAGGCTCTTTTGCTTTCACATTATTACGTACCTATCTTTAGGTTGCCTTTTACATTAACTTGTTTGCAATTAAAAATAAGTTTTTCTGTTTGTTTTAGAAAAGGAGCGAGCGTTATTAATAGTTAAGCATTGGGATTATGAATGTGCACATTTTTATGTTATGTCTTATTAAATGGTGCACTGTCATTCATACACTAGAATAAGCAGCGTCGGACCGACACAGATGGCGAAAGTCGCTAAGGCACGGATTCGCTAGCTGAAGGTTTGGGATTAGATTCCAGCCAGGACCATCCTCCCTGACTGAGATTTTTTTCCAGGCTTATATGCCGGGTAGCTATCCTAAGCATAGGTCTGAAACACCTCCTTCCTTAAAAAAATCCTTTCCCAATTTATTATTTTATCTCATGTATCGCCTGTGTCAACGATCTGTGATGCCTCTGCAATTAAAACGGGAAGTAAATATTAAAAATAGCTCTAGCGGGTGGTCCAGATTCGATTCCTGTGTAAATAGTGAACTGTAATTTTAAGGTATTACGATTTAATCGTTTATTAATATATGTCTTTTTAATGTATGTAATTTTAATAATATCTAAAAGTGAACGATGTGCAAAAATATAATATGTGCGTTAAAGATGAAATAAGTATATGTAACAAAAGGAAGAATATACAAAACTAAAGCTATATGTACATCAAGCTTAAAACTATATTTTTATTCGCGACTATCTGGAACCATTCGCAAGGACGACTTTCGTGTTCACGCATGACCCTTTGCTCCCCTGTCGATTAAATCTAGGAAAGCTCTACATTCATCCCTCAGAAGAGTACCACCTCCGACAGCGGCCGGATATGGTATGTAGAACATCAACATAGCCGAGGCATCTCCGGGAATTCAAGACTCACCAGCAGGAAAGAATAAGGGGCAGTGGGGGACAGACAGAGGGCTAGTCCATCTGAAATCGGCCCGCTCAATCAACACATCTCCAAAACATATATTACATCCACTAATTTTCTGTTGATGTAACTGATTAATTTTGCCCACTAACTAATTATATCTAATCAAATTTATTCATTCCCAAGAACCATCCTCTTTATAAAACTGCCCCCGACAAACCCGCCGCAGAGCTTTTAATACAGTTATTAACATGAAGTACAGCAGCCTGGCCTTATCCATTCTTTCCTTGTCTTAACTTCTTTTTGAAGACCAACATGCTCTAATGTGTTAATTCCGTTAGAATATCTTCGTCATTGCTCATTTAAAGTCAGTTCACCTATTCTTAAGTGATGCACATATATCTTCCTAAGTCAATTAATAACAATTTTAAAACTTGGTGAACTTGAAGCGCAGATTAAGCAGTTTGCACACATTAATAAAGTAATTAAGGATACAGTGATTACTCTTCACATGATGCCAGTACCCGTTGTCATGTATCATATGCAATTGAAGAGGATTTGTCATTGGTATCCCAATTCCTAAGTGACTAATGCCAGGATTTAATTTGATCCATAAAACTGCACTTCCTACCTCATATTGTTTGCCTAAATAGGTGCGATGTTTATTATCATATGTTCAACCGTTCATGTATTCGAGATCGCGTGTATGTCGGCGTTTTATGGTTCCTGCGAGGAAAATTCCGGAAACCACCATGGCAATATGCTCCTTCCGCGAGCTGAACCCGGCCTGCTAGTTGACAAGTAATGATGGACTCTGAAGACTGCAAAAGCATTATTCTTTTCCAGGAAAAGTAGAGGCAGATAATGTTTCCTTAGCTATCGGTGTTATCACTCCCGTTTACGTCACATCCGGCAAAGCACGAACTTCTAATAAGTCACCCTACCTGATGACCATCTTAACTGTGAAATAAAATTCCAAACCATTTGTTATGAAAAGCAGAAAGGGCATTTTCCCCTTGCTCTATGCAGACAAGTTTATGTCAAACTTGAGTGGATATAGCTGGAGTCGGTCCTGCCTCTTAAACCCAAGATCGCGGGCTCAATCCCAGCCAGGATCTATGGATTTTTTCGGGCGTAAAACTCCTAAGTAAAGCTTCTTTCGGAAGGGAAGTAAAGCTGTGGTCCCATGTCGTAGATTTGCGACACGATAAAGAACCTCAAACCTGAAAGAAGAGGCTTCCAAGCAAAACTTGTTGGCCGTTTGAATGGGACGCTGATGACCTGATATGTTAAAGAACGTCCATTAATAACCAAATCCAGATTTCTTTCTGGAATGTAATGTAAAGAGTTTGTTCCAATTTCTTCCGAAAAGGTTTTTACAGCAACACTTTATAAAATGTGTTCTTTGGTTATATGCATAATTTATGAATTTGTTTTTTACCATCTTTATGTGTAAATAATTTAATAACTAAATTAAATAAACATGATTAATTTTGGATAATATCTGTATATTGAATGACCGGTGTCATTTGAGGAGCATTTTTTCAAAACTGGACAAGTGCAAAACTTTTCAAAATGTTATGCATAGTAATAACAAAAATTTGACCTTCAACCTCGTGCTGTGAATCGAATTTTAGCAAAA
The DNA here is from genome assembly GCA_030762175.1 of Metallyticus violacea. Taxonomy (NCBI): domain Eukaryota; kingdom Metazoa; phylum Arthropoda; class Insecta; order Mantodea; family Metallyticidae; genus Metallyticus; species Metallyticus violacea. The sequence continues at coordinate 390,173,816 of CM060846.1, forward strand.
GTCGACAGATAATGTTTATAGAAGCAGGCCAATGCACGGGGTTTCAGGAAAATATGCAATCTGAAAGGGTAAAAGTCGGCAAATGCCACAAATTATTCTTTACTTTCGTTTCATACCGAGCAGTTGGCAATAGTAGAAATACGCATAGTTTATGCAATGTTACTCATTATTGTAACAATGTTTCTTCTTTAATTTGCGCTCACAATTCTGCAAGCAGACTTCATTGTCGTCAACATATTCCCAGGTTACTTTTAGAGACGTTATCAATGGTGCATGCGTGTTTGTAAGAAATATTTCAAGTAAAATCAAAATTGATGGTGATTTCCAGTGATTCTGAAAATGGTGTGTGGGTAAAAGAATGCCTGTGGCAGAAGATATAGAGACAAGGAGGATCCCGCCCTTCAGCGCTTTATCAAAATACAAGAATATTTTCTTATTTTAATCTATCATTTCGGACTCCCAACACTGATACATGCATGCTCCACTTGTAAGGTTGGCCTAATTAAAATAAAATCAAAGAAATGTTTGGAGAAGAAAAATGATTAAAGAACTGTTCATAGATTGCACAAACTTTGTGCAAAGTAGTTTTATGGAATAATGAAAGGAAAAAATTCAGGTGTCATTAAGATTGCCTTCGATATGCAGCAAAACCAGCCACTTGCAAAACTATCAGTGAGCGAAATTTTCTATACTAGGAAAGTATGGTTATACAATCAATGCGCCACAGTTCATGATTATGATTAAAAAAGAAGCATTGTTTTCTATACCTGGCTGAAAACAAGAGTTTACAAGAGAATACAAACAAGTTGCATCGACTTTGCTGGACTTTCTTTCTGACTTGGTTATAGCATTCTTGGAAAAGAATTATTCTTCACTTCTTTGCAGTCCGTGGACATAGCTACATAGCTCCAGACCAAGTCTTAGTAGAATTGAAAAATCATTCAGGGGAGGGGGAGAGCATTTTGTCTAATAAAGAATATTATTACATCTTAAAAGAACACAGCACCCTGAAAGTACTCAATGAAGACTGGAAAATTAAAAACCTAAAGGATAGTGCACAGAAAGCATTAAAATCTAGGTTAAAATAAAAAATTAATAGTCATCTTGCCAATACATTCAAAAAAGTAAAATAAATGTTAACGTATCAATGAAAAGCACATGCTTCGGAGATTCAGGAGAAATCCATGTCATTCAACATCACTATCATCCACTGTTCTACCAAAGCGAAATATGATTAGCAAAGAAAAGGAGGACATTTCTGCGCTGTTAAGTATTTTGAAGTACCAATTGATGCAATAGAATTCTACCCAGGTGTTCTAGGAAACAACAATAAATGTGACCATGTGAGGATAGGAATGTTAAATGTTGTATGAATGATACAATGTTTGTAGTAGCTTAGATTATTGTACTATTTGAATGATTAAGAATGATTAAATCATTGCATGTTAACATATTATTCTTTTTATATTGTATTTTTACTATGTTTATTCTCAATAAAGTTAACAAAGGTAAATTCAAAATCCGTAATGTTAAATAGATGTTTTGTATATAACAAGTAATAATGCAGGCCAATAATAAACTGTAAAACTAATGTATGCATAGAAATTATTGTAATGATAAATAAATAACTGCATATAAATTTTGAAAAAAAAAAATACTGACAGCTAATTAGAACAACTTTTCTCTTATGCATTCATACATGTATGCATTTATCATCTTTTGAAAAAGTGTGAATAAATCATCCTGTAATCCTCTATAGTGTAAATTTTGTTTCAATATATCTTACTAAGGCGCTTTATTCAAACAATATGATCTAATGCTGGAGAAAATATTACATCCATCTAAAGTCTCTCTCTAGGTGAAAATAAAAAATTGCATTTCCTGAAAAATTGAATATTCCTCTTTCATCGAGTTTTGAAATAATGCTCCTCGTTTGTTTCCAGAGCCCACTACTGTGAATTTGTAATGATTGCACATTTTCTTTGAAATAAAAGTGAACTAGTGTTTATTAGAGAGAGAGAAATATAAATGAACCCATTCAAAATACAATGGGTTGGTTAAGGCTTGAGACTTTCATTTGGAAGGTCATGGGTTCAATTCCCGTTGGACCCCTCCATCCTGACCTTGGGTTTCTCCTGGTCACTTAGGCGAATACTGGAATGAGTATTCACATTCCGCGAATTTTCCGCCCTCACATTTAATATCATTTCATTCCGTTCGTTCTGTTACAGGGTCAAAAGTGTCAGGGGGAGTGGGCTGGCTCAGTGAGATGGTGTATTTCACTTTCTGCCCTGCATCCGCGCAGCCATCGCTCGTAGATACTGACCGCCCAGTATTTCCCTCAGTGCTCCCTTCCCCCAAGGTACCCTCATTAGGGAGTAGACACAAAGGGCCAGCCATGAACAAGTTTTAAGTTCCAAAAGTATCTTCCTTTGCTCCAAATCATCCATCCATCCAAAGTTGGTAATTTTTTTCCCTTAAAAATAAAAATAACTAAGATTGCTTCTTCTGACTTCCAGTGCATTTTATTAATGATACTTTTAGCTTTGCATCATGAATTGAAGAAAAAAAATTATCGGTCTTCAGTTACCAAAAAATGTATTATTTATCAACATGCAGATGTACAGCATTTTGGTGTGTTTTAAAAACTTTCATTTCCCATATTAGGAAAGTTAATGTAAACATGATTTAATTTTAGTTTATTTGAATAAAGTACTTTGTTATTTGTATTAACCAAATGTTATAAAATATGATTTATTTATTTATTTAGCCAACATCTGTCCGTGGCTGTTGCCATTTGACGTTGAGCCTCCCAGTAACGCAGGGTATATCATCAGGCAGACGTTCCAGCCTTGGACATGTGAATAGATGATCGCTCTCCATCCTTGACGTTCGATAAAGAGGGCACAGATCGTCATCAGCCAAAACTATGCGGTGTAGGTGGGCTTATAGATAGTCATATCCTGTCATGATGTGGAACCGAACAACGGCTATAGATCTTTCTAATGTTCTTGGGATTGGTCCCTCGGCAGCGAGACGTTCCCACCGTTTTCCGCTGCTTTGGTTCTTTAGAGTGTTCTTAGTAGAGTTGTTGATACATGATTTCGGGCGGCTCTGAGTGTGGTTAGTATTGAGGGTTGTTCTGATGCTGCTCCCTGTTTTGCCAAATTAATCGGCTTTTTCATTGTCTGGGATACCTGTGTGGCCGGGGGTCCATTGAAGACGCAGAACCTAGTCTTTTTATATTAACTCTGCCAGCTTGTTGCGACACTAAATAGTATGGGGGCAGTCTGTTGGACCGTTGTTGTCCCAAGCAGAGATAGCAGCTTGAGAGTCTATTAGGAATACTGCTTTGCTGGTAGAGATGAATAAAGCTTGTAGGTTGATAGCGGCTTCAAATATTGCGCATACTTTACCGTCGTAGTTGCTATTATTCCTGCCTACTCCTCTGTAGCCTTCAAACAGATTGATGCACGAGCCTGCTCCGACCGCCTTTGACCCTGGTATGTAGGAGCCATCCGTCTAGCTATGTATCCACTCCGATACGGATATAGACTGTATATAATTGCTTAAGCGTTTTGACGCAGTTCAAGAGAGTTTGATTCACTTTTAGTCCAATTATAATTTTGAAGATTAAGCTGGATAGTGGGCAGGGCAGATACGACTGATATAAAGTATTGAAGAGGGACAGGTATGTCCATAGTTAGCTGATATTTCTGTAGAAGTGAAGTAGCATATGTAATGGATGAGACTTGAGTTTTGAGGCGCTGAATGGCAGATTTGTAGTGTTCCGTATAGTTTGCGTCTACTCCTTTAGTTCTTTCACAGAACTTCAGGGTATGTCAACTCTACGGGCATCTAAGAGTTCAATGCCGGTTTGTAGCTGCATAGCTGTTATTGGAGTTGATTTCGCTCCTCCGGGGATGATTCTTAGAATATTATTTTGAACCTCGCTGGGTTAGTTTGTGAGAAGACTTGATATGGTCTTTCCAGGAGAGGCTAGTGTCCAGGGTGATCTCACGACATTTGGATAATGAACTTCGCTGAAGGGTTATGTTTTTGTATGTCAGGTTAAAGCATTTGGGGTTTAGTAGACATGGTGAAGAGTTGAGTGACTTTTTTTGGTGCTGACTTCCATTTTGCTTTGATCCGTCCATTGCTCCAGATGGCCAAACGCAATGTTCATGGTCTCAGGGAGAGCCTCAATATGACTGCTGGTGGTCCTAATGATGACGTCGTCAGCAAAAAATAAACATCGCACTCCGTTTTCCGAATGGCTTCTTTTTGGTTGTCTGTCATCATGTTGAAAAGCAGGCAGCTGGTAATGGCTCCTTGAGGGAGGCCCTGTCTGAGCTGCTTGTAAGGGGGTGCGGTATTCAGGAACCTGCATTGGATAAAACGCTGGGATAAAAAGTTGTTAATCCATTAGGAACATTTTGCCGCGTACCCCTTGTGTTTTTAACTTTTGCAGGAGTTTTGATCTCCATACTTTGTTGAAGGCCGCCTTGAAGTCCTCAAGAACTGCTAATGTTTATTGTTTGTTATGTAACCCATATTTGACCGCTTGTGTGAATTTGATGACTTGGTCAATGGTGGACCGATGTTTGCGAAATCCAGCTTGGCAGTCACTAATGCCACCTCTGGATTCGAGGTATACTCTGAGTCGGCGTTCTACCATTTTTTCAGCAATTTTTGAACATACACTGGTAAGAGAGATAGGTCGGTAGCTGTTTAGATTAATAGCTTGTTTATCCTTTTTTAGTAGAGGCATTACCTCAGCCTTATTTCATTGATGAAGAACTCTTGTTTCCCGTGTAAGGTTTATGAGCTTTAAAATGGTGGATTTGGCGTTCGGCCCTAAATGTCAAATAAATTGTGGGAACACCTCGTCGGGTCGGACGGACTTTCTCTGGCACAAGGTAGAAATTGCAGTTCGAGTTCATCTGGTGAAAATAATTTGTCAAGAAATAAGATGACCCTGTTCAGCTTGGCATGTGTACTTTTCCATAGACGGTTTCGCGTCTTTCGTTTGATGTAATATTTAGTCTGTTCAAGGCTGCATAATGCCTACGTAAAGCGTTGGCAACGTCTTGGGGCACAAGGAGCTCCCTGTCATTGACGCTAATGGGCTCCCATAAACGGCTATTTTGGTCAATATTCAGGCTTGAAATGAATCTGTGGGCTTTCTGCGCATCTTTTCTGAAATCCAATTTTGAAACAAAGAATCTATAAGTAGTTCTTTTTGCTGAGGTTATTTCTCGTCTGAGAGAAGCCTGGGCTCTACATTGTGTGCACAGTATTCCTGCTTGTTGATGGATTCGGTTTTTTGTCTCGCCCTATTTCGTTCTCGTCTGAGTGCATCAAGGTTAGAGTTCCAGAAGGGCTTATATTTGCTAACTTGGCTTCTAGGAATACTTTCTGTTACTGCTAGGAGAATGCTCTCTGTAAACTTATCTGTTGATTGGTTGGAGTAAGCGTCAATCAAATTCGACGAATATTTGTCAGTTAACAAGTGAATCGCTCCCAGTTTGCTTTCTTGAAGTTCCAGCGAGAGAGCTTTGGGCCCTCCGCTGCTAGCTTTTTAAATTTTATGCTTAAATTTAACACCCTATATCCACATCCATAGCATCCTCGAGAATGAGCTTTGTTCTTGCTATTAAGTTAGCATGTTCAAATGCAAGGTCAGGGGAGCTTGTGATCCCGACAAATGATAAGAACGTAGGGTCCGACGGCAATTAGCTAGACTGGTCGATAAAGTCTCGATAATTTTCCCTACGGGGGTGGTGTTAGTATAGCCCCAGCGAGTTGAATGGGCATTGAAGTCGCCGATGACTATGCTTTTTATATTGGACCAGATTGTTGATAACCTCTAAATTTGGAATATTAATCGGGAATTATACAATCCTACTATTTTGTGCCATTTAACCAGGCATTAACGCATACTGCCTCCACTTTGTCTGCATTGTTTATTTCATGTACGATGGTTATCTTGCTATATATTTTTTTCTTCACACCGACAATGATGCCGGAGGTAACCTGCCTTGATCGTCGTAGCATGACATTTGAATAATTCGTTATTTCATGAAAGCATTAGGCTTCTGTAGAGGCTCCGGCTTCGACAATAATGTATATGTCAGTGTCAATTTTTGATATTAAAAGTTTTAGTTCAGAAAAATTTGAAGAACACAACCCATGGGCGTTCCGAAAGATCAATCGGAAGTCGTCGTTCGCGTTTTTTCTCCCCTTCCTTTTGTTGCAACCATGTTCTTGCGACTTATGAGGCGCTTTGGGGGTCGCTGTAGCAGATTTAGCGTTACCCAGGGTGCACCACATGGAGACCTGCTACTTTACACCCCATGTTATAAATGAAGTTTGAATGTAAAACTGTTTGGCACTTGAATTTAACTCTAGAAAAAAAAACCTTATATTGCTGATTTTACATGCAAAATAGAACTGAACAGTGTAATGTTAGCTTACTGGAGAATGTTTAATTTTAAAACATGCAGATGTTGTTGCAAGAAAATACCATCAATAAATATTTCAATATAAAAAATTTCACGATCACATGTGGAAACTTTTGAAACCCTGTAATTGCACATTACCTAAGAAAGAAAAATAAAATTTTCATGTGACAGTCATTTGAACATTAAACAATAAATCATTTTATACAGTTCTAAACTTCAAACAAGGATGATGCTGTCACAGCTTCCCCAACTGTAATCATTACATCTGTAGTAATCCTCAAATGGTTATGTGGATGCACATGGTGCTGCTAGGATGCAGCTTCTGATGAATTTTGTTATAATATTTTGACTTTTAATCAGCATTTTCTCTATTTATTTTATTAAACTTCTAGTTTTTTTGCATGTCTCTCTCTCAGTGATGTGCATGTATGACAATATGCCAGCTTACTCTTAAAGGTTTTAAGTTTAGTTGAAACTGTTTCACACAGCTCTACAGCTTGCATTGTAATGCTAGTATATTTGGCGTAAAGTTTTGTTACCTTTACTGCATTTTTTTTATTCTTTTTCAGAGAGCACAGCTTGATCTTCGGTTTTTCTCTCTATAGGTTGCTTGTATTACATTTTTTATTTGAATTTGAGGTTCTTCAAGCTATTCTTTGGCTTCACTTATAAATAAAATCCTGTTAAAATTAGTCTGGTTTAGCCTTAAGATGGCTCAGTGTCAGTTTATAAACACAGGCATTCCTAAAAGAAAAAAAAAATAAATAAAAGAATCCTTAAATCCTATTAAACTTTCGTCAATCATTCATTCTTTGAGCATATTTTCAATATCTTGCTTTAACCTTATTGTACTTTTTTCATTTTGTGAATGTCCTGGATGAGAAAAAATATTTTAATTTGTGGAACAGTTTTAATACAGACTTCTGTCACCACTTTGCAATTGAAGGTGCCCTGAGCATATGAAATTTATGAATCAGTTGATTAGTGACATGTTTAACTTTCTTTCAAAAATATAAACTGAAGCATAAGACATGGATGGTTTGACTTGATAACTGAGAAGAAAATCAATCACTGATAGGAAAATTGATGAGATTCAAAACCCATTTATGAGGCATTTGGTTGCTTCTAGTTTCACATTTATGTTGAACTGTTGTTTCATTTTGAATAGAGAAGTGCAAACAGTTCCAGTAAGAAATAATTTTAAATTATTACATGTAGGCTGCTAGCAATATTATGTAATATGAGAAAGTTATACCTAAGTAGACTAAAAGAAATGTAATATTAACCAAACCTCTTTGCATAAAGAGCCCATATTTGGTCATCCCCCTCTCACATTTAGAGCCCAGTGTGCACTATATCAGCAGTTGTCATGAAGTTGGAAAGAATTTTAATGCGTTGTTTAGTACCTTTGGAAATATTATTTAAATGAATTTAATTATCCTTGGAACCTTTCTGTTTTTCTATGCCACAGTTTTCCAATGGTGTAAGTACTTTAAGAGAGTAAAATGTTTTTGAAAGATGAAGAACTGTTGAAGAAAGATGAATGAACTTTTATACCAAACTATTGTTTACTTAAAAACCTTGTTTCTTTCCATAATGATCAAAGTCATTTTCTTATTTCATAAAAAGCAGGAATCTGATTGTAATGAGAACTGACTGCAGTCTTCTTTTGTTTGTTTAATTTCCAAGTTATCAATATCACATGAGAAAACAGATTTCATTTTGTTGGAACTGCAAGAACATTGAATGTCCAGCCATGTATAATGTTGTCTTGTTCAAACTATAAAAATGTGCAGTTATATGGCAATTCTTTCTAACTTCCTTATTTTTCATTGATTTATTGCTTATTTGAAAGCTGTAGGCAGGTGGACAGTCAGGGCGATAGCTCCTGGTAAAGTGAATATAATATTTGCACAATTTAGACATTTTTTTTTCTAATATTTGTTAGCTTGTCATTAAAATGCTTTATGCCTTGGTCATTACTTATTATAGTCTACAAATTTCCCAATGTTATTTTGTAAGTGATTATTATAGTATACAAATTTCCAATTTTATTTTTAAGTGATATTCTTAAATTTCACAAATTATCAAATATCAGACGAACTACTTGAATATAGAATTGTAATTTGATAATGGACATTTCCGTTTGTCTTTACAAACATTCACATACAAATAGTTGCAACATGTGTCTTACGTTGAACTCTAGTGGATGAATAAAAATAGATGGAAGATCTCTATTTGGCATTACTGAGAGCAGATATTGCTTCTATCCTGTTATATGTAAGTTTCTTTTCCTCATTTCTCTCATTCAAATGCCTGCCATCTCTTTTTTTCACCAGTGAGTCTCTGGATCATCACTCATGAAACACACAGAATACATAATAATATATCTAAACAGTCCTGCACAAAATATTAAATCAAAAGGTGCTTGTTTTTGAGTATCCTGTTCTTCCGTTGCTCTCTTAGCATTTTCAATGATATGAATGCATTTTGAAAAGTCTTTTATTAAATTTTTTTATTTATTGACTACACAACTTCCTTCTCTTTTGCAAGCTGTTTGCTAAGGCCCCAGTGTTCTTTCATTCTATGACTGGTTCTGAGAATACCTTTGTTTTTCTCTTTGATTTTTCTTTAAGCAGATCCTTCACCTTCCTGCATATGTCTTTCTGAGCACTTTCCTGCATCTTCATCTCAATTCCACACTGTTTTAAATCTTAATGAACTTCCTTTACCCATGGGATTTGCATCTTTCTATTCCTTTGGAAGGTGAGAATCTTATTTGCTGTTCTTTCTGGTTCATACTTTTATGTCCATATAACCTTAACTGCCTTTTCTTCATTGTGTTTGGGAGATTTTCTCAAACTTTTCATTAGTTCATGGTTTGGTCTTAAGTAAAAAGTGAACTCACTAGCTATTACTTTTTAGTCCTTTTTTTTATTAATAAAGAGTTTCTCTTTTAAGAATGCTACACTTACTTATGACTAAAGGATCCACATCTGGGTGTTTTCCTCCATTCTTTCATTGCTTTTGCTTTTATTCTACTACATATATGTTAGTTATGTCACAGTGAAACAATGGTATGAGATAACCACCTTTGTGATTAAATCATTTTCATATTTAGGAATAAAATTAGGCAGTCTTGATAAACTCTGGGTCCCAGAACGAAGTATGCTGTACATCTGCTGAAGAGCTTAGGCTGTGGAAATATTTAAAGAAGAAAGTATAACAATTGGATTTTCTTTATATTGTGCCCATTTTAACTACTGGGACATTACAGGAGGTGGATACTGATTATATATATAAAAAATCATCCATCATCATCATATGTATATATATATATATATTTTTTTTTTCCCTTGTGTAATAGTATTTAATACCCATTTTCACTGCTGAGGCATCACAGGCAGAAGACGCTGATGATACATGATAAATTGGGAAAGGAATTTTTTTAAAGAAAGAAGCATTCTAGGCTTAATGTTAGGGATCTCCCTAGGATTTTCCAATTATGACTGAGGAAAATCTGAAAATAAAACCTGTCAGGGAGAATGCTCCTGATGGAAATCCAACCCCAGATCTGTTGGTCATGAGTTTAATGATATGAAACTATACATTGAAATTGGGGAAGGTGCCTCAGCAGTAAAAATGGGTATTAAACACTGTTACAAAGCATATATACATATAAAACAATCCAGTGTCCACTGTCTGTAATGTCCCAATAATTAGAATGGGCACAATTTAAAGAAAATCCAATTGTTATACTTCTTTAAATATTTCCACAGTCTAAGCTTTTCAGCAGATGTACAGCATACTTCGTTCTGGGGCCCATAGTTTATCAGGATTGCCTAATTTGGGGTTAGTAGTTAGAATGGGCACAATTTTAAAGAAAATTCAATTGTTATACTTTCTTTTTTAAATATTTCCACAGCCTAAGCTCTTCAGCAAGATGTACAGCATACTTCATTCCGAAGCCCATAGTTTATCAGGATTGCCTAATTTTATTCCTAAATATAAAAATTAAACATTCACAAAGACAGTTATCTCATACAAATGTTTCACTGTGAGACAGCTATCATATATGTAGCAGAATACATTGTTTATTCACACATTTACAAGAAGTCGTGCATATCTCATTATTATTTGTAAAGCTCCCTTCAATTCACCATATGCCAACAACACATGAACCAGAATGTGAGCTGCTCAATTCCTTAGCTCTAACAGATGTAAAAGGTTTTTAAGAAGCAATACAGCTTGAATCAGCTTAACCTTAAGGATAAGGTCATTGAATTAATTTTTACCTCTTTTATATTAATGAGAGCAATGAAGAGGAACTCTACATTGCTCTCTATTGTAGATCCAGTGCTATATAATTTTTTATTTCATTTTCATAATACCAGATAGTACTCTGGTAATTTTTCATAACTTTACATTTGAGAAAAAAACAAATAGCTTTTCTTTTCTGAATTCAGCACAACTTAAAAAAGAGTTGTCACATTGAAATCCTCAGAACCTATGCATGCTAGTGAAATAAGCAAGAAAAACAAAGATAAAAGAAAGAGAATAAATACAAAGAAAAAATGTAATGCTTTGTGCAATGTGAAACAGAGAAATCACGGTGAATTAAGTAAAAATGTTTGACACCGAAGCAATATATCATTTGAGTACAGCAGTTGGCAATAGTAGCACTCCATATTTCACTTGTTTAAAATTGGGCATGTTCCAAGAGCAATTACTACTATCATCAACTGTAGATTGGCAATCTCTGGTAATAGTCAGGTAAGTTTGCTCAGACAGCAGTGGTGGGATCTGAAAAGATCATGACAGTGTCTTTGTTTTTGAGAGTTTGCCCAAAGTTGCTAACTTTGCTGGTCTCTTAGCTGCTTTTAGTAATTTTGACTCCTTTTTAATGTTGTGATTCTTCAATCGATGACTGTAAATTTTATGCTCAACCAACTTTGTAGAACATCACTTTACTAACATTGTAATGAGTGTAGTTGCTAATTTTTCAATTTATGTATAATTCATGTTCCTGAGATATTCTTTGGTTTGAATTTCTAAATCACTTTTCTTATGTACACTTGTTTAGAGTACTCAGAATTAATTTGATAAATTCCAACCTTCTTATATTTAGCACTGCATCTTTTTGAAATGATCTTATAAATTCTTAATGCTAAATTTATTCTGCAGAACCAACTTAATGTTATTCTCCTTATAAATTTTTATCTGCTTTTGGATGGTATGTGAATTTCTTGTATACATGACATTTTCACCTATTTTGTAAGTGCGTACGTGTTTCCAATGGCTTTAATTTTCTTATGTTTAGCAAATTATTTTGCTATTAATTCCAAAGGGCTATATTGATAATGTGTTGGTATTCTTGGTAGGAAAATTGCCAATCTATATTGCAAGGCTGTTGATGACTTGTTGGGTTTGGGGTTATAATGTCTGTGTGAGTTGGTTTTCTGTATATGCCAAAAAACAACCTATTGCTGTCTTATTTATTTGTAGGTCTATGAAGGGAAAATATGCATCTTTCTCATTTCTGTGGAGAGAATTGTATTGTTTTTGTATAAATTTAAGAGTGAGTTATAAACCTCTTTGGTGTTAATTTTGGGCACTATTGCAAAAATGTTATCTATACACCAGTGCCAAGTTTTGAAAATTAAAGGAAAGGCTTTAGTGATATGTATTTCAAAAGCACTCATAAATAGATCTGCCAGGAGAGGAGAGAGTGGGTTACCCATTGTCAGTTCAGAAGATTGCTGATAAAAGCTTTTATTTATTAAACTAAACAGATTCTGGTTATGCACAGCTTTGTAAGTCTTATCAAGTTTTCTATTTCGTCTTTGGATAAATTTGTGGATAATAGCCAATTATTTAACTGATTAAGTAACTTTTAGGAATGCTGGGAAATAAAGCAATTACATAAAATGAAACAAACATAAACTTTGTAAATTATATCTAATCTGTTGTCTAACACACTCTTATGCTTCACTTACTTTTAAATACAGTGGGACCGGTTTCGAAGAGAGATCCTCTCCATCTTAAACCAACTTGATGGCATATCATTTGATGTCATTGCTTTATTTCCCAGCTTTGCTAGAAATAAGTTACTTCATCTGTTAAAGAATTGGCTACTATCCATAAATTTATCCATAGAAAAACTTGACAAGACTTACAGAGCTGTACATAGCCAGAATCTGTTTAGTTAAAAAAATAAAATATTTTAAAGCAATCTTTTGGACTGTCAATGGGTAATTCATTCCCTTCTCTCCTGGCAAATCTATTCATGAGTGTTTTTAAAATACATATTACTAAAGCTTTTCCTTTTATTTTCAAAATTTTGCATTGGTGTACAGATAAAATTTTTGCAATGGTACCCAAAATTTACAATGAAGAGGTTTAAAAACTCTGAGATTTATGACAAAAACAATAAAATTCTTGCCATAGAAGTTGAGGAAGATGGATATTTGTTCTTCTTAGACCTAATCCTAATTAAGGACAGCACTAGGTTGGCTTTGGGAATATACAGAAAACCAACTCACACAAACAAATTAAAAATAACAATTTCAAACCCAAACCCAACAACGAGTAGTCATCAACAGCCTTCCATATTGATTTGTGATTGTCTAACTAAGAATATCAATGCACCATTAATATAGCCTTTGGAATGTTTTCAATAATTATTAATAGCAAAAAAAAAAAAAATGCTAAATATAAGGGAATGAACCCATGCACACTTATGAAAATAGATGAAAATATCCAGTACACAAAAAATTCACATACCACCCAAAAGCAGATAAAAACTTTTTAAGGAGCATGACATTATGTTGGTTCCCCAGAATAAATTTAACATTAGGAATTTATTAAGTTCATCTCAAAAAAATGCAATGCCAAATTACACTGATTGGAATTTATCAAATTAATTCTGAGGACAATAACAAATGTGTATAGGAAAAGGAATTTACAATTTCAAAACAAAGAATATTTCAAGAATATGAAATATACACAAATTGGAAAAACAGCAATTACAATGCATTTTTGGTCTAAGAATTATGGCGTTAAAAAGAAGCCAAATTATTAAAAGCAGCTCAAAGACCAGTTGAGTTAGCAACTTGGAAAAAAAAAATATATATTCTCAAAAACAAAACACTTTGTCATGAACTTTGGGACCCTGCCCTGGGTTGTCTAAGCATACTTATCTCACCACCACCAAAAGTTAACAGTTGGTCTGCAGTGGATGATGAGAGTCATTACTCTTGGAACATGTCCAATTATAAACAAGTCAGAAGTAAATAGAGTCACTCTTGCCGACTGCAATGCTCAAATCATTATTCATTCTTTTCTTAAAAATGTGAAGATTGTGTGAAACAATGACAACCTATATTTATAGCTACAGTCTTTAGTATTTGCTACTTCACTATATAGGTTTTGATTTAGTGACTAGGCTGTTTAATTTCTTGCTGTTCTTAGGTAAATTTATCTACAGAACAAATTTGTTGACTGTTAAACAATTTTTAAGTTAATATCTCACCATCCCGTGCCAACTATCATGTATCTTCAAGATAATAAATAAATCAACCTGACATTAACACATAAAGTTACCTTGGATTTGCCTTGTCATCATAATGGAAAAATCAAATTAAACTTATGTACTAAACTCAATTTCAACCAGACACCTAGTGCAAATTACAATATTGAGACACCATTATCTTATATTGAACATTTAGTGGCTAAATTGCTAACTTTTAAAATGTAATTGTTTAATACATTTTGTCATTTTAATGATTTAAATGTAAACTGTGCATTTGAGAATAGCCATGGGATATCCAGGAGGAATCTAGTTTATATCTTGCCTAGAAAAAACATCTTAATAGCAAGAAAATGTGTAGTTCCTTCATTTTCCTACTTGGCCTTCCATATGGTTATCAGAATAATTGAACTGTGAGATCTAATATTTATATTAATCATCTCATTAAATTAATTTTAATATGATATAAGCAACATATAAAGTTTCATGACTTAGTGTTTAAATGGTTGGCTCTCTGTTGCATTGGACATGTAATTTACTGGAATGCTCAATGTCATTCACCAGACTTTTGGGGGGTTGGGGGTTGAGAAAGAATCCAGCATTGAACTTGCATTACTATAGTATAAGTAGTCTTTGCACTACATACTTTAAGCTCATTCTTTCTATAATGCTCATAAAAGCATTCCATCTATCTGTTACTTGCATTGGTTAACTTTAAATATCTGTAGAGTAAATCAGAAAGGTAATGTAAAAATATTCTCCATCTGTTTGTATGGGGGATGCTTGTTGACCTCGTATGTTCATAGTTCAGAACCAATATTATTTTCTTTTTATTTATACTTGTTTCAAATGATGGCCATTGTATTATCAAGGCACACAGAATTTTCTCTTTTTATAAGTGTTGTCAATAACTTCAGTACTTCAGTTCCAATAAGATAGGAACAAAAAATGTAATGTTATTTATATTATAGGCTGCCGCTTTCTTACGGTTAACACTATATTAAAATTATTCCTTCATAATAAATTTTAAGGTTAACATTTTAATCATGGCCAAAAATGTGACTTTCAGATTTTTGTGGAAGTGGAACATTTTAACACTTTTTATTTTTAAGTACGAGTACTAATGGTTTACATCAAAGTCACATGAAGTTTGATATTTGCAAACTTTTTTCTATAGGCTCACAAATATTGGGTTTTTAAACATGTTGCCAACTACATTGTGAATATCTTTGGTGAACAATTGTTTAAAATTCAGAAATTTACACATAATGAGGCGGCCAATATTAGATATCTTCAGTTGAAAGTTTTGAGTTTAGATTCAAGTGGTTTAAGCAATGGTCTTGCTGAACTCATAAAATGTTCAATAATTTTTTTTTTATATATAATTTTTTAGAAATCATAGTTTCAAGACATGCCATAAAATGTTATTAAAATATAAATAACCATCGTTGTATACCAAAATAATTCTGAAATGGATATGAACTATGTGAGGTTTAAAATTCAGAAATTTACACACAATGAAGCGGCCAATATTAGATATCTTCAGTTGAAAGTTTTGAGTTTAGATTCAAGTGGTTTAAGCAATGGTCTTGCTGAACTCATAAAATGTTCAATATTTTTTTTTTTTTTTTTTATAATTTTTTAGAAATCATAGTTTCAAGACATGCCATAAAATGTTATTAAAATATAAATAACCATCGTTGTATACCAAAATAATTCTGAAATGGATATGAACTATGTGAGGTTGATTAGAATGTTTTAATAAGTGATAACAGATAATTTATGTATGTATGTATTTATTAACTGCGATTGGGCTTATATCCATTGGTAGTGAAGAATAATGATAATACAATTATTATTTACAGCAAAATACTCAAAAGGCAACCAGATAACTTAATATAAAAACATGCAAACCTGGAATAAATAAATAAATCTAATTATATTACACATCAAATTAATATTACACATATTTACATGACAGTTAACTTAACTATATATGTTTCATCTAATCAGGTATAATTGTTTAATAAGAAGTATTGAAATCTCTTCACATAATGATATTGAAATATCATTTGCTGTAGATAGTTCTTTAATCTTATTTTGATTTAAAGTAAAACACTAAAAATCATGTCGTCACATTAAAACTCTCTTTAAGTTTCACAAACACACTTATAAAAGTAATTTTGGTAACCAAAACTTAAAGAGAGTTTTAATGTGACGACATGATTTTTAGTGTTTTACTTTAAATCAAAATAAGATTAACAGAAGTTTCACTGTGTGGATTCCCAAATTCCGTAAACATAGTTCTTTAATGCTGAGCTTTTTTGGTACTTTCTTCAGTACACATGCTCAAATTTACTATTACAAAAGTACATATTAAACATCTGTATATTTCTCTTTATATAAGTCTTAGGACTACTAACACATTTTATTTTTACACCATTCATTGTTTTAAAAATTGAACACATTTTTCCAAGCAGAGATTACTGATATTTTTCCAAAGAATCATGACCACTTTAAAACTGATGATTCCCATGGTCAGGATACCAGATGCGATGAGTACAGACATGCAAACTATTTTGGATTGTCCATAAATATTACCGATTTTCCTCCATTATTATGGCATTGAAGTTAATTGCAATGAGTACAGACCTGCAAACTATTTTGGATTGTCCATAAATATTACTGATTTTACCCCCATTATTATGGCATTGCAGTTAATTAACATGAAAAAGCAAACTTATGGCAATATACAAGTGTAGGTCTATAAGTTGCCAGCCTTGCCTTCACAAAAGCCTTATCTGGGTGCCATCTGTTAAGTTAATAATTGCAGCTGTAATTTATGCTCCACTGTTTTCAGTTGTTCAGATATAGTTACATCAAGAAGGCTATGTGTAGAGCATTGTGACATGTTCAAAATGGAGTCTCGAGCTGTTTTATCTTCATAAAAAAAAAGAAAAGGACTTATTCCAAATGAAATTAAACAGCGATTGGATGGTGTATATGGGGAAGCATCACCCTCATATTCTACTATAAAAGAATGAGCCTAACTTTTTTGAATGAGTCGAGAAAGCATTGAACCCAAAGAGCATGCAGGTCGGCCCTTGGAGGTGCTCACTCCTGAAAACATTGCTCTTGTGGAGGGAGAAATTATGGAAGATCGGCAGCTCAAAGTTACATAAATAGCAGCAAGGTTGGGCCTTTCTAAAACAACAGTCCTTTGAATTATTCATGAACATTTAAACATGAATAAGATTAGTGCAAGATGGGTGCCTAGACTTCTTTCCTCAGTCCAGAAGCAGCAACAAGTCATCTGTTGTCAGACATTTTTGAAGCTATGCCTTGGCAATGAGAGAGAAGTTGTACTAACCATTGCTACAGAAAATGAAACTATGGTGCTCTACTATGATCCCTTGTCCAAAAGAGATCTAATCAATGGAGTGGCGGAAACCTTCAAATCGCCTCCTCTGAAGGCAAAGGTCAGAAGATCAACACCACAATCTTTTGGGACTGTGAAGGAATACTCTTCATTGACTTCAAGGAGAGGAACACTACAGTAAATGGGGAGTACTATGCTGGCCTACTGCAGAGATTACATGCTTCCATCAAAGAGAAAAGCTGTGTGGTGGTGTGCACCTTCATCATGACAATGTGCATGTGCACACTGCTCTTGTTGCAAAGGAAGGTGTGAAGAAATGTGGCTAAAAGGAAATCAACCATCCACCCTACAGCCCAGATCTAGCTTGTAGCAACTATTTCCTTAAGAAGGACCTTCGAGGAAGGAAATCAAGTGTGAAGAAGACATGATGGATGCTGTTTATGCCCATTTTGCAGACAAGACTTCTGAATTTGGGGGGGGGGGGAGAAGTTTAATTCAAAGATGTGAGAAGTGTTTTGTAATAATGGGTAACTACATTAAAAAGTTTTTTTTTTTTTTTTTTTTTGATTGATTTATTTATGGACGCTCTTTAACATCTCAGGTCATCAGCGTCCCATTCAACTCAGGGCGTGAAACGGCCGACAAATTTTGCTCAGAGGCCTCTCTTTCAGGCTTGAGGTTCTTTTTCGTGCCGTAAATGTACGACACGGGACCCACGGCTTTACTTCCCTTCCGAAGGAAGCCATACTTAGGATTTTTACGCCCGAAAAAATCCATCGATCCTGGCCGGGTTCGAACCCGCGTTTTGGGCGTAGGACATTAAAAAGTGAAATATAATTTTTGTCTTTATCATATCTAGAAAATATTTAGGCCAGAAACGTGTGGACCTACCCTCATATATTTTTTTTTTCTGGGAAGAAAACGTGTAAATCTTCCTTCCTTCTATAAGCACCAACTATAATAGTAACTATCAAACAAAGTGATTAAATCATTACTTTGTTTAGTACAGTTGCTTGCATAGTAAAGCATAGATGGCAGCATTACTGTTTGTATGGTTTCAGACTGTGCGTGTTTTTTTTTTTTTTGAGTAGTGTATAACGCGCACGTGTGTGTGTGTGTGTGTGTGTAAACATATACCTGACACATATATAAGAGCAGTGTATATTACCTTTTTAAAATATATTTCATGTGGGGTATTACTCTGGGGAAGAAGTTCTTAGGCAAATGACATTCTGCTGTTGCAAAAAAATGCTTTTAGGAAATTACTAATTCACCAAAAGTAGCTTACTGCAAACTTTGTTTTTAAAATTAAAACTACCAAGTATTGTAAATTACACGCACGCACGCACTCTCTCTCTCTCTCTCTCTCTCTCTCTCTCTCTCTCTCTGTATAGATTCTTATAAAAAATAAAATCACCTCAGTTGCTGTATAGACAGATGCATTCTTACAATATGAAGGGTGGCAGGCATGTTGATGCACTATTTTACATGTTAACAAAAACAATGTAGTGTCAGCCTTTTAATTGAATGCCCTGCAAGATTATCTAACAAATCTGCAAATATCTTCAAAAGACATGTATTTTTATTCTATAATGATTATTTTGAATTTAAGTTTAATCAGCTTGTATTTTAGGTAAATACAATGGAGAATCAGAAAGTAATGCACAACATTTTTTTTAAGGAAATATTATTTGGGTCTGAATGGTCAAGCCTGGCAGATAATGAGTTTTAATTTTCTGCTACATATAGCAGTGGCTCATTTTGGTGCTGCCCTGATGGAGTAAGTGGTTACTAGTGAGCTAAGATAGCATGTGTGCTAGCATTATCCATTTATGAGCATTGAGATGCAATACATTTTAATGGGAAAAAGGAAAAATAGTGAGTGAAATTTACAGCGAAATGTTGGAAATGCGTGCTGATGATTGGATTGCAGCAACATCTCCAGATGGTGCAGATTCTTTGAAGAGGGCTAAGTTAAGATTGGCAATGAACAGCACTATGGCCAATCTGTAATTGTTTCTACACGATCCATTGTCAGAGACATTAAGGCAACAAAGGGAAATGATCAGTGAATGCATCTGCCAACCTTGGCACAAAAGCTGAACATTTCATATGGCATAGTTTACAATACACTGTGGATGGCAGAATTGAATTTTTTATAGTAGGTGCACCCACATGTAGCAGCTTCTGTACATGAAAATATTGTTATGTATGACTGGGAACTACTCAGTCATCCATCATAATCCAGACCCTGCAATGTCTGACTTTTCAGCTATCACTGAAGAAATTCCTAGGAGGTCAACATAAAGAAGTGAAATTGGTCATGCACAGGCATCTATTCTACCAGAAAATGGAGCTATATGAGCATAGTATATTCAAATTGCTATCATGATGGGAGAATTTTCTCAAAAGGCTTGGGCAATACATTAAAAAATATGTAAAATGTGTAGTTTTTTGTGCACATTTTATGTTTTTGCTACTCATTAAATAATTTATAAAAAATGTTGCGCAATATTTTTTATTCCTCCCTCATGTATTATTCTATAGATGCTATTGTATTTTAATATTGAACATGTATGTTCTATACTATGCAGTACTTTGCAACACATGGTTTGATGTTGTCTGTGGTTGCATAACTTTAGTGGCAGTAAAATAAAATGAAATTATCATCATAATCATCAATCTTTTTGGTTTTTTATGTCATTTTAGGCATGTTTATGCTCCAAAATCAGCTCTCCAGTTGCCAGTAAATGTAGAGAACTTTCTTGTCCACTTATTTTGCTACCTTGAGAAGAGTTCTAAAAGGCAGAATGCATTAAAAATATATCAACATGACACTGAGTCTCACAAAATTTGAATTATGTAATGCCTGTAGGCTCTCTCTTATTGGGTGAATTAATATATATCTTAAGTGATGGGAAGCTCTGTCACTTGTGTTTAGTAATGAACCTGAACAAAAGAATGAGGCTACTAAAAATTTTGAAACAGTGAAAACTTTCTTGCAGGATCCATGTGGAAAATTGTATTATTATTTCCTTCAGAGTACAATTCCTTTTATAACTCTGTAAATTTGTTTCTGCAACAAAATGCTCTAGCTGTACATAATCTAAGGAGGAAGCTTCTTAGTCTTCTAACTGACTATGGTGAGATTTGTTAACCCATCTTCTCTTCTTGATTCTACCTCAATTTCCACGTAAAACTGAAAAAGAGGAAACATAGAAATTAAGACTTAGTAATTGGAGCACAAGCCAGAGTGTACTTGAAAGACAAAGAGATGTTTTACAATTTTGAATTTTTTAGGGCAACTTGTAGCTATCTTCTAAAGAAATTTCCAATTGAAGATGAACTTCTTAACCAAGCAGAAGTTATGACTATTTCACATAGAAAAAATGTTTCATACTGTTAAAAATTTTATTCAAAGATTCCCACATGAGATTAATGAAAGTGAACATGACAAACCTGAAGAAGAATTTGCAATTTTCCAATGCGAAACTTCCCCTGGATACATTTTAAATGGAACTATAATAGATGAGAACTGGGGCAAAATTGAAAATATTAGGAATGAAAACAGAGAACTAACATATAAAAAATGTTATGTCAAAATTGTGTTTGCAGTACTAAGTGTACCTCACAGCAACTCTCCTATAAAAAGAGTTTCTAGTGTTGTGAAAAAAAAATTAAAAAATTTAGGTCTTCATTAAGCACATCAACACTACAATTACTACTAATTCAGAAGATCAAGATAATATAACAAGAAGGAGTATGCTGCAAAAAGATATTTTCAAGGAAAGCAGCTGGTAGATGGCAAAACATGCCATGAAACATCTTTTATCACAGAAGAACTGACAGATAACATGCATTATACAATGAATGCTCAATAAAGAATGATCATAATTTGTTTTTGACAACATTTACTCATTGTGATAATTTTGATGATCTTTCTCAAAATAGTCTCTGTTAAATGCAATGCTCCTGTCCCAGTCAGTCTTCAAAGACATGTTTTAACAGGTCCTTCTGGAGCCTTTACCACCACTTCTAATGATGGTAAATGCCTCTCACAAATGTGTTTCTTCAATTTTGGGAAAAAGAAAAGGTCACATGGGACTAAATCTGGACTATAGGGAGAATGAGCAACACACTTCATATTGATTTTTGTGAGATATCCAGAAACATCATTTTCCATGTGCAGCCTTGCATTATTGTGGTGCAGCATTCAGCTTGTTGCACGGAAATGTGGCCTTTTGCATGTGCTATAATCGTACAGAGTTTTCAGAACATATCTGTAGTATTGCGTAGTATACAGTTATATGTGCAGATATGACATACAGATAAGCCATTCTTGGAATATTGAAAAACTGGATAACTAACTTTCCAGTTGAAGCTACCATTTCTTCTTCTTCTTCTTCTTCTTCTTCTTCTTCTTCTTCTTCTCCTCCTCCTCCTCCTCCTCCTCCTCCTCCTCCTCCTCCTCCTCCTCCTCCTCCTCCTCCTCCTCCTTCTTCTTCTTCTTCTTCTTCTTCTTCTTCTTCTTCTTCTTCTTCTTCTTCTTCTTCTTCTTCTTCTTCTTCTTCTTGTTCAGTTTCAAAATGATGTAGCCAAGTTTCATCAGAATGGCATTAATGACTTTTTAAAAAGAAGTTTCATGAGTGACTACCTTTAAGGGAAACTTTTATGATAATTTCTAACTGCATGCAAACCTGCACACAATCACACTTTTGTCTGAGAATCGGCAATGTTGGAAACCACATGCACAAACATGTCTCATATGCAACTTTTCAGTAACAACGTATGGGTGGCATCCAGTGAAGTTTTCAGAATTTCTGAAAGTATTCTTAATATTATTTGTTGATCCTCTCTCACAATGATAACAGCAGTGTTAATGCTTTCTTCCATTAGAGCATAAACTGGAGCACCAAACTCACTTTCCTTTGAAATTGATTGCCTCGCATCTTTAAACATTTTAAGCCATTTTTGACCTGTGCTATATGGAAGAGCAAACTTTCCATGGGCCTCTTGTGATATTGCATAGGTCTCAGTTGAAGATTTGTTGAGATAAAACCAGAATTTCAGAGCAGCAATTTGTTCGTCACATGTGACCTCCATTTTTCTGTATGCGAAACTGATCATGTCTTAATTTGCTCACCTCTCAGGTGGGAAATGGAAGTGAAAACAGTGAAACTAGTACCATTTGCATATTATGCATTAAGCTAATGAACTAATTTGAAGCTAAATTTAGCATTAGAAATTATGCTAGAAATAAATTATAGTTACTGAACAGCCCTCATATGTAATTTTCTTTAGATTTGGCAGTGCCAGGGGGGAAGGTTCATACTTTGAGATTACTTAGAATCCACTTGAAAGTTTTGCAGGTCTGAATGAGTGTTTCAATGGATGCAAATGTTTTACATCTGTAGGAGTTAAACGTAGAAGGAATTTTGTACTCAAGTTTTATAACCATATAAGGATAAAGAAACATGAATTAATTGAACCTAAGCAGGTTTAAGAATAAAATCAGGCACATTACATAGCTTTAGTTTCATTAAAATATATGTGCATATAACTGTATTTTTCTGGTCAGTGACATCAGTGTTCTATGAAACAATTCATTTATGTGCAATTGTTTTTGAATATCAGCCTAATAGATATTTACTATAACTACCATTTCTTAACAAAACTTTTCAGTGAACTACACCCTCTCGCAAGCTTATGCTCACTCGGATGCTTTTATTCAGTATGACGTGTTATTATTTTTATTATGTGTAAATTGAATTAATTAACTTATGCATAATTTTCTTTATCATTAAAACATTTGAAAGTTTAATTGATATCATTGTATGATTAGCTTCACTGTGCAAGTTCCAATTTACATTTTAATTATTTGAAAGTTTACTTATTAAAGTTAAGAGTTAAAGACATTTTATTTTGTTTTTGTTTTGTTCTTTTTTGTGTGTTTTTCTAGAAGCAAGCAAAGTATTTTAAGCTTTTCTAACTTTCTGTCAGAAAGCTTTAATGTGAATTCTCTCTTCTGCCAAATATTACACAAATGCAATGTGAGCTTTACAGTTCCATGTTAATTTTTCCTATCATACTTGAATGTAAATATAAAGGAAATGTATCTGCAACATACAGACATGAGTAGTAGCTTACTTCATAACAGCAGATTAATGCTGTGAATTAGTGAAACTTGTGGAATAATGCAGTGCACATCATGCTATTCCCATTATTTGCACATGTTCTATTTCTGTAGCCTTAAATGATGCTGTTTATGATAAAGAGCTTGTTATTCTAATGCAAGCATAATAAGGTAAACTTTATCTCTCTCTTTACATTATTTTGTTTCAGATTGACAAAAATGGAGATGGCTTTATTGATTTATCAGAACTTAAAGAGGCTTTGGATGTTTGCGGCTTTAAACTGCCTGGTTGGAGAGTTAGACAAATGATAGAAGAATATGATGACAAGCGTCAAATATCACATCGAGGGAGGCTTTCGTATGATGAATTTGAGAAGGTATGATAAATATGGAAGAATCTTGCTTTTAATTGAAACAAAAGAAAATGATTATATTACTGGGTTTAATAATTATTGTAATGTATTTTGAGCCATTTTGGTATATAATGGCATTAGGGAAGGATAACCTTTGTTAATTAATTCATTTTAAAAAAACATCAATATTCTAAGTGGCAGAATTCCCTGAATGGAAATGGTTGTTGCAATATCTCACTTCCAGGTGATGCTTTGTCATATTTATTGAATGATTCCTATAATATTGTTCATTTTTCCCAAGCTGTGAGGGAAATATTGCCTCTCTTGTACATTGTAGATTTCTACTGAGCAACTGCTGGCCATTCAGATGGTGCTCTTTAGGGTCTTTCAAATAGTCTTAATGTTTCTGTTCATGCCCTTTTTATTCTTGTAACTTTTCTAATTCTTTGAGTGAAATGCTCAGTTTTTGCCAGCAAAATGGTATCAAAATTAGTGTGTTTTTTATATTAATTGTGATTATGAGCAACTTTGCTATAGCTTAACTCAGTTTATGCGAAAGGTAAGCGGCAAGTTGTGAATAAATATGACAGCAGCATCTGGATGCCTGGCATTGCAACAAGTGCACTGGCCATCGAAGTGCACAACAACATGGTTGCAACAGTTTAGTTACGAATTCTCTCAGAAATGGCTTGTGTCTCTAAATAGCTACCATACCTTAGGAAAACATCACATTCAAATGTAGTGAAGGCAAGAAAATGGAGATACATTCTCTCTTAAAGTTGAATTATAATGGAATGTTGCATTGAACAAGCATGTAGTATTGTTACACTCCCCAGGCTCATTAACTCTTAAACATACTTTATCCTAGCTAAAGAACCTGAGGAAAGGGCATATATGCAACTGACCTCGAAGTTCTGACTGCCTAAACAAAGCTTCACAACATAATTAATAAAGGGGTAAGTCTAATTATGGGACCATAGAATTCAACACAAATAACACATATGTTCAAAACAACTCATTACAAGATTTATGAATTTTGAAAAACAGTTCACACTGAATAAAAATGGTTATTACCTTTGTATTGCATACATATTGATGTGGCCGGGTTGGAATGGACTGTCTTCTTGGTGTGTTGTTTGCCCCACTGTTCGACTCTTACTAACTCACTACTGTGAGGCTTCCTGACTCTTTCTTCTGTTAGGTATTATCTTAGCATGGTCAAGCTACCACGCCTTTACCTCTACTCGCAATCCCCCTTGCCTATACTTCATGGTATTTTCCCTTCTTCCTACTGCTTGGTGCATTCCCTTGTTTTTCCTTGACTTCCTGTTTAACACTTTAGAGATGAAGATAACTTGTTACTAATACTTGCATAATAATGCAAGACTTGTAAATGTCTTATTATGCCACATCTGCTCCCGGTCCACTTGTTTGTTGACCATGACAAATTGTGAAAAAACTAATAAATTGAGAGAAAAAATAAATAATCTAACATAATATGAACCTTACGAACCAGAAGAAATTATTACACTCACAAAAATACTGTTAGAATGATAGGTAAATATCATTTGTAAATGTACTTTGTCACTGGAGATTTGCTAACCTGGAAACTGTATATATAATGTGTGTGTACCCCTTCATTACTTTGTCACTGGAGATTTGCTAACCTGGAAACTGTATATATAATGTGTGTGTACCCCTTCATGCTTCACTGGTTTCTGTACTTCAATATGATATGAAATACTGTCTTTGTTGTTTGACCACTATAACCCAGTACAAGCTGAAGAAGACACAGTTAATTAGTGTTCATTGATAAAGTAAATCTGCAGGGTGGGCCTTACCCTACAGCCACTGAACTGTTGATGCTGATATAAAGATAATGTGGTTTGGAGACATGCTGGTTTGGGTAATGAAGTACAGACAACCACTTGCTCGATTATCTATGTGCTGGTGGCAACCTAACCACTGTAGAAGTGGGCATGCATTCTACTGTGTACTCATTCTCAGCCAAAGATACAATAGGTATAAAATAGAATTAAACAAAATATAAGCTCCTGGTTAAAAAAAAATAAACAAATGAATAAATAAAATGAAATGAAATAAAAAATATAATAATAATAAAAGAATATCCTAACAAAACTGAATAACACAAAAGAAACACAAATGATAATAGGGTCGCCCTAACACATGACAATGTAGCAACATGGGAGAAAATCTACATCTACAAATACAAAGACAGCATAATGAATTTCGACATTGTCGGGGATGAAAACATAAACTACAAGTTTATCACACTGCCACCAGAGCAGAATATACATTCCCACAGCTCAACGAATGATCCGACAGTCGGAACTTTAGCCTGGCTGAAGATGGGAACTAAATGTTCTCGAAACCGGTTCCATACATTTATGAAAAGTAAGTGAAGCTTTAAGAGTGTGTAGTTCAACTGAATCATACTATGATATCAATTAATAAAACTCTTTTGCTCAATGTACTTGCTTAGTTGTGTAGAAATGGTTTCACAAACCCTTTATTCGTATCGCTAGCCCCATTGTTGACTGGAGGATAAACTGTTATGCTGTGGGGATGTGTAATCTGCTCTGTGGGAGGTGTGATGAACCTGAAGTTTATGTTTTCATCTCTGGAAGTGTCGAAGTTCATTAAACTGTCTTTGTGCTTGTAAATGTAGATTTTCTCCTATGTTGGTAATTCTGTATGTCCTTGCACTTATTTTAATAAATTTGTTTTTTTTCAATATGACGTGATTTTCTGTCCAAAAATGTGATGCCACTGCTGATTTCTCCAACTGCTTGTATTTTATGTTTCTGAAATGTTCTTTTAGCCATGTGCTTATGTTATTCTTTGTTTTTCCAATGTAGATATTTTGACACTCTGCACAACTTATTTTGTAAATATCTGCTTTTTTCTCTTGTGGAATATTGTCATTAACATTATCAATCAGGAGAATTTTAACATTAAATTTGTTTGCAGGTGTTAACTTGATGTTAAAATCTTACAAAGAATATTCTGAAGTTTTTTTGTAGCCCATGGATGATATGTCACTTTTTTTAAAAATTAGCTTATCTTTTCTTGCTGAAAGTGTAGTGGCTTCTTTAATAAGTTTTTGCTTCTTGAATTTTTGTACTTTTTTGTGTACTAGTTCTTTGTTATAACCATTTTTAACTACCGTTTTTTCTGTTTGTTTGTATTCTTTAAGGTGTTCTTCTTTGCTAATTTTAAGGTTAACTAGCCATTGTGTTGAGTTGTTGATAATGGCATGTCTGTGCATTGTGGGGTTAAAACCTTCAGCTTTGATGTGATTGTCTGCATTTCTGTATATTAAAAATTCCAGGTTTTCTTGACATTTCATTATTTTTATGTTCAAGAAAGTAACATGTTACCTTTTTCAGTTTTGTATGTGAATGAAATGTTTTTATTTTGTAAATTCAGAAGTTTAATAGCATCATTAATAAGTTTTTTGCTGACTATGGCAAATATATTGTTGACATTATCTATACCATACCTTAAGTATGTATTGGAAAGCTGAGTTGATGTGTGTTTCAAATATGCTCATGAAGAGGTTAGCTAAAAATGGAGACAAGGGACTGTCCATAGTAAGTCCTGATTGTTGTTTATAATAGTTGCCCTTGAGAGAAAAATAGGATTGGCTTATGCAGATTTCTGTGAGATTAATGTATTCTTATGTGTGCATCATTTATTCCACATGTTCTTGCAGATAAATTAAGAGATTATCTTTTGGTATGCTTGGAAACAGCGATTCAATGTTGAAAGATATTAATGTGTCAGAAGGATGAAATTTTATGTCCTTAATATTTGCTATTAACTGAATTATTTATACCCCTGCTTTGTAATTTAGGTATCTTTTAATTTATCAGCTAGCCATTTTGCTAAATAACATGAAGACATGTTAATATTATTAATGATGAGTCACATACCATTTCCAGTCTTGTGAATTTTTGGCAAAGCATATATTTTTGCCATTGTAGGGTTGTTCTGTTTTATTTTATATTTTGTTCCTTTTGGGATAACAGTGCAATTTTTAGAGCTTCATTGACTGAAATAATGCATCCTTTCAATGGATCTGAATAGATCTGGACATAGTCGTTTTTATTTAGCAAATCTTGCATTCCATTATAATACTCTTCTTTACCTAATATTACTATTCTGTTCCCTTTGTCTGCTTTTGTATAAATTACATATTTTTCATTTAGCGATTTTATATGTTCCTATATGTCTTGTTTACTGAAGTTTTCCTTTTTATTTCTTTTAATAACTTTTCTGATTTGATTCTAACTAATTCTTTTCCTTTATTGTTTAGCCCTTCAATAGCTACTTCTAAATCTACCACATAATCTTCTATTTTATTGGAGTATTGAACACAATTTTTATGCCTTTATTTAAAAATGCTAATTCTTCTTTCTTAAAAGTTTCTTTTGATAGATTTTCCAAAAAATTCTGTTTAGGTTATGGATTTTTAGACTGCTTAGATTTTTGATTTAGATTTTTAAGCTTTCTTTTTTGAATGCTGACTTTTTTGTTTACCCAATATTGTATATGTTCTAAAGCTGTTCTGATTAAGTTATCCCATACTATGTTCCCTAACCTCTTTGAAATCTGTAAGTATTTTTCATAAAGATTTAGACCTATATTTGTCAAATTTGTGTAATGCTTTGCCTTTTCCAATTGAATGATTTTTTCCTCTGCGGCAAATTGATTGCGACTGTGATGGTTATACTTGATGGTTTTTCATGCAAAATTTGGGCATATTTCATTTTAGGCACAGGTTTAAAAAATGAATATGGCTGAAATTAATCTATTTCCTTTTAATTTTATATATTCTTTAATTCCTTTTTTCAAATTATGAAAATTGAAGTTGAAGTTATGAAGGTTATTGAATCTTTCATGTGTATTATACTTATTAAAATAGTTACTGATGAATGTATTTAAGTCAACTGTTCCTAGTGGCTCAAAGGCCTATTCATGAAATATCATGTATGAAATACATCATAGTTAGCACCAATGAAATAAGCATACTCCCAAAGAAAAGAAATGTAAGGTAGCATAATGAAAAACTTCTCAAAAACATGTAGAAAGTCACAACATATCCAAAATTTATCATGAAAACACCTAAATGCATACCAAGAAATAAGTATACCGATGAACACAATTGCGCTGAAAAGAGCAAACAAGCACAAAGCAAAATACAATGAACAAAAGAGTACAAAACCGAGAGTACAATGCAACTCATTGTTCCTGCAAAATACCGAAGAACAATACCAAGAAAAAAAAGTGTAGGGAAATAGGAAACCTGAGGAACAGTGAAGACAAGAAAGAAAAGAAAGAGAAAATGAGTGAGTACGAAGAGTCAGAAGTGATGTAAGAAACACGTCCCATCAACTTCTTAAAAATTATGGATACAAAATTATATATTAGCACAATTGCAAACACCAAAAATGCTTAAACAAGAATCTTTATATGACTCTAGTTAACACCAGCACTGAACATGTATGTGCAAAGGAAAAAAAAATTGTTGCCACTAAAATGTAAAAATTTCAACTCTGTTTTTACATTATACTCACTCCTCCAGCATGTGTCTCACTCCCCAGGTTCATTAATTACTAAACTTACTTTATCCTAGCTAATGAACTAGAGGAAGGGGTGTGCAGCTTGACTCCAAAATCTGACTGCCTAAACACAGCTTCATAACATAATTAATAAGGGGGAAACTATGGGGCTGCAGAATTCAACAAATAATACAAATGTTCAGAACAACTCATTACAAGATTTATTAATTCTGAAAAAAAGTTCACACTGGATAAAAATGGTTGTTGCCTTTGCATTGTACACATATTGATGCGACTGGGTTAGGATGGGCTTGTCCACCTGGAGTGTTGCTTGCCCTACTGTTCGACTCTTACTAACTCACTCACTGCGTGGCTTTATTACTCTTTCTTTTATTAGTCTTATCTTAGCATGGGCACACTACCACCCTTTTCCTCATCTTGCAACCTACCTTGCCTATACTTCATGGTATTTTCCATTTTTTCTACTGCTTGCTGCATTCCCTTTGTTTTTCCTTGACTTCCTGTTTAACACTTTAGATATAATGTTACTAATACTTGCGTAATAATGCAAACCTTGTCAATATCCTATTACACCACAGTATTATACTCATTGTAATGGAACATGTGAAATAATGGTAAAAAAAAACATGTACACAGAGAGAGTGACAATGTTAGGGAGATGGTAATGAAGCACTGATCATACAGTAACAGAAGCAGCTTGTAATGCCTAACTCAAAATTTATGACAAGAAAAGTGAAAAGTTGCTGTACTATTACAGTGGATCTGTAAAATATAACCTTTGGAGCACAACAATAGACATTTTCAATGTCATGATTATAAATGCATTTCATCGGCGTAATGTTTATTGCAATAGTATTATGTAACCACATCATTGGGGCAACAATCTTCTCTTTCATTCAGCATGTATTCAAATGTATGCAAACCTCATTACTAAAGTGGCACGTGATTGTGTCATAACTAGAGCATAATTATTGCATTAGATTGGAAAATGTATAAATTGGTTAAATATGTAATGCATCTGTAACATCAAATATTTAATTTCTTTATAAGCAGAAATTTATGCATATGAGGCATTTAGAATAGCAATGAAATGTGAGTGAACTGTATCATTTTTTGACTTTTCTTTCAATGCATTCCTTGAACCCATCCTTTATCATTACAAGTGTCAGTGGCTTTTACATCTAACTGGGTGAAAATTCTATTCACATATATGATGTGTTAGTCCTTACCACCTACTACTTGAACTAGGAAACTTTATGATAATAGAAATGGTATATGCATCGCAGCATTCTTTTAAATCCATTGTTCCCTTTAACTTCAGTGCACAGTATTTTTTTAAAATATGCTCTTTCTGCACTTGCATAATGATTAAGGTAATGAAGCAGTAATTCCTATGTAATTCAATATATTTTATAAATTTAAATTTTATCAAATAGTTCAGTAAGCATTACACTGATGAAAGTGTGGGCAAAAGAGACTTGTCTGAAATAGCAAATTGGCTACTGCATTACATTGTGCCACAAGATAATGAGCTTCACATATTTGGTAACAATTTCAGAAGTCAAAATAAAAGTCTCAGTATGATTCTCACATGTCTTTGTAACATTCATTGAGGATAATTAAAAAAAACCGAGCATACACTCATTCTTGGTGTTATGACATTCCTATTTGTGCTATGACAATTATTTTGATAATGCAGAAGGCTATTTTAGAAAACCAGCATAATTACAAGCTGTCATTATGCAACATTTATTGCCAAACTTTTAATGTAATAATGATGAATATAGAAGAATTCAAAGCTGTAGATGTACTCAGTCTCAAATAATAAAGCAAAAGTAAAGAATCTAATTTTTCTGACAAATTTTTGTTTTCTCAGAAGAATTCAAAATGGAGTTTGGCATTAAAGCTTGCATACAGTCTAGAAACATCATGCTGTGTAAAATTATAAAATGGCATTGGGCAATGTCTATGATCTTTAATCTGTCAAGAGTTTCTTTTCTGAACAAGTATATCATTATCACAAGAATAACATGAAGATATTCAAGAACTTCCAAATTGCATCTCTCCATCCTATCGTTGATTTTTCAATGTCATTGTTAGTGATCTAGATGAAGAACAAATAGCAGATGTGGCCTTAGAAGCAGACTACATCCTTGATTACTGAAGTCATCTTATTATCAGTAAAATTTTTGCAAGACTTCATTTCAGTATGTAAATTTTTCCTTTAACATAGCTTTTGTTATGATTATGATCATGATTATTTTTTTAGGCCTGTTCACAATAGTGGCAGTAGTAAAGGTGGTGGTAGTTGTAGTAGCAGTAGCTGCAGTAATAGTAATAGTGTTTGTAAGGGTATTCCATAAGTATGATGTTAACTGTGCATATGCCATTCAGAGGTAAGTTCTTGTAGTAAGACATTCAACTTTCCAAGCATTCTGTGGGAAACAAGAGTTTGGACATATGCCATTGCTATTCTAAATTCCTCATATTATAAAGGATACCTGCTTTTAACTTTTAACTCAAAAATAGTCAAACTGAGAAATTTGTACATAATTAACTAATTGCTTTTGCTACAAATATTAAATTCCAATACATTTTAGAACATCAGGATGAATGCAAAACTACTGGAAAACAAGTGTTCCTCATTTAAGCCTTTATAAGAAGGTGATGCACAATTCATTATAAAATAATCTGGTATCGTGCACAGTCCTTTGTCTGACAGTACAGAGAAGGATCACTCATTGCAAGATGTCACCAGTGCATATTTGGACAGAGGAATTGTATTAGTGTGTTTATGTACAGCACAGTTTGCAGGTGAAGTGGATGATATATTTTACATTAAAATGCAAACTGTGCTAAATAAGAATTCATATTTTATTTGTAGTATCCATGTTTTAAAAAGGTGAAATGTTGTGACACTTTAACTCACTCTGGGTGATGGGGGAAAAGTTGTCGGTAAGCTACTAACTTGCAAATAGAAGGGTTTAAATGTTGATCACCTATGTCAGCAATACTTTTTCTTAAATGTTAACATAATAGAGTTCAGGTAATTTTTTCTGAACAGTTGATTCATCCAAAATATTGTGGTTGCAATGTTTCTGTAAGGAAATATTCAAATTCATGTACTTGGATTTTGTACCAGAGTATGTTTGCCGCAACCATTGCATTGCACATATCTTTGCAAAACTCACTATTAGATAATGTATGCTTCCCCTGTAATTATGTGAGTTGTTCCAGTTTCTTTGAAGAATTCATTTGTCACATCTTAGGCAAAACACTATTTTTCCATCTTTTGTGGAAGCACTATCTATACAAATCATTTTCAGCTTGAATAATAATGAAGATGCAATGGGTGCCGTGATTAACAACTGACAGTAATTCTGTTGCATTTTGAGAACAAAAAAAGGAAAATTTTTGATGTTAACCGCAATTAACTTCTGTAACTTTGTTTTAACTAACTATAATGAGTAACATAATGCTGTTGAATTAGCTGCTGTAATTTTGCTTTAATTGTAATAACATTGAGCAATGCAGTAATGTTAAAACATGTAAAACTATGTAAAATTGTATGAATATGTAATATACCAAAATTAATAATAATTCTGTAATAATGTTAAAACTTGTAGAAGTATATTGTATGTGTGAAATACATAATATTTAGGGATCAGAAGTTTATGCCCTAAAATCTACATTAGGTAGTACATGAAATAAAATTAAACTTACAGTTATTGTTGAAAAGATGAAGCAGAAGAATCTCTATTCACAAGTAAGATGAATTGCAGTTCATGATAACCAAATAACATAGTTTTTCTGTTGGGTTGGAACATCTGTAAACTCAATAGAGGCTTGAACCTTCAAAAAGTTCTCTCATTATTGCAAGATTTTACTTGGGAAAACTAAAATGATGCTTACTATTCCGTGGTAAAAGGAATTCATTTGATTTATGGAAGATTTTGTATTGAACATGTCACCAATTATGAAGTGCTAAACAAAGTACTGTAGCCTCATCTTCTGATTCAATTATTGTTGCAATTATGGACATACAGAGCATCTTGAACTGCCCGAAATTTAATTGTCAAAGCAGTATTATAGTAGGAAAATGCAAGTACATAACTCCAGGATATATGTCACTAACAACAAAGATGTTCACATATACTTATGGCATGAAGGTGAAGAAAAGGTAACATAAAATGAGTTCACATATGTGTTGTTGACTTCATAAAGTTAAACATCACTTACAAAAAGATTATCCATATTTCTAATGGATGTGCATATCAGAACAAAAAGAGAGTCCTGGCAAGTACCCTGGATAATGTTTCCAAAATTCAAAATATAGAAATTTAACAGTTGATACTTGGGAAAAGGCATACAATGATGGAGGTCCATTCAAAGCACTCCACTCTAAAACATCTATTTACTCCACCATTGTATTCACCTGCTGACTATGTAACAAGAATAGAGGGGGCCAGAAGAATAATGAGCTTTATGTTATCGATTATGTGGCCATAGTTTTTTCAAAAACAATGAAAAAGAGTAGTTCACTTTTCAATCTATCAGGCTAGGGAGGAAAGTAGGTAATACCACAGTGGCAGACATAATAGCATTAAAGTA
The DNA here is from genome assembly GCA_030762175.1 of Metallyticus violacea. NCBI lineage: Eukaryota > Metazoa > Arthropoda > Insecta > Mantodea > Metallyticidae > Metallyticus > Metallyticus violacea. The sequence goes on from CM060846.1 coordinate 390,207,890, forward strand.
CATAGAAGAAGAAGTATTGTACAAGATTAGGCATATGTTGGCAGCAGCCTCCAAAATGGAGAAACAAAATAAAAGGAGCCGAACGTCCTGTATACTGAACAGATGAAAATTGATCGGAGTAAATTTGAAAGCAAAAAGACCATTACCTTTTCTATGGTAACCTGAAGCGTGATTAATTTAATCTCAAATAAATATAAAATAATTTAATGTGCTGTTGGTATGCTGAAAGGCATGCAACTTATTTTGTATTTTAAGTTCTGTTACATATGTTGTTGTTGTTGTAATTAATTATTCAAATCCTGCATCATTATGAATAAATTTATACTATTTTGTTTGATTGAAATTAGTAACAATGTTTAAGAGATATTATGTGGTGAACTAATAGTTTTAACATAGTAAATATTATTTTTATTGGAAACTTACTATTGAATAGCAGCAATTTGAATTTTAAAGCACTTGCTGCCACTTGCATTTCACTTCCATGAATCTCATTTGTTTTAACTATTATATTTTGAGAAAAAAATATAATATAATAGAGAGAAAAATGTGATTTGAGTTAATAAAATATTATTTAATGTAACTGTACCTCACTGTAACCACAATAATTTAGGATGGGGAATAACATTCTATTATTTGTTAATACAGTGACAATATTAATGATAAAACAAATATCAGTGCATATTTCATTGTGATTCATAGTTGCAATAATCAATATGCTGCAGAAAATACCAGCAGTAATGTTCATCTTTGCAGTCAGCTGACATTATAGGAATTAAAGGCCATGCTTACCTTTGATACATGCTATGTATGATATAATACATTGTGTTTTGTGTGATGGAATAAAATTTCTATACATTTTGAAAAATTTTTTACCTAAATCATAAGAAGAGTTTCAATACTTATACTATGCACAGCACAGCAAATTGTTGGAATCGGCACAGCTAAAGCCCACTGCGTGGAGTAAAATATGAAATTGTTGTAATTTTTGGTTTTTAAATGGCAACCATTTGTTGAATGTGTCAACAGTAAAGTATTTCAAGAAAGAAGGAATGATAATAAAAGTGACTTTACAAGTGAAGGAAATTAAAAATTGACAGCATATTTTGTTTCTACTGAAAAATTTTTAACTGCGCATAGTGGGTTTTAGAGGCACAGCAACGATGTGTCATATTTGGAAAAATAAAATATTTTAAATGTGAGTTCCGACACTGTATATGTTTCATTAGCTATGAAAAAAATCAACCTCTCCCTAAAATAAATGTCAGTGAGAGTGTGCTACCTACATCTAATTTTGAGTTATAATATAACATTTATCATAAATGATGACTATCCACAAAATACTATACTTGTATCAAATATTAATCAGTTAGTGGTTCAATGAAGTCTGCTCTACATTAATGAATTTTCTTCATATCCTAGAAAATCATTATGCTTGAAAAGGGTCTTTGAAACTCCTATTGTTTTGTGATTCATGCTCTACTCAAATAATACCCAAACAATTGTTGCAGAAGAAATAAACTTCTTCATAAACAAATCAGTATTCATATATACTGCACACTTATTTTCTATCAGAGGACATAGTTACCTGTCCCCTGATAGGGTTTTTGGGAGAATGGCAAGGAGACTATATTTTTCCCTTCTCAGTACCATGACATCTATACCGCCACGGGTGGTCCAGGTCATTAAGGTGCAGACTTGTGAGCAGTAGTTCTGGGGTTCGAATCCTGCCAGGACCGTCCTCCATGACTGAGGTTTTTTCCAGGTTTTCCTCAGTCCTCATAAATGGCAAATGCCGGGAAGGTACCCTAAACTTATGTCTGGAACGATTCCTTCCTTAAAAATAAATCCTTTTCCAATATATTATTTCATCTCTTGTATGATCAGTGTCCATCATCTGTGGTGCCTCTGTAGCAAAAACGGGTGTTAAACACCATTCATTCATGACATCTACAAAATCCATGGGATATTAAGAGCTTTAGGGTTTGGGGGAAAAGATTGGTTAGTAAAGGACTACAAATTAACTGCAAAAAATGTACTGAAGAGCAAAATGCCTTTAACAATTCAGAAATAAAGAGTTTTAATATATTTCAAATACAAGAGTACATTATTAACCAAAAACATCAGCTTAGCAACATGGAATGAATTCTTAAGCTGATGAAGGCAAAACAATTTTATGAACAAGCTCTGAAGGAACCTGAAGGGTACAGTGATAATTTTTTTCATGTGAATGATGAAAGAGTAATTTGTTAAAAATGAAAACTGTAAAATTTCATAATCTAAGCAGTTTGTATTCAATTGAGTTAGTGTAATAATAGGCTTTTCTTTCAATGATCAGAACACTTCAAAATTCAATTCAATAATTATCAATTTTTGTAAATGCAAGATGTAAAATGCAATGTTGCAATGTGTTGAAGTAGCTTTGTAGCAATAACTACAGTGTATTATCTTTTTTCATTTAACACTTCATTTATTAATTAATGTGTGCAATATTTTCTTCACATAACATAGCATGCTTCAATTAAACAGTATAGTGTAATATCCTGAAATGTGTTCCAAATCAAGCTGTCATGACCTAGTGAAATATTGAAAAATCACGTGCATATAAACACCCTAAGATATAGCAATAAAAAGTGTACAAATTTCATATCATATTTGATTTAATTGATGTGGTAAATCAAATTAATTTTCAGCTCCAAAAATTTTATCTCAAGTTTTTTGCTCTCCTGAAAGAAGTAGTGTTTTGACTTAGTTGAATATGGAATCCATTTCTTTATGTTATAATACTAATTATAGAAAATTGGAAAAAGTCTTAAATTTTGGTGAATAAAAATGCAAACTGTTTGAATTTTTAAAAAACAAACTCAATTCTGGGGCATTTTGATTCCTTCTACCATTCAAGTGTTAACATATTTTTATATATTCTGCAATGAAAATATTGCAAAATTAGATATATTGTCATAACTGAATGACATTTTAATTTATCATTTATTAACTTTGAATTCCTCAATGAAATAATAGATCCTGTTGCACAGATATTCTCTAAGAATAGATTTGATTATTTTCCCATTATATGATGAAGATAATTTAGGGACTAGCTGGGAGAATGTTATATATTCTAATACATATGTATATACACATCTTTTTCAATAACAAATTAAATTTGCAATGGAACTATGCAGAGTATACTTTTGTCTGGTGTTTATGTATTTGCATATTTATAATGACTGGGTTTTGATTTTTAATTTATTATATATTCAAAAGAAAGTCATAAAATATTTTGTTTTCCAGCTTAGACATCTACACAGTTTGATATTATTTGTATCATATATTATTTATATAATTTTTTTTGTAGTGCAATTACACATTAGCTTTTAGCATAGTTTTCCAGAATATTAAAGCATAGTTATAATTAGAAGTTTCTTCCGGGCTTGAAAGCCATGGTCTTTTGGAGCTAAGCAGTCCAAACGTTCGGCCCCACCTCTGGAGGACATCTTTAGTGGCACGGTCTGAGTCTTCTGGGAGAAGGTTCAAGGACGACAGATTCGCCTTTTTTTTTTAAAGAGGGGCCCCTCCACCGCCCCCACAGCTGGCAACTATCCGAAGTGGATCTACGCTTGCCTCCCCTACCATGCACTAAGACTATGCTACATGATGGATGGGATACAGGTAAAGGTTAGTCAGGTACCGCCGAAGCACCCTGAGATTAATGAGTAATCTATAAAGACGCCTGACCACAAGGGAGTGATCAGGCAGCGGTGGGCTAGGTGCAGGCCTTGGCATGAAGCCCAGACAAGGACCTAGGTGTTACTGCGGGTATCATGCTCATGCAGGCAGGAATTTCTGGGTGTATGGTTCCATGCTAAGAAATTACTAAGGTGCGGTACTTACTATTCAGTTGGCCGTCAGCCGTTGTGGGTCGGGGGGAGTTGACCTGTGTTCGCTGCTGGAGTTGCGTTCGTGGAATGCTCTGGTGTAGTTTCTTATAAGTAGGTGTTCTGTAAATAAACTAACATAGTGACTTATATCATTGTTCAGAAGGTGTGTAGCTGATTCTAGTGGCTACTACAATTAGTGTTACTATGTACAGTTATTATGAAACCTAATAAGTGTATTTTTCCCCATAACCGGGGATCGTCCTAGTTATAATGTTTGGCGATGAAGCATGCGTGTTGAAAGTTAGTGATTAGTTAGGTGTACATTATGTTACCCCCGTGGAATTGGGGGACGTTTTAGTGCTAATATTTTTTTTTTTTTTAAGCATATAATACCTATTCTACTCTAATGATACCTATTCTATTCTGATGCTGTTCGTCAACGTTTTGGGGTAGCCCTTCATTACCCCGACCGCCCTGGCAGGGGAGTGTCATCCACCCAGGGGCTTTAGGGCACTGTTTACACATTGTCGTTCATAGGTACTAAAGTGAGTAGTAATTGTTGGGCGTCTGCTTGTGGATCATCATGTTTATTAAGTGGTATCCTACGGTTGAAAAGTGACAGGGGCCTTTTGTGCTTAGTGCGCGTTTGCTCGTACTGTCCCAAACCACTAACCAATGGGTTGTAGTGGCTTTCTGCATTTTTATACATATTGAATGCTAACATTTTAATGAATTCTTCAATGGAATGTATTTTTAATTCGTCACGGAGTAAGTCGATCGGGGCACTTTTTGGTACTTTTGTTATTATTCTAAGTATTTTGTTTTGGATCACTTGGAGCGTTTTTATATGTGTAGGCGCACAGTATCCCCATGCCGGCGTTGCAGATGTGAGAACGGGCCTGATCAGGGCTTTGTATAAAGTGATGCCCAGTTTTGTGCTTATGGGTGATTTTCGGTTCAGCATGGGGTATATTTTGCTTAGTTGCAAATTGGCATGTTGTTTGACTCTTTTGGTGTGATTGATGAAAGTAAGTCCTGTGTCTAATGTGACTCCTAAGTATTTTACCTCTTTTACCCATTGGATATTTTCCTGAAAGAGTTGTTGGGGGGGGGGGTAACCGCTGTTTTCTGTGTGTGATTCGTTTAGTGAATAGGACTAGTTGGGATTTGGCTGCATTGATTTTTATTCGCCACTTCCGTAGCCACGGTTCCAGGTTGCTTAAGGCATCTTGCAGTCTTTTTGCAGCTATGGTTGGTTTCCAAGACTGTGCAGCGATAGCTGTGTCGTCTGCGTATATTGATAGCATGGTGTTAGGTGCCGTTGGGATGTCATTTATGTATATGTTGAATAATGTGGGGCCCAGCAGGCTTCCTTGTGGGACCCCAGCTCTGATTTCGCGTGGTGCAGATAAAATTTTATTTATGGAAATTAAGAAGGTTCGGCCACTTAAAGAATGTGCTACCAGTTTGACCATTGTATGTTGGCATTTTGATTCTTTAAGTTTGTGCAAGAGGCTGTGGTGGACTGTGTCGAAGACGCGTTTAACGTCAAGGAAGAGTACTCCCGTAGACATTTTCCGGTTATAGCCCTGGGTGATGTGTTCTATCGTGCGTGTCAGCTGATGTGTGGTGGAGTGTTGCGCTCGAAATCCGAATTGCTCATTAATTATTAAATTGTTCTTTTTGAGGTGTGCCGTTAATCTTTTTAGAATTACTTTTTCTACTACTTTACTTATGATGTTTAATAAGCTAATGGGTCTGTAATTTTCTGGGTTAGATGCGTCTTTCCCGGGCTTCGGGAACATCAGCACTGTGGCATGTTTCCATTTCTTTGGGTAGTAACCTTCGGTGAGACAGTAATTGGCTATGGACGACAGTAGCTCTAAGGCTGCTTTTGTGAGGTGTTTGAGTACCAGGTTTGGTATTTGGTCTGGGCCAGGGGCCTTACAATTTTGAAGGTGATTTATGATGTAGCGTAACTCCGACGGGTGTGTCCTTCGAATTTTGTTGTGTGTCGGTGTGTCGAGTATGGTAGCGGCCTGCTCTATGGAGGCGCTGAAGGTCACGTCTATAGGGTCCGTATTAGGTGAGCATGCTTTCTCCAGGGAGTCTGCTAATAGCTCAGCTTTGTCCTCTGGAGTTTCCGCGTACTGTGGTGGAGTGGTAGATATTTTTAAAGCCGGTGTTTTTACAGGTTGCTTTATGAGTCTTTTGGTCACCGTCCATACGTTATTTGTCTGTACGTCTAGGTCGATTAGCACCCTATTCCATTGTTGCTGAAGCTGATCCTGGATTTTAGTTTTCATTTCGCTATTGAGCGTTTCCATGTTTACTCTATGGAGTATGTTACGGGTGCGCTGCCATTTGCGGCGCTCATGATTTCTTTCAGTCATAAGTGCAATTATGTCCTTATGTCCGGTGTGAACCGCATTTCGTTTCTCCGGGGGGCATGTATGGTCGTTTCAAGGTGGGTCGCTGCTTTTTCAAGGTCTTCTGGTGTCTGCAAGGGGGGGGGGGTGTTAGTTGGCTGTCTAGTACGGCTTGGAATAGCTGCCAGTTGGCGCGGTTGTAATTTCGCCGTGGGGCGGGTGCGTCGAATGAGATCGTTTTTCAATATCTAACATTACCGCGTAGTGATCGGAGGCGAGTGTGTCTTCACGCATGATGTTGTGTCGGAAGTGGGTGTTCTTTAGGATCGCGAAATCTAGTGTGTTCGGATTGGTGTTTCTGTTAGCTGGTATGTATGTTGGTTCATCTGTGTGTATTACAATGCAGTTATTGTTTAGTATGTATTGGTGAAGCTTATTCCCTCCGGTGCTGTTGGTGGGCGATCCCCATACCTCGTGGGGCGCATTGAAGTCGCCTGCTGCTATCACTCTATCGCCTAGGTTTGTTACTATATCAAGGTCACGTATTAGGATCTTTCCAGGGGGATTGTATATGCTAACAATGGTGATCGGCTCGTTCTGTGCAATAATTTTTATTGCGGAAGCTACCATGTGCTTCAGCGAAGGTACATGTACTTGCCAGTGTTTGATTGCAGAGCGTATGAGTATTGCCGTGCCGCCGTGCCCGTGCCCATTTGGGTGGTCGGCGCGGTGCACGGTGTAATCGGGTATGTAGAACCTAGCTTTCGGCGTAAGAAAGGTTTCGCTTAGTAAAACGATATCTGTTTTCTTGAGAGATAGGTAGTGTGTGAGTTCGCCTAGCTTTGAGCGGGCCCCCCTGCACTTCCAGAAGAGTATCTTGCAATCGGGGGGTGCATCCATGTCAGTAGTGCTGAGGGCAGCGTGTGGGATTTCAGTATTGTGGTGTGTGTTTCTGTTTGGTTTAGTAGCCATTGCGCATTTCAGTGACGAGTCGGTACATTGCATTCACATATCTAGCCGATAGTTCAGCTGGGGACCCTACAAAGTTAAACTTATGGTGCATATAGTTGAACTGGGTTACCAGCATCAGGTACCCGACATACTCATCTCCCTTCCCCATACGGGACATGAAGGCCAGTACGTCTCTCTCAAAGTTCAAAATTCTGCCTCCTGCAACCCGGGCTGGGATGAAATGCTCAGGATAGGTGGGTGGGGTTGATCGTGGGTAGGTGTCAGCGTGTTGGCGCAGGGGCGGTGTTGAGTGCGGTTGTGTGCGCTGCTGCGAGTGTGTGTCGCTGTGCGCTGGTGTTTGTTTCAAGTTGACTGATGTGCTGTGTGTGCTTGGTGGAATGCTCTGTTGAGTCTGTATTGGAGGTGGTTGTGTGTGTGTGTGTGTGTGTTTGGGGGTCGTGGTATGATCTGTTCTGGTGTGTTTTGTGTACGCATGTACTGTCGCGATTGCGTAATTCCAGCATAGGAGCCCCGATTATAGGACACATGATCCCACATCGAGGGCGGCCTAGGGCGCGCTGGAGGAGGACGAGTAGGATGCAGGAGCCTCTGGTGTGCCTCGCAGCCCCCCCACTTCGCTCTGGCCACAGAGGGCGCATTGCCGCAATTGCTCACATTTTGCTCCCCTGCGCAGAAGGAGCACACCTGCGGTGCCTCGCAGTTTCTAGCCATATGGCCGAAACGGAGTCACCTGCGGCACTGTGCGGGGTCTTGGGGCGGGACGTAGTCCTCGACTCGTACCCTGCAATGCAGTAGGTCAGTAAGGGTCTTGACCGCTGTGGAGTCGATTGTGTTGGCCATGTGCACCAAGAATATTGGTAGTCTATCTCTGGCCCTACGTGGAAAGAATTTACTTACTTTGACAACATCAAGTTTTAATCTCCTGAGTTCGGCCTGTACCTCTTCCACAGTGGCCTTACATCCCCTTAATGGCTACTTTGTAGGTACGCGCATCCGGGAGGCCCGTGATGTGGAACGGTACTTTCAATCTTAGGCAGAAATGCACAAAGTTGTTATAATCTGCAAGAGTTGAGAATTTGAAACCGTAGTACCCATTTCGGTACTCGGACCAGTAGTTCTTAGGCCCATAAACCTTATCAAACTCGCAGGTCAACGCGGACAGACTACGTTTATAGTAGTCCGCCAAGTAGACCTTGCTGAGGTCGTGCCTCACTTAGTCCAGATACAAGTTAGTATTTACTTCTGGTGCACCCTCCGCATCACGTGGTCCCGAGGTGGGCGGACCCTCCGCCTTCACTGGCCCGGTCGCCCATCGGAGGGGTCGCAGGTCGGTCCTCATCAACGACAAGTCGACTACTGTCGCTGTCGCAGCTGAGGCTCAGATCCTGCGCCACGTCCGGAGGCGTCCTATGTTCAAATTTAATATAAACATACAATTCCATTGTTATGCTTGCCTGTCACCAAAATTTATCTTATTCAGAAGTGTCATATTTACTTCTATGACCTGCCAAGACTTCATTGATGGCTTATGAGTAAAATTCATTGTTAGTTACTCGAGCTGAAGTATTCATTATGGATATCAATGAAGCCAAGAGCTGGAAAACTCATTCATTATTTTATTGTTAAAAATATGGGATCTGACTTTTTAGATCATATACTCTAATGGGTTAATATTGTGAGCGTAACACAACTTTTGTGTCTTTAACTTGTTCCATGTTCTGAATTTCATACAATGTGCTAAAATATCATAGAATGTAAATAAATTGTACTATGTTCTTAATTAACTAGTGAGTCAGTTTAATACTCTTATGCTCCACTTAATTAAGAATATATTAATTGCTTCACTGTATTGGTTCCACAAAGAAATCAAATTTAAATTTAAATCTTACTATCTTTTGGATATTCTATACATTTTGTGAGGGGTAAATTAGGATAAGATGACCAACTACTCTTATTATAATAGCAAATATATGTCTTTGCTGAATGTTAAAGTTAAAGGGACTTTGTGGCCTAAATTTTTCAGGCATTCACCTAAAAAAACCTCTGAAAACACCTCAGTTAATAAACTTAACCTAACCCAGGAATTGTACCCAGGCAAACACTACCTCTAGAATGTGGCAGTGATGTTTCTATCAATGTTAAGGAAACCAGATATCATTCTGATCAGAGGTCTGCAAGAACATGACGAATGACTTCATAGCAGTGAATGATAAATCAAATGAGTGCCACAAAGAGATGAGAGCAAAAAATCAAGCTAGCATTGATCGTCCAAGACAACAGGCTGTTTACTCAGGAAGAGATGACTGTATTCTCAGTGGAACGATGAAAAATAAAGCTCCAGGTGAGAATGGATTGAAAAGCAAGGTTCAATAGCAGGTCTTTTTCATACTATCTATGTTTCACCACAGCTATTTACAATTGAATACTTCCCTGAAATATGCGAAAAAGGGAAAATTGTACCCATTGCTTAGCCAGGGAATGAGGACTGTGAGAAAGTGTTAAAGTACACTTTTTTGGACCTCACAGCTTAAGTATTGCAGACCCTAATGATAAAATGAATAATGTACCATTTATATAAAATTAATTTGTTTAATCCAAACAAATTCAGTCAGAATACTGATTGTCCGGAATAAAATCATGAGATGAAGCTTAAGAAACCAAAAACATATCATATTAATCAGCCTCAACATTAAGGGTGCATTGGACCTCACATGGTGGCCAAGCATTTTAAATGTACTCAACTCATTTTATTTGTCCTAGGAATCTTTTCAGCCTCCCTAGAATCTACTGCATGGATAGAAGCACATTCCTAGCCACAAATAGTTGTATAATTCAAAGAAATGTAAGAAATCCTAATGACCACAAGTTTCCTATTGTGGACCAGGATACTGAATCATTATGTATATTCCCAGCTTAAGTTGGAATTTAAGGAATGGTAATTGTTTAAGGGAAGAAAACTGCTATAAGTTGGACTTTGTGCAAACATAGACTGCAAAAGATAACAGCATGGGCCAACCAAAATAAAATTAGTTTAATGAGCTGAAGTCCCAGTCATTGTTGTAAAAGACAAAGCTATTGATAAGAGATTTAACTTCAAGGACTACATAGAATATATAGTGGGAAAATGCACAAAACTACTGTATGCCTTATCCAAGTCAGCAAAAATCAACCGAGGACTGAAACAGGATGTACTCAAAAGTAATTTACCAAGGTGCAATATTCCATCTTCTCTCATAAGGAGCAACTGTATGGTTTGACTCAAATAGTAAAGCCAGCAATGCAGCTATACTTAAGAGAGTTCTAAGACTAGTAACTATGAAAGGAGCTAAAGCAATTCATACATCTTATGAAGCTCTCTGTATGATAATTGGGAAAACTCCCACAATCATAGTACTATGAAAGATAGTAAGAGGCTTTGAAATAATTGGATATGACATTAACCTAGAACTTGTCAAAGGGATTACAGAAAATGGAACCATCTGTTTAGATTATCCAGATGGATGGAAAACTGAAAAATTAAACATATATCCTAGCGATATATACAGATGACAGCAAGACTGACAATCGGGTAGGTGCTAGTGGTCATAATGGAAAATAAATCATACATCAACTGCAGTACAAGCAAAATAAAAACTATCCAAAAAATCAGACAAAACAACTAGCAGTTCTTAAAGTGCTAGAAATCATTGGAGAAATAATTAGTGTACAAGATAGCAAAAAAGTCAGCAGCAATTCATACTGATAGTAAAATAACTCTTGGTTCATTGGTAAATCCCGAAAAACAATCATAATACAATAGAATACAACAAATCAGAACTAGACAAATGGAGGATGGATCTTTATTTCAATTGGATAAAGGTCCATATGGGGATCCATTGGAATGAGTTAGCAGGCCTCTGACATAGGAAGCAACCTGCAGCATGTACATAAATGAGTTACACTAGAAGGTACCTAAAAATATAGCATGTAGCTTAGTGAATGAAGAAAGTGTGCAATAGTGGCAGAGAGAACCGGCAATAAGGGCATGATCACAAAATTTTTCTTAGTATAAAAGATCCTGTCCATAAATTTAAAACGAATGCCTTCTTTATTTACATTCTTAACTAGCCATGGAAAAAACTAAAAAGAATGCAATCACATATTGAAAATTAGTAGTAGTTGCAGTTGTAGTTGTAGTAGTAGTAGTAGTAGTAGTAGTAGTAGTAGTAGTAGTAGTAATAATAATAATCCAATCTGTTCATGTAATGATGGCGTACACTGAGTGAACTATCTCTTGTGTTATTGTGAACTGCTAAGGGACAAAAGACAGGTTTTACACATTGAAGTAATATGAAATGATAGGAAAATGGCCGATAACAAACTATGATTTGGTTTAAAAAAAAAAAAACACTTATTATTTTTAGATGCATAACACCAATATATCTGCAAACCTTATAAATGACCTTGTACACTTAATTATTAATAACACACAAACAAACATGCATGCGCGCACACACACAAACTATAGTTTACTGGACATAAAATTATTGGTATTTTTTTACATGTAAACATGTTCCAAAATGGACTTAAAACATATTCAAGCTTGAAGAGTGGATCCCCCTCCCTTTTATTTTTGTTTTAAGGTGTATACCTAAATAATTCATAGTTATGTTACTGCCATTTATGTATTTCCTGTGCTTTTCTGTCTTTTTGATGTTTTAAACTGAAACTGTACTTTGTGTAATTCATTTTTTTTTTTCAGGAAGTCCTTTCTAAGGGGTTTACTCTGAACTTTCATTTTCCAAAGCCACAAATTACACCTACAAAGGCAGTGATTTATAAATCAGTGTTAAGCTGTGAAACAAAAATTATAAAAATAAATATCTTGTACAGTTACAGTAGGTGCATTTATGCACTCATATTTTTGGAAAGCTAAACAAAAACCTTGAATTCACATACCTGCATTGTCTTCTATTGCATTATCCTTTTAATTTCATTAGTTTGATGGTTCATGGCAAAATGTATTTAAAGGAAACGTATAATTTAAGTAATATTAGGAGAAATGAAAACATTCACCAAAGTTAAACAATCAGTATATAATGAGCTACTCTGAGAAGTTTCTTTTAATTGATGATTTTAAACATTTTAAATGTATTTCCCCAGTACAGTGTTTCATTGTTCGCTTAAATTATGCAGTCTTGACATTTGATAAAATATACATTAGCTGTTTCTGCATTCTAGGAGAGTAACAAGTTCCTCAGATAATGAGACTCTTGAGACTGGGTCTTGCTTCTCCTTAATTCACCTTCTGTAAGTTCTGGATATTACTTTGTTGACCAGACTTGTCAAAGAATGTGAAAATGCCTAAGCTAAAGTGATAAGTGATATTTTATTTGCATTTAATTACTACCAAGGGCATTGCTAGATTTTAATTTCATATGTCTATGTGGCTTAATTATAGCTGGTCAACTCCCTAACCATATAGTGTCTTTGCAGTTTGGTATTAGATGCCTGTGTGCGCATTCTGCACAGTTCTTATTTTAAGAGTTTTGATATCTGCAATTTCAAAGACATTATAGTCAGGATATTTCCCCAAAGCTTAGGGCATATGGGTCCATAACCTATATTAGAATTATAAAGTGAATTTTGTCCCATATGTCTCTTTTCAGTTCAACTGTGCAATTGTTCAGGAACTGTTGGACTGGAGTTGTTCTTCATCTGGCATGCATATTTTATTTTGCTAGTCTCATAATATACTGAAAGCTAGAGTACATTTTCCAATTACCATGCATATGTACCAGAAACCGAGTGATTGAGCAATATAGACTATTGAACTTGGGAAACATTTATGCAGCATATTTTCTTGCACATAATGGGACTGCTTACTGCCAAAATAATCATAAATAAATTAATAACAATTTTCAGCATTAAATGCAAATGAACACTGTTCTTAGAATTTTAGAAATAAAAGTTTTGTGTATCAAAATATGGCTTAGTATGTATGGAGAATTTGATCAAAATTAGAGTTGATGGTGCATGCATATGAATGATAAGGATGCTTAAACCTCTCTCTCCCCCTCATTCCGCTCTAGCTAGGTCACATAGATTGAATAGAGTGAATACCCAAGGATCTCATATCTGGCAGAAAATATCAATTGGAAAAATAAGTTTAAGGAAGAGAATGCTGCAGCATATGAAGAAGAAGATAAAAGATTAATTCTAACTGCTTAGGTTGGACTGTATTTTTTACACAAAATAAAGTATTTTTTCCCATATAATGTTAATAATTTTCTATCCTATAAAGTGTTTCTGTTTGCATTGAAAAATGGTCCATTTATTTATATACTTAAATTTATTTAGTGCCCTCCTGATCATATAAATGTTGTTGGAAATGTCCATAAAACCCAAGACTGAAAAATGGCAAATGATTACATATACATGTTCTTGCCAAAACATATACAGTATGTAATACAACTAATTATAAGTGTAAGTTATTACCAAAATTTTAATCAATCTAATTAAATAATATAATACAATATGCTAACTACTGATTCATGAATACCTTCAATGCATTACCTGTTTATTTTGTGTTTGCCAACAGCCAAAGAAAGAAATATTATTTAGATCTGAGTGCTGCCAGCAACACATCAGCATGAGCAACACCAAAGTGTGTGTAGTCACATTAGCAACAAGTGAGGAAGAAGGAAGGGTTCTTCTGCTTAACCTGAGCCTTAACTGGTGAAAGCTTTCTTTTGTTTATGTCCATAAACAATGCAATCTATCAAAATTGTTCCTGAATATTTTCCTTCTGCTGGCAACCATTATATTGTGTTATGTCATAGTGATGAGAGGGGAACCATTGGAGGAATGTAAACAGTTTGCAGCATTTTCACCAAAATTGGCAAATGTAAAATAGAAGGGCAATACTTCTTATATATATAAATAAATAAATAGAGACATTTGTTTTAATATATTGTTCAACATTTCTCTAAATTGATAAGACTTTGTAAACATTCTTAGACCTCATCCACAGATAGATAGATCCCCTCAGGGGGGTATTGGTTATGGGGCATAGCGACCCCGAGGCACCCAAGCTGCTCCCAAAGGTCCCATGCTCAGTATGCTTGACTACTTTTTATTTTGCCTGTATTTTAATTTTTATTCTCCTACTTCCCTGTTCTTTGTCTGATGGATGCCCCCATGTTTGACGCGGTAAAAAGGACTGGGTAATGACGTGGCTCCCAGGAGAACTGGGTTATAATGTAGGATGGGAGTGTATCTCTTGGTAAAGGCCAGGCCCAGGAGGGGCCATTGATTGAGCTGTGAACTTCCTATGGGCGATTGGATCCCTTTGTCTGTATCCAGGAAGGCTTGATCCTGAGGTGACTTTGTTCAAGCCAGGACAAGTCATCTAAGCCGGAGTGGCGCCCAGAAAGCAGCCTGCCATCGGAGACGGATGCAATGGTGGAGAATGACCTAGCTATGGTGCAAGAAAATCTTCACCTAAATACAAAGAGAAAAAGAGCGGACGTAAAAGAGGTTACTGAGGTGTCATTCCCTCTTTTCTTAGGTATTAGTAGAACTGAGGAAGGTCAGTCCTTTACACATGTGAACCCTTTAATAATCCAAAAAGTTTTGGGTAGTATCTCTGTCCCTGTTAAATCGTGCACGCGTTTACGCAATGGTTCACTCTTGGTTGAGTCGATGAGTGTTTACAAACTTGCGCTTCTTAAAGCCATCTTACTTCACGGATACCCGATCCTGTCGAGACGCATCGCACCCTGAATTCTTCCCGAGGAGCCATAACCACCTCTATACTCGACAACATGACAGAACGGAAATTGAGGGTTATTTCGCCGAACAAAATATTACCTCAATTTATCGAGTGCAGGCGAAGATAGATGGCGAGGTACAGCCAACACGTTCTTTATTCCTTACCTTCAATAGGGTTTAGTTGTCGCAGAAGATCCGGGCAGGGTATGAGGTGATAGCGGTGCGAATGAATGAATATTGTTTAACGCCCGTTTTTGCTACAGACGCACCACAGGCGATGGGCCCTGATGATGCATGAGATGAAATGATATTTTGGAAAAGGATTTATTTTTAAAGAAGGAATCGTTCCAGGCCTAAGTTTAGGGTACCTCCCCGGCATTTGCCATTTATGAGGACGCAGAAAAGCCTGGAAAAAGTCTCCGTCAGGGAGGACGGTCCTGGCGGGATTCGAACCCCATACCTCCCGCTCACTAGTGCGCGCCTTAGCGACCTCGGCCACCCGTGGCAGTCTTAGCGGTCCGGCCGTATGTTCCCAGCCCCCTGCAATGTTTCCAGTGTCAACGTTTCATCCACACTCGATTGTCTTGCTTGAGTGCTGTATCGGTTTGTGCTACATGTGCATTAGAAAGTCACGAGGGAGCATGCTCTTCCGCATGTGTGAACTGACGTGGTTCTCATTCGGCGACATCCCGTGGACTGCCCTCGATATCGTGAGAAGCTTTCAATACAAGAAATCCGGGTTAAAGAGAAACTTTCTGAGGCGCGAAAACACTATCAAGCCTGCCAACCTGCTGTACCTAAGTCCGGTACCTATAGCTCCGTAGCCGCCACTGCAATATCGAAACGTGATTGTAGCACTCAAACGTGTGATCTAATGTTTACAAAAGCTCTGGACTTAACAAGGACTGACTTTTTAAAATCGTCCACCAGTCAGGTTAAGACTAAGAAGAATCAAAGTTCTTCACCTCCTCGGAGTCAAGTTCCTAAGACGACTCTGGGAACAAACCCGCTAGGCGGTCGCCTTCGCCGCCTATTTCTACCTCCAAACGATTTCAGGTGTTGGAATCGGTTGATCACTCTCAGCGGGAGAACCCTCCCTCAGATAATGTCATGGAGCAGAATGGGCTTACTCCAACTAAACCATTGAGCTCCACACGCCTTAAGAAAGGACGGTTGATTCGTCCTGCAGCGATAGAAAAGTAGGACACTTGAGGAGCTTATCCCTTTATTATTTCACAATGGCTGTCCTTTCGTAGAATGTACGTGGACTCCGTAGTCGAAGACCTGAACTACAGCTGTTTTTACTATCGACTGACTCTCCGCTTGTGTGTCTCCAAGAGACTATACTTAAACCACAAGATTCGTTCACTTTTCGCGGCACTCCCGCTCATGGCGCGGTTTTAATTCTCATCAGAGATGACGTCTACATTTCTCCACTGAGCCTCCCGTCTCCTATACAGGCTGCAGCAGCCATCGTTTATTTTTCTGGCCTTAAGTTTTACTATATGCAATATTTACATACCTCTCTGATATGTCGGAGCGGTTGATCTGGATCATCTTCTAACCCATCTATTTGATGAATTTCAATCGCCTATGGGATTCTACCATGGAGTGTGCAAGGGATACCATGGCAACGGACTTTTCAAATCGCCACAATCTTACTTTGCTCATTACTGGTCAGCCCACTTTTCTTTCTGATAGTACTCACTTTCACATTTGGGTGTATCTTTCTGTTTCGGCTCAATTTCTGTACATTTTACCTGGAACGTTTTCTCTGATTTGTACGTTAGTGATCATTTTCCGTTTCAGATTCGTATCATGTCTTCCCATGTACATTCTCAGCGCGCGCCAAAGTGGCTTATTGGCAAAGCGAATTGGCATCTCCTCCGTTCTCTGGAAATTTTTTCACGGTGTGCTCTTCCATCTATTGACACTGTGATCGAGCACCTCGATATGGTTCTCCTTACAGTCGCAGATCAGGCTATTCACCTGTCGTCTTCCCACCCCAAACCTTGGTGGACCAATGAATGCCGGAACGCATTGCGTGCATGCCGAAGTGCTTTGCGAGTTTTTCGTCGCCACCCTACGTCCGATCGCCTGTGGTGCCTCAGTAGTAAAAACGAGCGTTAAACACCATTAAAAAAAAACACCCTACGTCCGCAAATATTATTCGCTATAAAGCTGCGCGCCTAATGTCGTCCAGTAATTAGGGATAGCAAAAAGGCACCCTGGATTGCTTTTGCCTGTTCTTTTCACCGCTCAACGCCTTCATCTGTTTATGATAGATAATCTATCTACGTCGCGTTGCAGGCAAACCTGGATTTTTTTGCCCATACCTGGTCTCAAGGTACAACATCGTGTACTTGCTACTCCTATAGATATTGCAAATACATTAAGTCGCAATTTCGCTGATGTTTCGAGCTCCGCTACTTACCCTCCTGCTATTCGCACAATGAAGGTGCACGTTGAGTGTAGGGGTTTCTCCTTTGCCTCCGACAGTCAGGAGTACCATAATGTTCCATTTACATCTCGGGAATTGGAGCATGCGCTTTCTGCCCCTCGGCATTGCGCTCCAGGTTCAAATGGCATCCATGTTGCTATTGCAGAATTTGTCATTGGAAGGCTTGATGAGTGGCCACCATCATTCCTATACCTAAACCTGGAAAGGGCCCCCACCTTCCTTCCCGTTACCGTCCGATTTTCCTCACTAGTTGCGTATGCAACGTGGTGGAACGCATGATTAACGGGCGGCTTATGTGGTGATTAAGAGTCGCAGCACCCTTTGACCAACGTTCAGTGCGGTTTTCGTCATCATTGCTCTTCAGTAGACAATCTGGTGTCTCTTTTCACCCATATTATGGACGGATTTGTACCAAAGTGCCAAACGATCGCCGTCTTCTTTGATCTGGAGAAAGCCTATGATACCTGCTGGAGACCGGTATCCTTCGCACGCTTCATGATTGGCATATATGTGGTCGGATGTCTATTTTTATTCAGGAGTTATGAAAGACCGGGTTTGCGTGGGGTTTGTTTTATCTTGTTTTATTCAGGAGGACGGAGTACCTGAGGGCTGGGTACCTGGTGTCACATTGTTTGCCACCGCTATCAACTCCATCACTGAGTGTTCACCGCCAGGAATTAAATCGTTGTTCGTCGACGATTATATTATCTTTCTCTCCCTCAGCGAACTTGTCTCTTGGAACGCCGCCTCCAATTTTGTTTAGACCGCGTTTATGCTTGGAGTGTGAACCACGGATTCCGTTTTTCGGGCAAGAAGACCGTCTGCATTAATTTCTGGCGTTGCAAGAGGTATCCTTCACTATCTCTCCATCTTGGTTCAGATGCTCTCTCTCCTTCGAAGAAGAAGTTCCTTGGCTTGGTATGTGATAAGAAATTATGCTGGTCATTGAATATAGCGCAACTCAGAGGCTGGTATGAACGTTCTCTTTGTCTTTTACATGTTTTAAGTGGCACATCCTGGGGAACTGACCGGACGGTTCTATTACGTTTCTACCGCTCTATAATCCGGCCCTAACAGGTTATAGCAGTATTGTTTATGGGTGTGCACAACCTTCAGTCCTTCTCGCCTTAACCCCATTCATCACCGGGGAATCCGTGTGGCCATTGGAGCATTTCCTACGAGTCCTTTGTCTAACCTGTGTGCGGAGTCTGGTGAACCTCCTCTTTCCTATCGTAGGAACATTTTACTTGGTGGTTATGGTTGTAGATTGACTGCTCAACCTCGTCATCCCACTAATGAGCCGTTTTTAGTATGTCGTTGGACCGATTTTACGCTGCTAGATCTCTTACTCCTAAGCCTGAGGGCTTTCGTTTTCGGGAGATGTTAAGGACATTGGACTTTAGTTACCGGCTTTTTTTCTTAGCCGGAGAAGCTTGTTCTTCCCCTTGGCTTTTAGCAGAAGCCCCCCTTTATCTTGGGCTTATGTCCTGACCTAAATCTTCGACTGCAGTTCATATTATTCGTCGCCATTTTAGCTGGATAGTGTAGTATTGATACCGACGGCTGGAAATCGGACACAGGTGTTGGATGTACCTTTGTTTTTAATGGAGGTAGTGTTACTTTTGGTCTTGGCTCTGCGACATTTTATGGCAGAGATTTTTGCTATTGGACGGTTTTATTTGTTTCTGAACAGCGGTTGGGGAGTGTCATTTGTTCTGATTCCCTGAGAGTCATTTTGTCTTTTCGAAACCTGTACAACTACCATCTTCTTGTACAGAAGATCCAGATAGTGTTTACGCTAGTTGACGCTCATATTACTGGGTTCCTGGTGAAATGGGACTTGGAGGCAACGAGGCCGGAGATGTCGCAGCGAAATCCGCCCTTTTGGACTCTGCTGAATTTGAGCTACGTTTTTACCTGGGGGATTTTTCTTTATGTAGAGGTGTTCTCTCCCGCTGGCGCGAGGAATGGCATTTACTCCATAATAATAAGCTTCGCGAATGTAAATCAGCCCATTTTAATTGGTCAACTTCTCTCACAGTTCGTCGCAAAGAAGTAATTTTAGCACATTTACGGATTGGGCATTGCCGTCTTGGTCACTGTCACCTTTTCAAAGGTGCACCAGCTCCAGCATGTCCTGATTTAGACCATCCTTTTACAGTGCGTCACATTTAAATTGAATGCCATCATTTAGCGGCTTTTAGGCTTTCCCTGGGTTTGCCCCCCTCTTTTGAGAAGTACTTTTAGATGATATGGTTACTGCTGATCGAGTGCTCCGTTTTATCCGTGTTTGCGGTTTTTGAAGCAATATATATAATTTTATTTATTACGGCTTCCTTTTAGATCATTTGAAGACTGTTGCATTTCCAGCTAATGCTGATGTATTTTATTACCAGTCTTTTATTCATTGTTGACCTTTTTGTCTTTGTTCATTGTTATTGAGTTTTTATTGTTATTGCCTGGCGTACTAGTGCTCTTTGTTCTCTACACAGAATTTTAGTGTAGATATATTGGTTATATGTTTTCTTAATGGCATAGTTTTAGTGTGTTTGGGTGCCAATGACCTTAGCAGTTTTGCGCCCTGTAAACATTAATCATTAGATAGATGACAGGGGATTCAGTAGAGTTTGACACGTCAGCCTATAAGGCTTATTGTGCTACCCCATAAGAAGAGAAGCCTTAATTTTTTCCCAAAATCTGTTTTTGAACAAGTTGCAGTACTTTTGATTCCAATGGAGGGATCCATTCCCAGTTGTTTTCTGATCATAGAAAGAGTAAGTCTCTTACCAGGACTGGACACTCAAACAGGGAATGCCAGGCAGATTCATCATCCTGTACATTCTATAAGTGGGTTCATCTCTGTAGAATCCCACTTTTTGTAAATGTTTCCTGAAGGGACCATATTCAGTAATTAATGCATTTACTTTCCTTATTCCTTTTCTGTCCAATTTTAGAAGAGATGTGGAAAAAGTATTACTAGGACCTAGGACAAGTTTCCTAGCTTGTCTTTGTCCAGGATAGTTTTACTGCCTTAGTTGATGTTAATCCCAATCCATGTTTTAACCATAGGCTTAGCAGTACCTGTACTGATTTCAACCACGGTCTCAGGGCTAAAAAGGCTGTATCAGCACCCCTCTTTGCCAACTGATCTGCTTTCTCATTCCCATAAATGCCCTCATGTCCCAGCACCCATTGCAGTTCAAACCTGTTGCAAGATGCCAGGGCAGACGGCATTTTCACACTCCCATACCAGTTTTGATTTCAGCCAGTCAGAGGAAAGTGCTTGTAAGGCACTTTGACTCTCTGAGAGGATGGGAATTCATTTTTGGTGATAAACCTTCTCAAGTCCTCTATAAGCACACAGTTCAGAATAACAAATACTTTTACCTGTAAAACTGTGCAATATTTACTAAGACTTGTGCTAAAGTTGACCCTTGGAGATAGACCATATATGCCTGCATCCAGTTGTATTCCTTTATGAGATCCATCGTTAAACCCAGTTGGTCCTGGTGGTGTAGTAGTAACCATACCACCCTCCTAAAGATCACGGGTGCAGTCCCTGCCAGGATCGATTGGTTTTTTTGGGGGGCATAAAAATCCTAAGTATGGCTTCCTTCAGAAGGGAAGTAAAGCTGTGGGTCCTGTGTTGTGTATTTACAGCACGATAAAGATCCTCAAGCCTGAAAAAAGAGGCCTCTGAGAAAAAATTGTCGGCCACTTCATGCCCTGATTTGAATGGAATGCTGATCTGAAATGTTAAAGAGTGTCCGTAAATAAACCAAATAAAAAAAATCTGTGTACCATATAAGTAGGTTTTGTTCCTTTGTGCGCATGGTTCCTGCCATACAGTATTCTTGAGATCCGAAAATTACCTTAAATGGATAAATTACAGTATTGAGTATTCATTATATTTGACCTCATTCTCAGTTCTGGAATATCCAGGAAATTTAGAATGGAGATGTGTCCAGTTGCTGCAAAACTACTTATCTAGTTTCCTATGTGCACTTAAGTAATATGCAATAAGCCTAGCTTCCATTTGTAAATAGATATCCATGGGAGGAAGACCCAACAGAGTCTCCAATGCAATGGTTGCAGTACTTCTGAAGGCCCCTGTAACCCATAGACCTAATCTATGTAGCTTGGTAAGCTTACCTGCTATAGTGGTTTTTAATGATGTCTGCCACCAAACAATGGCACCATAAGATATCTGGCACCAGACTATTGTACCAATAACCAATGGCTAATGTATAGTTTGAGGCCCCAATTGAATCTAATAGTGTGATTGGTGATTAAAAGTGACCATGTGGCTCTACAGAGAATATTAATATGTTTGTTTCAGGCCAGTTTCTTTTCCAGTTCAAGACCTAGATATTTAACTGACTCATAATATTCCAGGGTTGAGCTACATAGTTTAAGATTTCCTAGGCCTTTAAAATTTCTCCTGTTAGTAAATGGAACAATTGTTTTGCTAAGATTGATAGATAGGCCCTCCTGTCATCTGCAGACCTTTGTATATTTGTTCCTGCATCATATCTTGGAGTAAGCTATCCACTATAAGACTCAAAAGGAGGGGGAAAAGAATACCCCGAGATTGCTACCGAGGGTTTGAATGATTCAGAAAATTCGGCCATCATAAATCAATGTGGACAAATACTCAATAAAATCAAACAATATAGCAAGAACCATCATAATCAACACCTTTACAAACGTGTACTTCATTCTCTTAACAGTAAACCTGTGGTATATATCAAAGCTGATAAAGGGAACAAAATATTAATGATGGACCAAGATGATTACATCGAACGTGTGCAGAACATGTTGGGCACTTCTGAATATGCAGTGATAAGCCATGATCCATTAAAGGAGTGCATTAAAGCTTTTAACTCCTTGAAACAGATCAAAACGTTTTGACCAACAGATCAAAATGAAAAATTAAAACAAATAACCCACATTTGCCCAGAATTTATGGCCTGCCGAAGGTACACAAACCCGTCAAGAGCATCCGCCCAATAATCAACATCAATTCACCAACCTACAATTTGGCCAAGTGACTGGTAAAAAAATTTGCATCTTTAGAACAATTTGAAAGTTGAAGTATCGTTTGATTTATTTATGGACGCTCTTTAACAGCTCAGGTCATCAGCGTTTGAAGTATCGTCAATTAATGTAAACTTGTGGACCAATTTAAAAATGAGTGGATTTCGCTGAATGATGCCTTGGTCTCTTTTGATATTGCATCTTTGTTTAGTAGTATTCCTACAAAGAAACTGCTCCTAAATCTGCAGAATTGGCTTAAAAGTATAAACTTGACAGCAGAAGAAATTGAGGATTATATCAATCTCACAAAACTGTGTATAAACCAAAACTTTTTTACATTCAATGGGAAAATTTACCAACAAATTTCTGGCTTAGCGATGGGTAACCCCCTTTCTCCATTTCTGGCAAATTTATTCAAGAGTGCTCTAGAAACACACATTACTAAGGCATTCCTTTCACCTTCAAAGCATGGTTTTGTTATGTGGATGGCATACTGGCAATAGTACCAAAAAAACAAACAGAAAATGCCTTATTATTACTAAATTTACCGGACCAATATATTAAATTCAATATGGAATTGGAGGAAATGGTTTTTTATCGTTTTTGGACCTAAAAATATACAGGAGAAATGACATAATTTCATTCGGCATATATAGGAAATCTACACATACAGATAATCAGATAAAGAATAACAGTTTCAACTCTAAACCACACCAACGTGTCATTATAAACAGCCTTGTCCATAGATTGGTAAACATCCCACTCAACAAAGAAGAGTATTCAGCAGAATACCATTATATCATCTAAACAGCCGTCAACAATGGATTCAACAGCTCTTTAGTTGATAAGAAGATCAGACATTTCGAAAGATAGAAAGATATTAAAAACACCAAAACTCTCCACGATAAAAAGGACATGGTTTTTAAAAGATTCACATATCATCCTTGGGCAAACAGGGCATTCATGAAGATTTTTAAAAATTATAATATGCGTTTGGCTGCACAAAATAAATTTAGAATTGGAAAGCTTCTGAACAGCACCAAAAAGGATGTTATTCCTCCCAGCAAGAAGTCAGGAGTGGATCGAATAGATTGGTTGGAGTGTGATCAGATATATATAGGCAAAAAATACAAAATTTGGAGATAAGGACCAAAGAACACTTCAGAAATTTAAGATATAAACAAGTGGATAAATCGGCAGTCGCAGTTCACTTTTGGACTTACAATCATAACATTGCAGGAGAAGCCAAACTGTTAAAAGCTACCACCAATCCCAAGGAATTGGCAATATGGGAAAAGATGTACATTTTAAAAAATAAACATAGAATTATGAATTTTGACATTCCACCAATGGACTTCCTGTTCCATTATGGAACCACCAGATGCTACTACATCACCTGCTAGAGTTAGTCAGTCCTCAGCTGAGGATGAGAATGAATGCTCTTGAAACATGTTCTGAAGAATTAACCAGTTCGTGAAATTTTAGTGTCTCCTAATACTGACTCATTTGTATATTCATTAAATTTTCTTGATTTTTAAGAAAGCAAATGTTTTTCCATGTGCTTGGTTCTGTTAGTATGTATTTCTTTTAATAAAATGACTTCTTGCCTAATTTTATGACTGTATTTCCAAAAGTGAGTTGCTGCCACTGATAGTTCCAGTTGTTTTAGCCGGACATTTCTAAAATGTCCTTTCTTCCAGGTTTCCTAATCTCTCTTCATTTTTCCTATATATTTTAAATCATAATTTAAACATTGCATTGCATATATGCTTGATTCTTTCTCTGGTGCTATGCAATCTTTCAATGAAAAGTCTAATAACTTTTTAATTTGTATTTATTTTGTGGTGCTAATTTTTTTCCATTTTCTTTGAAGATCTGCCCAAACTTAAGATGATGCTCTGGATGATAAATGAGGCTGCTGTAATTTGTAATTCATTTTGAGGTGCTGAAGTGTCTTTTATTAATTTTTGCCTTTGCATTTCTTAATCTTCTTAATCATTGTGTTACTGCCATATCCATTGATTACCTAGCGAGCATAATTTAACTTTTTTTTCTGTATCTTTAATGAAAACAGCTAATCTTTATGTTTTCAAGGGTGGTGAACATGAATATGGTGGTTAATATGCAAGTTTAGCTCTAGTAATAATTTTTTTTTTAAGTGATTTTAACTTTTCAAAATTACCCTTTAAAGCTTAAACATATATTTACCTTATTGTTCTCCCTCAGAGAATGTCACTGAAGGTGCAATTGCTTTGCCTGCCATTTCTACTCTTTTGCTGGTGACTCTGTGAACAACAATTGGCTAACATTTATTTAACTTCACTTTCATTGATATCTTTCTTCTATCTTTGAAATTTCTTGGTGGAAGAGTTCCATGTTCTTTGCTTACAGCACCTCAGTTTTTGGGGAAGAAGTGCAAGTGAGAATGTAAGAAATGTAACTTTAAGGATATGTTATACTCCAACCTGTCATTGCACTGCAGAAGATTTTCACTAGAGCCTTATAGTTTTCTGCCTTTATACCTAAGGAAGTTGGTGAACACTCAAACAAAGAAATTCCAGACTTATTATTGAAGTGTTCATCATTGAACAATTTGCATAACATTCAGCTCAATCTTTATTTTGACTTCATTGAGACCTGGAAATTTCATATGCAAATACAAAAATGCTTACCCCGGTCTTATTCATGGCCTTTACAACATTTTTCATGACGCCCAGTTTTACATGAAGAGCAGGTAGTAGAACTTTGCTGGATTCTACAAATGGTCCATTAATTACATTCTTTGTTCAAGTTGAAGTGATTGGTGCTTGACCCAATCTAATCTTTCTGTTTTTAGTGATGTCTTGGCATAGCTATCCAACAGCACAAGAATCAACATATTTGGTGTAACCCTGTCGCAACCAAATAATATGGCAATGAATTTGAAATCACCAGAAATCTGTAGCTTTAAACTTGTCATAGTTTACTCTTTATAAAAAATGCTTCATGTTGTGATAAGTCTTCTTCATGTAGTCTGCATAACCAAATGCAACTGATGGAAACAAGTTGGTATTATGAAGGAGCCTTTAGACTTAACTTTGATGAATCTATGATCAATCTCCAATCATAAATTTTGTGGTCAATTTTCAGAACTGCCATAAGACCCTCTATATTACTGCAAGATACCAAGTTATTTTCTTTTATAGGAATGTAGTATGGCAGTCATGGAATAAAGTCACATTTACCATCTGGTCAATACAATTCCACTATTGTAATCTGGATGCCAACAGTTCTGCTTTACCAACCAAATATGCCATACTCTTAGCAATTGACAAAATACATTATGTGCATTCTCTTATAAACCAAAAACATGTGAAATATGTAATAGAATGGACAGATTTAAACTATTAGAACATTTTTGCAATTTTAACATTGTGTACATATCTAATAAGATTATATTTAAAATATTCACCACTTTTTGCAATTCCATCTGGCTCAAACTAAACTAAAGTGGATCCTTACAGCCACGGGTGGACGAGGTCGTTAAGTTGCGGACTCATTAGCAGGAGGTCTGGGGTTTGATTCCCACCAGGACCAGCCTCCCTGACTGAGGTTTTTTCCAGGTTTTCCTCAGTCCTTATAAATGGAAAATGTAGGGAAGGGCCCCTAAACTTAAGCCTGGAACGCTTCCTTCCTAGAAAAAAAGAAAAAAAGGATTCAAATTTATCATTTCATCTCATGTATCATCAGTATCCACTGCCTGTGATACCTCTGTGGTAAAACGGGCATTAACAATATTTAAAAAAAAAAGGTCCTCTAATGCATGTGCATCTGTGGTAAAACGGGCATTAACATTATTTAAAAAAAAAAGGTCCTCTAATGCATGTGCAACCATCAACTGCTATGACCATGCACCTTGGAAAGCAAAACTCAAATAAATGAATGACACATATATGTATTTCAATAAAAAATAATATTCAGTTAGTGAGAATATTTCTTTTTATCAGTAGCTTCAGTATTGCTAATAAAAACACTGAACTTTGCTGTTTTGTAGTGTAGGAATTCTTATAATGAGGACTTCAGTAATTTTGGTTTCTAGAGCAAATAATTACAATAATTTATTAACTATTTCCTTCATAATCAACAATTAATGCAATGCATTTAATACAAGGTAGTAATTAATAAAAGAACTTAAGCCAAATATATACAAATGATAACTTCATGAATAGCACTCGTAATACCAACAAACGGCCATTTAATTTGAAAAACTGTACAATGTAGAAAAAGTGAGAACAACATATGTAACCTGGTTAATTTACTAAAGTGTGTTTGGCAAGTCCTGCTGCAAACATTTTAGAGAGAGAAGAAGCTATTCACCATCTCACTTGCATGCAGTGTTGCTACAACTACTCTGCAAATCCTTAACTGTAGACTAGTAGAATACTAATGCCTTTTTATCTATACTGAATACTAACAGCCTTTTATCTATATGGAATATTAACCATACATAAAATTACATGGTAGATAAATCATTAAACGAATCAGAATACTTAAAAAAAATGTATTGATTTATTTTGAGGA
The DNA here is from genome assembly GCA_030762175.1 of Metallyticus violacea. Classification (NCBI taxonomy): domain Eukaryota; kingdom Metazoa; phylum Arthropoda; class Insecta; order Mantodea; family Metallyticidae; genus Metallyticus; species Metallyticus violacea. The sequence goes on from CM060846.1 coordinate 390,234,916, forward strand.
TTTATTTTGAGCATTTAATACAACAATGGTATGTACAAAAAGTGTTAACATTTTTCAGATAACACACAGCAATGCTGTAAATATTTACAACAAAACATGGAAGACCATTGTAAAAATGGTCTTTTAATTATAAATTTAATAGTACTGAAAGTCATAGTTTGTATCATTAAAAGTGAAATTATCACATAAACATGTTATGGCAACCAAGACACATGTTTTTCTTATATGTATAATTCTTGGAGCTGTTTACATTGACGTCATATTTAAAATGGTACACCATGGGTAACCTGTTTACACACTTCACTAAGTTGGAACAATGTTTCCCATCCTCAACCGTTGACCCAGTGGTTTCTGATGCTCGTGTTGGTCCCTTGCAAGTGGTTGTGTGAACTCTGGTGATCTCTGGTAGTTCCAAAATAAATCTCGAAAGGTGATCCCACGGAGGAAGGTCAAAATTCATAGCGATTTTATGATATTTTAAGATAAAAATATTCTCCCATGCGGCTAATTCATGTGGGTTTTTTATTTCTTTTAGAAGTTTTATATCTGGGTTTATTTCATGATTTTGGTTCCAATAATGGTGTGCCACTGCCGATTTTTCCGTCTGTTTAAATTTGATGTTTCTAAAATGTTCTTTCTTCCAGATTGTTAGCTTTCTCTTGGTTTTTCCTATGTATTTCAAATTACAGTCTAAACATTCTATGGCGTATATTCCTGATTTCTTTCATATGGGTATCTTATTTTTAATTTTGAGCTTGAGAGGTTCTTGTTATTGTATCTGTTGATCGGGGCTAGCTTTATATTGAATTTTTTTAAAACCTTTTGGAATTTGTAGTGCAGTTGTGGGTTATACATGAATTTGCAATATCTTGTAGTGTCTTTGATTACTTCTAGAGTCGATGTCTCTCTTATGGTTTTCTCGAGTTTGTATTTGTTGATCCTTTTTATTATTGTTGAGGTGTTAAAGCCATTGTTTATGGCTGTGTTCATGCTGTATTCAAACTCATTCTTGTATTCTGTGGCATTGAGCTGGATGTTGACCAGTCTAAACGTCAAACTATTAAATATTGCATATTAGTGTGGTACTGGATTGAATCTGTTCTTTTTTATGTAATTATCTTTATGTGTTGGTTTACGATACATTCCAAACTGTATATTATTCTCTTTTCTGATTAGTGTTAAATCTAAGAATGAAGCCATCCATCTTTCTCAATTTCTATAGTGAATTTAACAGATTATCTTTTAAGTTCAGTAGTTTGAGGGAATCACCTAAATGTTTCTTTGGTACTATAGCAAATATGTCATCTACGTATCTATGCCAAGCTTTGAATATCAAAGGAATGGCTTTGGTGATATGTGTTTCAAATGATCCCATGTATAATTCTGCTAATGTTGGTGATAGTGGGTTTCCCATAGCTAGACCTGTGATCTGTTGGTATATTATACTATTGAAACTGAAGGCACTCTGTTGGATACATAGGTTCGTCAGTTTAATAAGGTCTTCTGTTTCTTCACTTTGTAAACCAATATTGGTGAGCCATTTTTTTTTAAGAGTGTTAATAGCTTTTCTTTGGGGATGCTCGGGAATAAAAAATTTACATCGAACGAAACTAGCTCATCCTCTGTAGAAATGGAGGTATGTTTGATTTTCTCTACCAATTCATAAGAGTTTTTAATGTTTAGGCTATTGAATTTAGAGAGTGAAGAAAATTTCTGATTGAGCCACTTAGCTAATTTATAAGTAGGGGGAATTTATTTGGTGGACTATTGGTCTTGTACTATTGTCCATCTTATGAATTTTTGAGAGTGCATAGAGTCTGGGGAGAATGGGGTTTTTTGTCGTTATTTTTTGTTTTTGGACATCTGATATTGTTTTGTTTCTGTATCCTGTAGTTAGTAGCATTATCACAAATAATGACAATTATCAGGCCATATTTGTTTGGTTAATTGCTCATATAAACCCAAAGGGGCATCTTCCACAAAAGCCAATGAGCTGTTCATCAATGGTACAGTAAGAAATTTCTTGTAGTTTGTTACAGTTAGATACAAATGCTTCCAATACTTATTTTATGGGTTCAAGTTTACTTTCCTTGATTTGTTTTTCCCTGGATTCTTTGTCATTGAACTTGGTACAGTTTATAAGGAACATAAACCTTTCCCGAGACATGATGGCGTGATGATTACTGCAAAAGTTATTGTCAAAACAACAATTTAGTAGATAAACAATTATTTTTCATAGTGACTAACAGAATCAAAAAGACCATTAAATGCTTGAAATTCTTCCATACAGGTGTTCCTTAAGAGTAGCATTCATTGTTTTATAGTTATGTCTTTGTACTTTTATTTCTTGTTCTTTAAACAATCATATTTATGATATGCTCAGCCAAAAATAGTTGGAAGCAGCTCAGTAGATCAAGATGAATATTTGTTGTTGGTCCAGGTCTTGTATGTACTAGAGTTTTATTTGATATTTTGCAAACCTATGTAATTTGTTGAATCCCACAGTGATGTGCATTGTTTTTCATTAGCAGATTCAGAAGAAGTAATTGTCAACTTGCTAATGTTTCATCTTTTATGGGTTTCCCCAGGTGAATCTCTCTTCTTTTTCTTGTTCCCACTTTCAATTATTTGAATTCTATGTAATGTTTCATCTTCTTCCTCTTCCTCATTTGCAGAAAAATCAAGATCCTCATCACTGTTATCAGAATCTCACAAAATTTTTCAATGCCTAATCTTCATCTTCTTCCTCTGACTCCTCCAACTGGAATTCATTAAAAATTTGAAGCATTCTTTCTTCATCATTAATTGGCACTCTCTCCATTACTCTAAAAATATGTTAACACTTAAGCCAGCTTTATGTAATGCTTGCAAATATTTATGGTAAATTTACAGAGTAAACAATTAACAGTAAATATGGTTTGACAAATTTGCTCAAGGAACACTTACAACCTCTTACATCTGGTTACACTAATGTATATATTCTTTATGTAGATAGATTTTCTACAAACACAAACCATTGGTTAAACAGGCATAGCAAACTTACCTTTAGACTTCTTTGTTGCTACTCCACAATCAGACGCATCCATTCTCACTCGATTCCAAATCCATACTGAATGTTCAAAGCACTCAGTGCAACAAAGAGATAAAGGGCAGAGAATTATGGAACTATAACATACAAAGTAACACTGCATTAATAATTTATTTTATTAGCTTTTCAGGGTTAAAGTGATGGGGGTTGGAGGCAAAATCTTTGAATTTGGCCAGATGAAACTGTGGCAGAATTTCCTTCATGACTGCAGTCCTCTTCTTCCTCATAAATTTCTCTTCCTCCTTATCAGAATTGTTTAAATTAATATAGTCTGTCCAGAATCTCATCCAGTAAGCCATTTTTTCCTAAATAAACTTTTTTCTAATTATCACATGCACTTTTCTTATTTTCCACTATCACTTTAGACACAATGGTGTCAAATAAAGCTTTAATGCTTTTAAAATTAAATATGTTTAGCAACATTATTTTTATTTTGCACTCAGTTAGTTTTATGGCATTAAATTCACAGTGATAATGGGTAATCTTACTACATCATGACCTTATAATAATGCCATTGTATGTATGTCGGTCCTAGTGGTTTAGTGTTAACCATACTTGCCTCCTAAACCAAAGATCGCGTGTTCGATCCTGGCCAGGACCAATGGATTTTTGTGGGCGAGAAAATCCTAAGAGTGGCTTCCTTCAGAAGGGAAATAAAGCCGTGGGTTTCATGTTGTACATTTACAGCACAATAGAGAACCTCAAGCCTGAAAGAAGAGGCCTCTGAGCTAAATTTGTCCTCTCTTTCACATCCTGATTTAAATGGGATGCTGATGACCTGAGATGTTAAAGAGCATTTGTAAAAAAACCAAATAAGAAAATCATGCCATTATATTGATTTCATATTTTTTAAGACTGTCTTTCTTGGTTCATATAGCTGTGGTTTTTTTTTTTTGCATATAAGTCATATGCTATATTATTTTCATGTATCTATGCTTGCATATTTGCTTTTAGGCATTACAATGTTGGTGCTTTGCTTAATTTAAGAAGCATTAGCTACTGTGAAGAACAATTTTGAACATCTTACCTCCATTTCCTCATGATAATCTCCAGTAGATTTTTATTGGAAATACAAAAGAGTCTCAGCAATGAATCTGTGTAGGCTACTGGCACACATACAATAATGAATTGTTGACCTTTACTTCAAGGAACTTTCAGTGGGACATCATTATCACCATTTAGTTCCTCACATGTTCTTAATGTGGTTTACATTAACCCAGGCCACATCTAAATATATTATAGGTTGACAAGTAGAATTAATATCTTTAATTTTACTAAGAAAATGAAATCTTTTGTACCCTTTCCATAAATATTTTATAAGCCTGCTTCTTTGGTATTTAACATTTTTAAAATTTCTCTAAACCCAAATACTACAGTGAAGTATATCAGTTTTTCTCAAAGCCTCCCATTTGTCATTTAAGCCAGGAAGAAAACTTGTCTTATAGAGGAAATAAATTGTTCTTCTTATAGCAGTAAATGAATCTGAAAATGTTTCACTTGGGGCTGTACTTGTTATTTTTTCCCTGGAGTTCTTAATGCAGTTCCATTTGTATCACAACTGTTCTTTTCATTCAAGATTCTTTACACCATGTGGCAAGACACACCAATAGCAATAGCTGCTCTTTTTGTCATATCCATGATCAATATTGTTGGTTTTCCTGTTTTCAGTGCTTCATATTCTTCAGTACAGAATTTGTGCACATTAATAATAATTTCTCTGGCATCTGACAACAAAGGTTTTTCCTATGCAGTTTGAAATATAAACTCTAGCATAAGCCCCAATAAATTAAGGGTATGTACATTGAAAAAACCACCAGTACCATGATTTTTAAACACTTAAAATGTAAATTGAAACTTGCACAGTGAACCTATTCATATTAATTGATATCATTATATGATTCAGTTGAACTACACACTCTTAGAGCTTCACTTAATTTTCATAAATGTATGAAACCGGTTTCCAGAACATTTAGTTCCCATCTTCAACCAGGCTAAAGTTCAACTGTCGGATCATTCATTGAGCTGTGGGAATGTGTATTATGCTCTGGTGGCAGTGTGATAAACTTGTAGTTTATGTTTTCATCTCTGGCAATGTCGAAGTTCATTATGCTGTCTTTGTATTTGTAGATGTAGATTTTCTCCCAGGTTGCTAGTTCCGTAGGTCCTTGTAGTGATTTTAATAATTTTATTTTATTTATTATGTCGTGATTTTGTGTCCAAAAATGATATACTACTGCTGATTTCTCTATTTGCTTGTACTTTATGTCCCTGAAATGTTCCTTTAATCACGTGCCTATGTTTCTCTTTGTTTTTCCAATGTAGATTGTTTCACAGTGTAGATTTTCACATTTTTCACATCCTGCACATTTTATTCCACAAGAAGAAAAATCAGGTATTTACAAAATAAATTGTGCAGAATGTGAAAAAATCTACATTGGAAAGAGAGCAATTTTTGCAACATCACTGTGAAAACCACTCTTATATTTTAGCACAAATAGTTTTCACCATACTGACAAGTAAATATTCTCATATATTTGGTCATAGCCTAATAAACTGTTTGTATAGCATTAATTGTACAATTATCATAATAATGTTGCTGCATCCCCATTGAAAAATAGCAATTTTGTATGTCTTCCTTTTATTGCAGATTTCTTTCAATACTGAAGTTGTTTCCAAAATAAGGAAACATAGGTATATGTGCAATTTAACTAATCCTTTATTCATTGTATAATAAATGTTGGAGAAAAGCAAGATGCAAAAATTTCTTGTAAAATTACGGTTCACGTCAGGTTGCCAATATTATTTAAAACTTCAACTGCGTTGAACTTTAGCCTGGCTGAAGATGGGAACTAAATGTTCTCGAAACCGGTTCCATACATTTATGAAAAGTAAATGAAGCTTTAAGAGTGTGTAGTTTAACTGAATCATACAATGATATTAATTAATGCCAATATTATGTTTGAACGAAACAAATTTGGACAACGATAAAGAAAGTGGATATCATGAAGAATCATATTATTTCTTATAGCTTTATGATGTTTTACTCCAATTTATATTAACCTAAAGAGTAAATCTTTAGACGAACAGTTTATAGAACTGAAGATTTAAATATTAGGGAAAAACTATTGTCTTTGATTGGTTCCATTTAGTTCCCATCTTCAGCCAGGCTTAAGTTCAACTGTCGGATCATTCGTTGAGCTGTGGGAATGTGTATTCTGCTCTGGTGGCTGTGTGATTTCTCATAGATTAATTATTACAGACATAGAATACTTTTCTCTAGGATAAGTGGAATTTGCAAGAGATTAATTTTACAGGAAAACATGGGATCTCGGTGGCAACGCAATATGTCCAATACTATGCAATTGTAAAACCCACACATACTGGTCATGATCATACATAATCCCATTTGGAAGTCACTGTAGGTAACCATATTGCTCTTCTTTGCTGATGCAGAGAGTCAGAATTTTGTGATCTACCAATATCATGTAGTATAACATTAAACAGCAGTTTTATTTTCAGTTTATAAAAGGAAAAGTGTCTTATCATTGTAATTCATTTTGTACATTTTGCCATAGTGGGAGATTTATGGAGCTACAATAAAATTATTTTTTGAATTTCCAGATGTGTATGGAACTGAAGTCAAATGAAGTTGCAAGCAAGTTCAAGCAGTTGGTTTCAAAAAAAGAAAATCTTGAAACTTTAGGTGGAATGTCAGATGCATCAAGTGAGGGTACAACACATTCTGTTAGGCTAGAAGAACAACTGGCATTTTCTGACTGGATAAATAGTAATTTGAGATCAGATCCTGATCTTAAGCACCTGCTTCCCATCGACTCCGAAGGAAAGACATTGTATGAGAAAGTTAAGGACGGCATTCTGTTGTGGTAAGTTTTAAGAAAATGTTTTCTCATGTTTATTCATATGCATTTAGAACAGATTTTGAAGGCATAATATTTGAAGAGCATATTAACACGAATGTCACAAATCTTTACATGTGGATAGGTACATCAATATGAAAAATACACAGTTAGTATAAAGCAGTAAAACCTGATATTGTTGGCCACCATTCAGGTTGCTCTCTACTACAGTATAAATATTGTAACTACCACAGTTGCTGGGTTGTAATGGAAATAAATAAACAGAAAGACATTGTATAAGAAAGTTAAGAGCGGCATTCTGTTGTAAGTTTTAAGAAAATGTTTTCTCATGTTAATTCATATGCATTTAGAACAGATTTTTAAGGCACAATATTTGAAGAGCATTAACACAAATGTCATAAATCTTTACATGTGGATAGGTACATCAATATGAAAAATACACAGTTAGTATATTGCAGTAAAACCTGATATTGTTGGCCACCATTCAGGTTGATCTCTACTACAGTATAAATATTGTAACTACCAAAGTTGCTGGGTTGTAATATAATTAAATAAACAGGATAAATTGAGAGAAGCACCAAGATCATTGCCTTATCTTTGTAGTAGCATTTATTCTGATTAGAAGCTTAAGAAGGAGTGGAAAGTTATGGAACTTACCTTTAGCAAATGAGATAATCAGCTTTGCCACTTCTATTCTTTTATGAACATGTGCTAATTTTTTCTCATTGATGTTAACAATACTCCAATTTAGTATTTTTAATTCAAAATATTTGCAACCACCTATTTAAAAGATGATCTTTTTTTAAGCATGCCAGTTAAGAGTTGTTATAAAATGCATGTATCATTTAGGGATCTTGTGGAAATGTTGCTTTTCTGAAGTGGAATAACACATTAACAATTTTTCACTGTGAAACTATGCTCATATAAACTTGCTGTATAAATATGCAGTAGTGATGTTTCTCTGAAACTTTAGATGAAAAAACTTTGTTTTTCTTTTATTTCTTAGGAAGTGCAGCAAAAACTTCTGTAAGCAAAAATTCCAGAATGAAGTTTTCTGGACTTCTTATCTTTAAAAATTTGATGTTATCACTAGCTTGGAGCATTGCACAGGAAATATATGTTCAGATTTTAATTGAATTTCTGATATCATTTATATGATATGTTTATTAAGCGCTAAGAGAATTATACATGCAAAATACATGCCTATCTGACCCAGGTCATTTTAGGTGTGGCCCCTCTCAATTACAATTATTGTTAGCATAATACATTTAATTCTATCACATTCTCCTAAATACTAAATAATTTTACAAAATATCCGCCTACACATAGTCAGCAGTAACCTATTGGAATTCCAGGGGACCAGGATTTAACTGAACCCGAAGCACCAAAATAAATTATTTACTTGTTATAACTGCACCAATATTCTATCAACTTACTACAATCACTACAATCTGTTTATTCCTTAATTACTCTGCTAGTACCTAAAATGTTATATGTATTCTCCTTATAGAAAATTTCCAATATCCTTGGTTCGATAATTCAAGTCAATTAAATGTTTATTCATTGCCAAGAAAAATACAGATATAACCCCAGACTATTTTTACTTACTTACTTAATCAAAACCTTGTAAATAACAAATATATTACAAGGCTCGCTACCAGATTCTAGATCACACTCTCCTAATCTATTGTTCCTTTCTTCTCTTCACAGTCCATCTATATTTATTTCCTACTTTCTCTAAAAATTTCCCTATATCCTTACAATTTTTATCTATTATTTTGTTAACATTACTTTTCTCCCTAATGTTTAATCTTATACTTTCTTTTCTCCAAGTCTCAATTTCTTTACATTCATAAATTATATGTTTTACATCTTTTTTATCCCCACATAATGGGCACATGCCTTGTGGGTATCCATTTCTTTGACCTTTTAACCTCCATATTCCTGCTCTTAGCCAGGCTATCCCCTTTCTTTCTTCATTATTAGTGTTATCTATATACCTCTCTCTTCCCCAGCTATTTTTCATTGAGACATAAAAAACTAGTGACCTTTTCTCAGATAATTGACTAAATAATTTTGAATCTCTATATCCTCGAATCTTTTCCTAACTTCCTTCCAGAAACCTTTGTGGTTTATTTTTCTTTTTTTCCATATATCCCCTAATCCATTACTTTCTAAATTATATCTCAAGTTACTAACCCACCCTGTGTTTTGTAAACTTGTTTCTTGATATTGTAAGCAATGTTTTAATAAATTATCATCATATAAATTTAGAATCCTATACCAATATTTTAGAACTCTCTCCATAACTATTCCTTTTCTTGTACCTCTTCCTATTTCAATCTGCACAACTTCGTTTGCTGTTGCTTTTGGTAGCCCTAAAAACTTCCTTACAAAACATTCTATGAACGTGATCTACAACCTCCCAACCTTTCTCAAGTCCCCAAATTTCAATACCATAGAGCATTCTGGCCTCAACCACTGAATTGTACACCCTTTCCAACCATTTCATCTTCATCTCAGGCATTTTATATAGGCATTCTCTTACAGCCATCATTACTGATTTTCCTTTTGCTAGGGCTGATTTCATTTGTTTTTGCCATTTTCCCCCTGCATCTATTCATATACCCAGGTATGTACAATCGCGCACAACTTTATATTGTATATTTCCCTTCTTCCACTTCTCATGTTTACTCAATTTAGCGCCTTTGTTAAATGCTAGAATTTGGGTTTTCTCTCTGTTTACCTTTAATCCCCATTCTATGCAGTATTTATCTACCTCTTGTAATGACTGTTTTAACCCATTTACAGTAATGGAGCCTACTACCAAATCATCTGCAAAGAGAAGTCCAGGGATTTGCAATTTATTTATTACCGGCAAAAGATGATTATTTTTGCTTATATTCTTCAATGTGTCATCAATAAACAAATTAAATAACATTGGACTTAGCTTGCAACCTTGCCTTTATCCTTTTTCCTGCTGTACTTCTCTTATTATTGCCCTTTCTTCATATTTTATGCAAAAGGTATTCCCTTTATACAGACCTTTTAGAATGGTGACCATTTGTTTACTCACCCCTTTCTCTGATAGCTTATGCCACAATAGTTTCATCTCTATTCAATCAAAAGCTTTTTCTAAGTTAATAAAGGCCATATAAATTTTACCTTTTTTGCCTTTTAAATATTTTTACACTATAGTTTTTATAACAAATATGTTAACAACCATCTGCCTTCCTTTCCTAAAGCCCATTTGAAATTCCAAAAGAATGTTATATTCTTCTGCCCATTCCTGCAACCTATCAGCCAATATTCCTGTATAAATTTTCCTCATATTGGACAACAGTGCTGTACCCCTATAGTTACTAGGTTTACCCAAGTCCCCTTTACCTTTGTAAATTGGTTGTATAATTGCTTTTCTCCAACTTTCCGGTCTGTACCCCTTAGCTTTGATGGTATTAAACATCAGTGTTAGTACCTTAAGTCCATTCTTATCTCTACACAATTCTTTAAGGAATTCCCCTGGTATACCATGCATTCCTGGTGCTTTGTTTCTTTTTATTATTTTAATCTGATTCTCTACTTCTCTCTCTGTTGTATCCCTGTCTAGCATCTCTACATAGTAATTTTCTATCTCTGGAATTATCCTCCCTTTTATAGAATTTTGACATGCTAACAGAGCTGAAAAATATCCTAACCATTCTTCTTGGGTTATATTAGATTTAAGTACATATTTTTTATATAAAATTTTTATAATCTTGTATATTTTGCTTACATTATTATCAGCAATAACATTTGTTAATTTACTGATTTTCCTTTCCCTCCATGTATGTTTCTTGCTTTCTAATAATTTATTATAGTAATATTTAGTTTGTGAATACTCCTCTTTTGATTTAGGATCCCCTAATTCCCTCCATTTTACTAGATTAACTTTTATGATACATATATTTATTTTACATTTGTCATCAAACCAGATATCACCTTTAATGTTGCTCTTATTTTTAACTTTCACCCCTTTCCCACCCCAGCATATAATAAAATTCAATATGCTGATTGCATTTTCAACTTCATATATTTTTAAGTTATAACCTATCCCATGCTGAAATATTTTTTCTATCTCAGATTCTAAAGCAAGATCAAAGTTAATCTTGCATTCATCCTTCCATTTAAATCTAACAGATTTTCTAACATCACTATTCTTTCCCCCAATTTGGTTAATAAATACATTCTGCGACTTAATATTTATATCTGTTATTAGTGAGAAATGGCCACTACTCAAGCTTATATTTGACACCTTGAAGTTACTTATCAAATGGGTAATATTACTTGACCATAATACAAAATCAATTACACTCTGGCCATTTTTATTTATGAAGGATAATTCTCCTTGCTCATCCTCCCCATATTTACCATTTAAAATATCGAGTGCATTTAATTCACAGAAATTAATAAATTTCCCACTTCCTTTATCTTCCATCCTATCCTTACTGTGTCCAATATTCTCATTTTTTCTATTACATTGTTATTTTTCCACCCATTCACTAAGTTAACATCAAGTTCCCACAATTACAATCTCAATGTTCAAATATTTATCCCTTAACCTCTCTTTATCTTTGTCTAGGATATAATACAATTCTGGGTTATGGAATTGTGAGGTTGGTTGGTGGGTGGGTAATATACAATACCGATACATATTATACTTTCATCTAACACTTTATCTTCCAGTATGACCCAAAGTGCTTCCTTGCACCTAGACCAAATGTCTAATGGTTTTACTCAAATCATTCTTAACAAAAAACCCTAGACCTCCTGATGGTCTCCCTTTCTTTGCCAACATTTCAATCTTTCTTCCTACATATTTAAAATTCTTTATCTTCACCCTTTAATCATGTTTCTACTACTACAAAATAATCCATAGTACCCAATAAGCATTGTAAAGTTCCTGTGAAGGTTTGAAAAATAAAATTAACACAGTCCAGTAACCTATTCTCCTTACTGTCTGTTATTGTGATTTTGTTCTCCCACATAAACTTTTCTAGAGTTTTTTTTTTTACTTCTTAACTGAATCTCTTCATTTGGGGTTTTATCCTTATTCACTACCAAAATACTTCCATGCAGAGACGAAATAATACTATCTCCCCCTTCTTCCGTATTCATCCCACTTCTCCTCTTGCCTTGACCGCTTTCATTTCCTACTTCTACCCCTCTACCAATAGTTAGCGTCCAACTCATGTCCCCTCTCTCCACTAATCCCTGCACTGCTTCCACCTCCTCTTTCCTGGTGACACCTCCTTTTTTTTCTTTCCGCCACTGGCCTTCCTGATGTCATACCACTCCCACCATCTTCTCCCTCCTGAAGATCAGCTATTCGGCTCCCCCTAATCTGTGATGTGTGCAGTGATGACTTATCTTCTGACACAAAGGTTACTAACATGTCTCTTATTTCCTCGATTCTCCCTTGGGTACCAGACTTTGGATCCTTAGAATTTTCTGCTGCTATTTATATTTGCTGTTGCAGGTTAGGAATATGCTCACTCAGTTCCTCCCGCATTGGTTTGCTGCTCCATACATCTCTCTTGTTTGTAGTGTATGCATTCACTCCTTCAATCCACAGTTGAAAATTTCTGATATATGCTCTTTTGCCTGCTGCTCTTGCTTCCATCATCCATCAAATTAAATTTTGTTTAATGTGTCTTTGAGCAGGAGTCAGGTCCTTATTATTAAATATGTTCGTCCCTTTCAGCATCTTTGCCTTTCGCAATATTTCATAAATTATTTGGGTTGTTGCGAATCAAACTATTATTGGTCTCTTCCCCATGTGCCTTCCTGTTCTGTATGCTTCGACAATCTCCCATCCATGTAATTCTATTTCCAAATTATTTTCCAATATTTTGGTTACTTCTTGCTCCGGCCAAATACCTCTTCTTTCTTCCACTCCTATAAATACAAGATTGAGTTTTCTTCTCCTCTCATTTGCTGTTTCTAAATTCATCTTCATTCCGTCCATTTCCCACTTGATTCCTTGAATTTCTTTTCCAACCTCATTTTTTATTTCCTTAGCTATTTTATTCAGATTATCACTTAATCTTTGCTCCATACCTCCAATTTTTTCAAAATTTTCTGTGTTTCTTCTGGGCCCGGATGTAGTTCAATACCTCCTATAATTAACAACATTAAAATAATGCTTCCCCATATTAAACCATCTGTGCTCTTGCTTCCTCCTCCCATTTTTTTCAATCTTCTTTGTCTAAACATTCCTATCCTTGCTTTACACACTAAAATTTCTTCCCCCATTGTTGTGTATGCCACTATTTCCTCAGACTCTTGGAGCTCACTATAAACACATCCTTCTCCTTACCCTGCTCACATGGCACTCGCATATCATTTATATATATATACTATTAATGGAGTAATAAAAACTTCTAAAAAGCATAAAAATTCATAAAAAAACACTCAGACACGGATATTTCGAGCTTGGCTCTTAGTCACGTGATGAGAATGAACTAAGTTGTGGCAGGCGGCGTCTGTCGTAGTGAGGCATAGGGTTGTGACGTGGCAGCAAAACTGCCAACTCTAGCTGAACAAAGTAGTTTGGCAAACCTGGCAGGATTACAAGGAAATATTGAGGCCTGGAGGAATACGGGCTTTATGTAAAACTATTGCCTCCATCTCTACGTCTCTAAGTAAGGTGTGTTTAGATGGAGGAGCAGCATCTATGAGAATAAGGGAGAAACTGTCATCGAACGTGGCATGATGAAAATTGGCATGTTGTGATACTGGCAATGGGGAACAAGTTTTAACTGAATGCCTGTGATTGTTCATTCTAATAGATACCTTGGTGGACGTTAGTCCAATATAAAAAGCGGGACAAAATTTGCATTTAGGTAAATACACAACATTCGTAGAGGTGCAGTTGAGAAAAGAGTGAATTTTGAACTCTGATTTCAGATTCGGACTAATAAAAGATGAGCATGGGGATATCAAGGCACAGGTCTTATATTTAGGGCGGTTGCACGGATATGAGCCAAGTGTAGAGAAGGAGGACTGAGGATAATCAATATTTCTGTGGAAAATGCTCCTGAGGTTGCGAGCCAACCAGAAACATAGCCTTGGTAATGTCTGAAACAATGATGCAGTTAGCTGATTTTGCGTGAGAATATTGAAGCTGTCTTTTAGGACAGCTTTGAGTCTTTCAATGTCCAGAAAATATGTCACTGTGAAATTCAATTGGTCAATATCTGCTGGTTTACGAGTCTTAGGAGTATGCTTCTGATGGGAGGCGTGGACTTTTGATTTCACCAGGGAAGGGGGGTAACCCCTCTTAACTAATTTGTCAGTTAATTGGGTGATGTATCTATCCAGAGCTGAGTCGTTATTGCAGATTCGGTGTCCTCGTAGTGACAAAGAAAAGGGTATGGCTTTTTTTATATATATATATATATATATATATTATATTGGACTGACGTCCACCAAGGTATCTATTAGAATGAACAATCACAGGCATTCAGTTAAAACTTGTTCCCCATTGCGGTATCACAATATGCCAATTTTCACCAGACCACGTTCGATGACAGTTTCTCCCTTATTCTCATAGATGCTGCTCCTCCATCTAAACACACCTTACTTAGAGACGTAGAGATGGCAGCAATAGTTTTACATAAAGCCCGTATTCCTCCAGGCCTCAATATTTCCTTGTAATCCTGCCAGGTTTGCCAAACTACTTTGTTCAGCTAGAGTTGGCAGTTTTGCTGCCACGTCACACCCCTATGCCTCACTACGACAGACGCCGCCTGCCACAGCTTAGTTCATTCTCATCACGTGACCAAGAGCCAAGCTCGAAATATCAGTGTGGTTTAAGTGTTCAATTTTACGGTTTTTAGTGTGAAATTTTATGTGAACTTTTTTATATTGCACTCTTGAGTGTTTTTATATAAATGCAAGCATTTGAAAAGGGACCACTTGGGGTAGTGGGGGTCGAGTTATTGATGTTCCAGTATTCCTTGATATGTATTTGAAGTAATGATAATAAAAAAAATATTATTTCAATTGAATAAGATGTAATTGCCAATATATGCTAATATACTTGGAAGTTATGCTGGTGACAGATTTTTCTTTTTTTTTCTTCACGGATAAATAATAATATACTGAATATGTTTGGAGTAATAAATAAGCAATAAGTCTCTATCATTTGTCATTGTGAAAAAAATAAAAAACGCTTATTTTAATTCCTTGTGTAGCAATTAACACCACTATAATGCACTATGTATGAACTTCAACATTCATGTGTTATTTCTATTCAAGTCTGTGCTTTGGGCAGACATAATGTCCCTTCATTGTCTGATCTGTATGTTCATTATTTTTATAGTAGCCCCGAGTGAGATGAAACCTTCATTGGAGAATATTTTCTTGATGTTGTTGGTTTTCATTTATTTCCATCAGCTGCCTTTGAAGGTGTAGATGTGGTTGGTGGTGGAGTTTTCATGCTAGGTGTGATTGGTTGTGGAGTTTTGGTGTATGGCATCAACATTGGAATTGTTTATCTTGCAAGTGAAGGTGGAACAGGGTACAGTATAACTTGATTTTCTGCTGGTATACAAGATCTGCTTCTTTCATAAAGGTGCATCTGTCAATCCAACCTTGGTCCTGCAGACTATAATTTCAAGAGGTTCTCTGAAGTTAGAGGCTAAATCGCTAATAATGTTTTAAATCACCTCTTATGAATTAATGGTTCATTTCATAGATACACCAGAGGAACTATTTATTTTCTACATAAAAATTGTACATTCTTGTGAAATGTTTTAGTTTCTGATTCCTTTCTGTAGTTTACTTTGCGAATCATTTTTGGAATGATAATGGCACCTGATTCTGTTCCAATTTTATAGGAACAATTGAATTTATAACTGACAGCTTTTTCTTCCCACAGTATAACATCATCAATGGTTAGATATACATTCTTGAAATAAAACAGCCAAAATAAGATCAGGTTGGAACTTAATGTTCTACAGGAAGGAAAGAAATTCTGCAACTCTTATTTTTGTTCATCAGCACTTGCCACACTAGATACCTTATAACTGTGTCATTTTTATTTTGGCCAATACAATTGTCTCCATGGAATTCAACATTTTCTTCTCCCAGTAAAAAAATTTGAAGGAAGTGATAAAAGAGGGAAATTACCATATTGATGCCTTTATCAACAATACAGGTTTTGGAATCACATACAGTATAAATTTATTTAAGGACTTACAGGCAACACCAAACACTTACTTTATACCCAGAAAGATGGGTCCTATTTGTTGTGGATTGAAGGTGTATCTGTTGTGCAAAATCAAAGCTGTAGTTCATTGTATTATCAGTATAAGTTTTATGTCCATGAAGTCCCAAACTCTAAGCAGTATCAAGTTTTTGAATGCTCTTGTGGCATTTCTCAGTTCATCTTTATAATCAACACACTGCTTTTCGTAAGTGATCAGTGGACTTTATAAAAATAATTTTCTTATATCTTGATCCATTGTAATGGTTTTCCAATAGCTGTGTGATTATTTCTGCAAATAGTACAAAGATCAGTTTTTGGTTTCTATTTTGATATTTTATTACAGAATACTTACTAATTAGCATACTATGAAGATAAACTTATAAGAACATAACTTAATGATTCACAACTATCTCAATACATTTATGAACATACTTCTTAATCACACTTGTTGATGTAGCATTCTGACTCATCAAATGGAATGGATTTTGAATTAGCTGTTAGGGAAACACTTTGTGAAACTTAGGTATCTCTCCTACCTCCTTGAAGCATTGTTTCAGATTTTTTAGCCTTTATGACCACAAGCAAACACAATTTCAAAGAAAAATTGGCAAACTTCCACTCCTCTAAATTGATATTCAGCATTTATTTCTTTTCTTCCTGTCTCTTACGTGTGTTGCCTATAATTGTCTATTGTTGTTGGATGGTTCCAAACTAATGTGCCCATCGCACCCAGCATTTGCACATGATGGTGATTAATATGTTCACTGCAATAAGAATTTGGAAACTGTCTGAACATGGGGAACATTATGACTCTTCATCACCACTCTCATTTTTCTTCAGAATTCCTTTCTTGAGTATCAGAAATGTCTGAACTGCCATTATCAAAATCACTACCAGATAAATCACTTTCTTTGGATCTTATCACTTTTGTCTGTCACGGTAAGATATAAAGTCCTAAAAATAACACTGAAATAACTAAAGAACTATACATGATGATTCTGAATAGACTGCTAAAGTAATTGCTAAACAGTGCAGCACATGAAGGCGGGATATGCGGAAGGCCGTAGCCAGTCATATTTCTTCTCTGCCCCTCTGTTTTGCCAAATATGGCACACACTTATTACTTATTGGAAGTGAATAGGTTCAGTTTCTTAATTACACTCAAATTAGTTGCTTAGAAATACAAAAATGGAAATAATTTAACCTAAAAGAGCGCAATGTTCTGGTAATAATTGTGCAAGTCCCATATTTATGGGATTGGAAGGAAATGTAAGGAAATGTAACTTAGACATTCACATGCTTTCTGTGTGTTGGACAATATTAAAAAATAAACATGAAACCTCTGTCAAGCCCATTCCAAGCATGAACAGTAAACTATTGTATAAAATATTGTAAAAATATAGTAAACTATTGTTCTAGGAAACATGGTTATAGGCCTAACAGCTGGGCGATAGAGCCAATTAGCCAGGCAGTTTTCTACAGGTCCTGAGATACAGTTCATTTGTTTTAAACTATTAAACTAGTGCTCAGTACTCATATTCTTTAAAATATAGGCCTACTGTATTATTATATTATATTCAGTTACTGTTCATTTCTGTGCAAGTGTGTACAAAAAGTCTCTTTATGCTCCTGGATCAAGTGGTTTCTCAATTTATAAATGCGAAGTGTTACATAATCAGAGTAGGAATGTGATATATGGTGTGTATAAATTCTAAAGAAAACTTTCCTCACCTGAATACAGAGCAACAGATTTTTCTAAAACACAAGAAGTAACATTTGAAGCATGCAGTATACATGCACTTTCAAGAATATGTTCTAAGGCTGTTTCTGCTATTCAACAAGGGATGCACCAATATTTAAGTCTCCAGGAAATACACCAAATTTAGAAAAGCAAGTTACAGAGCTAGGTGACTTTCAAAAAGACGTTTTGGCAAGCCAATTTTGAGGTATTATGATGATGGCCAGTATCCAACAGCAAAAAATTAAACCTAGAAACGAGATAAAAAAATTAATTGCAAAGGCTCAGTGAGATCTATGTGTAATATAATGAAATTCAAATATAGAAAAGCAAATAATGGTAGGAAGTTTCTTATGGAAAGGGGAGACATCGTAGCGGCTTGCTTTAAATTTCTTAGGAAAATGCACCAGCTTGAAACTGTAGGGGACACTTAGATGAAACTTGAGTCCATCAGAACCATTCTAGGAAATATATATTTGCAGGATTCTAGGGGTAATGGTGGTATGAAAGTTCCTGATGGGAAAAGAAGTCAGCTTATAGTATGTCATGCAGGGTTGGAAACTAGAGTTTCATTCCAAAGAGCAAATGGATATTTCATTCACGTCATCAAAAACTTCATTCAGACTACCATATCAAAATGAATGCCAAAATTTAAAAACTGGTTCAGAAATAAATTATTATGCCCCTTAGAAGAGGGTTCTATAATAACAATGGACAATGCCAATTATCATTCTACCACTCTTAAGAAAATTCCAAACCGCAGCACCAAGAAACAGGATATACTACATTGGTTAGAAAAAAAAAATATTATATACAGTCCGACAAACACCATCCCTGAGTTACTACAACTGGTCACATCATTTAATACCCAAGAAAAAGAATATGAATTGGTCAGGATAACTGTGAAATGGGACATGATGTAATTAGGCTCTCCCCTTACCACTCAATATAACCCTATAACACTGATATTAGCTAAAGTTAAGGGATTAAGATAAGGGATAAAGATGACCGAAACACAACTTTCAAACTAGCAGAAAAAGAACTTATACAAAAGGCAATAGACAATATAAACCGAGAGGACTGGGTGACACCAGTGAGACATACAGAGCAGCTTAAGAAGAATGATTTCAATAAAGAAATAGCTTGGGATGATGTCATACATCAGCTATAATTAACTTTTATAGTGAACTTCAGAGATGAGAGTGACAAATCTGAGTTAAGTGGTACTGATAGTGAAGACAAATAGGACACCCCTGAACTTCCAGCTGCTCCTCTGCCCTAAAGTAGTAAGCATTTAACAGCAATAAGGTAAACATTTTATTTCTGCATGGTTTTATTTAATAAAAATATAAATGTTTCTGAATTCCACTTCCCCGGGCAAATGCCGACCTAACTTGGCAACAGTTTGCTGTGCTTAGATAGACATTTTTTTTTTTTGAATAGTGTTTAACGCCCGTTTTTACTACTGAGGCACCACAGGCAGTGGACACTGATGATACATGAGATGAAATGATAAACTGGTAAATGATTTTTTTTAAGGAAGGACATGTTCCAGGCCTAAGTTTAGGGTACTTCCCCGGCATTTGCCATTTATGAGGACTGAGGAAAACCTGAAATAAAGTTCAGTCAGGGAGCATGTTCCTGGCTGGATTCGAACCTCAGACCTCCTGCTCACGATTCTGCACCTTAATGACCTCAGCCACATGTGGTGGTCATACATAGACGTCTTCCATATGCCATCATGTTTTGTGACAATTATAAACTCAGGTGATTAATACTGATAAAATAAACACATAGGATGACTCAATAAGAGGGAAAGAGGGATTTTCTTTTTTGAATGATTTATTTATGGACGCTCTTTAACATCTCAGGTCATCAGCGTCCCATTCAATTCAGGGCGTGAAGCGGCCGACAAATTTTACGCAGAGGCCTCTCTTTCAGGCTTGAGGTTCTTTCTCGTTCCGTAAATGTACGACACGGGACCCACGGCTTTACTTCCCTTCCGAAGGAAGCCATATTTGGGATTTTTACGCCCGAAAAAATCCATCGGTCCTGGCCGGGTTCGAACCCGCGATCTTTCAATAAGAGGGAGCCAACATATGCATGTTTATGCATTGCAAACCTAATGCATAGCAAAGTGCTCCCTTTTACTCTTGTTAAATAAACATCTCAATGTGATTCTGTCAATATACAATTTTAATGTTTATACACAGATAGTTTATACTGTGAAGATAGTCATTGCATATATAGAAAAAAGTGACCAATCTATGCTCCACCTTTGTTTTTTGTGATTATCTTGTAAATTAAAAGCCTTGTAGTGATTCCTTACCATGTACATCCATACATATAGCTACAACTTTTCATGCTAGCAGCCATGGATGTTACAGCAAAAAAAGAGAGGGATTAAAGATGGTAGAATGAATCCAGAGTTCAGGTTCCTGAATATGCTCCTAAAGTATTTAGGAAAAGCTGAAAGAAGCACTATAATTTCCGAGCAAACACTATAACCCTGTTAATTGATCAGATTTTACATAAAAATTCTTTATTCAATGGAGTACACTGCTAAAATAACTTGAGCTTATCTGAAAATCTGCTGTCTGCAAGGACAGAGGTTCCATGAAAATAGGTGAACAGATGGTCAACTTCACAGCTTTTACTGTGTGTATCTGTAATTCCCTTTCTATGGTTTTCAGGTCCACTTTTCCTCCTATTATTTTCTTACTTTCTTGATTGGCATCAGCTCTTCTTCCATACAAGAGGTTTGTATCTTATTCAGACTAAAGTTCATATATGTTGCATATGATAGATAGTAAGGGCATGCAAAGATATTAGATCTGAACTTAGTTCAGAGGTCCATGTTTGATCAGTTTCAGTCATACACATCTTATGCTTAGCATTGAAATTAATACCTATTTTCATTTAATGATAGGAATGTGGTATGGGTTGTTTCTCAAGAAAAGATTTAATACTGAACCTAGTATAGTCAAACTAACTAATCACTCCAGAAATATGAACAGTTACCTAAACTTAAACAGTGTAAATAATGGGTTCCTCTTCTGCTCTTGCCTTGAAACTATTTAAAAAGCATTGCAATGAGGTTGGAAAAAAAAAATATTTGTTAAATAGTTTTCATGGTTTCTCAGCTAGGACAAAGAATTATATCTTAACAATGGACAAAGTAACCAATCAGATGATTGATTTTTTTTACATGCTCATGGGATGAATGGCATTGAAAATTAATTAATGATGTAATGCTTTACTGTCAGAAACTTCTACTTAATTCTTCAAGGAAACATTTATTTGAACAGTTTTTCTGTTTTTGTGTGTTTAAGAGGATCTGATTTTTCGGGGTTTATGTAGCCTAGTGGATACCACTGCATGGTCACTCTCATAATGGAATGGTCAGCTTGAAGAGAGATCTAATAAACAGATAAACTTTGGGAAAAAAACAAAGAACAGTTATTTTTAATTTGGATTAATATCTTAAATAAAACATTTATTTAGTCTCCCATTCTGTTTGAAACACATATTACTGAAAATGTGGACAAATTTCAATGTGCTAATCTTAAATATTAACAAATTAATGCAAAATTCAATGAAAACAATCTATTCTGAAAAATTGAAAAAATGATCCAACATAAATTAACATAAAAATAAGAAAAGATTAATGCTGTATTCAATAATGATACAGTTTCAAACATTACATTGTCACTTTCATTAAGTCCATTTGACATTTTAATGAAATACTCGCCTCTTACTTATTTTCCTTAAAATTCTGATAGGATTCATGGAATTGGGGTTGGAGTGAACTTGCATATATGAAATAAATTCACTTTCTTTATTATCAGATCTCCATTATAGAGTTAAGATAAAATTGTTGGGAGTGGATTTAGCTTGTTACTTTTTTCGGTTGCTAAGATCTTGAGATTACCTATCTTGAAGATTATGGCTAACTGGCATCTGAATATATTGGGCTCTTCTTCTGAAAACTGAATCCAATGGCATGAAGTGGTCTTAAATTTTGGGTTTCTCTTAAGCACGCCTTCTATGATCGAATGATCAGCAAAATCTTCTATGTCTGAAAAGTCTGGACCTGCATTGATGACCACTTCCACCCATTGTTTAGAGTGATAGATTGTGGATTTCTTCTTTCTTCTCTTTATTAATAAAACAACCCTGTCACAGTGAAGAAAACTATGCCCACTAACCAAGAATTTCTGATAATTTTTCTGGTTTGTGAAATATTTCCTGATGAGGTAATTTCCAATTATTCTGACCAATGCAAAGATCAGACCAACTAGTAATCTTGCCATCTCATCTTGTAGTGCCTGGAAATTCAGTTCAGTGCACTTCGCAGGGTTTCATTCCATATGAAGAAAAAAGCTCTCTGTTTGCTTCCATATGATGGATACCTTGATCATAGATAAAAACTTTCACTGATAAAACAATGAATAGTAAAGTGTTAGACAGAAGAGCATTTGCTACATATCTGTATATAGTACATCATTGGAAATTTTTTTTGCAGTTTCGATATTATTTGAAGAGCATTGTATGAGCTTTCTGCCTTCATGTGATGAAGCATATTATGTGAATTAGCCTTCATATGTTCTTAAGTGTCAGCTGCCACAAATTGAATATTCACTTCATCACAATATGAGCAAGAGTCTGGTGTTGGATATATCTCTGTATAATATGCTACATGAACACTTGACATTAGGATTTTTTCTTTAAAAAGGTCATACATTCTTTCCAGACATAGTTCTGGACTTTAATAAAAGCTTCTAAGATACAGATCTAGAATAGTGACTCTCTTGAGTAGACATAGAATTAATACGATCTCTTACTGTTAGTTTAACATCATAAAGAACTGCTTGGGACAATTAAAATGTTTCCCTCTCTTATCAAATATATCAAGGATATTTTTAATTTATAAATGAAGTGTTAGCACTTGCCAGAAAGAAATTTGTAATATATCAAATAAAACAAAGCTTATATTTAAATTTTTATAATGCTTAGTTAATGTCTTTGTCAACATCCCTGCATTTTACTTTCAGTGTCATACATCCTATTGGAAATGTGGCTTGTTCACCATATATTAGTTGGTAGAAGTTCTGGAATAGTTATTTATTTTATTTTTTTTCTCTCTAATGCAGTCTTACTTACTATTTTGATATAATTCTTCAATGTAAAAGCATCAATTATAGATATTTTTGTAAAAAATTTTCTATTTCCTCCCTCCTAGCTTTCATAATTCTCAATGATAATTTTGACAAATAACCTTTAAAAAATTATATTTTCAAATTCCAGAATACACTTGCATTATAATTTTGTCAAAATTAATAAATTCAATGTAAGCAATGGAACTAAAATGTAGATTTCAAAATGAACAAACAATATAGCAATTAAAACAGGTTAGATCACTGTTCCACTCATCTTTTATGGGATACATTTTCGTGGCAGAAAACACCCTTTCCTACTCTTATATGACTTTATGGCATTACTAGGATTTATTTCTATTATCCTTCCATTCGATATGTAATTTTCTGCTGGTTGTTTTTCAGCACTCTTGCTGATAACTTGCTTGACTAATTTTGCCATGTTATAACAGATATGCACAAATTAAGAAGCAGCCCAGAACTAGTTCATAAATACCTTACAGAATTTATACAGTCTGAGAAAAACATTAACATTAACTTTGATGATTTGTGAATGTGTAAGTTGAACAAGAAAGCATGTAGTGTTGCATAATATAATAGAGCAGTTTGGTGTAGATTTAAAAAACACAGTCACACACATAATGCTAGATCATCTCATTGCATAGGATAGAGTGCAAGGTGATATGACCACCTCAAATAAGAAAAATGATGAATGAACCAATCCATATCTGAGATGACAGTATGTTCACAAGTTGAAATAGGTATTTTAAACAATTGAAAGTTTGAACAGCATAAAGCTCCAGGAACAGATGGAAATATAAATAAACAACAAAGCTTGGCAAAGAAAACTGCAGATCTATGCAAATACAGCCAAATTTATTTGCTAAATATCAAAGATGAAAGTATTGGAGAAAGTTGTTATTAATAGAATAAAACATGAAATGTGACCAATACAAGTGGTGGAGATTGTTAAAGCACACACTCATGAATGGGAAATCTGCAATTTGATTCTCACTCAGACTCTCTGTTCTGACTGAGGTGTTTCACAGGTTTTCCTCAGTGTTTATCAATTGCAAATACTAGACAGGTACATAGAGAAAAGGAAAAGTTGTCATGACCAGCCTCTACATCAAAGGAGCCTTCAGCACATCTTGGTGGCCCAGTATCTTTTAGGAACTTAGAGAATCTGTATGGCCTAGAAACTGACGACAATGGTGATGATTTATTTTCCTCTTCAAATTTTTTAAAATTGTAGAAAGGATGTTGTATGAGACACTTACACAGACCATTTTTAAGCCATAATGTTTAAATTATATGTTTTAAAGGCATTTGTTTTAAAAATTTTCTTCCCATACTTTATAATATTTAAATGTTCTCTATTCTATGAAAAGACACATCTACTCTAGTGGAAATGCATGGGAGAACACCAAGTAAGAATTCACATATCTGCCCCAAAGTCACAAAAAAAGGTGATGGTAAATGGTGTTGAGTAAAATATCAAAATATGGAGCCTATTGGATATTGAAAACTTTTAATACAGGATGGTAGAAATGTACATCTTTATGAGTGTAACCACTCTTATTCACTATACAACAATTAATCTGGCAAATAACCCGTCATATAAATGCTGTATGTCTCTTTTGATTATGTCATCCCCAGCTCACTTTACATTAAGGAATAGCTGGGAGATCATTTTTGTCAGGATCGAGCTGGATGTTTGGCACCTTCCCACCTTGTACTTCGTGTGCTCTCTGGAGTTGAGGTCTGGAGACCTAGCAGGCCAGGGTAGAAGGCATATACCGTGTACAGCATGCTGTTGCCATTGCAGTATGGAAGCACATTATCCTTTTGAAAGGTTGGTTCCCAAAAGATATCCAGATGTGATCAAAGGACAGGATTGACATCATCACAGATAAATGTAGTACTTGTCATTGCCTCCAAATGAATACCAGAAGTGATTGGGATGTAGAGGTTATTGCCTCCATAATTCTAGATATGGGTCCTGAATGGTTTTTATGAAAATATGATTGCTTTTTTTGTTCCCCTGCACATCTATGGACACAAATATGGCCACCACTCTGTACAAGACAGAAACTGCTCTCATTGCTGAGTATTATTGCTCTCCATTTGTCTCTTCAGTGCATTCTCTCCAACACCACCAGAGATGTTCTAAGAAATGAGCTGATGAGTCAAGGGCAAACGTGCAAAAGGAATGCAGAAATATAATCCTCCTTCCAACAATTGATTGTTTATTGTTTGTATGGACACATGGGAGCAATGGTGACTCTGATTGAATTGGTTGCTGTCCTATCTTTCAGGGTAACCCTAAGGTTCTTCTGTCCCAGCATTCAGCAGTGCTTCTAGGAGGCACTGGTGGCATGTCTGCTCAAGACACTGTTTCCCATTGTCTCCACCACCTATATACCACTGATGCTTATTGATCCTAATGAGTTGCAATTCTGCAATACAACCAACTCTTTGCACAGTCCCACTATACATCCACAATTAAAGTCACATAATTGCACTACAGCTGTTCACTGTCATCTTCTTAGCAATGTAGACACACACTGTGATCCCCACACAATGCAATCTCATTCCCAACTGTGCTCTTTGCATTGTCAGAGACCTTTGATAAGGGTAATGATAATGTAGCTAAGAACAGTTGCCAGTGTGCTGTAACCTTCAAGATTAGTTTTGATTATTGAAGTGTGCAGTAATACAACTTGTCGAGCCCCATGAATCTTTTGTACACTCCTTCAATCTGAACTTTGTAGTTTCTGATCTATAGCTTTAGTGAACTCTAGCATCTTTCCTACAGGCTTAGGAATTGCGTGCTGTGACCTTCAAACTATAATAATCAAGCCCTCTAGACACACTGTTGTGCTTCAAAATCTGTTTGGGTAAGTCAGAGTATATTCATTCAGTACTCATTAATGCATTTCCACTAGTGTATTTTGTTCATATTTATTTTATCCTTATATTTATATACACTATTAAAGTCAAGGTTACTTAAGTCAGAGATCTGCATAAGCACTGTTCAGGTTACTTCAGTCAGAGAACTGCAGTAATGTCAAAACAACAGCACCAGTATCAAGGGTAGCGTAACAGAAGGATGCCCACAAGGATCATTTAACACAGCAACATTATAGATTAACGTCAGTTTCTGCTACAGAGGCACCACAGGTGGTGGTCACTGATGACACTTGAGAGGAAATGATATATTGGAAAGGATTTATTTTTAAGGAAGGAATCGTTCCAGGCCTAAGTTTAGGGTACCTCCCTGGCATTTGCCATTTAGAGGACTGAGATTGATTGATTTATTTATGGACGCTCTTTAACAGCTCAGGTCATCAGCGTCCCATTCAACTCAGGGCGTGAAACGGCCGACAAATTTTGCTCAGAGGTCTCTCTTTCAGGCTTGAGGTTCTTTTACGTGCCGTAAATGTACGACACGGGACCCACAGCTTTACTTCCCTTCCGAAGGAAGCCATACTTAGGATTTTACGCCCGAAAAAATCCATCGGTCCTGGCCGGGTTCGAACCTGCGATCTTGGGATTAGGAGGCAAGTATGGTAACCACTACACCACCAGGACCGACATGTGAGGACTGAGGAAAATCTGGAAAAAACCTCAGTTAGGGAGGACGGTCCTGGTAGGATTCGAACCCCAGACCTCCCACTCACAAGTCTGCGTCTTAACGACCCCGTCCACCCATGGTGGTGCACAAGGATCATGCAGTCCAAAATAATAGCTTTGCAGATGAATCTTAACCGCAGGAGAAATAATTGAACATGCTGAAAACTACGTAAATATGAAAATAAATAAAATTTTAAATGGGACCAAACACAATACATTAATATTCCAAGTTGCAATATTTCCATAAGTTGACACAAACTTCAATTACAGGGTTTTTAATTAATTAGGACATGTTTCTGGAACTGTCATACCCGCCTTCAGCTGTTCTGACTATTTGGAAAGTTTTGGGTTATTTGCTGTGGTCTTGGCTGGATCTGAGTTGCTTCTATATCGATATCTATCGGCTGGAATAGAAATTAACTCAATACATATAGAAGTGGAATGGTCAAATTCATTAATTTTTCTCAATTTTTAAGAATGAAATGTGTTTCTGAATAATTCTCTTGGAGTGTGTTTCTTTTAACAAAATGGTTTCTTGCCTAATTTCATGGTTGTGTCCCCAAAAGTGAGTTGCCACTGCCGATTTTTCCAATTGTTTTAGCCAGAAATTTTTAAAATGTTCTTTCTTTCTGGTTTATAATTTTCTTTTCAACTTTCCTATGTAATTTAAATCACAATCTAGATGCCTGATTTTTTTTCTCCATTGCTATGCTAACTTTCAACGAAGAACATAGTAAGTTTTTAATATTGTGTTTCTTTTGTGGTGCTAGTTTTATGCTTTGTTCCTTGAAGATCTTCCCAAACTTGTGATGATATTCTGGACAATAAGAGAATCTGCTGTATTTGTAATTCCCTTTGATATTTTTAAGTGTAGAAGTGTTTTTATTGGATTTTTGTCTTTTGAATTTGTTAATCTTTTTAACTACTGTATTAGTGCTGTATTGAATATATATTGTAATTCTCTTTTTGTGAGTGGAAGATTAACTTCTGTGTATCAAACTATTAAAAATGATATATTTATTGTGGAATTATATTATAGCTATTGTTTGTGTAGTTATCTGTGTAATCTTTATCTGTAAATATCAAAGTTGAGTTTTTCCGCATTTCAAATGATTTTATATCCAAAAATGGAAGTTCTCTATCATCCTCAGTTTCTATGGTGAATTTCATGTATTTTTTTCTTGTTAATTTGTAATAATACCTAAGAAATATTTCCTGAATCCTCTAAAACTGCTCAATTTACAAGAGAAAACCACAAATTTACCATAAGAAACTATGGAAAATGGAAAACTTCCATTTTTAGATTTAAAATCATTAGAAAGGCAGAAAAATGCAACTCTGGTTTTATAGAAAAAACATACACAAACGATTGCATAAAAACAACATCTATAATGCAGTTTGTAGAAGGATTGTTGGAGGTGATGTAATGTAGTAATAACACCTCATGCGATGACGTTTGTTATATCAAGCCCCCCCGTTTCGGCGCCAGTTTGAAAAGAGGTGTTGATGGGGGATGAGAATTGGGTTGTAAGGTAGCTGTGTGAAGTAATGTAGGCCCGCTGATCGCAGATTTTCGCCAAGGCTGCTGCAGGCCAACTCTGCTTCCGTGAGACTCTCCCTCTCTCTAGGGCTTTCCACAGATTTCTGGCAGCTGTAAGCTAGCCGGGGCTGAGGGAATGGGAATTTGATATTGAATGAGACGATAAATAACGCCTGGTGATTTAGTTGCAGAGGTTGTTTATTCTCCCAAACATGAATAATCAGATGAACTCACGTCTCACTCCGGACCACTGGCAAGGTAAATTTGGTTAATATGGAAATCTGGTTGCGTTCGCCAAATGGTACTTAATGTAAAGAAAGTGCTACTTCAATGGTATTTAATGCAGCACATTGGTGCTATATGTGGCTCGCGCATTGATTAATTGTCGAGCCTCGTTGACGCCGGATCTTGTACCTAGGACTTAGATCGTTCTTCCTCTAACTACCCGGGCGACGCAGCAGCACTATCTTGACTTGAATTTTGAGACTGCCCCGGACTTCGGACGTTTTTCCTTTAATTTCCCGGGCGACGCAGTAGCACTATCTCGGCCAGGAAAATTCTGAGACTGCCCTTTTTTGAGGAAAAATCTATTTCATATATACTCTTGAAAACCTGATGCTTTCCCCTTAGAGCGACGTAAAATATTCCCGCCGGTTTTGTTTTTGCAATGCTCATAGATCGATACATCACTCATGGTTCTTCCTATTCACTACCCAATTTTGATGAAGCCTTAAGCTTCACTATTCGTCCATCAGCTCAGTGCAAACAAATTTTTCAAATTTCTGTCAGTGACCTACATATGGATATCTGTCGACAAGTGGCTAGCTTCCATGCCAGAGGGGGAAAATTATTTGGCTACTGCATATCAGAAGGGATTAACTTGCATTGTCTGACTTTTCCAACCCTTGCCTTGCATGTTCAGAGTGAGATTCAAGTCAGTCTTTACTCTTTGCTATATAACTTATTATTCCTTAAATATTAATAAAATTACACATTATAGTAGACATGCTCAGTCTTAAACACTGTACAATTTTAATTCTATATACATGAATTTTGTCACCAAAGTTTCTTATGTACAGAAAGCACAACATACCTGTAAGAAATTGCAGACTTGTTGATTTAATGTTACAAATTTTATCTCAAATACCCTGGGATTGGTGGAGAACCAGAGACAGCTTCAAGTGCTGCAATAAATGTGCCATTTTTAACAGTTTGATACACAGACTAGCAAATCTCCTACTCACAAAAACAGAATACACAAAAGAATTATAAAATATATTTAATACAGCAATAATCTATGGATGTATCACGAATATTAAGTTGGTATGTATTCCTAGGTTAGTATGTATTTAATTAAGTTCACTGGTTTCTTTTTAAGTATTTTCCTGTATATAATAATTGTATTTTAATTATTCTTCACTGCCATCAGATGTAAGCCCAATCACAGTTAATAAATAAAATAAATACATACATACAACACAATAGTTAAAAATTTAACAAATTCAAAAGACAAAAATCCATTAAAGACATTTCTACACTTAAAAACATCAAAGAGAATTGCAAATAGAGCAGTTTCACTTATCATCTATAATATCATCACAAGTTTGGGAAGATCTTCAAGGAACAAGGCATAAAATTAGCATTACAAAATAAATATAAAATTAAATAATTAATAGGTTCTTTGCTGAAAGATGCACCAGAAAAATAAGACATGCATGCATGCTTGGGTCATAATTTAAAATACATAGGAAAAATGAAAATAAAATTAATAAGAAACCAGAAAGAAAGAGCATTTTAGAAATGTCTGGCTAAAATAACTGGAAAAATCAGTGGTAGCAACTCATTTTTGTGGATACAGCTATGAAATTAAGCAAGAAGGTATGTTAAAAGAAACATACACTCCAATAGAACTATTCAATGGGATATGATTTTAATTCTTAAAAATAGAGAAAAATTAACTAATTTTGACATCCCACTTAGGGATAAATTCAACAAATTCCTAATCCAGCCAATAGATGTCAACAGAGTAGTAGCCATGACCACTTCAAGCAACCCAAAACTTACCAAGTAGTCAGTCCACAGCTGAAGATGAGAACAATGGTTCCTGAAACATTTCCTTATTAAAAACCCTGTATGGGAAGTTTGTGTCAGTATTTGGAAACATTTAACTTAATATTTCAGTTGTTACATTGTCAATAGCTTCTGAACACATTAAATACAATGCATTAAGCTTCAATGAACATGTGTCAAAATGTTCTGCAAGAAACAAAGAGAAAAGTAATAAAAATTTATCTATCAACAAGCACCTTTACCAAATAAACATAATGAAATACATTAGGAATAATATTTGTCAGTAACTTCTTTATTATACACCATGTCAATCATACTGAAGGAAAATGAACAATACAAATATTTGCACTCTCTATATCAGCAAAATTAACTTGGGGAGGGGTTAAGCATGAGGCACTGAAGACAGTATATAAAATAGGAATCTATTTCTAATTTAAAATAAAATATTTAAACTCTAAACTTTAAACTCTATTTAAAATAAGCTCCTGCAGTAGTGGTGAACAAATTGTAGACTTTGCAATTTTTATGAGGATATCACTCAAATTTCGCTAATTTAGTTTCACTTGGATGTGTTTCAAAGGCTGTCCATCATCAGCATGGTTCCATTGTCAGCATCCCCATGTGGCATTAAAATGTCACTTTGTAGATTTTATGAAATTAATGGTGAGGTTACTGTTGTTTAGAAGATCAAAATTAATTACATTTTCTTTACATTTGTATTTGAATATATTTCCCCATACTGTTAATTCTATAGGTTCATGAAGACATTTGATGTCAGCAGTAAAGTGCAAGGGTATGGAAAGAAAATGAAGTTTTGGGCAGAAATTCACATTTCATCCATACCCCAAAAATTCCAGAAGATTGTTAAAGATCCAAACATTATTTGGCTCTGGTAAACAAATGCAGTTTAAAAAATCTCCTAAAAACCAACACAAAAGACCTGCCAGGAAAACAGTCAGACATTTAAGAATTCAGTTACAAAGACTGCACTATGAAATATTTAGGAAAAACAAAAATAAACATTACCCAGTGGTATAAAGAACATATGACAAATGTAAAATATATAAATACATGGAGAAATCAGCAATAGTATACCGTTTCTGGCTAAACCATGAATTCCAAAATGAACCAAAGCTCTTAAAAGCTCTTTAAAAACTTACAGAATAACAGTATGGGAAAATATATTCATGGACAAAAACAAAGAAATTTAGTTAATTTTGATCTTCCAAACAACAGTAACTTTTTATTAAATTTGTAAAATTTACAGAGAGACATCTTAATACCATGCTGATGATGAAGGCAACAGCCTTTGAAACATGTCCAAGTAAGTGGAACAAAATTAGTGAAATTTGAGTGATTTCCACATAATAAATTGCAATGTTTCACTGTGATAATTTACACTATTTAAAAGTAAACATTATTCTATTTATTATTTGGTTCTAAATAATAATAATAAGAAAATAAACAATGCTAAGGATAGACAATTTGCAAGCAAATAAAAGCAGGTCTATGAAAGAATGTACCAAACATGGTACAAAATTCACAAACATGTATTTTGAAAATATATAATTTTACCAAAGCTTACAAAATTGTGTATAACCCAGTGTGCTCCTGCAATCATAGTGAACAAACAGTAGACTTTAAGTAGTTTTGAATAGCAGGAATTTTCACAGTGAAATAGAGTATAATATATATTATTATTGAGGAAATCACTCAAAATTAGTGAAACTTGAGTGATTTCCTCAATAATAATTTGTTATATTAAACAGTAGACTATTTATAAACATGGGAGGGATCACTCCCGAAACATATGTCCAGATTTTTATGTAAGTGAATGGAGTTAGTGTGAAAAAAACTGTATTACATTGTTTATATATATATATATATACACCACTCCATTGTCAACAGATTCAAAAGTACATTTAATTGAGTAGACTATTTATTATTTTGCTGTAAATTACTGGTAGAAAGGAGAGACTCTGAAAGCAATGATGCTAACAATGGACAATTGGAAAGTAAACAAAACCATATCCATGAAAAATATACCAAACAATTTGCAAAATTCTCAAACATATCTTTTAAAAGTGTAATGAACACATCTTTTACATAAAAAGCACAGAATACAGTATATACTCCAAGAATGTAAATGAATAAACACACACACACACACACACACCTTTTGTTGTCAACTTCCTCTTTTCTTCATAACTATATTGGGTGTTTTTACCTCCAATACATAATTTTTTCTCATTATTTATTAATTTTTCTCATTCAGTTTACTCTTGCTTTATTTATGTAATTACCTATTACAATTATCTCCACTTATGTTTTCAGTTATTACAAAAGTTTAAATGATATTTGAAAACCAACTTTAACAATTAAAATTCCTATTTTAATGTTTGTACCAAAAATGAGCATCAAAGACCCATATTTCTTAAGAAAGAAGTGGAAGTTGAAGAAATAGCCTAGCAATATTTGTCTGTTTTCCAACAGAATTACGGTAATCAGATGCACATTCAAAGCATGATATGCTCTGTATAGAATGAATTTATATTTATATGATATTGTCATCCAGGAAACTGCAGAAAATCTGACTGTAAAATGCACTATAGGTGTCATGTAAACTTGGAAGAAACTGACATGATAAATGCATGTACAAAGTGTTGGAAGTAATTTTAAATGCTTTTTTCATTATTAAGTTTTACTTTTTATTTGTGTAATCTATCATCTTGATTACTTTATTATTTTTTTATTTATTTTTTTTAATGTAGGTAACACAGAAATGACATAACTTAAACTTAAGAAGCTTTTACTATTAATTGTCATCTACTTCTGTTTAAAACTGACCCTCAAATACAGAGAAATTTGAGGGTCAGTTTAAACAATTCTCCTTATAGTTAAGAATAATAAAAATATGTAAAACACTCAAGATTATTGAAACAGTGGTCATTGAGGAAATTTGTGACGACTTGACATCATTAGGGGGTTCCAATCAGATAGGTTTAATTTCTGTTTTTTTTAGGCTCCATTTTCACGTGAATGTGATCTATTGGCAAAGCTAATGAACTATAACTAATTTTTCTCTGTGATTTACAGATGGTTTCAATCCTGATTAATGTTTGTTGTTATCTCCATAAAAAGGGAATATAAAATGTGAATTTATACAATTACAATACTACTACTCATTACCATTTCCTGGTGTTGTCTGCTTTATGCCAGAAATAACATGTGAATGTTATTTATGTTTTGGAAGGCTTTTATGAGACATTTTACATAAATTAACCCTATAATCTGTTTCCTGTTTAAATAACATTGTACCACAGTCAAAGTAACTACTGCAATATTAAATAAAAGTTAATGCAGAGGGGAAAGAAAGGGGAACTATACTTGCTATATATAAATTAAAATGCTAATAACGAGACTTTGATAACAGACAGATTCTGTTGTAAAGCACACAAACTTGAATATTGAAGTCAATTGAAGGAATTGAAGGTATGAGAAAATAGGTGAGCTAGTCACTATGTTTCCCTTTAAGGACAGAGGCTGGTTTAATTGCAGATGCTATACAGTTCTTAATGGTCCCAAACTCTGCCTACATATGACAAAAGTGCTCGGGTGTAAATTCATAGGTTGGAGTATCAAAACACAATGTTGCAAAGATAATACTTCTGGAATAAAATAAGTTTTTATTGATAATGTTAGGTGCAGAATGTTTGTAAAAGATTATGTTGTAAAGGATTGGATGAACTTAAAATATAGCAACTTGATCATTAAAATGGAACAGACGTCTTCCAAATTTTTAGCCTGCATGGAATGTTTGCTGTTGTGCATCAAGCAACAAGAAGCTTCTGCAAGGGTAAGTAAAAAAGTAAGTTTCCCTAATTTGTTGCAGGTCAACGTCTAAAGATAGGTCAAGATAAAGAATAATGTTTTATTTCAACACTACTCTAATATTTTTCTACATAATCACCAAAAATTATTCAAGTATGCCTCATTGTGAATGAAATTTTTCATACCTATACAATAGAAACTGGCATCCTGCTCTTTGAGTCATTTCAAAACTTCATCTCTGACAGAGAAAAAAGTGCATGCCTGAATTTTTTATCTTCCTTTTCTTTTTTGGTTTTTCAAATGGATGAAATTTGTGTGAGTGGGAAACATTGTTTTCAATGCCAGTGATCCAACAGGGCATTTGTAATTATTCAGCCTGTCACATCCATTCCAATTCACCAGTGAATATTTTTACAGATTCTGCATTACATGCTCACAGAAACTGAATAACAGCATGCACTTCCTCACTTCATCATTCAATATCCTCTATATTTTGTAACTGCTGCTGTGTCTATATTTGGTTACATGAGCCAGTTTTGCTATATGCCATCTGGTATTCGGGTTACACACTAGTAGGTACACAAGTTACAGCCAGCTCCCATGCCTTTGGAATTTATAATAGGGAATAATATAATAGGGAAACTTAGTTTTTGACTCACTCTCATGGAATGTTCTTGAATATGATAAAATATCCTCGTGCATTAGGATGTGTTTGGCCAAATTGAACCTATTTTGATATACAGGGGTATATCAGTTTTCTAATCACCAAGGATGGGGAAATTTTCTGTGACATTTGTGCATAAATTGTTGTTTTCCAGCTAAAAGTGTTTCTAAAGTGTAGGTTTTAAAATCTATCTACATTAACACCATTTCATTTAATGCAAATGCTGTAAAATTGGCTTATGCAGAGTGAGGAATTCTACCTATGTTAATAATATAGCAGCATCTAATGCACCATTATTTACCAATTAAGGAACATACTTCCTGTATGTGCAAATCATAGGTAATATTATGCATGCAGTACTACCTTATCTGTACACAATAGTACAGGTACTGGAGCACATCTAGTTTTGCAGTGAGAAGGGTAAAAGGCCTTTAGAAGGAAACCTTGTAAAAGTGCTCAGACATACTATGTCACTTAAATGGGAATAGAATTTAAAATTAGCACATATCCATTGAGAGACATGAATTTTGAAAGTATGAAGTATAGATTTTAGTAAATGCATAAAGGGTGCAGCAGAAACAATAAAATGATGCATATTTTTAGGGGTTGGAAACACTCCTGAACTGGAAACATGCTTGCAAAAATGGACTCATCTCCTAATTAAATGGAGTTAATGTTGGTTTATTTTATACATAAGACAAAACAGTTTCACTTAACTGCCACAGGTGGCCGAGGTCATTAAGGCCCAGATTCGTGAGGGGGAGGTCTGGGTTCGAATATTGCCAGGACCAGCCTACCTGACTGAGGTTTTTTCCAGGTTTTCCTCAGTCCTCATAAATGGCAAATGCCGCAGAGTTACTCTAAACTTAGGCCTGGAATGTTTCCTTCCTTAAAAATAAATCCCTTCCCAATTTATTGTTTCATCTCATGTATCATCAGTGTCCATCGCCTGTGGTGTCTCTGTAGCAAAAACGGGCATTAAAACACCATTCATTCAGTTTCACTTAAAGAACTCTGTTCAAGTATTCAAATGCATTGCTCACTAAATTCACCATCCATTTTGTGTAAAGTATTATATATAGAATCAAAAATATTCATGAAGACTCAGTCCTTATTACTGTGGGTTATTTTTATGTAGATCAGATTATGGTAGTAAATTCAGTAAACTACAAATGTTTATATGCTCAGTTTCTCTTTGTGTGTTCTTTCCACATATTTTCCCATGCTTTATTTCTACAATGTAAAAAAAAAAAAAAGTTCACATATTAAGTTTGCTTTATACTTTCAGCAGTTGTTTCCCAGAAGAACTCGGTGAAAAATGAATGAAAACTTATGGGCTCTAACCGTCTTCTCTGCTGTGTCAGAAAAGTCTGCCTGCCTGTCTGACATTGCAGCAATATGAATGTTAAATTGATTTGGCACCAGATTGTGTGATGAAAGAATTTTTTTTTAAAATAGGAAATAATTATATAGATTTTTGCATAAGTTAAAATCCAAATTTAAATTTTGTCAGATAAAGCTAAAATCTCTCTCTCTGTTTGTAACCACTTGATTATATGAATCAGGGGTTCTCTGCTTATGCAGGTATTAAAACAAAATTTAGATCTTGTCTTGATACAGAGCCAGATATTTGGCTGCAGCTGTCATAAATAGAACCAGATATAGCAAAATTATTTTTTATAAGTGTATTTGGTAAAAATGTCAGTAGGAAATAATTTTGATTAAAACAAAAACATGTTTTATATATAAATTTCTTAAATCTAAATGTTCACCTTCCAACATTAAATAGTAAGGTTATATAAGTGAAAATTAGAACTCTGTGATGAACATTTCTCCTGAAAAGTAAATAGAAGACTTGGAAGAAAATCATAGCAAGAATACAGCAAGCAGGTTCTAATAAATTGAGGTCCATTGCCTCTACCATTGGAAATGATAACAATAAAGATAAAGGCCTGTTGGTTACTGTACATTTGAAATTCCCAATTTAATTTCTGAATATAATCTCTCTAGGACTTAAAATATTGCAATTGTCTGCATGTTACCTCATAGTTGGGATTACAAGTAATAGTACAATATACATTTTAGTTAAAAATTAGTTTTTTCCTGCTATGTTTTATTCCTTTCCCATGACATAACAGTAACTTTAAAAAAAGTAAATTGTACTGCATATTGGAAGGCAATCATTATTGAACAAAGACTTCCTGTTTTGCTCGACTTGCACATGCTATGGTTCTTTGGCCAGTTAAGTGGTTTTCTTTAACTTTTGGAAGAATGCATGGTAGAAGTCCTCAATTATTTTTCTTTTGTATATTATTTTGGGAGTTATATAATTTTTATTTCCCCCTTGCAATCTTTTTTTCTTCTCTGGATAGTGTTTGTTCAGGTACTTATGAAAAATGTTACTCATTTACTATTTGTTCTACCTTTTGTTTCCCAAATTTGAGTTAAGCTACCAGTTCATTTATATTATCACTATTAACCTGTCTCATCATTATAAATTTAGTTTCATTAGCAATTATCCAGCATTAAGCATAATGAACTGATAAGTGGAATTCATTATCTGTTTTTGAATGCCTGTCATGAGTTGAACTGTTTCATCCTATCATTATGTGTTTTTTTTTTAATAGTGTTTAACGCCTGTTTTCATACTAAGGCGCCACAGCAGGTGGACACTGATGATACATATGACGAAATTATATATTGGGGAAGGATTTTTTTAAGGAAGGAAACTTTCCAGGCCTAAGTTTAGTGTACAACCCCAGCATTTGCCATTTATGAGGACTGAGGAAAACCTTGAAAAAGCCTCAGTCAGGGAGGGCAGTCCTGATGGGATTCAAACCCCAGACCTCCTGCTCACCAGTCCGCACCTTAACGACTTCAGCCACCCGTGGCGATAATTTGCTGGTGCCTTGCAACCACTTGACTATTTTAGCCAATTCCTGGAAATTCTCTGTGCAGTGTTTAAAGGTAACTTCAGTAATACTAATTAATGGAATGATACATGTACTAAATATTAAAGTTAAAATGAAAATTGGTTTTTACTTTTTAAATTTTATGAGCAATAATAAGGAAGAAAAACCCAATGCTCTTGAGGTTTATTTTCAATTTTTGAAAAGCAACATCCTGCAATTGATGTTTAGGATAAGAATTTCTTTTGATATTGTTATGTTCCACAATCTTATGTAAAAAATGGAGACTATAATTACAAGTGTACTTTAGTTTGTTATAGCTCTGTTTTAGTTTTTAAAACAAAGACCAAGCACAACAGCCCGGGAGTTTTTAATTTTAACACAATAGCATGTTTTGTGAGAACTAATGTGAATTAAGGTACAATAGTCATAAGTACCCATTAATCTTACAGGATAATTTTTTTACATATGCATGCTAATGGCAAATTTTGTAAGAACTAATGCCTAATATGAGGCAGTATTACCAAAGTGCTAATTTTTCTCACACTTTTAAATAGCTCTTATCATTTATTAGGTTCTAAAATACTCATTTATAACAAGAAAGTTTTGTAGATAGAAACAAATTGGATAATAATCTGCATTAAAGGCACCATTTCATTGCTTTAACTATTCATATGTATAAGAGCACTAATATGATGCCATTAAGTTTGAACCTTCATATTAGATATGTGTATCTCACTTTTCACAGTTTTATTACTTTTCTTTTTTCCTTGCATCAGAATTGCATGCAGTTAGTCCATGATGAAGTTTATTGAAGTAAACATAGAAGAATTAAAAAATTTGATTATGTGTAAAAACCACATTTCTTAATATATGTTACATTAATGTTTTCAGTTGTTAACACTAACTCCACTTACTTATTTAAAACTTTGGACTAGTTTCGGGAGAGGTCCCTCCCATCATCGGCTGCTGTTGACTGAGTGCCGTTGTTCGAAACGGGGGATGGACGCCCGTTCGCCCCTGTGGTGGTATCTCGTGGCTCTAATAGAAACTTGCTGAGTTCATCCAGCGGCGGAAAATCAAAATTCATTAAGTTGTTCTTATTTTTTAAAATGAAAATTCTCTCCCATGTGGATAGTTCTATTGGTTTGCGAAGTTGTTTCAGTAATTTAATTTCTGGTTTTATTTCATGGTTTTTGTTCCAAAAATGAGCTGCTATTGCTGATTTGTCTATCTGTTTCAATCTAATGTTCCTAAAATGTTCTTTTCTTCGAATTTCTAAATTTCTTTTCGTTTTCCCAATGTAGCTCTGTTCATAATCTGCACATTTAATCTCATATATTCCTGATTTTTGTTCTGTGGGAATGGTATCTTTCATTGTGCAGTCTAATAAATTTTTTATGTTGTATTTGTTCTTTGGGGCTAACATAATTCCATGCTCTTTGAATATCTTCTTAAATTTGTTGTGGTAAGTTGGGTGGTATGTGAAACTTTTGAATTTATATCTGTCTTGGGTGTTTTTAAGTGTGTTAAGTATCCACACTTAAAAACACCCAAGACAGATATAAATTCAAAAGTTTCACATACCACCCAACTTACCACAACAAATTTAAGAAGATATTCAAAGAGCATGGAATTATGTTAGCCCCAAAGAACAAATACAACATAAAAAATTTATTAGACTGCACAATGAAAGATACCATTCCCACAGAACAAAAATCAGGAATATATGAGATTAAATGTGCAGATTATGAACAGAGCTACATTGGGAAAACGAAAAGAAATTTAGAAATTCGAAGAAAAGAACATTTTAGGAACATTAGATTGAAACAGATAGACAAATCAGCAATAGCAGCTCATTTTTGGAACAAAAACCATGAAATAAAACCAGAAATTAAATTACTGAAACAACTTCGCAAACCAATAGAACTATCCACATGGGAGAGAATTTTCATTTTAAAAAATAAGAACAACTTAATGAATTTTGATTTTCCGCCGCTGGATGAACTCAGCAAGTTTCTATTAGAGCCACGAGATACCACCACAGGGGCGAACGGGCGTCCATCCCCCGTTTCGAACAACGGCACTCAGTCAACAGCAGCCGATGATGGGAGGGACCTCTCCCGAAACTAGTCCAAAGTTTTAAATAAGTAAGTGGAGTTAGTGTTAACAACTGAAAACATTAATGTAACATATATTACCACTCCATTGTCTACAGCTTCGTAAGTACAATTTTTACTTAATTACACATTTCTTAAGTTGACATGTTGTATTCCAGTAAACCAAATTCTCCAATTACACTCCTCATTTACATGCTTGTAACAATTTGCACATGTTCATTTTCATGCACCATGTGTGGGTTTTCTGAACATATTGCAAATATTTTGTATCTGGGATTTTTACAGTGAAATATATTATAATATGACAAATTATTGTTACAAAGAATAGCTGAAGATGGAGGCAATTGCCTTTGAAACATTTCCAAGTAAGTGGAACAATACTTTGTCATATTGCAAATACTTTTGTTTATAAATTCGAGGAGTGAGAAAGTGAATGAAACTTTGCTAAAATCTTGTAAGTATAAATTATAAAAAAATATTCTTTATGCATATTTAGCAGCTCATGTAGAATGATGCTAGTAATGTTTTAACAGGCCTATCAACTAATTGTTTATTTATTTATTCTGGCAGAGCTAAGGCTGGCCTTCTCTTCCGCTCTACCAATATAATAATAATTACATGAAGTTATAGAGACAATATTACAATTACAACATTGAGATTAAAGTTGGCAATATTTGTACACATATAAACCAATGTAAAACATGATATATATAAATAAATGTATGCTAGCACATAAATATGGATAATGAAAAATATTAACTTCAGAAGAAGAAGGGAAACAAAAAGGAAATAAAGGAACAATAATATCAACAAGCACCAGCAATGACAATTGATACATAAATCTACCTATGTAAATCCTGAAAGTGGAAATAAATACATGAGTGAAACAAAATTAAAAACCCTAACAATACTATGAAGGAGATAGGAACATTTGTGAACTGCTGTGACCATTGAATTGTTGTGACTTCCTACAATCATTCATACTGGACTTTAGTAATAAATCTTATATACTCATGTGGTGCTTTACATTGTCAACTATAAAGCATGCTGCAGCTGGTTGCACCCATGATTGAACTGTGCTTCCAAAATGTATACAATCTTAGGTTACAGAAGATGCTTGAATTGTCATCCGCCCTTGGCCAAAAAAAGTACTGCATCTAAAAGATAAAAATCACTTTTTGATTGACACAATTATTTCAACCATCATAATATTTCTGATCTCATTAATAGTTACCTTTACTTTCCAAGACCCCTAATTTCAGAAGGGATTTTGCTAATAAATGTTCAAGATTTGTGCCAGTTTCATCTAGTTATTTTCTATAGAGATCGTAAACCATATTAAGAGCCATCAGGGAGAATTATGTACAAATATAGATATTCATTCTCATAATACAGGAAGGAAAATTGACCTTCATGTTTAGATATGCAGGACAAATATTTTAAAAAATAATCTCACAAATGAAGGCTTTAAAATGTATAACAAACTATCAACAAATATTAAAGAAATAACCAATATAAAACAATCAACATACCTTTTATTCAGTAAGTAAATATATGAACTTTAAATAAGGCATATTGCAAATCTAGTATAATCACTAAACTTGTATATTGCTTATATTATATTCTGGATGAAGCCCCATATCATGTAAATGATCCTGAATAAAGTATTATTATTATTATTATTATTATTATTATTATTATTATATAAAACAGAGCATTTTTGCTAGTGTTTTTATTTTGTATTAAACCAGTGGATTCAAATTTGTGCACAATATCATGAATTACAGTTCTGGAAGGAGGTAGTTGATCAGGAAAATTCCACACATACTCATTGAACTGATTTGATTTAAAATAATGTTTATACCAAAAATTCATTG
The DNA here is from genome assembly GCA_030762175.1 of Metallyticus violacea. Taxonomy (NCBI): domain Eukaryota; kingdom Metazoa; phylum Arthropoda; class Insecta; order Mantodea; family Metallyticidae; genus Metallyticus; species Metallyticus violacea. The sequence continues at coordinate 390,276,673 of CM060846.1, forward strand.
CTTTATAGTAAAATGTGTAACCATTTTTGCAAATGAATGTATACTGTTATGAGAGAGGCAAGGAATAGTTCAGAAACAGCATTCAAAGGCATCACAAGGGGGGGAAGTGAAGTTGGTGTACAGGTACTGCTGGCTGAAGGTGCTTAGTAGCTAAGACTTAAAATGCTGCATGAGCAGACAGATATTTTAACTAAAGCCCTAGGTATGCCTTAGTCTTTATTATACAATGTTATATCTTCAAATGTACATCATTGCAAAATTAAATTCATCTAATTGTTTCTGATGCACCCTCTAGAAACAGTGTGAGCATTAATTAGTTATATAACATGAGATCTTAGGCATATTAAAGGAATAAGTTAAAAATTATAATGAAATTGTGGGATATAAAACTGTAGTATTTTAGCCAAAATTCTCCTTTATTACTATTTGACATTTTCTCAGTACAAGCTATTGATGTTACCAAAGTATTTGACAAAGTTCCTCACTGCAGGTATGTCCTACTGGGCTGCTCCCTGGTTGAATGTATCATGGACTCACACTCAGGTTTGAAGAAAAATTTTGTATGTAGTTTTGCACCCCTTTTGTATTTGAGTGAGTAATGTAAAATGGGATGTCCATTGATCAATTGTGGCAAACACATTCATGCAAGACAAGTACAATTGTAGAGAGAGAGCAAATGAAATTAAATACATTAGGAATATGTGAATATCTAGTATTGAATTTTAAAATAAGATAGGATTAAGGATTTTATTTTTATTTTTCATTGACAGTTGTAAAGAATCCTTTTTTTAAATTAAAGTTTGCCATGCATTAAACGCTTGCCAGGATATTTTAAATTGAATAATATATCACATAGAATGGCAGATATAGCTGTGTTGCCATAACAGAGTTGCCATGAAATTTTTATTTATAATTCAGGGTCTAAGGGAGAAAAATTGGCATTTGTAAATGCATAATAATTGAGGGAATTTATTTATTTATGGATGCTCTTTAACATCTTAGGTCATCAGCGTTAATTGAGGGGGAAAAAAAATCAATTGACATCCCAGTGAAGTAATAACAAGAGCTCCTTCTAATCAAATGTGTGCACAGCTTGCTGTAACTATTTTCAGCTGTGGTGCTAGTGGTTTAATTAAACACAACTATTATATTATTGAAGCACAATATGATTTTCAAAATTTATTATATCATAAATCTTAGTTTGCTTCATACTTAATAGTGCCTATTATGTATACTAATTTATAATATATGTAATATAATATAATATATATTTTGACCTTTACTCAAAGAAATCATGTGCTTTATTTTCTTGCTATTACTAATATGCGTGTTTATTTACTAGTTGATGAGAGTTAGATCTACTTACATGTTACTGCTGTAATGTTTAAATATATGAATACATTAACAGTTCATCATTTGATGTATGCAGTACATTATTCCATTGATACAGGTTTGCATGCAGTTGAATAAAATATAGGTCTTGTGTTTGCGATAGTATAATAAATGGGGCTAGATATTTATATGCTAAGTACATTAAAATAATTTTATATGCTAAAAATTATAAAAATATGTGCAAATACTGAAATATATTTACTAAAAATTAAAACAAAAATATGAGAAAACGTGTAATTTACTAAATATTGGAACTTGCAAATTGCAGCTAAGTATCAAATATGAAAAGTTAATTGAGTTGCAGTACACATCAAATGTCATCTCCGGATTGCTCATCACAAATTCTTGCCTGTTATTGCCGAACAATATCTTGTATTGAGAAAACAATCATTGTACATCACACAATGTTAATCTTGCATATTTAAAGAGGGGCATGTCATTAACAGACACACAAAACTTTGCAAAGGGTTTGGTAGCCACTGTTTTTCTCAAACATGTCATTAAATATTTTTATAAAAATGTTCATTTTTGAACCCAGATAGTGATCACTTGTCTTTCAACAAACAAACTGTATTTGTTAAACTGAATTACTCAATAAGTAAACAGTAGTTTCTGGTTTAATAATATCTTCTGAGTTAAACTATTTAGAACACTTTTTTTTGGCTTCATGTACTGGAGATTTACTCAGGACATGTTTCATGGACCCTTGTCCACATCCTCAGCCATTAAATAACTGTTGGAGCATTCCTAGATGTTCGGTTGTTAGTTGGTAGAAGTTCTGGTGTTCTTGTAATAAACTTGAATAAAGAGTTGTCTGCTTCTTAGATGTCAAAATCTATTAAGTTTTGCCCTTGTTTTTATATGTAAATTCTTTCTAATATGTTTCAGCTATATAGTAAGAACAAAGAGAAATACAGGCATTAGTTTGAAGGAACATTGGAGGAACATCTGTTACAAACAAATAGAAAAATCAGCAGTGGCAGCACATTATTGGAAATGAAAACTATGAAATAGAAAAAGGCATCAAGCTATTAAAAACAGTTCTAGAACCAAAAGAATTAAACATGTGGAAAAGGGAAGTGTAAAATATAAACATATGGAAAAGTCAGTAGTAGCATACAATTTCTGGCAAAAAAACCATGAGTTCCAAAATGAACCAAAACTCTTTAAAACCCATAGAATTATCGGTGTGGGAAAATATATTTTTCAACGAAATCAAAGAAATTTAGTTAATTTTGATTTTCCAAACAACAGCAACCTCATCAAAAAGTTTATAAAATCCAAAGAGCAACATTCTCAATACCACACTGGAAGGCTGACAGTGAATCCGTTGTGACAATAAAGGAAACTTGCCTTTAAAGCATATCCAAGTAAGTGGAAAAAACTAGCAAAATTTGAGTGACTTCCTCATTAATAATTTGCTATATGTGGTAAAAGATTTGCATAAAAAAACATGAGCAAAATGTAATGAATTTTGGCATTTCAGAAGTGATCAGCTCTTTATTCAAGTTTATCACAAGACCACCAGAGTCAATCCAGACACCTCTTAACCCAACTTCTACGAATTATCCAACAGTCATTTAAAAGCTGAGGATGTGGACAAGGGTCTACAAAACATATCCTGAGTAAATCTTCAATAAGGAAGCGAAAAAGAGTGTTCTAAATATTTTGACTTGGAAGAGATTATTAATTCATGTTTCACTATGTTATGTTCCAAATTGAATTACTATTTAAATAGTTTTCAGTTTATTTACAGAGTGAATCAAAAAACCAAAACTGTCAGATATAAAGGTTAAGTTACATTTTAAATTAGTATTATATATTAAATACTGAATAATCTGGATTGCAAAAGCATTCCTTTGTCCAGCTCATTTACTACAAATGTTAATGCTTTAAAATTATCAGCATACTATGGCATTAAATCAGATACCCCAGTGCTACAGGTGTAGTCGATGATGGAAGTTGAAAATTTATTTTTTTAAATAGAGCAGCTATGAGGGTGCTTTTACAAAGATTTTTTTTGCATTTGACACAAACTTGTTCACATTAGGATGTAGGGTTTAGGTTGTTTCACACAATTTATGCAGGGTGTGAACGACGCATGTCACATGAGGAGTCATCTTAGGACATCTCCCATAAAGACATTCAGAAATTTCCTTCATATAAAATGTTGCATCTGTGTGCAGAAACAATAAATTGTCATTATTTCACACCATTCACCCATAAGGTCTGCAAAAATACATAAAATAGACAACAATTGTTACATAATTTAATAATTAAGATCATTATATGATCACTGTACAAGTCCCAATTAGCATTTCAAGTTAATTGTTAAATAATTTGCATCTGGCATTTCTTTATGGCTGGCAAGAAAAATTGTTTGGAAATGATTTTGCCATTTGTTCAATATTCCCAATTATTGCACTTCCCACTGTTTTATGACAAGTATCCATAGTTTCATCAATGCTCACCAAGATCTTTGATTTTCACATATTGACTTAATGTGTCAAAGTTTCTTCATAGCACTTTAGAAGTAATTTTTCCTTAATGTCCAATCATCAGGAGGGCTTATGTTCATATACTCATGTTTAGTAAGAAATTTTCCGAGCTTGTGATTGTTCACCTTATAAAGTGGAATGCCAATTGAAACAAATGCTTTACATAAATCTGAAAAGTACTTTTGAATTTTTTGGAATGCTGGAAAATGAGGATGCAATTAACATCCTCCTATAAGGAATTTCCTCACTAAAATAAGTGATGCAGCTGTGATGTGCTTACTTTCTGACTAATGTTGTAATACCTGGGAATGTTATATGCACTTACAGATTGTGGACATGACAAAAATAGGATTTTCCTATTGGTGGTAAAAGTGTTTTTAAACTTGAGTATGTGCTTCTGCATTATTCATGCACTTTGACTATCTGCATTTTTAATTCACATAGCCAAATTTCAGAAACTACACCATCTGCTCTATTGATTCTGATAACTAACAAGCAAGAATTCTCAACTCGGTGTTTTACTTGAGAAGCACAGAAGCAACAGAGAGAGGGGGGGGGGGTGTCAATGAGGTTGCCTTGCAATTAACTTTGTTCTTCCCTGGCTATGGGCATGCAAGTAAATCATTCCCACCTCAAGGTGGTTGTTGATTTGGTGTATTTATGGCCACTCTTTAACATCTCAGGTGATCAACATCCCAATGAGGCGTGAAACGGCCAATAAATTTTGTTCAGAGGCCTCTTCTTTCAGGCTTGAGGTTCTTTTACATGCCATAAATCTATGACATGGAATCCATGGCTTTGATTTCTTTTTAGGATTTTTATGCTCGAAAAAATCCATTGATCCTGGTTATGATTGGACCCCCAATCTTGGGTTTATGAAGCAAGTATGATTACCACTACACCACCAGGACCAACCCACCTCAAGGGGATGGGGATGAATTCATATCATATTGAATCCTTTGGAGAGAAACATTTCTGTTGTAAAATGTAAAGGAAATTGGGGGGGAGTTAAAGTACTAAAATATGCATTTATGGAAAATATGTTAAAAATATTTATTTGCATTACTTTTTTTGTAAAATATTTGTTTTTATGTCAAATAAATAAAATTTGCAATTTGCAATTATCAGGTGTTGATCAGGATATTAAATTTTGTTTTAGGAATATACTCATTGAAAAAAAATGTATGTATATATATTTACATAATAATTCCAGCCCTTATAATAAATATATGATTCTCATTCACACTGACTGATATATTGGCAAAATGGTTGCCTTATACTAGTTAACTTCTTGTTAGTCATATATTCATCAAAATGTGACTTTTTATAGTTGATATTTCCATCATAGATAGAGCATAATTAAATTCATTTTGCAGTATAGATGTACAAACTTGGTAGCATATTTCAGCATAAGTGTGTTAATTGTAAATCATATTTTTAATGCATGTTAATTGGTAATCCGGCTACATTTTGAATGGCTAGAAAAGAGTCAGTTTTATCATATGAATATTCTAAAAAGTATTTAGTTCCTGTACATAGTTTTTCAGTATGTAGAGCAACTAGATTACAGAAATCCTAACATATAGAGCAAATATGAATGTGTCATTGGAGATATAAAAATGACATTTTCTTAAAACATACTAAATATGTTCAATGATTGTACAAAATTGCACGTGACTGCATTTATACTGAGCAAGTACAAGCCCCTGAAGAGAAAATGGGAATCAATTTGGCTGTTTTATTTTCATTAAGTCTGACACTGCAAATGTCACTATGGTCTAAGTCTAAAAGGGAAAATAAATTTGTATCTATTCATTATTCAGAATGTTAGTTAAATCTAATGGTTAGAGTAAGGTAGGCTATTGATTGCATAATGGAAGGAGGAGGAGGAGAATCTATTTATGGATGCTCTTTAACATCTCGGGTCCTCAGCATAGGAGTAAGAGGAGGAGGACTTAATATCTTTCAAGGAAAATTTATTCTCACTCTGGAAATCTTATTTACTGTGTTTCAAGAATTTTAAATAATACAAATTGTGTAAAATTATGAATTAACTGCATGTCTATCAAGTATTGGGTTGTTCTTAGAAAACGCTTTTGCATTTAAAAAAAATTGATCTTTAAACCATTGTAATCACTTAATAAAGTTTTTTCATTTTAATCTGATGAAAAAAATATTGTTAGCAATTTTTAAGAGCTGCATGTATACATGTTTGTTGAGGTGTTCCTTTATCTTCTTTAGGACAATCATAGTATATAATATGAATGACCTAGCTTTTCCTAGTTATTACCATTCATAAGGTAGATATATTTTTACTTAGTGCAAATCTGGTAACAAGTAGAGAGTTGCTTCAATCAGTTTTCTCAAAATTTTGTTTTATTCTTCAGGTTTTTATAAAATTTACATAAGTAGAATTTTGTTCTATTTCAGTCATCATAAACTCGGGCAAATTGAGGCATTGGGTGAAGTTAAGACAACTGGGCACTACATTGGGCAGTGCTTATGTTGCAGTTGAAGGGATGGGGATCCTTACTCAGTAGTAAATCACAGTATTGGATTGCATTAGTGGAAAAAATTCTTCTAAAATTGATTCCTCATATTCCAAAATTCAACTGATCTTCTATTTGGGAAGAACTATTTTTATTTGTACACCATGGTGGTTCAGCTAAGCGTTCAATATGTGGCAAAGTTGTTAACACAATTAAGAAGAATAATTTGCAGAGATACTATAACATTTATAGTAATAAATATGAACCATATACAGAAATGAATGTTAGTGAATATGCCATATATCTTGGTTTTAAAATATGGCTAATAATGAGACAACTCAGACCATTTAAGGACATGGAATTTGCAAAGCAGTATAATTGCTGCATCAGAAGAGAATATATTTGCCAAAAGCATGAAATTTAAAAATGTCATGAGTGTTGTGAACAAAACCACAAATTTTGTTCTTTCAAAAGGAATGGCTCCACCATTTTAGAGCATGTTGAATGATTGTAACAGTGAATATGCCAATCTTCATTATGGCTATGAAGTATGGTGGTTGACCCGCGGTAAACTTCAGGGAATTCATTGGATGTAATAGATGAGTTTTGTTATTTACATCATTTGTCTGCATACTTCCAAACATAAATATTAAAAAAACATTTTCAATCTCCTGATGATATAACAAGCCATCTTGATTTCTTTAAACTTTCTCTTCAATGAAAAGAGCAAATCATTTCATAGCTGTATGACTATATCAGAACATACCTATGAAAAGTATTTTTGTGGAAACAAATAATTTTAAGTAATAATGATGCAACATACATTCAAAACCTAACATCAGTTTCTCAATGTCAAGAAATTAGTGATTTTGAAGAATATGTCATGATTATTAGGCAAATTGAACAATGAGTTTGATTTAAGATGCCAGGATTTGGATAAGTTAGAATCCTATTGAATGCATTTCAAAACAAAGAAAATCTGCAAGATTTTTACTAACATTTTTCCTGTTCCTTATTTCCAAGATTATGCAGGCAAGTTGATGTGTTTTGAGTCAGTTAGTTAGTTCCCAGTGCATTCAGTGAGTTCGTGGAGCAGCCACAGAGACCTACGAACATTGAACTTGTCATGTTTGTTTGGTTCAATTCATATGTGTGTACAATTTTTCACTAATGAAAATGTCACAGAAGATTACTCTTGGTTACCAATTGAAATATACTCTGTGATTGTGTATAGCAGACTATATTGTTCCAAATATTAAAAATTATTGAAAAACAAATTTCAGAGAAAATAATCCAATAATTGTGATGAGTGAGCAAAGAATAACCTGGTTCATATGTGGAATACAAGTTTAAAATGCTTTATGGATACAAGTATTGTAATTTAACATGAGATAAGTGTGGCGCACGAAATGTCGTACATTGAAATTGTGTAATAAATATGTTATTTATAGGTTGGCAACGTTGGGATGTTATGACGATTAGCCGCAGTTAGTGCATAGTTCAACAGAGGACAGCAGTTGTCAGTATCCGCATGCGTGACTCAACGGCTTCAGTTCAGTAAAATGGCGAATAAAGGTCGGTTGACGCTAGAACAGAAAGGGAAGGCTGTGTTGTTTTACGCGGAAACGAAGAGTGTAGCAGAGACGCAACGACGTTTTCGAATTCATTTTCGTACGAGGTGGGCCCTCTGCAGACAGACAGTGTAATTTGAAACTGACGACAGCATTGTAGAGCAAAAGCGACCTCGTGTAAACACAGTACTCCAGAAAATATGCAGGCTGTGAGAGTGGCTTTGACACGAAGTCCCAGGAAATCCACGAGACGAGCTTCAGCCCAATTGTGCACCTCACATCTTTCTTTTCAAAGAATACTTCATGCTGACGCGAACTTATTCTCATACAAAATGACAGTGTTTTACAAACTGACGGAAAATGACGAGGTACGGCGATTACAGTTTGTGACTTCGGCTCTTGCAAATGATGATGCCGTGATTCCATAACACATGGTTTTCTGATGAGGTCTACGTTCATTTGAACGGTAGTATCAATAGGCAGAATATCAGATTTTGGGCACGAGAACCTCCTGGTGTTGTACACGAGATTGAAAATTACGGAGAAAAAGTTAGTGTATGGGGTGCCATTTCCAGCCATGGGATCTCTTTTTCAACGGCACAGTTGACAGTGCGCGCTACATGGACGTGTTGCAGAATAATTTTCTTCCGCAACTTTATGCAACAGGATTACCAATGGAGACACAGTGGTCCATGCAAGATGGAGCTCGTCCTCATACAGCAAATGTTATTCTGGATTTCCTGCACCAACATTTCGGGCTCCGTGTGGTGTCCCATCGATATCTAGAACGTTACCAGGGCGGTTCAATATGGCCGCCACACAGACCAGATATTAATCCCTGTGATCATTTATTATGGGGACATTTGAAGGAGACAGTCTACCGCAACAAACCACGCAATCTAATGCAACTATGAGCGGCTATCACAAAATTTTTCCAGGGAGTAACAGAAGACCTGTGTCGTAGAGTGGTCGGAAACTTCACAGCTCGTCTGGAAGAAGTGGTATGTCAACAAGGTGGACATATTGAATATGTACTGAATGCTCGCTGAGCGTACACATTCTGATGATTAACATAAAAAAGAAAAAATTCACACGTTTTATTTATTAAAAGTTATATAAACAATTTTCAATGTATGACATTCTGTGCGCCACCCTGTAGTATTCAGTGTATAATATTTAGTAAAATTGTATGCTAGATCATTCAATGTTATTTTTCACACATAAACATAAGTATTTAATGTGGATTTAATTAAATAAAACTGTTCTATTATTGAGTATCAAATAATTTAATCACCACTAGCGAAAACTGACTGGGACAGAGAATGTCATATGAATACCAGCTGCCTGCTCAAAAGTTGCAGGGAGGATAGTTGTGACATCATAGGGCATTGAGTAGAGGCTGGCAGTTCTAGTTGAATAATGAATAAAACTGTTACTCTCCATTTTAATTCCCACACTTTGTATCCTGTGCTGTCTCACAAATACACCTAATATTAAGTCATTTTTAGGAACAAATTTGATAGAAAGACGATATATTGGAAAAATAGTAAAACTTAATCAAAATAAGGAAATGTATCAGATATGTAGGGACTGGAAACATAATGTATGTATAAAGAGTTCATCCAGAATTCATACTGGGGTGATAGAATATAAGCTTGTCAGGCATTTGAAGAGAACTAGTGGATAAAGGGAAATCGAAAGTAACACATAAACAGATGCTCTCTCTCATGAAAATTGAGAATAAGTGTATTGTGGAAATATATTTAGTTTTGATTATTAATGGTAAACTAAAAATGAATTATGTCATATATCTATCTAAACTATCATAATGAAAGGAATAAATTCTGCATTCATCATATCTTCAAGAGGTAAAGGAAGGAAACATGAACAGTGGCTCTTTGGAGAGGCACTGTTTAACAGAGATAACACTTGAAATGTTGGTAGAAATGAGAAAAAGTGTTTTTGGAGCAGCATAAGTTCAGATATTGATTGGCATGCATTTGTTTTTTCTAAGAAGTAGTTGACATTTTTCTGAATTTCTCTCCCAAAGAATTGATATTGTTAAAAAGCATATTGCCAATAAATACAAGTGTAAGAAGATTAAAAAATGCATATATATAAATATAAACATTAAACATATGCTAGACCTGTAAAAATTTGGTGTTGAATGGTTCCAGAGTGAATTGATATTTAACTTACTGGGCATTTAACACTGGTGGAGAGCATTGAACCTTGCGTTAGTTTTCATTGAACTTGTTGCATATTCATGGCCTTCAAGAATTGTGTTTAAATTGCTTACATAATCCATTGGCTTGTTGTTCACTTTTCATGTTGTAATCTGCAGTTTTCTATGTTGGCATATTATATCATTTTAGAATTGGAATATTAATGCCAAAATTTTGGTAAACATTGGTGGTTATTCAGAAAAGGGTTATGTTTTTCCTAAATAACATTATTTTGTATGAACTCTGGACCACCTGAAGTGTTTAACTTTGAAAAGACAAATTTAATTAATATAAATGTCAGATTAACATTTTTTGTGTGTGTAAACTTTTCAATTTGTGTCATTATTAAACACACTTGGAATAAATGTACTTTGTTTTTGTTTATAGCTATGTTGTAGGTCAGATTTAATTGAAACATTTGGCTTGTTCTGTTTGCATTGCAGTTACTAATGAATATGCTGTTTGCACAGAAGTGTTTTGATTCTCACCAGTAATTGTTAACTTCCTGCTTGAGCTCTTGTTAAAGTTCACACTTAAGACATTGAGCTTGAAATAGTCTAGTCATAACACAAACTTCATGAAGGATTACCCAAATGGTGAAAATTGGAGAGTTGTGTGAATAGTTACTGTAACCATTTTAGTGCTGCATATATTTTTTTGATATAAATAATCCAATTGTTTACATGAAGTAATGAGCATAATAACAGCTTGTGTGTTCTGTATGTTAATATATAATTTCAGAATTTTACTTTTATTTGTTTTATTTTTAAGTATCTGTATCAAAAAAATGCACCCTATTATATGCTCCTAGGTACACAAAGATTCAGTACACTTGATGTTATTACTTGTAATAGTGTTAATAATTACAATATATTTCACCTAAAATCAACATAGCTTTGTTTAGTATGAAAAAATATGTATAGAAAGTTATCACAAATGATTAAGATGCAAATCCATTTATATCCATACATATTTTCTGAAAAAATGCTGAAATATGTTTTTAGGTTTTGTTAAATATGTTAAATCAAGATTACCACATATTATAGGTAGTTTCAGAGCTGAAATATTTTTAAGTATTCCCATAATTGGAAAAGTGTTTTCTGATAAGTATTGTTTTAACTTTGTAAATACCAGTAGCTGTTTACAGTCAGAATAATAGGTCCAGATCCTTCTATTTGAAATATTCAGCTAACTGAATTTAGTTAATACATGTCATTACTGTTATAAAAGGAAATAATGTGAAATCCTAATAAGTTCTTTCATTTCATTTAATTTCTTCTAGATTAGAATAACTGGTAATTTTTATGCAAATAAGAAAATATAGTTTAGTACAGTTTCATGGAATTATGCTGTCACAGCATCAGCCGTGTCAACCCTAGCGCTGTGTCAACGTGTGTCTGCTTTTCCTGCATAGCGACCCATGCAGTCCTTTAACAGTTATGATACAGCTCAGCATTTATATCATTTCATCGAGTAGGATGGAGTCATTGCCTCTTCATCGCTGTTTGTTTATGTATCAGCTGCCACTGCATTGGCGGCCTGCTAACAGCTAATGCTTGTGTTCCAAGCAGTCTTAAGGGTAAACTTTTGGTTGCATATGTGACAAACTATACCAATAAATATACAGCATAATGTATAATAACACATTTTAATAATCAAATATCCAAAAATATCAGCAACAAAACCATGCTTTGTTGCTAATGACGACAGCAAACTAAAATTTTAATATTTCTAATAATTCATTTTTTAAGTTCACAAAATCTGGAGAATACCTTTCCACTTGAGAGTGAGCAAATGTTGTTGTTGTTGATCTAATGTGCAACATTTTGATCCATCAATTTTTCCCTGGCCAGCCAATATAATTTGTGTATTTTCCCGTCAGGTGCAGCTTTCCTCAGTTGTGTGCATTCCAATAGATGTTCTCCATTTAGAATCTTGTTAGTATTGCAGAACTTACATGTGTTATCATTCATAAAACCAAATCTGTGTTAATGTTCCGCCAGACAATCATGTCCAGTGGCCAGTCTAAAATGAGCAACTCTTTCCTTGATAGATTTTTTATTTTATGTACTGTTTCTTTTATATTAGAATAATTTTTATTAGGTATTTCCAATTGAATATTATGTTGATATTTTTATTCAATTGTTGTTTTGATGTTTTTTAATTAATTTTACATTTAATCCACAGGGCTTTATTGGTTTTGAATATAGCACTACCCCCTTTTTGGCCAGAAAGTCTGCATTCTAGTTACCTATCACTCCCACATGTGCTGTATCTACAGTAGTATTATTTGTTGAAATTTTGCTTGCAGTAATCTATAATGAGATCTCACTTCTCTTACATTGTAAGATTCATATGAACTATCATATCGTTCTATAGCTTGTATACCTGAAGCTGAATCTGTAAGAATCACTACTTTATTTTCTTTTATATCAGTCTTATGGTATATCTGTTCCAATGTTCGTTGTATTGCCACCATTTCACCCTCATAACTTGTGGATTGTCTAGGCAGTGTCAAATAATGCGAGAAATATGTACAATATATACCATCTCCAACATAATTTCTCTGTTTGTCTGCAGATCCATCTGTGTAAATTCTAACCCACTCTGTTTCCGGGAATTGGTTGTGTAAATGTTCAAGTGCTATAGTTCTGCATACCTCTGTTGAGTCTTCTTGTTTATTTAATTGTTCTGTCAGTTTTTTTTATCTGTTACTATCTTAATATAATCCATTGGCATTGGATTAGTTCTTAAGGTATATGGGATGTTCTTCTTTGCCAGGTTTAAATAATTGTAATTCTTCTCTAAGTAAGCTTTATTTGTGATCTGTGTTTTTAGTTTGTGATTTTTGGGTAGTTGATGAAGTCATTGATGTTTAATTGGGTTTGATTTTAATTTTATGTATAATTGTGCCACTTGTGTTTCAATGCAGGTTTTCATTGGATTATTATTTGTTCCGGCCAGAAGTGCATTTATTGGTGTTGTTTTCACGGCACCGGTTATCAGTCTTAAATATTGATTTTGGCATTTCTGAATCTTATTAATTTTTTCTTCTGTTGCTGTTCTTCTGTAGCTCACATCCATGTTTTAGTACTGGTTTTATATATCTATTACATATTTTATTTAAAACTTCCATTGAGCTGCCCCATTTAAATCCAGGTAATCTTTTCAGTATGGTACTTCGTTTTATGGCTTTTTGTGTGATATATTATACACGGTCTTTCATTTTTAATTTCCTGTCCAGTGCTCTTCCCAAATATTTGATTTCTTCTGCATATTCTATTTGACTTCTGTTAATTTCAAGGTTTAAGTTTTTTTCCCTATCATCAAAGTGTTTCATAGTGTAGACTTGATATTTAGTTTTAGCTGCATTAATGGTCATATTATTTAATTTTGCCCAATTTGCTAGTTTATCTAAGACATTTTATATTTTTTCCTCTAGTCTGATATATACATTCTTATCATTTTTTTCAGCTGACCATATAACTACATCATCTGCATACATTTTATTTGTTCCGGTTTGTTTTATAGTCTTTGGCATATCATTAATATATATATATTAAATAATAACGAACTGGATACTGCACCCTGTGCCACTCCAATTTTGAGTTGGATGTATTTGGATGATGTATTCTTCCATTTAACTCAATCCATCTTTGCTGTAGGAATCTTCCATACCATCTAATTGTATTTTTTGGGCAATTCATTTATATTAATTTTTTAATTAACATCTCTTTCCATACTAGATCAAATGCTGTTTGAAAATCTATGAATACTGCAGCTACTGATATATTGTTAGCTAGTTTACTTTTCACATCCTCTTATTAGTCTTGACATTTGGTGAACTGTTGAATATTGTCTTCTAAATCCAGCCTGTTCATCTGTTAATAAGTTGTTTGTTTCAAGGTAATATATTAATCTATTAAGTACCATTTTATCTGCTATTTTTGCCAGAATTGAAGTCAGTGATATAGGTCTGTAACTTTTTGTTTCATTTGTAGTTTTTCCTGGTTTTAAAATTGGTATTACTAATGAATGCTTTGTGCCAGCTTGATGGCATATTCTCTTGTTCAAACCATATTTTATAAACAATTTCCAATAATAACTTTTTTGCTCTTATTCCAAGATTCTTAATGTACTCTGGATGTATAAGGTCTGGTCCTGGTAGCTTTTTATTTTTTAGTGTTTTCACTGTCTGTTCTAATTCTTCAAATTGGAACTTCGAATCCAGAAATACTGTTTGCAATTTTTCTATTTCTGTCATGTTGGATTTTTTTTAATGTTCTTTTATCTTTTGTCAGGTGTTTTCCTAGTGTATTAACTTTCTTACAATGTTGGTTAAATTCTTTAGCTATATCTTTGTTATTCTATATGTCTTTATTACCTTTTTTAATATATATATACTTTTATTACTATTGTCGTACTTTCGGCTATCATTATTAAAGTGCTTGTACACTTTGGCACTATTGGTTCTATAGCCCAACGCGGTTAAGAATTTATCGTAGCATTGTCGTTTGGATACGGTTAATTCTCCTCTGTAGATCGCATCTTTTTTCCTCTAGTCTATTACATCTTCCCTATTTTTATTGTTTTGTGCTAAATCTCTAGCACTATTTCTTTCTGCTTTTAGTGTTTCTAATTTTTTTTTCCAAAATGGTTTATATTTTTTTGGTTTTCCTCTGGGGATGTTTGTCTTTGCTGATTTTAACATTATGTCATTAAATTCCTTAATCACCTGATTTACGTTCTTTGTTAAATCAAATCCTTGTACTTCACTTTTGATATTTTTTTTCATATTTAGTCCTGTAAGCTTTTTTAAAATTCCAGTTATATCATTTTTCAATATTTGGACTATGTATCTTACTATCCGTGATTGTGATTATAGCTCTATGTCCACTTCCTCTGTCTTCAGTAACTAATCTTCTTGTGCTAATATCTAGGTCTTCAGATACTATTGTGAGATCTTGATTAGTGGAATTTCCTGTATAATGCAAGTATGTATTAGGATCTGTATCCTGATATATCAGCTGTACCTGTTTGATATTTATAAAATCCTGTAATAACTTTCCAGCTGGGTCTTCACCTTTATAGCCCCATTGTCTTGAGGTTTCATTAAAATCTCCCAAGATAAATGTTTTTTTCTGTGGTCCTATTATCTCTATATTTAGATTCTGATTGCCAGCTGGGCTGTAAACTGTGTATTTTTTTTCCATTTTTATATACATTTAGTTGTGTAATTTCTGATTTATCTTACTCATTCATTTCTTTGATTATTTTAAATTTAGAACTTAATTTTGCTTTGACTCCAACAATTATACCACTAGCTACTTGTCTTCTTTTATTCAGATGACAAAGATGATAGTTTGTATATTTACAGTACTTGATGTCATCATCAGTACAATTTGCTTCTAAGATGCCAAAAACATCTACGTCATATTTCCTAATCATTTCATCTAAGTATTGATTTTTTGCAATACTTTTGGTGAATCCACCGGCATTCCAAGTTAAAGTACTAAAAAGTACTGTTTTTTTTTTCTCTCTCTATTTTCTCTTGCATTATATTGGTTGACTTCTGCACAATGTTGTACCCTATTTTGCGTTACCCAGGGGACACCACGTGGAGGCAGGCTACTTTATCCCCCGAGTCAGCAAATGTTGGTTTGAAGGACCAGAGTTTCATAAACAGCTCCTTCCTGCCACACGACTTTTAGAAGAATTTTTACAGCTTTACTTCTAATGTAATTAACAATTTCAACATTTGAGTTAATTGTGCTTCTTAGTGCTAAAGAAATGGTTTTTGCCACCAATGCTTCCTGGTGTAAAAAGAAACACCTAATGACTACAGACCAATAAATATTTTTTTCTTTTTGTCTAAAGCTATGGAACACATTGTACATAAACAGCTGACAAATCACCTGAATACTTATGATATTATTGACCCCTGTCAATCTGGATTTAGAACCAGACCTAACACAGCAATTGCACTGCTGAAAGCGACCTGTGGATGTGCAAGAAGCAATGGATAGAAGTTACAATATTAATGCTTTCAGACTACAAGCTTTCAAGAACATGGACATTGATCTATTAATTTCAAAATTAAGAAACACGTTTCTGACAATGCCATAGCCTTATAGACTCATCATGAAACTGCCACTGGTGGCCTAGGTCATTAAGGCGCAGACTTGTGAGCTGGAGATCTGGGGTTCGAATCCTGCCAGGACCGTCCTAGACTGGGGTTTTTTCCAGGTTTTCCTCAGTTATTATAACTGGCAATGCTGGGGAGGTACCCTAAAATGAGGCCTGGAATGCTTCCTTCCTTTAAAAAAAAATCTTTTCACAATATATCATTTCATTTCATGTATCATCAGTGAATAGTAAAAATGGGTGTTAAACACTACTCAAAAAATAAAAACCTTCGTGAACGTCAAAAGTGCATTTCTACTAATAATTGATATTCTTCATGTCACACTATGATGTTTGGGGCTCCTCAAGGTTCTGTGCTTGGACTGCTACTATTCTCTGTTTATATTGATATTTCCACTAATCAAACAGTTGCCAACATAATATCTATGCTGACAATATACAAATCTATTTACACTCTGGACCTTATTGCCTCAGCATGCTACAGAGATAATTAACATTGACTTGGACTGAATTTCTCTATTGTCATTGAAGTACAGCCTTAACTTAAATGGCAGCCAGTCTCACGTTACCCTGTTAGAATGCCCAAGATAATTATAACGTGCTACCAATACTTATCATTCCATACAGCCCAATTGAGAAAAACTAGATTTTTATATGGACAGTCACCTAGAATGAAATTACCAGGTAAATCATACCTGCTAAAAGGTATTTTTATTATTTACGCATTGGATCAATGGAAGCATTTTCTTCGTGATAAATTAAAATTGATCATAGTGCAAACACTAGTAATGTTATATAGCAAATTATTTATGAGGAAGTTATTCAAATTTCACTAGTATTATTCCACCTACTTGGACATGTTTCAAAGGCAAATTTCCCTCATCGTCAGCATGATTCCACTGTCAGCTTTCCAGCGTGCTATTAAGATGTCACTCTTTGGATTTTATAAACTTTTTGATAAGGTTGCTGTTGTTTGGAAGATCAAAATGAACTAAATTTTCTTTGTTTTCATTCAAGAATATATTTTCCCACACCAATAATGGGTTTTTGAAGAGCTTGTAAGAGTTTTGGTTTATTTTGGAACTCATGATTTTTTTTTTTTTGCCAGAAATGGTATGCTACTGCTGATTTTTCAATATGTTTATATTTTACACTTCTCATGTGTTCCTTAAACCGTATGATAATGTTCCTTTTTGTTTTCCTATATATTTATTATAGCAGTCCTTGCAACCGATTTCGTAAATGCCTGATTATTTTTCTGGCAGGATTTTGTCCTTTGTGGAGATTTTTCAAATTGTATTTATTTACTGGTGCCAAAATAATGTTGGCATCTTTAAAAATCTTTTGAAATTTTTGGTGTGCCCATGGATGGAATGTAAATTTTTTTATATATCTGCTCTCCTTTGTAACCTTTCAGTGTGGTGATTTCTTTTATTTGTTTTTGTTTTTTGAATTTTTCTATCTTTTTCTTGACCAGATTTGTTGTGTAGCCATTTTTCTGTGCTATATCTATGATTTTTTGGTACTCCAATTTGTATTCTTTCTCATTTACTGGTAGGTTTGTTAATCTGAATGTGAGACTATTGATTATAGCTAGTTTATGTTGTTACTAGTAATGTTACTCCTCAATTATTAGGGTGCTCTGTTAAATAACTTTAATGCAAAACTGAGCAATAGACTACAAAGTGTACATAATGCACACATGCATTGTTGGTAAATATGATGTTGTTTTCTTGACTTTCAAGTCTCTGTCTTGGTTAAGACTAACAGTAGCTGAGTTTTGCATTCTTTTAATATTCTGCATACCACTACCTCAGTTTTACTTTGCATTTTCAAAATTTATCTGCACATCATCAATAAGGCACCAGGTCACTACAGTGATCTGCTCCTTATACCTCACCATAAGACATTTTTGTATTCTTTATCATATACCACCTCTGTTAAGAAATGGAACATGCCTCCAAGGAAAATTAACGGTTGTCATGGTCAGCAAGCAGCCATACTATGTCAGCTAATAAACCTTAGTGTAGGTCATTCATGATAAACTTTTTTTTTGATAACAAAATAAATTTTCAATGTATGTATGTAGATTACACTTTTGTATAGTGCTCGTGTTATGTATTTGTATTGGTCATGATTTTAAATATAAAAGTTCATAATATATATAACATCCATTGTCAACTTACAGCCAAACTATAACTTTGTGTTTTAACATAATGACAGTGTTAAAATGTTATATTATATATATAATGCTGGTAATTATTTCAATTGTAGCTGAGCAGTCTTTTGTGCACTTATCAAACCATGTTTTCTTAAATTATAAATATTCACTGAATATATGGCTTTATTAATTCAATATGGTCTTCTATTATTTTGTTTAATATTGTTAATTATTTTTATTTTAATATTTGTTAATTATTTTATTAATTATTTTTATTTCTTTACTGCTTTTTTAGCATTTTACTTCAAAGTTTATTCATTGTTTTGTTCTGTTTGTAACAGCTCAGTTAGTTCTTTTTGTTTTAATATGATTCTGTTAGAATGAAACATATCTGTTCATTTGGGGGCTCAAATCTTTTCCCTTATATTGGACACATTTGTTATTATCAAGTTTAAGAAATGTGTTACTGTTTGAACACTAGCAGAACTAATTCATTTAAATATTCAGATATTATTTAGAATAGGTCTTTAGTATACATTTTATATTTGAAATAATATTTGGGACTGGAAGCACAGACTTTTAGTAATAGATTTAACCGTACTTTAAAACTTTTGGAAATTATATCAAATATCACTGTAACAATGCCTTCCATACAATGCATTTCATTTTTTATTATTAATCACTCTTACATATTTTGATTTATTGTACTATAAGTGCATTTTAATTTGTTTTAAGACATGTAGTTATTGAGCATTTCAAGAAGAAAAATAAATACAAATTAAAAACCAGGAAACTCATTAGATGAGAAACCAGTTATGGTTGCTTATTTAATGTGATGATCAATTCCATATTCATACCCTTCAAAGAAGCATGTCTAACATAAAAGCAAGTATGCCATGTAGAGTTAAATGTTCCAAAGATGGTACATTGCATTGTAAATGTTATCTGGATACAGAATAGACATATTTAATCTCTTGTACTGGAATTTTTTAATAAATTGCTGTAAGCATAAATTTTTTTTTCTTACTGGCAACTGTATTTTGTAATTACACACATTGTATTTTGCAATAATTCTTTTAATTAACTTGATTTGCAATTACAGTAAAATTATCAACCACTCTTGCCCAGACACAATAGATGAGCGAGCTATCAACAAGAAGAATCTTACAGTATACACTAAACATGAAAATCTTACCTTAGCATTGGTATCATCCCAGGCAATTGGATGCAATATAGTTAATATAGATGCACATGATCTAGCCAAAGGGAAACCTCATCTTGTACTGGGATTGCTGTGGCAGATCATCAGGGTAAGTACTAATAAGAGAAAATTGCTAGTAACTCTTCAAGTTACATGCTTTACTTGCAACTGTTCATAAAATTAGATATCAATATAATGGGTAGTCAGAAGATATAAGTTAATGTATTTAGCAGTTGTTTTGTTGGATATCATAAGGGCATAACTCTTTCATCCATATCTTTATTGAAGCATATCACTCCTTAGACCCTAGCTAAGAATCACTGCATAATATATATTTTAGCATAAAACCCTACTTATAAAAGCCACTGTGAAACACCACTTACTGTGTTGATATAACATTTACAGAAGCGTAGAGTAGTAAATTAAAAAGTAAACAAGGTGATGCCAATGCAGGAAAGATTCAGTTTTATGTCAAGTGTTGACCATTCTTAATAGATAGTGCTGTATCCATGCTAATGTATTCAACATGTTAGCTAACTTCTTTTACTTGCATAACATTAGGATATATTTCAGAAGCATTTGCTTACATCATCAGATAATGACCAATTATTCGAATTGGTGGCTAGATCCCAAGATTATTCTGTGGTGATCTGATGGTTCTAGTAGGTACTTGAGTTCATATATGGGTGAGAAATAAAAATTCATTAAATTTTGTGTATCTTTTAAGGTGAAAATCTTAACATAGGTAACATCTAAAACTTTCAAAAACATTAAGTTTCCACATATGTGAAAACTTACCACCATTTACACTAAAGTTAATGCATCAAATGAAAAACAAGAATCAGAAACTGAAAAAGAAACCCGTCAATTTAGGTAGATACCAAATAAAAACTTCATCAGCCTCATGTGCACAAACAATAGATAATGTAATTAACCTTTTGAAAACCACATTTTTGAATTAAGAAATTAATTTCCTAAACAAAGGCCTCAAAACTTTTGTGGATTTTTCGTAACACGTAGAAGAATACATAGCTGACATTAATATAACCACCCACCAACTAAGTGAAAAAAATGTTAGTTAAAATGAAATGCAATAAAATTTTAGATGACCTAAGGAACTGAAAGAAATTAAATACTTACAGTAGTACATTAAAACAGTTAAATATTCACCAGTTATACATACAAAGCAGCCAAAGGAAATAAAAGGCATTTTGAACAAAAGTGATTACATAAACAGTAGAAATTTAAGTAAAAAGTCTTAAGATTACTAACCATATAAAAAGAATCCTCTCAATAGCTGCATTAAAAATTTAACCAAAACACTGAAGGAAGTCTAAATACTATCCACTGCTGAAAAACAGAATCATACAGAGTAATGTAGTACTACCCAGAGTTTATGCACTTCCTAAAATCCATAAAAAAATTAACAGCATGAGACCAATAATTAATAATATCATTTCACGTACATATCAATTAGTAAAAAGTAATTTAAACTCTTTTAAAAGATTTCAAAACTTGAGCATGAAAAATTCATTTGATTTAGTTTAAAAAACTTCAAAACAGCAGAATTGCAACAGAAGATATAATGGTGTGATGATGTAAAAGCCTTATTCCCGAGCATAACAATAGATAATCTTTTTTTTTTTTTTTTTTTGATTGATTTATTTATTTATTTATGGATGCTCTTTAACATCTCAGGTCATCAGCGTCCCATTCAACTCAGGGCGTGAAACGGCCGACAAATTTTGCTCAGAGGCCTCTCTTTCAGGCTTGAGGTTCTTTTTCGTGCCGTAAATGTACGACATGGGACCCACAGCTTTACTTCCCTTCGAAGGAAGCCATACTTAGGATTTTTACGCCCCGAAAAAATCCATCGGTCCTGGCCGGGTTCGAACCCGTGATCTTGGGTTTCGGAGGCAAGTAGATAATCTTATGCAAATAATAAAGAAATGGTTAACTTCTGTTTAGAAATAGAAGAATTACTGAAACTTACTAATATGGTTGGTTGGTGTTTGCAATTATAGTTGGTTGCTTGCTAGTGGCCATTGAGGATGTTGATATTTATAATTTTTTCCCTAGCTTCTCAATAAAGAACTACCAAATTATTTTTCTTTTGTTTGTTGCTATCTAGCTGGCTGCATTTCAGTAAATGTCCTTTGTTTAAGATAGTATTCATGTCCTTATACAGCGGGAAGTGACTGTTCTTTGATTAATTTCATCCTGAAGAGATGTTCTGACAGGCAATCATGCCAGACAATTAAGTAGAATTGGGCAACTCCAATTTTTTTGGTTTCAATAAAAGATGTTTGAAAGTATTTAGGTCTTCATATTGTTTTCCTTTAAATTTTTATTGGATAATTTGTTGTTCTTGTTCAGTTATTAATCTTTCTTTATATGTTTCAATTTTGAGGGTAGTTCTACTTCAAAGGGTGGTTTTAATTTTATGGTGACTTCTTTTTTGTATCGACAATCTCATTTCCTTCAATGCCACATGGCTCGAGGTTCATTGAAAAACTATTAATCTATTTCTGATCTGGATTGTATGATATTGCTTTCTTATTTCATTTATAGCATATGTTGTTGGGTAACTGTAATTCATTATACTTTGTAGTGCTGCTTTAGAGTCACTTAAGATCACACTTCTTTTATTTATGTTAGAATTCTTTTATTTATATTAGGTCTGTACAGTGAATTTTCTAAAGCTGCTCTAATGGCCATTATTTCACCATTAAAATTGTTAGCATACTGTTCCAAAGGTGTATATTGAGAGAATTTTTCACAGTATACTCCAAAGCCTGCTTCTCCATTTTTAAGAGATCTATATATGCTGTACATCATGTATCAGTTGGATAATAATTCTTTAGTGTACTAAGTTCTGTCATTCTTAATACCTCAGGTGGGTCATTCTTCTTGAAGACCATTGTATCCAGATTTAGTTTCACATTGATATCTATATATGGTAAAGGATCCATTGATATAATGACAGGTTTAGTGCTTATATTTAAAATTTTATCTAAATCTTTCCATAAGTAATTTTTGAAAGTCTGTTGTGTTTTTAATTGTTGTGTCCTATCAGGAATATGAAACCATTTATTCCCGGGTGGATTACTTTTTAATTTCTGTCCCAATATAGAAATGTTAATATCTAATTCTATTTTAATTGGCAGGGTGTTCATTAAAATTTGCATTGTAGAATTGGTGTTGTTTAAATGCTGCTGTTATTCTTAATGGCCTAGATTTTATTGTTCCAATTTAGTTGTAGTTGGTTGTTTATTGTGGACATTATCTCACTTTCATAGAGCAGATTGGGCTTTATGTATCTTTTGTATGTATCATTTAGGAGACCTGTGGATCCTCCCCATTTGATGCCTGCTGGTTTTAATATTTTGTTCTTTTTATTCACTTTCTTAGTTATATTGTCGATCTGTTCAGAGAAGGAAAGTTTTTTGTCAAGTGTGATACCAAGATATTTTAGTATGTTCTTTCTTTTGTAGTAGTTTATTATTGATTTTAAGCCCTAAATCTTCTGTAATATGTTGAAGACTGAAAAACTGGAAAACTTTGTTTTTAGTTATTTACTAATGTTTGCATTGAACAAAATTTCTCCAGTTTCAACCAAAATACTATTAACAAGTTTGGGCCTAGCTATGGGAAATCTGTTGTTTCCATTTATAGCATATTTATTCTTGAGCTCCG
Organism: Metallyticus violacea; assembly: GCA_030762175.1. NCBI lineage: Eukaryota > Metazoa > Arthropoda > Insecta > Mantodea > Metallyticidae > Metallyticus > Metallyticus violacea. Next base: position 390,300,050 of record CM060846.1, read on the forward strand.
TTGAAATACATAAGCCTCCCCTTTAATTTTCAAAATATGGTGCAATTATGTGAGTGAAATATTTGCAATACTACCAAAAAGCATTCAATAGATGCTCTGAAAATTCTTAATTTACAACAAAAATCTGTAGAATTTAACATAGAAGAAAAGAAAAATGGTTGGCTCCCATTCCTAGATTTAAAACTTATAAGAAATGGAGATAGACTGAACTTTGCAATTCACAGAAAATAGACACATAGAAAATTCCTTAAAAAATAAAAGTTATAACCCCACTCCACATAAATATGCAGTGTTTCACAGCTTGACACACAGAATAATTAATATCCTACTAACAGAAACAAAGTACAAAATGGAATGGCAACAGATGATGAAGACAGCAATAACCAGTGGTTTCAACAAATACACAATAATAAAAATTATCAATAAATTTAAAAGACAAAAATGTTTAAGAGAAATTTCCGCACTGAAGAACATCAAGGAAAGATACAAATTCAAAAGTTTCACTTACCATTCAACATACCACAACAAATTTTAGAGAATATTCAAAGAACATGGCATAATGTTAGCTGCAAAAAACAAATATGATATAAAATTTATTAGGTAGCACAGTAAAAGACACCATACCAACAGAACAGAAATCAGGAATTTATGAAATCAAATGTGTAGATTGTGGTCAGAGATATATAGGAAAAACAAAAAGAAATTTGGATAAAAGATCTTAAAGAATATTTGTTTTAAGCAGGTTGATAATTCAACAGTAACAGCTCACTTTTGGGCTAAAAACATTAAATTAAACCAGAGGCTAAACTGCTGAAAGAACTTCACAGTCCAATGAGGCTATCCACTTGGGAAAAGATTTTCATCTTAAAAAATAAGAACTAGATGAATTTTAATATTCCACCCATGGATGAACTCTTAAGTTCCAACTAGAACCATCAAAGACCACCACAGAAGCATCTTGGGATCCAGCCACCAATTTGAGTAGTCGGTCAACAGCTGATTAAAGCAAATGCTTCATAAAAATGTCTTAGGTTATGTAAGTAAATGCAGTTAGGCGAACATATTGAATACATTAGTGTAGGTTATATTACCACTCCATTGTCTACAGCTTTGTAAGTAAATTTATTACTTAAAAATAGTATTGTGTTTCAAAGGGCAAATAAGATCATTTCACAAATAATGTGCAGTTTACAGTACTGCAGATTGAATAATGCACTAATGACATTTACATCAATTGAAATAGAAGGCTGGGAAAGTGGCATCTGTGTTCATTTTTTCCATTGCATACTCTGTATAGATAACATGAGCTAGAAATGGTGCCTGCTGGTATGTCAGGTACTGTGACTGTTGAAGATCAAAGTTATGCATTAACATTTAAACTTAACAATGTAAATTGATCATTTTTGTTATACCCCAAAAATTAGCTTTTATTTCTGTATACATTAAACTTGATCAGCAACTTCTTTCTTTCTAAATGGTCTTATAAAATAATTTCTTCTCATAATTTACATTTCTGCATACATTTATAAATGTTCACACGTGCTCACATTTATAGAACCTTCAGATAATATTTCTAACTTGAAGATTTCCAATTTTCCTATATAATGCATCCAGATTTAAACATTTGACCATTTGACATCATCCTCATTTCCAAACTTTCGACTGATGCTTTGCTATTTCTGTCATCACATTGGCTCTATCTTCAACAGGAGAAATATAAACTATGTGCATTATCTATTAATATGAAACAAACTTCCACTCCTCTCATTTTCATTGCCCTCCCTTCTCTGCGAAATCTATATTTAATGGATAAAAACATTAATCCTAGTTTAACTATTAAAACTATTAGACATCAATGATATTGAAGTTATGAATATTCATGATTTTTTTTATTAATGAGTTTTTTTACCACTGTACTCAGAAAGTTGTATCCCTATCAAGTCTGCCCTTAAAGCTATTAAAAACAATGTGCATTTTCTATTAATAAGATATAAAACTCCATTCCTCTAATTATCATTGCCCTCCCTTCTTCTCTGTAAAATCTATATTTAATGGATGAAAACATTAATCCTAGTTTAACTATTAAAACTATTGGTCATCAATGACATTGAAGTTATGAATATTCAGATTTTATTAAATAATGAGTTTTTACACCACTGTACTCGGAAAGTTGTATCCTTATCAAGTCTGTTCTTAAAGCTATTATTGAAAAGTTAAAATACTAGAGTCAATTCTCTTTTAATGCACACTTTTCCACTTACCCATTTATTTTATTAATAGTATCTCTTTACACTTCTTAAATAAGATCTCTCTGCTTTTCATTGGCAGAGTTCCAAAATTTAGGAAGACTGCCATTCCATTCTAAGAACTACCTATGTTCATCTATCAAATGGCTTGGGTAATGGTGGCAGTAAACTTCTTCAGAGAAATTGCCACAGATAGCTGAGGTCATTAAGGTGCAAACTTATGAGCGGAAGGTCTAGTGTTTGATTTACACTAGAACCATCCTCCATGACTAAAGTTTTTTCCAGGCATTCCCCACTCTTCAAAAATGGCAAATGCTGGGGAGGTAGCCCAAACTTAGGCCTGGAAAACTTCCTTATAAAAACCTTTCCCAGTTTTATAATTTCATCTCATGTATCATCAATATCCACTGCCTATGGTGCTTCAGTAGTTAAAACAGGTGTTAAAACACTACTCAAAAAAAAAAAAAAAATCTTCCAGAAAAGGAAAATGACATCCAAGCATTTTTTAACTATGAGAATGAGTTCACTCTGATGGACTCCCATCCAAACTTTAGCATGAATGAGGTAACAATTCCCATACATATTCATACATTTTATTAGTCACAACATTCCCAGTGCAGACTGCTGTTACAAAAGATGAGTGATGCAGCCCTGAGCAGCTGAGGTTGGGTTTTGTGCAATTTTTGCATGAAATCATGATAATACACTAATGTAACATTTGTTCCACATGGGTCATAAGGATTTCTTGGCAATCACAAGCAAAGTTCATAATTTGCTAGACCTTAGATTACACCATCAGCATTGGTCTAGGGAAAGATGAACCTCTCCACTCATTGGATTATGGTTTCAACTCAGGCTGAAAGTCTCTTATCTATATACTACATTAATGTGTTCAGTTGTTAACACTAACTCCACTTACTTTTTAAAACTTTGGACTAGTTTTGGGAGAGATTCCTCCCATTGTTGGCTGTTGTTGACTGAATGCCGTTGTTCGAAATGGGGGATGGACGCCCGTTCGCTCCTGTGGTGGTATCTTGTGGTTCTAGCAGAAACTTGCATTTCATCCAGCGGTGGAAAATCAAAATTCATTAAGTTCTTATTTTTTAAAATGAAGATTCTCTCCCATGTGATAGTTCTATTGGGTTGTGAAGTTGTTTCAGTAATTTAATTTCTGGTTTTACTTCATGATTTTTGTTCCAAAAATGAGCTGCTATTGCTGATTTGTCTGTCTGTTTCAATCTAATGTTCCTAAAATGTTCTTTTCTTCGAATTTCTAAATTTCTTTTCGTTTTTCCAATGTAGCTCTGCTCGCAATCTGCACATTTAATCTCATATATTCCTGATTTTTGCTCTGTAGGGATGGTATCTTTCATTGTGCAATGTACTAATTTTTTTATATTATATTTGTTCTTTGGGGCTAACATAATTCCATGTTCTTTGAATATCTTCTTAAATTTGTTGTGGTAAGTTGGGTGGTATGTGAAACTTTTGAATTTATAATTGTCTTCGGTGTTCTTTAAGTGTGGAAACTTCCTTAATCGATTTTTGTCTTTTTGCTTTATTGATGATTTTTGTTACTGAGTCTGTGTTGAAACCGTTGGTTATAGCCATCTTCATTATATGTTGATGTTCCATTTTGTACTCTGTTTCAGTCAATGGGATGTTGATTAGTCTGTGTGCTAAACTGTGAAACACTGCATATTTATGTGGGGTGGGGTTATAGCTATAATTTTTATGTAATTTTCTGTGTGTGTTTGTTTCCTGTGAATTCCAAAGCTAAGACTGTTTGCATTTCTTATTATTTTTAAATCAAGGAATGGGAGACATCCATTTCTCTCTTCTTCTATGGTAAACTGTATAGATTTGTGTTGTAGTTAAGGAGTTTCAATGCATCTGTAGAATGTTTTTTTGGTATTATTGCAAATATGTCGTCCACATATCTGTGCCATGTCTTGAAGATCAACGGGAACGGTTTGGTGATATGTACTTTGAAGGAACTCATGAAAAGATCCGCCAGAAATGGAGACAGAGGGTTTCCCATAGCTAGGTCAGAAATTTGTTGGTAATATTTTTTATCGAAACTGAAGAAGTTTTGTTGGATGCAAATATCGGTTAGTTTCAGCAAATCAATATGTTTGCTATAGAATAACATATCGTAATCTGTTGGCAACTAAAGTACTTTATTGCTCATTCAGTTTGCAGATCAATACAAAAAGCTGCCTGTTAGTTGTAAACTAAACTTTTCTTTTGTAATCTTTTAATTTCTGTCACCTTCATGCTTTGTAACAGTTCTGTTTATTACTTAAAAAGTGTTGATACTCAGAGCATCAGTACAATAACCTTTTTTTGTTTCTGATTTTCATAAAACAATTTGTTTCAGTAACAATTTTGTGTTTCTTCCTCTTGTGCAATAATATATTGGATATTAATGCTGCTTACTTTTCATACCACAGATAGGGCTTTTCAATCAAATTACCTTGGAGAACTGTCCAGGATTGACAACATTACTTCTGGATGGAGAAAAGATTGAGGACTTAATGAAGCTGTCTCCAGAAGCCATTTTACTTAGATGGGTGAATCACCATCTTGAGAGAGCTGGAGTGGCCAGGTAAGTACAAAATGTTCTTGCTTGCTTTTTACAAATTATTTTTCAAATAAGTGCAAAAGTTTATTATGAGAAAAACACATTTAGAGTATACATAAAATGCTTCCTAAAAATGAGAAGTAGTGATACTGTCTAACAATAAGTAAGGTTTGTGCTGAGAAAAGCAGGTTTAAAGAGAATAGAAGGATAATTTTTAAATTTAAGCACAGCAGCATGTTTTAAATGGGCATGAGTGCTGCTTAACTTATGTTTTGCCAGAGCTTCACATTTCTTTGTTGCAAATAAAATGCAGATAAGTCAAACATTGTCTTTTTGATTTCTACAGCTTTTGCAAACTTTAGTTTATACACAAAGAGGCCTGTATATGGAACATGTTGGGATCATTCCATGTAAAATGAAACAAATCTAGACACTTTTGACTGCAACATTTCCAAACGTTTTTCCTGATTGTAAATATCAGTAAAGTTGCAGCGATTAAAAACATATTAGTTCAGTGATATAAATAGATGCAAGAAAGTTATTTTGTTTTTAAAACTGTTAAATATATTTTTTCCTACCATTTGACATAATTCCATTAATTTCTTAGGTAGTATCATAAAGCTGTATTTATCTTTGTAAAATTCAATATAAATATATTTTAGTATTCAAAAATATGTATGCATATTTTGGCCATTCAGTTTAAGAGAAAATATATTAGAGATGTGACACAGCTTTTATAATGATGAAAAGTGTCCTACCATAGTTAATAACTCATCGATTTATATAAAAATGTTTAAAATTGGAATTTCTGGGAATTGGTACCCTAGTTTATTTTTCACCACCACTGCCACCCCCACCACCACCTTTATGATAAAACTCTCACATAGTCCTGCTAATCAGAGTCTGGAAGAGCCTGCACTCAATAACTGAAACAGTTGGTGTATTATCTGGACCATCAAAGGAGTTTCAGATTCATAGCCAAGTAAAATAAGTTAACTTTCCTGCTGCAGTGTTAATCATACCCTCTAGTTCTCATACTTTCTTTTCCTCCTTTATAATGGAATCACTCCATTTTTTAAGGTACTTGAATGCTACATAGGCGAACTTTTGAACCTCAGCCAGCTTGAATGTTTTGTCTTGCTATATAACCTTTCATCTGGCTCCATACAAGTTCGATTGTGGTGCCTCAGTGGTAAAAATAGGCGTTAAGGACCATTCATTCATTTTCATTCCATACAAGTTCAATTGGGTTAAGGGAACAATGGCAAGGTGCTAATCTTAACAATACTGCTCTTTCTGCCAAATAGTCTACCACATATTTTTTACAGGCAAGTTTTAAAGTTTTCCAGTTCCAGAAATTCAATTTTAATTAAGTTGTCATTACAACAAAGCCTTTGTTTGGAGCCATGTTATTATGTCACTTTTGCTCCATGATTTGTTTTGTACATGCTCTAAATGCACATTGTGACATGATGTATTCTTCATAACAATAACACTGTTAAGTTCTAATTTTGGAATAATTTTCTTTAACTGGAATGTGAAAACAACCAGTCATTTCCTCACTTTATTGTCTAACCTTTTTTAATTCAAATTTCCCATCTTCCACAAAACCAGAATTACTACCTGCACTGAGAAAAATCAACCTCTTTACCTTTCCACTCTTAGTCCCAACAACAATGCCTGTTTCTTTGTTTTGATTGTATTGTCACACCAAGCTTTTGCTGTTGTATGACTTTCAATGACCCAGGACTCATCTAAGTAATATATTTTATGCCATTTTGCCTTAACTTTTCTATTATATTGCAAATAATATTTATACACAATGCATATTATCCCTACCAAAAATATTTTGATGATTTCTTTGTGAAAATTCAAAAACTATTTTTTTTAGGAAGATTGATTGAAACCACGCAAACCAGGGTTAAGTTTATAGCTGTTTAACCTTTTCAAGGTTGGCAGTTCGTTATTTGCATAAAAAGTGTGTATTTCATGGCGCACTGCAGTTCACACAAATTATTCTGAAGCCCTATCTAGGACCCTTCTCACACATTTCTCTTTCTTCCCTGTAGTGGAAACTTTACCTGTTAGAGAATTTTTTTTTCTGACACTGTGTACACCTGTAACAGGCACACCAGTAAATTCTGAAGTTAACCTCTATCATGTATGGAGGAGGTTGGACATACAATGAATTAGCATTAACTATTATTTATCTATAATGGCAGAAATTAGTGCAATGTATTTAGGCTCGATAAATAAAGTGTTACTATTTTAAAACCATGGCAACATATGTAGACCTTAACTTCCAAGATAGAGCTTTACCTTTCATAGAACAATTCCCCTCAGGGGCCCAAGTTTTTGGGTACGGGGCGTAGCGACCGCGAGGCACCCGAGCTGCTCCCTCAGGTCCGCGCTCAGCGCGTTTGACTCCTTTTTATTTAGCCTCTTTTATTGCTTTATTTGTCTTACTTCCCTGTTCTTGGTCTGATGGGTGCCCCCGTGTTTGACACGGTAAAATGTGACTGGGTAACGGCGTGACTCCCAGCACAGGGTTATCATGTAGGACGGGAGGGTATCCCCTGGTAAAGGCCAGGCCCGGGGAAGGGCCATTGCATGAGCTGTTTAACTTCCTGCAGGCGATTGGGTCCCTTTGTCAACCCACAGGAAGGTGTGACCCTGAGGTGATTTTTTTGTCTAGGCCAGGACAGGTCGCCTAAGCCGGGGTGGCGCCCAGGAAGCAGCCTGCCATCGGAGACAGTTGCAATGGTGGAGGAATAAATCGCTATGGTACTGGAAAACAATCCTTTACATTTTAAACGTAAAAGAGTTGACGTAAAAGAAATATGCGAGAAGTCTTTCCCTCGATACTTGGTTATTAGTCGTACTGAAGAGAGTCAGTCGTTTACGACCGTAAGTCCATGTAAAATTCAGAAGGGCATTGATGCCATACCGGGACCCGTTAAGTCCTGTACCCCGTCTACGCAACGGATCACTTTTGGTGGAGACACGAGGCCTGTCTCAAAGCAACTCGTTGCTCAAGGGGACGCTACTCCACGGTTATCCCGTCCGTGTCGAGAAACATAAGACCATGAATTCGTCGCGAGGAGTTGTTACCACAAATGTTCTAGACGGAATGTCCGACCCGGAAATCCAGAGCTGTCTGGAAGACCAAGAGGTCACCTCTGTTTATCGTGTACAGGCAAGGAAAGAGGGGGAATTACAGCCGACCCGGACTCTTTTCCTCACCTTTGACAGGGTCGAATTGCCGCAGAGGATAAAGGCGGGCTACGAGTTGATAGAAGTGCGCCCATTTATCCCGAGCCCGTTGCGATGTTTTCAGTGTCAACGTTTTGGACACACTCGCATATCCTGTAAAAGTGCCGTTTCCATCTGTGCAACCTGCGGTCAAGCAAGTCACGAAGGAGCATGTCCATCCGCTCCTGTCTGCGTCAACTGCCGCAGTGAACATCCAGCCTCGTCCCGCGATTGCCCTCGTTTTCGAGAGGAGCGCTGTATCCAGGAGATCCGGGTGAAGGAAAAACTCTCCTTTACTGAAGCCCGGAAGCTATTCCAGTCTCGCCAACCTGTCGTGCCTAAGACCGGCACCTACAGCGCAGCAGCTTCTTTTGCGCCCAAGAAGTGCGACAGCAGTACGCAGACCTGCGATCTTGTGTTTACACGGGTCCAAACCACGCCCAGTTCTCCAAAGCGCTCTACCATGAAGCCCAAAGCGGTTGTTTTTAATGCCCCTGAAATTAAGTTCAGGACGAGTTTTATGCGAACAGATTTTTTAAAGTCGTCAACTCAGGTAGAGAAGAAAAAGAGCCCTTCTCCTCCTCGGAGGTCCTGCTCCCATGATGGGAGCAAACCCGCTAGGCGGTCGCCGTCGCCGCCTATACCCACATCCAACCGATTCCAGGCGTTGGAATCGGCGGATGCTTCTCAGTGGGAGAGCCCTCCCTCTGAGGAGGTCATGGAGCAGGATGTACCTGTTCCAGGAAAACCACCGAGCCCCACGCGATTGAAAAAAGGACGATTGATTCGCCCTGGACCGTCCAAAAAGTAAGGTGGTAAATTTTTAGTTTCTTTTATCTAATTTTAGCAATGGCTATCCTTTCGTGGAATGTGCGTGGTCTCCGTAGTCGAAGACCTGACCTCGAGTTAATTTTACGCTCTACTGACCCTCCGCTCGTGTGTCTCCAAGAGACCAAACTTCGCCCACAAGATTCTTTTAATTTACGCGGTTACTCTTCGGTGAGATTTGATCTCCCTCCCGAAGATGGCACTCCCGCTCACGGCGGAGTTTTAATTTTAATTCGCCATGACGTGTACAGTACTTCATTACAGCTCCGGACTCCTTTACAAGCTGCTGCAGCTACAGTTCACTTTTCTGGCCTTTATTTTTCTGTCTTTACTGTTTATTTACCTCCGTCTGGCACCATCACCACAGTTGACCTGGACGATCTTCTGTCTCAGCTACCACCCCCTGTCCTACTTTTGGGGGATTTCAATGCAGACCATCCCCTATGGTGTTCCACCTCGGAGTGTGCAAGGGGTAGCCTTTTAGCCGACTTTTTGTTTCGTCACAATCTTATACTGCTCAATACTGGTCAACCTACTTTTCTTTCTGACAGCGCTCGCAGCTTTTCGCACTTGGACTTGTCCATTTGTTCTGCCTCACTTGCTGTACATTTCACCTGGAACGTCATCTCTGATTTATATTCCAGTGACCACTTTCCGTGTCAGATCCATGTACTCTCTTAAAACACACATTCACAGCGCGTGCCAAAATGGCTCATTGAAAAGGCGAATTGGTCTCTCTTTCGATCTATGGCCGAATTTTCAGGGTGTGAATTTTCATCTATTGACGTCGTGATCGAGTACCTCTGTACGGTCATCACAGCCGCAGATCAGTCTATCCCCCGGTCGTCTTGTCACCCCAGACGCTTCCGGTTCCATGGTGGACCGATGAATACCGGGATGCGTTGCGTGCACGCCGAGGTGCTCTCCGAGCTTTTCGTCGCCACCCTACTTCAGCAAATATGATTCGCTATAAACAACTGCGCGCCAAATGCCGTCGAATCATTAAGGATAGCAAAAAGGCTTCTTGGATTGCTTTTACCTCGTCTTTTAACCGCACAACGCCTTCATCTGTAGTTTGGGAACGACTACGCCGCGTTGCGGGCAAACCTAGGTTTACGCTCATACCCGGTCTTCGGATTTTAAATCAGGTGTTCACTTCCGACTGAAGTCGCAGATATTTTAGGACGTACTTTCGCTGACGTTTCAAGTTCGGCCAACTATCCTGCTGCTTTTCGCACAATTAAAGAGCAGGTCGAGTCGCAGGGTTTCTGTTTTACCTCCGACCATCAGGAGTGCTACAACGTCCCCTTTACCTCCAGGGAATTGGAGTATGCCCTTACGGACTCTCGACACTGTGCACCAGGGCCAGATGGTATTCATGTTGCTATGTTGCAGCATTTGTTAGCGGAAGGCAAAGCTTTTTTATTACGCACTTTTAATTTTATTTGGTGTAATGGCACATTTCCTAGCGCTTGGCGGTTGGCCACTGTCATTCCTATACCTAAGCCTGGAAAGGACCCCCATCTTCCTTCCAGTTACCGTCCGATTTCCCTCACCAGCTGCGTCTGCAAGGTGATGGAACGAATGATTAACGGGCGACTTATGTGGTGGTAAGAGTCGAGGCATTTTTTAACGAATGCTCAGTGTGGTTTCCGACGTCATCGTTCCTCAATCGACCATCTTGTGTCTCTAACCACACATGTAATGGACGGTTTTGTGCGCAAGTGCCAAACGGTGGCTGTATTTTTTGATTTGGAGAAAGCGTATGATACTTACTGGATAGGCGGTATCCTCCGAACGCTTCAGGATTGGAACATACGTGGGCGTATGCCTGTTTTAATTCAGGAATTATGAAAGACCGGGTTTTTAATGTTCGCGTGGGATCAGTTTTATCATCTAATTTTATTCAAGAGAACGGTGTACCTCAGGGCTCGATACTTAGTTACACACTGTTTGCCATTGCGATTAACTCTATCACCGAGTGTTTACCGCCAGGAATACAATCGTCGTTGTTTGTAGACGATTTTGCCATCTATCTTTCCTCTCGGAGAACCTGTCTCTTGGAACGCCGCCTTCAATGCTGTCTCGACCGCCTTCACGCTTGGAGTGTTTCTCACGGGTTCCGTTTCTCCGCAGAGAAGACCGTCTGCATGAACTTCTGGCGCCACAAGGAGTATCCTCCACCTTCGCTCCATCTTGGCCCAGGCGCACTCTCTTTCGCAGACGAAGTTAAGTTCCTTGTCTTGGTGTTCGATAGGAAATTATGCTGATCATCGCATATAGCACAACTCAGAGGCAAATGTGAACGTTCTCTTTGCATTTTACGCGTTTTAAGTGGCACATCTTGGGGAGCTGACCGGACTGTTCTTTTACGCTTTTATCGCTCACTCATCCGTTCGAAACTGGATTATGGCTGTGTGGTTTACGGATCAGCGCGACCTTCTGTCCTTCGTCGCCTTAACCCGATTCATCACCGGGGTATCCGTGTTGGCATTGGAGCATTCCCCACCAGTCCTGTGCTGAGTTTATGTGCGGAGTCTGGAGAACCTCCGTTGTTTTGTCGTAGGGATGTTTTACTGGCTGCGTACGGTTGTCGCTTAGCTGCGCAACCTCGTCATCCCACGAATGGGCCGTTTTTTAATGTGTCTTTTGATCGTTTTTATGCTGCTCGGTCTTTTACTCCTAAGCCTGCTGGCTTTCGCTTTCGGGAGATTTTACGGACGTTGGACTTCGAATTACCTGCTTTTTTCTTAGCTGGGGAAACTTCTTCTCCCCCCTGGATTTTAGCAGAGGCCCCCGTTTGTCTTGGGCTTACGTCCTGTCCGAAATCTTCCACCGCAGCACATATTATTCGTTGTTATTTTAGCGAGATCAAGTCCTCTTTTAATGGCTGGAATTTTATCTATACCGACGGCTCGAAATCTGACACAGGAGTGGGATGTGCTTTTGTTTTTAATGGAGCAGGTTTTACCTATGGTCTTAACGTTGCGACATCTATTTTTATGGCGGAGCTTTATGCTATTTATCAGGCGATTTTATTTATTTCGGATCACGGGCTTGGGAATACTGTTATTTGTTCTGACTCTTTGAGTGCAATTTTAAGTTTTAGAAATCTGTACAACCACCACCCTCTTGTACAGAAGGTCCAGGCTATAGTGTTAACTCTTTTCGGCGCTGGCGTCAGGGTGACACTATTATGGGTACCTGGACATGTGGGACTCAAAGGTAATGAGGCAGCAGATGTCGCAGCTAAATCCGCTCTTTTAGACCCTGCTGAGTACGAGCAGCGTTTTTATTTCGGGGATTTTATACATTCTTTACGTAGAGCCATTTTTTCGCGCTGGCGCGAGGAGTGGGAATTACTCGCAACTAATAAGCTCCATGAATGTAAATCCGCCCCTTTTAACTGGTCGACTTCTTGTCGCGAAGAAGTAATTTTAGCTCGTCTTAGAATTGGGCATTGCCGTTTTAGTCACTCTCACCTTTTTAATGGTCAACCCGCTCCAGCTTGCCCTCACTGTGACCACCCCTTTACAGTGCGTCACATTTTAAGTGATTGTCATCATCTGACAGCTTTTAGAAATAGCCTAGGTTTTCCCTCCTCTATGGAGGACTTACTTGCAGATGATTCGGTTGCTGTTGAGCGTGTGCTCCCTTTTTTCCGTGTTTGTGGTTTTTGGAGCAAGGTGTGAGGTTTTATCTTTTTACCATAGACGGCATTTTTAGACTCTTTTAAGACTTGTTTTTTCAGCTTTTGCTGAATCGTGTTAACTAGTCTTTCATTGTTGTTTTGCACATTACCCTTGTTATTTGTTTTGGGGTTTTATTGTTATCATTTTAATCTTTTATAAGACTTGTTTGTTTTCAGCTCTTGCTGATTTGTTTTCCTACCGGTCTTTGTTTGTTGACCATATTACCCTGTGTTTGCTTTGGGGTTTTATTGCTACGATTTTAGTCCATTACAGGACTGTTGTGTTTTTCTGCTCTTGCGGCTGTGTTTTAGTAACACCCTTATGTTTGTGGCGCCTTATACCCTTGTTATTTGTTTTTGGGTATAAATTTTATTGCACAAGTACTACTGTTAGTTCATTATGCGCAGGATTTGCGTCCTTTGTTTATTTATTTTTTATTTCTGACACAGTACTTGGTGTGTTTGGGCGCTAATGACCATAGCAGTTTTGCACCCTTAAGCAATAATCATCATAGAACAATTAATATATGTTCATAATCACTGTATACTATTATTATTATTGTTATTATTATTATTATTATTATTATTATTATATTATTTTTATTATTATTATAATCTGGGTATTTCTCACAAAACTTATTAATCACATTTAAAATTATGATTTTATTTCCATCATTCAAAGGTTTATCTTTTGTGTGTTTTCTATCACATGAGATGCATAAGATATGCCCAGTTCAGTGTCGCATATTTTTTAACTTTCAAGCACCGAATTTAAGGTTGGTCATACTGCAACTAAACCATGGACTTGCACCAACTTTTTCTTCTTCTGTTAATTGAACTTTTTTTCTTAAATCTTAATTCCTTTGTTTACTTCTATACAGGTGTTGCAGAATAAGTCTTTTAGGCTGACAGGTGGGAGATCAAAAAAACTCGAATAAAACCTTCCATTATCTATTTGCCATTATTGTCTAATTGCTAAATAATTGTTAGTATATATGTGAACTATTTTTGCAGATTGAGCTAATCAGATTCCTTGCAATAAGTGTATGCATAGATTTGCTTTGATTTTCTTCAAGGTAAGGCAAATACTAGTACAGACCATCAGAACTGACAGATTCTGCCATTGCACAACATTTCACATATATAGAACAAAATTTCGAACCTCCAATTTTTAAGAGTTGGATGACACATTTTTAATTTCAAATATACCTCTTTAAGATTTACAATATGTAATCTATCCTGCTTTTGTATTCTTCCTGAATTTGGATTTTTACTGAAACATATTCTTTCTTCCCAGGACACTATCTAGAAAATTTATGATCTTCAAAACAATTATGTACCTTAATGCTACATCATTTGAAAGGTGCTTGTCCAGGTGTTTTGCTGGCTCAGCAAGAATTCCAGTGTCTTTTTAGTGCTTAGGCTTAGTTTAGCATGTATGGGTATTTGGAAACAGAAAATTCTGGAGCAGTTTTTTAACTATCCATCTATTTGGTGCAAAAGTCAATAAGTTCAGTTTTTCTTGTTTTGTTGAAGATGGACTGTTTTCCTTTATTTCTTCCATTAGAAGGGTCAAATCCACAACTTTACAAGGTGGTGTACTTTCATTATCCATATATCTTTAGTCAATGAAGTGCTTGGAACATAGAGAACTGTGGCTAATTTTGAGGTTACAGCAACTTTATTTGCCATAAGTTTTCCTTTTTTTATAAGCTCCATGCGGTTTGATAGGCAAACATCCCAACATTGATTTTTTTCCTTGCCAACTGTAGCAGAATTAGCATTATTTTCATCTGAGGGACTGTAATCAAATTCATTTTGTTTATATATAAAAATTTGTTTGTGAAAAATGTACACAATTTTTGACTTGGCTTAATGAAGCATTTAATTTTATCCTTAATGAATTGTTTGGCAGTATTAAGGGATATTTTTCTTAAACTCTTTTTAGCATACATTTTAAGAATTTTTAAAGGATCACAGCAGTAAGTTTGGTACACGTGATACAAGTAGCAATTTTTCAAATTGAGTGCAAATAGTTGTTGTATTCTTATCAATTGCAAAAGTAGCACATTGTAATATTACTTCCTTTTTTCATTCTTGAAGTTAATTTAAAGTAGAAAACCAGTTTTTCTTGTGTGTAAAACTCCTTTTCTTCCACATTTTCTCTTTATACACCACATATCTGTAACATTACATAATAATATGGTAAAATATTTCCAACAAACTGTTGTTGGAAAGATTATAACAAGTAATATCACAAGAGGATCTGAATTTATCTGGAAAGCTCAGACCCACTAGCAATATTTATTAGGACTATTTCACAAATAAAATAATTGAAATATAGTTCCCCTTAACATGACTTACAAAATTGTAATAATTGTATTTTGTAATATGAATACTTAACCTTTTCAAGCCCTCTTGCAACAGAAAAATATGAGTTTTTGATAATGCCAATAGAGTAGAGCCAAATGACGGTTTAGGATTATTTCATAAATAGAATAATAATAAATGTAATGTATATCTGAAATTTGCATATAACAGTTACATAAAATGTTATGCTTATTTATGAAAACCACATATTCAAAAACCATGAGATTGAAATAGATGACATTTTACTTAATAATTGTTACCATTAGATTTACTATACCCACTGAGAAAAACAAAACAAATAACATTTTACCATTCTGAATGTGTTTATTAAAACTTATGGTTGCTTGGGCAGATATTGTTACACAATTTAGCTCTTGATTTGAGACTGTTTGGTTAAATACGTAAAACAGTTGCTTGAGTGAACAAATGTTAAATTAGTTAAATGTACAATTACTAAAAACACAGAAAAGTGGTTAGTGATGATTGGGAATCATAGTAGGGGTATAGAGTTGGCTACACTGGCCAAAAGACAATTGCACTTTGTGCGGTAAATGGATTTGCTAAAACTTTACGATAATTTCGCTGTGATATCAGGCTGTGATTGGTCAAAATTCAAAATTTTATTTCATTTCATTAATTGATTTTATGATGGCATCACATAAGTAAAATAGTCATTATAAAACTTCATATAGAAACATGCGAGACTATAATCATTGCCCAGCAGATCATTGTATCAGTCATGCAGGTGCAGGAGGTATTTTATGCCAGTGGTTAAACTTTGAATTACAATATACCAAAAATGAATTAAAAATTGTATCACTATTTATTTGTTTCCATAAAGCTTAACGTTTATACTCTCCACTGATACCATTTCCAGCTCTTAAAAGTAGTGTCAAAGCCATTATTTTAATTTTTAGATTGTGTATTATATTTGCAAATATTTGAGAAATAATAAATGATGTACAGGTCATTCCAGCATTACTTGTAGTTTTAAACTGTACTACTGTGCATATTTCATAACTCTGAGATGTTTAACAATATAACTTCCAAGCAACTCCTTTATGTGTTTATTTTTGTTATGCATATTCAATCAGATTGTATGGTACAGTTTTTTGGGCACTATCCTCAAAATCCACACATTCACAATCATATTACAGAGAAGAAAATTAAAATAAAAAAAATGAGTTTCTCCATGGACACTCTACTGCTACCATTTCAGCTCTTAAAAAGTAGTGTTACATTACTGGACTTAAAAACAGAATGCTTTTTGCCAGGTTTACAGTGGACTCTGTTCTAGACCAATTCATTAAAATATGCAAATGCATAGCATGAACATAACAAAAATGTAATTATGAAGTCTGTGCAAGAATCCATTTTCACATATGTAAGAAAAGTGTTTAAAAGTGCATGCTGAGTGTGAGATGTCATGAAGATGGCCAAATTACTACAATAATTGTTAAGATAAGATAAGCTATTGGGAAGTTTAGTGCAGTTTAGCAACCTCTGGCAAGTCAGCCTATAAGGCTTATTGTATAACTTGATCTCTGAGTGCATTTCCACTTGCTATCAAAGGTGGGCCGCTATAACTTATCTCTAGTGGTTAAATACACAGCTCACCTTTCTTGCTCTGCAGTAGCCAATTAAGTGCTAGTTTTAGCTAATGACAGTTCTGAAAGTCCATGTGGAGTCAAAGGAGAAATGTGTTGCCAAATATAGATTGAAAGCTTTTTCTTACACAGTTGTGTTGTTACTATTCAGGAATATGGTTTATTGTGGCAGTGTCTATTAAGTTAAATATGTGGCATTCTTGGTTAAGTGTGCTAGTGAATGATAATGATCAATTGTGTGAAAATGATGATGAGGAAATGCATGAATTTGAAGCTGATCATAATGCCAATGTTGGAGCGTTGTACCAGTAGCAAGTCTTAAAACACAACAAAAAATCTAAATAAGGAGTACCAGAAAATGCTCTGTAAAGTGTGTGACTATGTTGTGAAGAATAAACTAGGTAAATGACTAATAAGCGATATGGCTAAAATTTTGGAACTGAGTAGGCGAACAATTGGAAAAATCATTTGGAAAGGGCCATTAACACCCCCCCAAAAAAACAGGAACAAAATCAAAATCATTAAAGAAATTTGGTGAATTCAAATGTGAAATAGTTCGCTGAGAGATCTACAGCTTTTTCATGTAAGGAAAACCTCCAACACTTCAAGAACTCCTAACATGCTTGCACCATTCCCAATTATCATACAAAAGAACGTCCCAATGGAAATCTTGGGTTTCGCTTTCATACTGTAAATAAAAAGCGTATTATCATGGAATCACTTCAGATGGTGCTTTGGAGGTATATATATTTTCAGAGAATAAGTCAGTTGCGATCTACAGGATATCCAATGGTGTACATAGATGAAACTTGGTATGATACACCCAACATTTTGAAGAAAGGCTGGGATAATGGAACCTCTCCTGTATGCTCAACACACCTATGTCCAAAGGAAAGAGGATGAAGGTGCTACATACTAGTAGAGGCAAGGGTTGGGTTCCAAACTGTTTTTACACTTCAGCTAAAAATATTGCACTTGCTAAGCCTGAAAGTCATGACAAAATGAATAGCAATATTTTCAAAAACTGGTTCCAAAACTGCCTACTGAAAAACCTGCCCAATGATACGAAATTTATTATTGTACTTGATAATGCCAGTTATCATTCAAGGCAAATTGTGAAAATACCTACACAGTCATCCAGAAAAGACAAGATTTTGACCTTCATGCAACAATTCAATATTCTCATACCCAACCCAGTTCCAATAAAAACAGTTTTGATTTAGCAAATAAAAGTAGCAAATATAAACAAAAATATGCAATAGACAAGTTAGCTGAAGCATCTGGTATTAAGGCTACCCCCGTATCATTTTAATCCTATTGAACTAGCATGAGCTAGACTGAAACAAAATAAGAAAGCACAATGTGACACCCATTTTAAGTGCAAGTGTTTGTGAACAATTGCGTGAATGTGTAGGATGCATTGATAAGGAGAACTGGAGAAAATGTGCACCAAATAAACAAAGAACGTGAATATTATGTTCAACTAATGGAGAAAGATGACAGTTTATCATTCATGTTTCTGGAGATGGTGCTAATGAATCCAGCGAAGAAAATGACTAAGGGTTGAGCATTATTATTATCTACTGTAATATAAAATATTTTAAGTATTAATTTACCCTTTCATTGTTTTAGTATTTTGAATTTTATAACAATGAATTTTGACCGGGAGTCATGCGTCACATTTGTAGTATACTTGTAAGATGTGACAATGCTGTCTGTCTGTGGGGCTTTATCTGAAATGAAGGGGAGAGCCTGATAGTGTATATAACTGATATCTTCCTTCAAAGGCTGTCTGGTGGGAATGCATTCAGGAAACGGACTTTGCTACCTCATTGGAAAAGATGCCTTCATTGTTTCCCAAAATCTGTTCCTTGAACAAATTGCAGTATCTTGGTTCCAATGTTAAGTGTCCATTCCTAGCTCTTCCCTGGTTATAGAAAGAATAAATGTTTCTTCCCTGGAAGGGGCACTCAAACAGGGTATGCATGGGATTCTCCTCATTCTGTTTACACATTCTACTAAAGGGATCATCTTTATTGAGTTCCACTTTTTCTAGATGTTTCCTGAACGACTACTGAACATGTTCAGTAATTAATGTAACTACTTTCCTTTTACCTTTTCTTCATAATTTGAGGAGAAATAAGGAAAGAATGTTACTTGGACCTGTACCATTTCCTAGTTTGTCTTTGTTCAGGATAGGTTTGCCACCTAAGTTGCTGTTTTTCCCTTATGCATGTTTTACCACAATTTTGGCAGTACCTGTGCTGATTCCAACCACTGGTTCAGGGCCAACATAGAGTATTTTAGAACTTGGCAAGCTGGTCTGCTTTTTATTTCATAAATGCTCCATTGCCTTGACACATTGCAGTTCAAGCCTGCCTGTTACAAGATGCCAGGGCAGGTAGGGCATTTGGGCATTCCTATACCAGTTTAGATTTAACCTTGTTGGAGGCGAGTCCCTTTAAACCACTTTGACTATCTGTGAGAATGAGAACTCGTTTATCATGGTAACCCTTCTCAAGTCTTCTAAATAAAAAATTAGTGTTTAATGCCAGTTTTGATGGCTGAGGCATTACAGGCTGTCAAGTCTTCTAAAAGCAAGGTTCAGGATCGCAAATACTTCTACCTGAAAATCTGTGCAGTGTTTCCCAAGGCTTATACTAATGTTTGTCCTTTGGGATAGGCCATATATACTTGCCCCATTGTCCCTATACAGGATATCAGTAAACCATACAAGTTGGTCATGTTCATTTTCAAGTGCAATTCTTTCCACCCAGTCTTCTCAAAATTCGAGAGTTACCTTAAAAGGAGGGAGAGAACAGTATTAAGTGTTCATTAGATCAGACCTCATGCTCAGTACTGAAATACCTAGGAAATTTAGAATGGAAGTGTGCCTCAAAGAGAACTTAGAGTGTTTCTTCAGCTGAGCACATAAAACCTCTCATGGGTTTGCATATTGTTCCTACAGAATTTATAAAAACATGGGTCAGTGCTGCATGTAGCCTGGCTGCCTCTGACAAGCTAGATATTTTCTGGCAGAAAGCTTGCCAAAAATACTTTTTTGGCCTTACATATATTATAGTCTGTGAGGACTGTGTGATCCCCCCCTCCACCAGATGTCACACCCTGCCTGTCTTATGTTCAAGATCTTTAATCTGCCATGACACCTTCTTGGCTTTTTATCCGTGATTTAATGGGGCAGGTATTGTGATAACTGCCAAGTATTAACTCTTGAATGGTCACCAAAAGATCTATCAATGTGCCAAATTCTACCTGAAAGATCCTGCATGTATGGTTCCCATCAGGCTCATCTGAGATTTCTGTAGAAATTTACACTTTTAACTACTTTAACATTAAATGATATATAGCCATGATCCAAAAGTGATCATTTATCCAAGACCCTCCAATCGGTAATCTGAGTACTGCTATACTCAGTACTGAAAAACTCCAGAGGAGAGGGCATAGACTCCTTAGAACAGCTATGTTTACCACCCATCTTTAAGTGTCCCATTCCTCTCCTGCAGTTTTGGTGGTTTAACTTTGAATTTGCCTTTACCCATTTCTTTGGATCGCAGGTAATGCCTTTCTCAAGTTTGCTTTTACAGCTTCTTTGAGCCCCAAAAGGTATTTTTTGTGGAACCTTAAGTTTGTCCATTTTTTCAAGGCTTCTTCCAGGCTTGAAATAGGACTCTTGGATTATTTTACCTCAACCGAAGTTAGCATGTCACCCTCAGAAGAAATGGTGTTTGGTTCCTTGTTTGAAGTTTACTCTAAATGAGCTTCCTCATAGAGTGAAGCAGTTGCTATTATGAGGGCTCACTATTGTAGTCCTCAGAAATAGGTCTTTGATTGTTTTGAATGGTTTCCGTTTGGTCACATTAGAAGCTAGAAATTTATAAGGTCTGCCCAGGCAGAGCCCACATACCTGGGTAAGGCTTATATTCTGCAGGTAACCAGATACCACCACAGGTAGTCAAGGTCATTAAGGTGCATCAAAATGTCAAATGAAGGAGAGGTACCTTAAACTTAGGCCTTGAATGCTTCCTTCCTTAAATCCACTGCCTGTGATGCTTCAGTAGTTAAAACAGAAATTAAACACTATCCCCCTCCCCCCCAAAAAGATCAGCAGGTATCCAAAGGTTCAGTTTGAGACACATTAGCCCTGTGCCATACACTCCCTCAGCATGGATCACACTGCACATTTTCAGGCTTGAGCTTGGTATACTGCTTCTTTGGTATCTCCCCCTGTGATCTCCCTGGCATTCTACTGGTAATTGCCATCTCCAGCACATCCCACAGCATTCATAGATATACGAAAGCTCCCCTACCAACTACAAAGATCATGCAGCTTCTATCAAGAAATTATAGTTTTAAAGTACCATCCTTTAGATATCATCCTGCACAGTTTCAAATGCGTAAATACAGTCACTTTTTTGTGATTATCATGTAAACAAACTAGGGTTAACATTTTCTACAAAATGGATAAAACTGAAATACAAGCTGTGATAGAGTACTTTGTTTTGGAGGATTTAACCCCAATGGAAATACAAAAGTAGTTACATTCCACATTAAAGGATTCCTTCCCTTCTTTTTCAACAGTTAAAAAGTGGACTGCTGAATTTAAGGTGATCGTATATCCATTCAAGAGGACAAGCACTCAGGGCATTCCAAAACTGCTACGATTGATGAGATTGTGACAAAAATTCACAATGCTGTATCAGTGATTGCTGATTGAAGCTGTGCGAGATGGCTGACATTGCAAAGACCTTGATAGGCTGTGTCCACTACATTTTACAAGAAGTCTTGCACATGAGAATTTTCCAAGAATGTTTAGACTTGTTTAACACAATTCCAGTGACTTTTTCTGAAGTTTCATAACAGTAAATGAAACGTGGATCATCACTATATGCTAGAGACTAAATTCTCAAGAGTGTTTAGACTTTTTTAAATGCAATTCCAATGAGTTTCTCTGGCTTTTCATAACAGTAAATGAAACATGGATTCATCACTACATGTCAGAGATGAAGGAGCAGTACAAACAGTGGGTGATAACAGGTGAAAGTGCACCTGTTACCTGAAAGAAAGCAAAACAGTTCCATTTGCAGGAAAGGTCATGGCTATGGCTTTCTGGTATTCTCATGGTATGGTGTTCATAGGCTATCTCCAGAAAGGCAGAACTATCACCAGGGAGTATTATGCATCACTGCTGGACCTACTGAAGGATGCTGTTCAGGCTAAACTTCCACAACTCTGCATCTTTCATCACGATAATGTGACTCCACACACGTCCAGGATTGTTGCTGCAAAACTGCATGTGACCTTTGCTTCCATATGTGCCATATTCATTGAATTGAATCCCAGTGATATTGTTTGTTCCCAAACCTGACTGAGTGGATTCACATCAAATGATGAGGTTGAAGCTGAGACAGACACTTATTTTTCACATTTAGATTGACCTTATTTTACTGCGAGAATAAAGTTGGAAAGTTAGACCAAATGCATTGATTCACAAGGAGATTATATTTAAAAATAAAAATAAAAAAAATGCATTTCTCTTAAAATTTGTTTTCTTGGTCAGACCGAGAACTTTTGGAATGCTTTTTAAATACCAGTGCAAGTCTAAATTTTCATGGTGTCATAACACATATCATTTACACATACTGAAAGCTCCAAGTAACATACAAATTCACAAGCACTTGCGGACAGAACCTCCCTCAAACTTAATAAAAGCTACTACCTGTACTTGCATTATGACTACTGTCAGTATGCAGCCATACTGTGATACTGTGCTGGCCTATAACTTAGATAACCTTTCTATGTTACTGGAATTAATCAGTTCATTTAATTTAACTGAAACTATAATAACCCCTAATCGTATAACTTCTAAACCCCAACTTCTCTAGATCAAATACTTGTTGGCAGAGATTGTTATGCTTTCAAAACTGAGAACTTAAACATGGGAATCTCATACCACAATGAGGTACTGATCATATGCAAGTAAATATTAACTCTAAATACAAAAGCAACAAAATTGTAAAGATTATTTAATGAAAAAAAACACATTTTATATTTGTGCTTGAGAAAGAAAGTTGGAATTAAGTTCTAAACAAAACTTATGTGGATGAAAAATCATTGCAATTCACATTTGTGCAAAATTATTATTTCAACAATGCATATCTAGTTAACAATATGTATAAAGAGAAAAAAATTGCAAATGATATAACATCATGCACAAGGAAACAATAGCTGCATACACTTTACCTAGCTTAAAACCCTGTGCACGTTAAAGAATATTACAAAACATGCCATTATTTAAAGAAAGTTATTTATAAAGCTAGTTAAAATCCAACTGTGGCTTTATTAGTAATTCAAAAAATAAAAGGAAGACAATATAAGGATGTCATAAAATGAGAAACAGCAAATGCTCCTGGCAGCATTAAAAATAATATTAAAATTTTGAGCAATGAACGGACAGTTAATATTCCATTTGATATTGCTGAAATATTTAACAATTATTTTGAATATATGACAAGTACAGATGTTTGATCTACAACTGTATAATCTACCATCATATCTAAGTCACTCAAGAAGCATTCTATTCTTTTTAGTTCCAGGAACTGCTCACCTACTGAGGAAATACAAAATAATAAAGGGGATTGAAAAACAATCTAGTATGTGGAGATAAAAGCTATTATCATTAAAAGATGCACTTTCCTCCTAACAGTTCCAATATGAAATATGTAACATCTCCCTGATTACTGTAAATTTCCTGAAAATGTGAAAGAAGGAAAAATAATTTCAGGATTTAAAAAAATGTTATGAACAATGCATTTAAAATTACAGATCCATTGCCAGGTTCTAAATATTTGAAAAGATATTGTACACCAAACTTAACGTCCTTCCTGGTCTGTAATGGTATGTTATACACTTCCTAATTTGGATTTCAGAAAGGTAAGGGAATCAAAGATGCTCGCTTTCTTAGAATTCATTCTGAAAGCTAAAGACAACAAGAACCAAGTAATTGGCATCTTCTTGGACCTCAGCAAAAGACTTTATGTGGTTAATCTTGAGATGCTAATAATTAAATTAGATAATTTAGGAGTAAGGGGATTGACTGAAAATTGGTTCTCTTCATATCTGAGTAAAAGAAAACAGGTCATAGAAATTTTTTTTTTTTTTTTTTTGAGTAGTGTTTAATGCCCGTTTTTACTACTGAGGCACCACAGGCAGTGGACACTGATGATACATGAAATGAAATGATATATTGGGAAAGGATTTTTTTTAAGGAAGGAAGCGTTCCAGGCCTAAGTTTAGGTACCTCCCCGGCATTTGCCAGTTATGAATACTGAGGAAAACCTGGAAATAACCCCAATCAGGGAGGACGGTCCTGACGGGATTCGAACCGCAGAACTCCCGCTCACGAGTCCATGCCTTAACAACCTTGGCCACCTGTGGCGGTTTCATAGAAACTGATTCAGTGTAATAATAAGTTAGCATTTTTAAACATGAAGCACCCCAAGTGCAATCCTTGGCCTGGTATTATTTTTCATATGTATATAACTGACATCATACACATTTCCCAAGCCAAAACTATACTATTTTTGATGACTAGGGCACAGATTTATAGGCACTAAAAATATATAAAATATGCAGTTAAAAAGGCACTAATAATAATCCAAGAAATAGGCACTTAAAAGGGCTCTTTAGGTTCAAGAATTCAGCACTTAAAAAAATTCAGCAAAATTTAACAAATAGCTGCTTTAATAGGCACAAACGTTAAAAGGCACAAAAATTAAAAATAGTTTATATATGTAGAGTTAGAGTGATGCTTGATCCAAGAAAGTGGGAGGAAGGCAGTAGAGTGCAAAGTATACAGTGACCAGCCTGCTTTCTTGGATTGAGCAGGAAGCAAACTCTCTTTATATAGCTTTAAATCAGACAGTTTTATTTTTCTTTTAGTCTCCAGTCTACTTACAATACTGCATACAAGAATTTATGTAAAATGTACAATGAAATATGTATATCTAAAGATTTTTGGGAGTGAAAGCTCCTCTATTGTCATGCAAAATATTTCTGTACTGAGAGAAAGTTTCTATTTCACATGAAACAATAGGACAAATCTTCATTTTAGCAATTTCATGTGGTTCAAGAAATACTTGTGTTTCTGGATTTTCAACTAAAATACTGCCAATCACTAAAATAATTGTCCAATTTTAGATTGCACTTAAGCACAAGTCATAGTTTGGCATTAACTGCTTGGCTAATGCTTCCTGTGCTTCCTCAAAGATTTTGGAAATTTGCCAAACTATGTCAATTTTCCATCAAAGGTTCGTCTGTTGTTTCAAGCTTCGAGATTGCATCCAGGATTCCATAGAAGTGGCACTTAATATAGATCAGGTCGGCATGGTAAGATTTTAGCCTGTTTTGGATCTTAATTTTATATTTAGTTTTGCGTAAAAGTGATTATTCTGGACATAACATGCTAGCAGCAGATTTGTGAAAATAAACAAAATTTACTTTTTGAATACAATAACACAATGTAACACATTTATGGGTTAGTTTGTAATAATTTTAGTGAAATTTTAATGTCTGTTTCAGCTATTTATTTTAGATAAGTTGCATAAGTTTCCAGACACTACAAGTTATTTCCAGATTTTTGAGAATGTACAACACATTTACTTTTTGAACATCAGTCACATGATCTGCATAATATAGTGCTGCTTCCAGCCAGGAATTCTCTTGAAGGTCTGAAGTTAATATTCACTAAAGGGCTTTCAGAAATACCTTCTTTTCCATTGAAGCAACAGCATTGACCGTTGAGAAATATTCTCATCTGCTGCTCAGTGGAGCCCATGCACAAGACTTGTACATGCATCATTTTGGGGAAAAAAGCCTTCAGATGTTCTCCATCTTTCAGCCTATATGAGACACTGTCAGTCGCAAATAGCACTATATTCTCATTTTAAATTGATCATGGAACACCTAAAGAAATTAGTATCAAAGAAGCATTCTGCATAGAATGTGCCTATACTGTGAAATAGAAATTCTTGAACTGAAACTAATAATTGCAACCAACAATATAGGAGTAAAAACAAAGGCTTTAATAGTTTGCTGAACTTACTTAATGCATCATGCATAACTTGTGCTATTGTGGAAAAATTTGTCTTTTCCGTACTCAACAAGCATTCAGGTATGGTATCCCAGAATAGACGCTGAGCTGTCCTACAATCACTTTGGTATTATATCTTTTGCAGCTATGTGTGGTTTCATCCACTTTAACCAAGAAGTAACTATTATGAAGTGTTTCTCTAATATTTTCAATAATCTAGAAATGGTAAGAAAAATATGCAATATAAATTACACCAGTAAAAATTAAAGCATTACTGTTTTTTAAAGCTTATCATTGTGGGCCCTCATAATTTTATAAGTAAAGTAATTTGAATGTAATGCAAAGGCCACAAGATTTAATAATATTGAAAACATTACAAGCTATGAAACTCAAAAATGCCACAAAAATCATTTGAAAGTACATTAATCTGAACCATTATGTGTGTGTGTTGCATGCATGAATGCATGTGCACATTTGTCTTTGTACATATGCAATATGTACACTAAACACAAATTAACTTTTGCAATAGAAGGTTCCATAAAAATGGCAGAATTTAGTTAGCTTTTGTGGTTAATTTTCATAGGAAGACTGGAAATATTCTTCCTTAATTGTGGATTCATGTGAAATGTCTTAGTATATTTTTCAATAAATTTTCTAATTTTTCCCATGAAATATTAGCAGCTACCATTGTGAGGCACAGTTCCGAACAGGATTCACCATGATCTACATCCTTTATCTCAAGAAAGAAATACTAATGTCCCCATTTCCAAGTTTTTTATCATTATTATTATTATTATTATTATTGTTGTTGTTGTTGTTGTTGTTGTTGCTGTTGCCATCTATTTGTGTCATTCCAGGTGGTACTTTTTCTCACATTTAATCTAAATCAACAGTACAAATATAGCAACTTTCTTGATTAAATTTGCATTGAACCCAAACAATGCTATTAGAGCAATTAATTTTCACCAATTAATTAAAATAATATCAAACATGATAATAAAATAATACCAAATCAATGATTTTAAACTTATGTCTCATCATTTGTTTTTACATTGAAGTGGCTATTGTCAAATCCAATCTATAGGTAATGCTACTGTTATGTATGTAGCCCATGAATTACATGGTACTTCTGTAACAAGAATAAATGAATTCATTGTTGGGCAAATTGACTACCATTTAATAATACCAATAAACTATGACCTGTTTGGGATGGAATATCACCCAAACTACTGAAGCAATGTAAAAAGAACTTAAACATCCTTCCACATGGTGTATTACTCTATGATAAATGGTGAATTTCCAGCCTGTGTTAAGATCAACAGTGTATGCCCTGTATTCAAGAAAAGTAGCAGAAAAGAAATGGTAACTATAGGCATATTTCACTCACATTTACTATTGCAAAGCCTTTTGTGTGCTGAAAATGTTCTAAATAACACACAGCATGATTTTTACAAAAAATGTTCTCGAGTATCACAATTTATATGAAGCATTATCCAAATTAGAAAATAATTTTAAAGTAACTTAATGTATCTAAAGTTTTTTAATGTGTTGACCATAACAAACTGCTACACAAATTAGAATATTATGGAATTGAAGACACTGCCTTACAATTGTGGGCAGTTACATAGTAAACTGGACACAAGCTAAAGAGATTATACATACCAACAGTAATAGATGAACAAAATAAAAGTCCAAAGTAGGTATAGTTAAATATGGAATTCCCAAGGGTTCTGTACAGGGATCACTGTTTTTTCCATTATATATAAATGATATGCCTAAATTATCTTAAATAAAAACTATTTCATTTGCTAATAATACAACTTTATTATGTTGGCACAATACTTGTGAATCACTAACTTATTGGTTAATTATTTCAGGAATAATAATTTATTATGAAACTTGGAAAATGCCAGAATAATGCATTTTAATGTGGTAAATAGAATCAATGATCATAAAGTTAATGCAAATAATATCTGTGTGTAAGAATTTTATATGTGCTATACTCTATGGAGTAATTGATCCACATTTGCTCTATAAAATTATACTATGAGGATGGACATCTGCCAAACTTATAAATACAATATTAATTTAAAAACAAATTTTTTTAGGAGCATTTTAGAACTCAATTCCAGATAGTCATGCAGAGACATTTTTAAATGTAAACAAATGGTGACTGTTTTGGCTATATGTTTACCACATTTTAATGTACAGGCAACTTTTTTTTTTTTTTTTTTTTTTTTTTTTTTTTTTTTTTTTTTTTTTTTTTTTTTGTTGCAAACAAGGGACAACATCAATAATCTAAGAAATACGATTGAAGTGTATGGAAAGTACTTTCAAATAAAGCCACCAGATTGTTTATGTGAGCAGACCTGTATCTCAGCATGCCCCGAAGGTAAGTTGGTGAGTGACTGTGTCAGGAATGGTGTTTGGCGAAACTTGTGTTTGTGTGGCAACCCAGGGTGATGTCATTCACGGATTGTTGGTTGAGTTCTGGTTCATATGCGCTTGGCCACGTTTCATCAATTGCAATGATGCATTTAAAGTGCCATTCCCTTCTTCCTAAAACCTCATCAAATTGATGTGACATGTTTCATGGCTAGTCTACTTCTGAACCTCACCTAATTGATGTGGCAACCACTTTGCACACTTTTTCTGCATGTTTGGTTCTCCCTTAAAATGTGGTGACTATTTTTGCCAGAATTCTTGTTTGCTTTTCAAATTTCACAGGTGTCCAGTGCCTATCATCTGCTGACATACATCATCTGGTTCAAAAGTATATTCCGTACACTTTAAATTGCATATCTTAGATTTTTCATGTTGTCCTTTGTTAACGAGAAAAAAATGGATGCTGTGACTTATGGCATCCCTCATATAAGTATTTAATTGTGTATGTTACATCTTGTGTACGTAAATTTTTGAAAGGTTTTGTTGCCTCTATGGAAGTAAATAAAATATGACAACATAATAACATAGACCGCTGGCAGAAAAGTATTTTTTCATCTGTCATGAATGGTAGATGGTCACAATCCATTACTTTATTAGCATATTTCTTTAGGCATTTTAACCTGAAATATTCACGAGGAAATGTTAGATTCAAAATGACCCTTTCATATATGACTATATCAAACGCACAAATCAGCACACTCATCATTTGATTGAGTATTATTGCAACTCGAGAGGTTAATTTCAGAATATCGTAGGCAGTTGTTGCTTCCTTAAAGAGAGGTATAAGTTGAAAGAATTGAATTGCATTATAGAATTTCAAACTTTATTGTCTTAAGGTAAGATACTAATTGATGTGGCAAAGAAAATACAATCACATTGTAACACACTTTTGTTGAGAGCAAATTAAACAAGCTGTTGGGGTACATGATAAGCAATACTCGTACCTTTGATTTTTACTTGTCTTTCAGGGAATTTCAAAATGAATGAATAGTGTTTAACGCCCGTTTTTGCTACAGAGGCACCACAGGTGATGGACATTGATGATACATGAGATGAAATGATATATTGGGAAAGGATTTATTTTTTTAAGGAAGGAATCGTTCCAGTCCTAAATTTAGGGTACCTCCCCGGCATTTGCCATTTATGAGGACTGAGGAAAACCTGGAAAAAATCTCAGTCAGGAAGGACGGTCCTGGTGGTATTCGAACCCAGACCTCCCGCTCACGAGTCCGCGACCTAACGACCTCGGCCACCGGTGGCGGTATGGGGAATTTCAAGATTAGTTTTTGCAAATCCATTAGTTTAGCATATTCAGGTCATATGATGCCCTTAGCAAGCATTGGTTGTTAAAACAGCCTGTAGTTTAGCAATGAAGCACTTTTTAGAAATGCCATCACCAGAAGTGTTAATTATAAAACTATATGAATTGCAAATGTTTAAAAAGAAAATACGACACTTTTGTGGCAAAAGAGAGGTAATTATATAAAAAAGATTGTTTTAGGCTTCTGATAGCAGGAAATGGGCTAAAAACTGAAAAGACAAGATTAGATTGGATTTATATTATTTAAGAACATTTTTTAACATCTTTGATCATTGTCATCACATTCTATTCAGGATGTGAAACAGCATGTAAATTTTGCTTAGAGGTATCTTCTTTCAGGGTTAAGGTTCTTTTGCATGCTGTAAATCTAAAACATGAGACCAATGGTTCCCCTTCCAAAGGAAATCATACTTAAGACTTCTATGCCCTTAAAATCCACCGACCCTGACTGGGTTTGAATTCATAATTTTGGGTTCATGATGAAAGTGTGGTTACCACTAGACTACCAGGAGCAACAAAGCCAAGGTTTTTTTTCTTCTTCTTTTTAAATAGTGTTTAATGCCCGTTTTTACTACTGAGGCACCACAGATGGTTAAAAAGCCAAGGTTAGTGAACAAAGGAAACAAATAGGCCAATAGGGGAAAATCTACCCCTACTGATGACACAAATATGTTACTCAGTGATACAAGTAAAAGTGACCTAAAGACAAACATTGATGAACTGTTAACAAATTAGATCAATGATAATACAACAAACTTATGTTTAACTTAACAAATCTCTTTTCAACAATTTTAGCCAACATGAATTACTTGATCCTGTATAAACATTCCTGAACAATAGCAAAATCAATTAAGTAAATAATACAAATTTCTTAGGTATCTAGGTCCATTAAAATTTGACATGGGAGACTCATTCATAGTCCATAAATGAAAAGTTATCTTGCTTATGCTGCCTCTTTCAAGTCTTATCCAAAATAGCTCCCATGCAAATCATATTATCTATTTATTTTGGTTATGTAAATTCAGTAATATCTTATGGTATAAGTTTTGGGACTATCCTCAAAATTCTCATATATATTCATATTACACAATACAGTTAAAAATTATAAAACTAATCTCCCCATAGACAGAAAGCAAACCATTATTCAGATAAATAAAAATACTACCATAATCATATATTTATATTTTAGAAATAGTATGTTTTCCCCATAAAAACATTAAACACTTCAATATATAACAATTGTCATGAATACAGCAGTATGTCATCCAGCAACATACATTTGAACTACCTTAGCACACACATGCTTACAGGAAATGGAGGCTAGCAAAAGGGTATACCCAAGGCTAATGTTATGGCCTTGGGTTTTGGAATATCAAGTAAAATTCACTGCTTAATCTACAGCAATAAAAGCAATTGCATTTGCAGAAAAGTTAATTATGTTACGAAAGGCAATACTCCTTCTGAAGCAGAGAAACTTTGTAATGTTGATCTCTACACAATAATAGCATTTGCAAGAAATAACAAAATGATTTTTAATGAATAAAAATTTGAGATAACGGTGATCACAGTAAGAGAAAAGAAAGCATGAATAAAATAACCATTTATTTGAAAAATTAACCTCTAGAGCAAGTGAACAGTATAAATTATCTAGAAATACTAATTATTAAAGAATTAAATTTTAGTCACCATATAGAATATTTAATGGACAGATGAACAAAATTAATACACAGCTTATCAAAATTGGCAAAAATTAGTTGGGATCTAAATCATAAAATAATGAGGACGATTAATAAAGGCACCATTCTACCACTGTTACCTTATGGAGCACCCATTTGGATCAAAGCATTGCAAAAGAAATCCAATGAAATGAAACTAAAAATAATAAAAAATTTGGTAAACATAAGAATTGCAAAATCATTTCACAGGGTCTCTTATGAGGCATGATGCATTGTGATTAACCCGAATTGTTTTAAAGAAATAGGAGATAACAGATCTGTATAATATAAAGAAGGTGAAGCAATACAGGGACATGTTGCTTGATTCATATGCAATCCAAGGAATGGTCACACCTAGCATACTCCATGACAGAACAAGCGACTGAAGATATAGAGTATGGATCTTGAAATATACACGAATGGAAGTAAATCTGATAAGGGATAGAGGGTTTATGAATGAAAAATGAACATAAATGAAATACAGACTACATAACAGATGCGCATATAACCAGACAAAACTGGCTGTACTGCAAGCAGTAAAAAACTTAAGGGAATTGAAATTCAAAATATAAGAGGGACATTGTAGAATGGCAGCCATCTACACTAACAGCAAAATAACTGACCTATGGAAACAAAATAGCTAACTACTTGGCAAAGCAGGCACCCTGAAGATCCAAGCTTGCAAATATGTTACAAAAAGATTCCATGTAGTGTAGTTAAGTGTGAATTTTGCAAAATAAGCAGACATCATTGGGAAGAATAATAGTAGATGTATTAAGGATGGTCAGAAAATGTTTATCCGAAGCATGAAAAACAGACCTAGTCTGAAGCTAAAATTTACTCCAAGAAGCATTGAGTCATGAGGATTACGATATTATTATCCAGTGCATAATTGAGGGACTTGCAGTCATTGCAATGCTGGGAGGTCTTGGAAGCTTGCTACCTGCAAAAAATGAAAAGTTTGAAAATAAAAACTGGAGAAAAGGAATGTAAATAGTATGTCATAATGAAGAAAAAAAAGACATGCAGTAAAAGAAAAGGATTTCACAACTTTCAGTGGACACTAAGGTACATGTCAACAATCAGCAAACTGAGTATTGAAAATTAACACAAGCCGTTGCTGTGCCGCGGTTTGCCAACAATGCATATTTAGCTTACATTCATGAACAGTGAAAGTATTGGTTTATTTTTCCTGTTGCTTCAGCATTATTGAGACAGGTGCAATTGTCATTTAGCTTGGACATTACATCAAGACTAATATAGTTGTAGAAGTGAAACATAGTGATTCTGGTCCCATGTTGCGTACAATATTAGACTAAAGATAGCCTAGTTCTAACAATTCAATTTTTGTGTTTTATGTTATTGTTTAATCCTAATTTCTTTCTTTCTTTCCTCCCTTCCTTCCTTCTTTCTTTCCTTCCCTCGTTCTTTCCTTCTTTCCTTCCTTCCCAAATATCTGCACTGCTTTCATTATATTTTTCTCGCTTTGTACCTGTAACTGTTGCATCAGCCGAGCTATCCTTTTAAAAATTAAAACTAGTAAAAACACATTTGAGTAGCACCATGTCACAAGAGCAATTAAGTAGACTCAGTATTTTAAGTATCGAGTGTGAGTGAATACTAAGAATTGACATGTAGTAGTGGGAACTTTTGTCTCAAAGAATACTAGATGTTTTTGCTACTTCCAATGATCTGTAAGGATTCTAGTACATATTAAGTGTGCCTGCACCAGTGGAGGTAAGCTGCATACCGTTTTTCTTTCTTTTTTTTTTCTTTCTTTTTTTTCCCCTTTTCTTTTATTTTAATAGTGTGTAATGCCCCTTTTTGCTGCTGAGGCACCACAGGCGGTGAACACTGATGATACATGAGATGAAATGGTATATTGGGATTTTTTTTTTAAAGGAAGGAAACATTTCCGGCCTATGTTTAGGGACCTTACCAACATTTGCTATTTATGAGGATTGAGGAAAACCTCAGTCAGGGAGGATGGTCCTGGCATGATTGGAACCCCAGACCTCCCATTCACGAATCCACACCTTAAGGACCTTGGCCACCTGTGGTGGTTACGTGGTGTACCGTGTATCTGGCATCTAGGAAATAATACTACTTTATTTCCTAATTTCCCAAATCACTACTACTACTACTCCTACTACTACTGCTACTGCTACTGCTACTGCTACTCCTCCTCCTCCTCCTCCTCCTCCTCCTCCTCCTCCTCGACGACGACGACGAAAAAGAAATGCATACATCGAGTAAAATATAATTCTTATTTCAGAATTATTGAGTTTCAGAAAAATTACATTCAGAATTTGATATTTGGAAAATTAGAAACGGGAAAACCTTTCAGGAAAAAGTGGGGAATCAAAAAATTTTACAGTATTCCTGTTTCTTGATCATGATAATATTTTAATGAAGTTCTCTCAATTTAGAAGAGAATACTACAATATTTAGTACTTATATTAATGGAAATTAAATTTAATTATTATAGCATCTTTATTCTTTAGACTGCAACATAGCTTCCAAATATTGACCACTGCTTTAAATCTAGATAATAATTTGAAATCCCTTTTAAGTTCTTTTTTGAATTTATTTTCATCTTTTTATTTTAATGAGTCAGGTAATTTGTTGTATAATTTAGATTGGTCCTGGTTAATTTGCCATATTTGTTTAAGAGCAATCCAGCATGCCTGTGTACACATCAATGTGAAAGGAATTACAATAAGGGTAAGAAGTGGGCTGGGGCGAAGTAGGGACATGTTAATACTGCTAAATTGTCCAGTTAATTTCTGTTATATTAATCACAGGTGATAAATTTAAGTTTCACTTAAAAATATTTCATAAATAGAGTCACTATATTTTAGATGAATTCATAACCCTGTTCTTCTCATTTATTATTAATTTTATAGTAATGATAAATGTAACTATATTTCCTGTTTTACCAATATTGGGAACAGTTTTAATGTTACACATTTTAGGTCAGTCAGAATAATGCCAAACAATTTTATAAGGTAAGCCAGAATAACACCAAACAATTTTGAGTAATAATTCTGAACCTATGAGTATTTTGATATACAAACTATGTCTGCTGGTAACTAGTTTTTATGTTCCGGAGCAGTAAAAATATTCATGTCACTTGTGTATTTGTTGGACTTCCTCTGAGCTCATCACTTAATAGGTACTTTGTAATCACTACTCTACAGCATTAGCATGTGTGATTATTTTAATACTTTTAAAATTATACTGAAATTTTAATGTAATTAACATTTATTTAATTATTAGGAAAATATATTTTCTAAAACTTTACAAATTATTCATAAAAGCTGCTCAAAACATCCATAATTTTCTTTGGAGCAGAACTGATATTGCACTTGAAATGAAAGGAGAGTCCTTTAAAAAATGACTGCCATATCATAAAATGTTGCAAATGTAGCAATAATTTTGGCCATTCTATGTTTATTATGTTCTTATACACAACAGTTTTGACATGTCCCATCCCCTTCAAAATAAAAATCCAAAGTAGTTTTTTCTAGTGAACATACTAGTTAGGATGGAAGACTTCCTCTAGAATCCATTGATCAGGGTACACAGCATTTAGGAAATGGAGTACTTCATTATGATAGTAATAAACATTTGCCCCATCACCCTGAAACCACATTACTTGAAGTATTTGCAGAGGAACATATTAAGAAAGTGTTAGCAAAATATATTCTCTCAATCATGAAGGTAGTAGGTAGGGCCCATTAACATTTAAACTTTGCATTTATTCTTCTTCTGAAAGTGGACGCACGCAGCACTTAGTGCCCTGTTTTTATTTTTTGCTTTTTTGGGACATGTACTGTATGAAAAATAGATGGGATTAATAAATAGCTAAATGTTACATCCTAGGCTTTTTCAAATATCGCATATAAACACTTATTAAAAGAACAATACAACTGTACTTTATGTATTTACTAACTAATGATTCATTTCAAAAGGGAATAGGATCAAAATAATGTTACAACATGTAATAATTTGTTTGTGAATTTTTATGTTATCTTTTCCAGTGTCATTTGAGCATATTTTGCATGTGACAAGCTGATCACCAAGTATTCTGCAAATAAATTTTCATGCACAGAAAATAATGCACGGTAGTTTTGTTGTTCTTATGTGCTCAACATTGTTGGCATGGGTAGGTTCTTCTTTCATCAGGAGACCGCCACAGGTGGCCAAGGTCATTAAGGTGTGGACTCATGAGTGGGAGGCCTGGGGTTCGAATCCCACCATGACCGTCCTCCCTGACTGAGGTTTTTTCCAGGTTTTCCTCTGTCCTTATAAATGCAAATGCCAGGGAGGTACCCTAAAACTTAGGCCTGGAACGATTCCTTGTTTAAAAATAAATCCTTTCCCAATATATCATTTCATCTCATTTATCATCAGTGTCCATCGCCTTTGGTGCCTCTGTAGCAAAAATGGGCATTAAACACTATTCATTCATTTCATCAGGAGCCCCTGATGTTCCAGATTTCAATTGGTATTTTGAAAGAAACTTCACTATGTCTTTTGGAAAAGAAGGGATATGCACCCTCATTTTCATGTGGTCATCTATTAGAATAAATACCAAATTAATCAGAAACGTTCTTCTGATGCTGGTGCCTAGTGAATTGTTGGCAATGAAAAAACATGAATATTTATAACAACAATGTAAAATTTTTTAAAAATGGTGAAAGGGGACATCTTGTTTTCCAAGCTATGGAATAGAGTGCACACTTGTAGTGTCCATGCTGCCCTTAATTTTATTTTAATCTAGAATCACTGTTGGCTTCTTTGTCTCCTCAACAATCTCCTCATTATCAATACTTGAAAGCAGTAACACAGTTCTGTTTCTTTTAGGTACATATGAAATCAAAGTAAATTCTTCTTGCAAACCGAAAAGGCTAGAATCAACTTCTTGTGATTTCTGCTGGAATATTTCTCTTATTTACTTTGAGGGTTCTTAAAAATGTGATACCATTTTCAAGGAAATACTCCACTAAAGGATAACTACTGTAACAATTATCTGTATCAAGTTTCTGCGTGAATGTTTGGTGGGTTCTATTAGTCTTTTCACTACATCAAAAGATTTGTTCGAATATATAGTAAGGCCTTCTCTTTGCTTGCCGCAGTAGATCTGAAAATAGTAGGTATAGAAGGTGTGGCTGTCACACATTGCATATAATTTTAGGCCATATAGTGAATAAAATGACAGCGACATTTTAAGGGGTGTAGCATAACATCTATAGTCAGAAACTCTCCAAGGCTATCAATGTACTTACAATTTTTAAGCAAAGTTTGTGTAAAATTCCATGATTGCTGCTAGATTATCAGTTTTTAGGTGGCCATTTCTGTTTGTCTCATCCTCAAATTTGCAATACCACAGTGAAAATAGAAGTCTTTTGTAGTTGAAAGCAGATATCCATGCCAGTGCCTTTTTGACAGCTATGAGGAAATGTCAAATAGAGCCATAAATTTTGCAGGATTTGTAGCTTTACAATCCTTTTCTTCTTGGTAATTTATATCGACTCTTATTTTCATAATATATAAATTGGTATAATTTATCAATCATATCAAGTGTTATGAATCTTTAGAAGGCTTCTAAGAGAGTGAATATATTTTTGGCAATCCTTGTAGGCCCTGGCAAGGTTTTCATTACACATCTAGATTAATCTTACCTGAAATTCCCATTGGAGTACCAATAAAAATAGTTTCACCATCCTTGCCTACAGGAAAGCCATAATCTATATTTTTCCTTCAATGTTTTCAAAATCACAATATCCGGATTGTTTTTAGTCACTATGGTTATCTTTATTAACTACTTAATATTCTCTTTCAGACTTGCATGACAAATCAGCTAATTGTTCCTCCTCCTCCAGTACCAGAATGATAGCTGCTTCTATCTCTTCTGAAGTACAAAGTCTTTTGAACCTCAAAATAAAAAAAAAAAATATTATTACAACCTCAAACTGAGTATGCTAAGTTCTAAAAAATTCACAAAATTGATGTATGTCAATATATAAACTAACATTACACACTAAAAATACTTACATATACAAGCTCGTGCAGTGCATAGTGCTGCATAAATGCAGTATTCACTTTATAGGTCAAGTACAGCTGCAAGCGACTCTTGAAAACAACAATCACCTTACACAAAGTTGTTAAATCCTTTAAAGGAGAATACACCAGCAGGCTTCCAGAAATGTCCAGCACCCTCATCATAATATTCCATAGACAAAAAATGTGGCATGCAGTGCTGCGGCAGGCCAGCTTAATCATTAAGAGTGTTATTCACAATTCCAACCAACAGATTTATTTCAAATCATTGATTGGTAACTGGAATAATTTTTGGATTTTCCACATTTTCCCAAATGTGACCCCCAAGAGAGCTAAACATGTCCTCGCATGTAAATATCACTTTGCTCATTCACAATACAAAGCTGGAAACTTTGACTGTTGAACACATTTCTGTAGAAACTGTTGAACAAGGTGCAATTGTGCAGGAAAGTCATTCATCCTTAGTGATTCAACTCTGGTTAAATGATAGGAATGAAGTTGCTATTCATGCAGAATTCTAACCATGAAAGGCTGGCTTAATATGCATAGCATATGCAGCTGCTTTGATGTTTGTGAATGGAGATTCATAGAACTTTTTAAGAACATTTTCAGATTCCACTGTTCTTACTCTTCTTTATGCTCCTGAATAATGTGCATATTTCTGAAAAGTTCCGGATTCTCGCATTTGTGGATGTGCTGGGTAAAAATAAGGCATATATCTTATAAGCAGATCTGTGTTAGCTTCATATGCCATTTTCACGTTTTCTTGAGGTGTACTATAAGCATAGTGCATGTCTGTCAATACTGTCCATGTGAAGCGATGCACATTTCATCAACCTGAATTTTGCAATAACCCACATAACTTGAAGTTATACTGGTAAGTGTGACAATATCCTTTACACGGTTGGCAGTGTACTAGGTTTGTTTACTTCAGGAGAATGGGGAAGGATGCACAGATCTCTTGGGCAAAATGTTATTTAACGTGATACTGGTTCTTTAATGACTTAATACTGTATAGCATAGTAACAATTCAGTTATTCCCTATATGAAAACATTCACATGACCCCCCTGAATCATTCCCAAAATTGTTATTCTGACTCACCCCACAAGTACTTTACTGCACTTTTATTTTAATATATTAATCTAGTTTGTAATATGTAATATTTAATTGTATATGTTGAAATCTTATGTTAACTGTTTCCAAATGCCTCTATGGAAAGATAAATAGATTCCAGTCATAACCTTTGTCGGAATATCATGAATTTCTTGTTTTTTCTTCCTTATTCAAGGTCAAAATTAAATGTAGGTATCAAATAACATGTGGACAAATTTTCTTTTTTAAATTGAAATAACTTAACCTGCAGTTATATTTGAGGGCTGTTTCTTTAAGGAAACTTAAAAAACTTAAGAGTTGGTGTGACACATTTCTCATTGCTGTCTTTGCAAACTGTCTTGTTATTTCTGCTTATAGTATTCTCTTAATGTCTTCGCTTTCTCCTTTTGTAATTTATTATTATATGTTTAATTTGTTTATTATTGTGTAAATGTATGTGCATGCTGTCAATGGACCTAGGCATTGAACTAAAGTTCAAATTGCTTTTCATAATTTCATTTTCCAATTTTAAGGCCTGTAGAATATATAAAATCTTAAGAAAGGTACTTCTTATCAATATTTCCACTTTCTAATTCTGTCAGTAAGTTATTTTAATATCCGTTTCGGAAGCATTCAGGACAGGTTTCAGTTTATTCAGTCAATTATTAATCAGCCATGGATCTTAGGATGATACAGAACTAGTCAATTGTACAACAACAACAACAACCACCCTTATATACATTTGCTTATCTTGTTAATATCAATACAATAGAAAAAATAGACAAGTTGCAGCACATTTTAATTAATATTTACAAAATTAAATATTATTTCAGCCTTCAATTGTACTATATGTTAACAAATTTTAATAGTTGGTACATGATTATAAAAAATGATTAAATTGTAATCATATATCCAAATGCAGTGCATTTAAAATAGCAAATTCCAAATTCCAAATTCATGACAATTTATGCTGTCAGGTACAAAAATACCATCACCTCTATTGCAGTTTTTTTCACATTAGGAACTCACATGGACATAACCCATCCATCCTGAGAAATTGTATCTCAGAATCATTTAATCAATATTCATTAATATATAAAATATCATATCATTAACTATGCAAAATAACTTAAAATATTTACTTTATTAATTAGTCCTTGAGTGTTTAAAAATAACAACTTCAAACTTATATTATCAGTTAGATATTATCACTTAGAAAGTTTATATTATTAACACTCATGGTTTCTGCAACTTTTTTGATCACATCCATTCATCTCATTATTGATGTGAAATTATGAGACGAGTGGATTATACCATATAATTATATACCTTATCAATTTGTACCCAATTTTGATAGGATTCTCTAAACTTCTACATGCTTTATGTTGGAAGTTGATATTTGCTGTATTTTCTTAATTTACTAATTATTTATTTATTTTGAATCTATTCATTATTTCATTCACAACAAGTGTTATGCTTTCTTAAGATTAGCATTCATTATCTTTTCCTTTACTTGTATCACCAGCTATTTTTGTATGAAATATAGTTCAGTTGGTCTGTAGCTGATGATGGGAGCAAGGACTCTTGAAACATATTCTGAACGATAAATATAAGTTAAGTGTAGTGTTATGATTTGCTGATGTTTTATTTTTTATATTATTATTTTGCTTCACTGTCACCAAATTCTAATTATATTACAAATATTTTTACTACAGCTACATTTTCCAGATACAATGGTAGGTTTTTAATGTATTAAAAATACAGCATACCTAAACTGAATCCCTAAAGTATCACAGATAGTACAGCTCTTTTGCCTGAGAATTCTTGTATAATTTCTTGTTTATATCCATAAAATTAATTTCAACTATTAATTTTCTCTTTTCTCAATGTGCTTTAAATTAATAATATACCACCCTTCTGGCCCCCCATTTATACAATTTATTAAGTAGAATTATATGGTTCTCCATGTCAAAGGCTTTGGACAGTGTATAATTATTCCTACTCTTTACATCTGTCTGGCATGTCATAAATGCTGTCGACAAAATTTATTACTGCTAGACTAGTGATTTTTTGTTTGGAAAACTATGATAACAACTTTTATTTATATTATATTTATTTAAGAATTTCATTAACCTTATAAAAATATTTTTTTCTTGAAATTTGGAAAATGGTTGAGAGTAAGGCAGGCTATGGGTCAGTAATTATTTCACTGCCTCTGAGTCTTGTTTTTCAGAGATTAACTTTATATTAGCTAATTTCAATCCTTAAGCAAGTTTATCCTTATTTAATGATTTATTTATTACATTTCAGAAGTGGTTTTGAAATGCTCATGCTGATCTTTTTTATAATATAATTAGAATTTTAATCTAATCCTTCAATTTTTTTTATTTTTGAATTCTCTAATTATATTCAATAACTCATATTCGGAAACTGAATTTATAAATAATTATTTTCATAAACAAATCATATATCTCATTATCTACTACGTTGTTTGAATTGCTTGTGTGAATACATTTTTGTAATTTCCACAAAGTACGAATTAAATGTATTGCTTATCAACTAGGGATTCATTTGTGGAGTTCCAGAGAAGGTTTTCTTTTTCTTGATTATTTTATTGAATTTCAATTTTTAGTTGGAAGTTGGTATACTTTTATTAATTATCCAGTTTGAAGATCATTCCTTTATATATGTTTTAGTAAAGTAAATGCTATGTCTTGGTAGTATTTAAAAGTGTTTAGGAATTTGCTGCATGATATCTTCCCAGATTTCTTCACTCAGCATATATTTAAAATATTCTGTATTTTTCTGTTTCTGCAATTTGACTGTTTTATACATTGTTTCTAAGTTGCCTGAGTTTTCTTTACATTGCCAGTTTATTGCATTAGATTGGCAAAGTTTCCCACTAATAGCTATCTGACCTACTTATTTTAGAAGTATTAGTAATCCATGTTCGCATTTTTATTATTGGTTGTAGCCAATGGACATTTAGTAAGGCTAGGAGTTTTAATTTATCATTGCTCTGCTGTAAAAACCTTAATCCATTTTGTGCTCCAGTTTTTAATTTACATCATATCTCTGTATCAGAAATACAACTACTTGTCACATGTTCTCATTTTATTCCATTTCTAACAGTATTACTGGCTTTACCACATTTATCATAAATTTTGTGGATTTTGTATAGTTCAATCTGACCATAACCTCAATAACAGATGCCATTTTATGATCTTCTGAAGGTGGCTTCTGTTTTAGCATGTAACTTTTATTTCATGCTTGAATGCTTCCAATTGTGCAGCTTCATGGCACTCTGCTGTTCATTTCTGTTTCACTGGTGCACTGAACACTTGACTTTTTTAATTTAGTGTACTTCTACTTTAATATTAAGACCATTTGTTTATTTATACCCATTTTATATGAGCTTTACTTCATTTTTGTGATTAAATAGCCTCATTTTTTCTTGCATATATTCCAATGTGTTTCTTTTCCCCTTAATTTGAAGGTTTAGGGATAATGCATACTTATTTCTAAGGTGTAACAACTTTTAAACTCAGTTTTAAGCTTCTGTAAATTATATGTTTTCTTTATTCCTGCTTATATTTCCTATGGTAAATAGTTAACTTGTAATTATGATCTGGAGAGTAAACACTAGTTAACTTGTAATTATGACCTGAAGAGTAAACATAATGCACAGGAAATGGAAGCTGATACATTGAAAGTGCTTCTTTCTTCAAAGCAGTAAATACACTCCTTCTCCATAGTATTAGCACAAACAAGGAATTATTTTAATTACATAAAGAAAACTTATTCTGTCTTTGTTCTGGAGACATATGTTTATAGTCATTTAAGAGGATGATGCAACATCTGCTAATGGATGTGCAGGATCTTGCTTTCAGAATGTCAGAGACTGGATTGATATATTTTGTATTAAAGTAAATTATCAGCCTTTGTGTTATACTCATATATCTTCATAATCTTGTGCACAGAACAGAAGAGTCTAGTGTTATGTATCGTTCCATTATTATGTTCCATCACAAAAGAAATATGAAAAGATAATGGAGAGTATTAGAAAGTATTGTGGTGGCAACAACATGTTTTTAAGACTTGTGTTAAAAAATAAACATCCTAATATAAGTATTTCTTCCATTTCCAGGCGCTGCAACAACTTTCAGGGTGATATTACTGATTCAGAAATTTACTCTCATCTCCTTAAACAGATTGCACCACCAGAAAGTGGTGTCTCACTGGAAGCTTTAATGGTAAGTAAAATCATCAGTCTGTCTGGAGGGACAAA
The DNA here is from genome assembly GCA_030762175.1 of Metallyticus violacea. Classification (NCBI taxonomy): domain Eukaryota; kingdom Metazoa; phylum Arthropoda; class Insecta; order Mantodea; family Metallyticidae; genus Metallyticus; species Metallyticus violacea. Next base: position 390,342,665 of record CM060846.1, read on the forward strand.
TTATATTTATTTTTTTTATTGCAATAAAAAGGCATACATTTTTTCTTTTCTTCCAACCCCCCCCCCCCCCATTTTCTAACATCCAATGAAGGTGTAAAGAGACAAATGGATTTAATGAAATTAGTCCGTAAAGTAATTCAGAGCCCATTCATTTTTCTGGGTAAGGATAAACTCTAGAAAAAACATTACTCGGGCAATTGACCTTACAAAATCAAACCAGGGGCCTGTAAATTTGCAGGCATGTGCTGATCACAAGACCATGGATGTGGTTGTCTAGAAACTAAAGATTACTTGTATCAGGGCAACAACACTTATTCAGCCATTTCCATGGCCCAGTTGGCTAGGATATTGAACTGAATAATCTACAAAAGTGGGGTGTACAGATGTGAATATTGTTTGGGTCAAATTGCTTAGGTAAAGTTTTTGAGTTTTCCATCACTCTAAAAAGACATAAACCAAACAACTTTAGGTGCCAGTGGACTGCAGGCTTTTGTGTATGATCATTTATTCATTCAGCATCTGGATGACTAGCAGTTAATGTGGGATGTTAAACAGAAAATCTTGATACTGCAGTTGGAATGCAGCCACATTTTCCCCCAATTGAAAATATTTGGTTTTACAGAAATTAAAACATATAATATATTTTTTGGCTAAATTTAAAAGTTGCATGAATTGGTAGTGGGTAGTGAAAATAATTATAATTTTTATTATGTATAAACATATAACCATGTAAGTTTATTAAATATAAAAATTATGGGAAACTTCACAAGTTGGGAAATGCGGGCAAAATTTAATCTTTCGGTAATTATATTTGTATTTGGTACAGTAAGTAGCCTGTACATCCAGATGAACTTTTGCTTATCTTTTGCACCTTATCTGTTTTCATAATAATCTTCATATTTTGCATTGACATGATTCATTCCATATCAAATCACACACATACCAAGACATTCTTTTCATAGAAGGTAAAATATTTTAACAAATTACAGGCATAATATAAGTAATCACATGTTTTCTCATTTCTACCATTTTGAATTATTTGTTTGGTTATGCTTATTTGAAATTAAGTAAGTTGTATGCACTGTAATCTGAAATCATTGGGTAATTAAAGTCTCTGCAAAGTTGAGATATGGAGTTTGGTACATTTGAGAGGTTAATACATTACTGTTCCTGCTTTAGGACAGTCAGTCATACATTTAATGTTTCGTCTGTTTTAAACATTTTTGTAAAACAAAATATCATTAATGTAAAGGGTTAAAAATCTGAAAAAAATACAGGTATGTTCATTAATGTATTATCTTTAACCTAAAATATTGAAAATTATGGGTTCATTATAAGCACATCTGACAGTTTATTTTTTAGAGACATGCATATGCTCACAGTTTCTGACTAAGAAACCAATGGTATGCAGATAAGAGAAGCAAACCACTGAAAGTATTAGTAAATATCATTGCTTGTAATACCTTATAACTTCATTACCCAACAAGATATGGAATCATTCAGGAAATGACTAATCATCAAAGAAAGAATAAACATCCTCTAAATTTATTTAACTAAGATGCCAGCTCAGCTAAGAGAGTAGCCTTCCATAATCGTAAACCCTTTGAGAAAAAAATGTCATCTCCACATTCTGCATCTTGATTGGAGAACTTCATGGATGCTCGTATGCTATATTCACAAGCACATGCAGCAAATGCATACTGTGTATTGAGCCCTTTGCCTGTAAATGTGATGATCACAATCATAAGCATCTGCAAAGAGAATGTTAGGACAGAGTAGTGGTGGCCAAGCGGTTTAGAAGACATTGCTCTCCTGCATAAGCTCCCGAGTTCAAATTTCAAACAAAATTTTTGTATTTCTTTATTATTGGTTATATAAGTGTATATGTAAAACATTACGTTGCCTTAATGTCATATTATATTTTAACATATCATTTGAGTTATATGACATTACCTATGCACACACAAAAACATAATCACAAATTAACATATTCTTTAAAAATAACTAAATAAATACATGAACAGAAAAAATTATCTTCTAAAGTAAAAACACAAAAAAATTAAAACAATTTGATATCATGTATGAACCCGCAGTATGGATAACTGCCCTGAATCTTCAGGGAATATGTGATGTCAGATTTCTACAGTAAAGTGGATGGGAGGCTACAACATCCTTGGCTTCTTGAATTTGTGCCCACAAGCTATCTTTTGTCCTTCTTGCATGTGCAGGGAATGCATGTGCAGCATATTGGATATAGATAGAACAAATTCTAAAGGAAGTATTATAATAATCATTATAATATATATTCTTCAAAGGCAAGAAGATAAGTGAAGGTGGTAAAAATAAAAAGAAATAAATATTCATTATTGAAAGTCACATACTGTTTTCATGAATTCATCATCACCATTCATTCCATCTTCTCTTGTCTTTTTGCCTTTGAAGAACCCAAGAAGTTTGAAGTATAATGATTATCTGTGTATGCTAAATGTTTTATCCTTTTTCTGCTTCTTTTGTCACATAATATAAATGAAAAATAAAATAACACTGTGAAAAATGTAACTGATATAACAAAGCTAAAGCAGCGGAAAAGTATAAAGCTCTTATATTGACACAGATTATCTCTCACTCTATTTATCTTCTTGGCTTAGAGTAACTGCAGGAGTTTGAAGTATAGTGAGAGATAATCTGTGTCTATCTAAGTGTTTTATCCTTTTTCTAATGTTGTTTATATATATATTTTCTTTTTTTTTTTTCCCTCCCTCTCTTTGTTTGTTTCTTTCCTTCCTTCCTTCTTTCTTTCTTTCTTTTTTTCAGTCCATGGCCATCGTCTTTGTAACAACTTTTCATCTCTTAACACATAATTTGAAAACTTAGCTCAAAAGTTTCAAGACTAAAGATATCCTTCCTCTCCTTTAGAGTCCCATATCATTCCAGCACACAAAACTTTCCAATGCAAACCTAAAACTTCCACTAAAAACTTCATTAATCTTGTCATAAATTTGAAAGCATCAGACCTATTTTGAAAGAATGCCATGATACTTTATTAATGCATTCATTTTTAAGTGATTTTTCTAAGTTCATCCCCTGCCTTAATTTAGAACACCTAATCCTAAAAGTATATTTTGCTACAACTTATCTGCTTCCAATTTACTTCATCCCGTCGCAGGTTCATATCCTTGCCAATGTCCTAAATGTAAAACCTGTGCTCTTATTATTCCACGTCATTTCATTGTGCAGCCTCAATTTATCCAGAAAATTCAACATTTCTTCATTTGCTACCTGTTCTTCTAAGAACATCATATAAATGTTATCTTGTAAGCTTTGCAAAGCATTTTATATTGGTTTAACTTCTGCTGTTTTTTTGCTCTGTATAAACAATCATAGATATTTTTTTAAAATCAAGTCTCCCTTGCCAATTGCCCAACATGCCTTATCTTGCTGTAAGATTTCAATGATGCATTTAATTTAATATTATTGATGCATAACCGCCTCATAGATCTCAAAGTTTACTCAAAGATATAGAAATGGCAGCTATATTTTTGCATAAAGCATGTATATGTTTTAAATCTTACTTATTAATATATTTTTATACTCTCTCTCACAATCTTGTTGCTTTTTAATCTTGTTTCCATGCATTTTGTTACTTTCAATATTCAATATTTATTTTCATTACGTTCAGTTGTCTTCTTGCCTAAGAAGAACATGAGCTGTTCGAAATATTGTGATAGTAAATCTGTTACTTTCTTAATGTTTTATTATTATTCTGCTTATCTAGTTATTGTTTTATATATATATATATATATATATATTAACATTATAGCTTGCTGTATATGGGAAACAATATTATGAAACTAATTTGTCATAATATGTTACAAACTTTAATAATAATAATAATAATAATAATAATAATAATAATAATAATAATAATAATAATAATAAAGGCTTTATGCTGGGAGGCAAACCTGCACTCTTAACCACTGCATCACATTACACTCTGCCACAAAGCTAAGAGAACACACACACAAAACAGCATCTTTAGTGCATGCCATATAACATAACTGCTGCAGTGGCTACAAAGCCTTGATGGTTACCTTGTGAACTGTTCTTTGTGACGAGTAGGACTAAGAAGAATTTTTGTATCAAGAGATGGCTCTCTCTCTTTTTCCCCCCTTTTTTCCTTTTTTTTCTTTTTTCTTTTTTTCTTTCTTTCTTTCTTTCTTTCTTTTCTTTCTTTCCCCCCCTCTTTACAGGTTGTATAAGAACTATGCACTTTTCATGCAAAGTTTAGTTGCAAGTCTAGTAGTGACAGTGGTAGTAGTAGAGGTAAATCATGTGATACAAGGATTGGTTCCTTCCCCACGAGACACAAAGCCAATCAGCAATGTGTTCATTGACATCACTGTTTGTATCACAGGCTTTATTGGAACATTAATACTCTGTAGCCACAAAATAATCACATATTTAAATAAAAAATGATGGTTAAATATAAAAAAAGCATCATTTAAGCATTCATAATGGTAAATTGCAGATAAATTACTCCATTGCTGCATATACTGAGGTACCCTCTAGCTTAATATATGTGGAGACAGATCTTGGCATATGCACACTTCTTTCCCAGCAGTTGAAAGGCTCATTAACTCGCTTAGCATGGAATCTCAGGACATTTATGGTATTGTGTTAGTTCTAATTACTAGTCTTTATCACTTCTTCACATTAAACAAAGTCCAAGCAAAGAATGAATTGTTGATAAGAAAAAATAACTAGTCAGCGCTTGAATTTCATGGGAAAAAGATCACCTGACATGAATTTATGACATGAGTGATGGTAAAGATCATGTTAAAGGTAGGACAGGTCTTTAAATTCATTCTAATCACTCTTTTAAGAAAAGCACACAAAGACATTAAGTCTCAATTTGCTAGTAAAATCAATTTAGTGATGTCTTAAGAAACATATGTGATTCAGGACATAAACAGTTAATCAGCTTTTGGATAGGTTAAGTGAAATATTATGTGAAGCCCGTGATTCTTGTGAGAGTATACAATCAAATGGTAGCAGTGCAGGCAAAGAAAATGACAATCTTAATAATACATAATTTGGGTAGCTCAGTGAATGTACAAGATGTTAGTAATATTTTTAACATAAATAAGAGTTTACTTCATTCTTAATTACCTAGTGAGTCGATTTGATACTCTTAGCTCCACTTACTGTTGAATTATGCAAAGCTAGTTGCATAATTCAACAGTAAGTAGAGGATAAGAGTGTCAAATCAACTAATATATCCTTAATTATCTAGTGAGTCGATTTAATACTCTTATGCTCCACTTACTGTTGAATTATGCAAAACTAGTTGCATAATTTAACAGTAGTGGAGCATGAGAGTATCAAATTGACTCACTAGATAATTAAGGATATATTAGTCACTTCACTGTATTGGTTCCCACACCAAATTAAATTTTATATTTAAGAGTTTAGTTTTTAACAAAAAATTCTATTTGAACTGTCACAGTGAAGCAAATCACATAATTATTAATATGTTGTGATAAGTCAAACTGAACACTCTTGCAGCTTCACTATCAAACATTTCATTATTAAAATGTTTGCATACTATTGTCCACATCATCATTTACTTGTCAACTGTAGGAAGATTTATCATAATATTTGGAGGATATATTGTTTGACTCTAGTGGACCTCAAATTAGCATTTTCTTTCCCTGGGAAATCAAAGTTCAATAGCAGACTTATGAGTTTGTGATTATAAATGTTTTCCTGTATGTTCAGTTCTCTGTGTCCTCCTGCTGACTTTAACAATTGTACTTTTTATTTAATGTCATGATTTCCTATCCAAAAATATGAGCCGCCACAGTGTATTTCTTTATTTGTTCATAAATATTATGTTCCTGCTGTGCTCTTTCCATTGGTTATTTAATATTTCTTTTAGCTTTTCCCAATATATTTTTTATCCCAGTCTGCACAGTTTATACCATGGGTTGCTTACTTTTTTTTCTGATGATATTCTATGAAACTGTTTGTTCTTTATAAGAGTTTTATAATAAATTTATTTCTTGGTGCTAATATAATATTAGCTCCCTTAAGATATGTTGAAATTTTTGTATAGCACAAGGATGATAGATAAATTTGTAAACAGAATTTTTCTTTTAATGCCAAGAGTACGTGCTTAAGCTTCTTGAACTCCTATACCTTTTTTCCAATCAATTCCTTACAACATCATTATTCGCTGCCATTTTTTTCTTTTGGTGCTTTTCCTGTTATATTCTATCTTTAGTAAAGATAAATTAAAAAATCTTGTGCTAAACTATTAATTACTGCATGTTTACATTGTTTTAGATTTGAGCTGTTTGATTTGAAGTAGTCTGCGTATGTCTTTTATGTGTATTCAAAATTCCAACTATCCATTGTTTTTTATTATTTTGAGGTGCAGAAATGGTAGCATGTTATCTGTTTTCTTTTCACATATAAATACTGTGGTGAACTGGGCTCATTTCTCGATAACATCACCAAATATGTGACAACATAAAAATGTTGTTATTTATGTCATGTTCTATTTTATAACCTAATATTTATTTAAAACTTCACAAAGTGAACATGGGGAGTAGGAAGATGAGGGATAGCTGTATACTGAGGCTAAAAAGTTAAATTAATTATAACAATTTATTCTAAGTTAAACTAAATACAATTAACTGACAAACATTCTGGTAAGCATCCGGCGAAATGTCGGGCAGCTCCAACCTTCCCCAAACACTGCTTCTATCTGAATGCTAACCTACAGATGCCAAACATGCATTCTCTTCTCTAATAAACATATTTTTCTATCCCACGACAGGCTGTCATCATAAAAAACACTTTCTCTTCCCTTCTCCTAACCCAGCAAAACACTTCCCTGTTATGTAAATAACTTTTTGTAACCTAAATTCTCTGCTCAATATGTCCTATTCCTTAATTGAAATAAAATGCCAGTGATGATTGCTTGGACAAATAGCATTACTATGCAGCCATCAGCAACAAATATTTCCTGTAATATTACACCTGCCCACGGTCTATTCAAGGACTTCATTGATTGAGGCCAAAACTAATGTTGAAATCACAAAATGTGGCACAATGAAGTTTCAGGCTGAACACAAAAAGAAGTAAATAAACTAACACTGGGACGAGAGTGTCACTAGACAATTGGCCAGAAAAATGTAACATAGCGCACTCCAAAATTGTCTCTGCCATGATTAGTGTTGAAACTGTGTGTATAACTGGAAGTGTATCCCTGTATCTCACTGTATTTTGTTGAATAGCACTGTATTGAACAAAATTGTAATTTAGATCACTTTGTATTCTATAAAATATTGCTCAAACCACATACATCAAATGATGAGTATTGCCAGTCTTCTCCACTGAAGCAATATTAACTTGTCCATTCTGTGGAAGTAAAAGAGGTGACTATCATTGATCTTCTGCCCTGCAGCAATACAGGATTATTTTTTCTGTGGACATCTTACTGCAGGGAGGACCCCACCCCACCCCGCTCCTCCAGGCATGGAACTTGAAGATGATGGTTTATAATAATTGGGAGACAACCCATATCTTCATTGCCTCAACCCTGGTGGTGACCATGCCACAGGCCAAATGCTTACAGGATACACCGCATCCGAGTTCTCTGGCATAGAGTGTACTTCAAACAATGTCTCCTTGTTCCCAGCCAATGATACAAAACTGGCAACAAAAGTTAGGGGAAAATAAGCATCAGGACTCAAAAGATACAAAACATTGAAATAACATACTTTAACACAGCAAAATGTCATGAAAATTTACAACAAGCAATACCCTGTAGTATATAAACAGTTATAGAATACAAATATAATGTTCAGAACATACAATGTAAAACAACTGGCATGTAAATGCTAATAACAGTATATAAAATATTATATGAGCTCCTGCTTTTCATCAAACAACAAAAGGGGGACCCCAACACAAGTACAAAAACAATGTGCATGTGTACACTCACAAGCACGCCCTAAGTAGAACCACATAAAATGAAATGAAGCATATAATATTACAGGCAGTAAAATTACCCCCCAAAAATACATGCTTCATGCAAATAATACAACAAAGATGGTAATAGCTCAACCAGTATTCATTGTTCTTAATATTATGCTTCTTGTGTCTTCATTATTTTGCTTTCCACCTTTGCAACTTTTGGTTTTGGTTGTTTAATGTACACTGTAAGTATTAATGCAGAATAGTAGTATTCTTTCTTAAATGCACAGTATATTGGATAATAGCATAAAAATAGGGCTACAAAAACACCATAGAATATTCTCTTTCTCATAACAGCACAGATGGGTATCTTACAGCACATCTACTGCACCCAAAAATTTTAATAACACCTCCAATCCTTCTGAAACCTGCAAACAATAGCACGACACTTATGACATAGATGTAGCATAAATGCATTTTTATTTCAATTAAAATTGAATGTAGGAATCAACACAGTGAAACTATCATAAAATCTGATTTAGACTAAAAGTAAAACTACTTAAAATCATGTCAACACATTAAAACTTTCTTGATGTTTCACTTTTAAAAAGCTTATTTAAAAGAAAACTGGGACATGTTTTGTGAGGCACTCACTCACATTGTCAACCATTCAACAACTAACAGATCTGATCAGGTGGGAAATGTAAGTGACTGTGCTTGCTCTGGTGGTCTGTTGATGAACTTATATAATATGCTATCTGCTTCTGGTATGTCAAAATTCATGAGTCTGTGTTCATATTTTTTTATATAAATTTTTTCCCATATACCGAATTCATTTGGGTGTTGAATTGCCTTTAATAATATGTCTTTTTCTATTTCGTGGTTTTTCTTCTAAAAGTGTGTTGCCACTGCTGATTTCTCTATCTGTTTGTATTTTATATTTCTCTAGTGTTCCTTTAGTTTAATACTTAAATTCCTTTTTGTTTTTCCTGTATACACCTTATCACAATCTCTTAGTTAATTCTATATATGCCTGAATTTTCTCTTTTGATCTGGGTTCTGTTTTATTTAACTTCATTAGTTTGTCTACACTATATTTATTTATGGGTGCCAAAATGATGTTATATTGCTTGAATATTTTTTGAAATTTGTAATTATGGTAAGGGTGATAGGTAGATTTTCGATAAATCTTTTCTTTAGCTACAGTACTGAGTGTAGTGATTTGTTTAATTTTCATTTTTTTCTTTGAATCTTTTTATTTTTTGATCTATCGTTAGTTTGTTAAACCCATTGATTTTTGCTGTATCTATTATGTGTGTATATATATTCTTTCCAGTATTCTCCCTCTTTAAGTGGTATATTGATCAATCTATAAATCATGCCTTTAATTGCTGTCTCCTTAAGATGTTTAGAATTGAAACCATGAGCTTTTATGTAGTTGTCAGTATGTGTATCTTTTCTATGTATGCCAAATTCCGCTATTGTTCTTTATTATCTTCAAATCCAAAAAGGGTAAGACGTTGTTAGCTTCAATTTCTATGGTGAACCAACAATGAAATTCACCATAGAAATTGAAGCTAACAACATCTTACCCTTCTTGGATTTGAAGATAATAAAGAACACTATTTCCAATGAAAGTGCCAGTGCTGATTGATTAAGACTTCACAAATGACTCCAATACTGTGTCGTAGTAGTCTTTAGTAGAGGTTTTTTAATCCTTTCTCAAAGAAATGGAATTTCCATATGATGATACAAAATCCCAACCAAACCATGTCTGAGAAAGGAAAATAGCTTCTAATGATCTTCAGAGCTTTCTTGTGAGCCTGAGGCATAAGACCTATCATTTTCAAGACTCCTCAGTTGAGAAAATATTTATATCTTCTTATTTAACATGAATATTTGGGTTATCTTATTTCTTGAACTTCTTGGATTCAAACAACATTCATATTCTAACAAAATGATACTCCAACATATATGCATTATAATTGCAGGGCTTGTCCAATCCTGACCTGCTGATAGTAACATAAATTTTAGCAACTCCACTAAAAGAAGAATCATTAAAACCTAGGGTTTGGCATAGAATTACCATAGCAAGGATAAAAGCAAATCAAATGAAAACAAGAAAATACTGCTTACCTCCTGGAGCTTCAATAATGCAAATTGTAAACTTTTTGCACAAGATTTGTATGTTAAACTTCATGAAGATAAAATCAATTTCAATCAACACCCAGGTAGAATCTGTAATGAAATAACATGTTAGCAAAGAAGTATATAGCAAGAGGGAAAAAGAAGTACAAATGTAATTTAATTGATATTATTGTATGATTTAGTTGAACTACACAATCTTAATGCTTCACTTACTTGTTCAGAGTGTGTAGTTAAACTAAATCATACAATAATATCAATTATATGAGCTATACTGTGCAAGTTCCAGTTTACATTTTAATAAGTACAAATGTGTCTGAAATGAAGAGTTCAATCTTAGGATTCAGAGGGATGCTACCAGGAAAGTAGGAGAAGAAATGCATAAACTCAAATGTATACTAAAATGGAGAAAGTTTGCAACACAGACTAAAAAGGCCATAATCGTATTCAAAAGAAAGACTTTTAGTAAATGTATCTCTGAAGCAAACTATCAAAAGGATGGAATTATATCTGTATACTTGTAGCAAAACTACAAAATAAGAACACTATCCCCAAAAAAAGGACCCCTACAGTATGAAAATACTCTACGGACTATAAATAATTTTATAGGTAATGCCTTTGCATCATACTATTCAGGGATTTGAAAAAGAACAAACTACATGAGGAAAGACTTCAGACATGTTTATATAAAAATAAATAAATAAAAAACACACCTCAACCATTTGCAAATCTGCTAATTAACACAAATTTTAACACCACAAATAGAATTTTCACAGATCCCTTTAGAAAGCATGAATTGAACTATAAGTAAGAGAGGCTCCTGGAGATGATAAAACTCATGCTGAATTCTTAAAAATTGTGAAAAGAAATGCAAGATAAACCTTACTACAACTGTTCAATAAAACATGGCATTAATTTCATTGTTCCCACAGCCTGAAAGAAAGCTCATGTAATTCTTATTCTCAAAAAGGCAAATCCCCTTCCAATATTGAAAACTACAGACCAGTCTCTCTAACAAGCATCTTAGCAAAAAGAGTGGAATGGCAATCAACACACTTATGTGGTACCCGAATAGTTCAGCATTCTAAAACATTACTCCTCAAATCTACAAGTAGCAAGACTTAAATCAAACCATCAAAATGAGTTAGATAAAGCAATTATTTCAGTCGCTATCTTTGTCAACCTAAAAGCATTTGACTCGTGGAAGGAAAACCTCATTCTGAAACAAGTAAGTTATGGAATAAGAGGGGAAAAAAAAAATGCTAAAATGGATTCAAAACTTTATATGCCAATGCTATTCCAAAGCTAGAAAGAACAGTGCACTTCAAACACTAAAACCTGCCAGGAGTACCTCGAGATGCTGTCCTAAGCAGCACACTGTTCAATATGCATGTCGGTTATGTAATGTCACACATGCAAAAAACACTAAATGTGAAGGCACTAATGTATGCAGATCTTGTTATCTCAAGCACAAGAAATGAAAAACTGACCAAATTGAAAGAGCATTGCTTTCTCTTGAGAAGTGGGTTACACAAAATGCAGTGAGAGTTAAGATGAGCAAAACATCATACAATTATGTATTAAACTTGCTTACACTAAACTCCACTTACTTACATGAAACTAAGACTTGTTTCGGTAGTAATCACTTCCATCTTCAATTGTTGACCCACTACTATTACATGAAATGATGGCTGGACACCCAGATGGTTTTGTGGCAGTATCATGTGGTTGTAATAGGGACATGCTGAGTTCATCCATAGGAGGAAAATTAAAGTCCATTATGTTTTCTTTACTTGTTATGATGAAAATTTTTTCCCAAGTGGATAGTTCCATTGAGTTGTGAAGCCTTTTCAGCAGATTAATCTCTGGTTTAATTTAATGATTTTTTGTTCAAAAGTGAGCTGCTACTGCTGATTTATCAACCTGCTTAAACCAAATATTCCTAAATTGTTCTTTTCTCCGAATTTAAAAATTTCTCTTTGTTTTTCCAATGTATCTCTAATCACAATCTGCACATTTTATTTCATAAATTCTTGATTTCTGTTCTGTTGGTACAGAGTCTTTTTCTGTGGAACCCAATAAATTCTTGATATTATATATGTTCTTTGGGGCTAACATTATTCTTTGAAAATCTTCTTAAATTTATTGTGGTAAGTTGGATGGTTTGTGAAACTTTTGAATTTGTATCTTTCCTTTGTGTTCTTAAGTGTGGAAACTTCTCTTATTGATTTTTGTCTTTTAAATTTATTGATAATTTTTATCATTGTACCGCCACAGGTGGCCGAGGTCATTAAGGCACGGACTAGTGAGCAGGAGGCCTGGGTTCGAATACTGCCAGGACCGTCCTCCCTGGCTGAGGTTTTTTCCAGGTTTTCCTCAGTCCTCATTAATGGCAAATGCCGAGGAGAACCCTAAACTTAGGCCTGGAACAATTCATTCCTTAAAAATAAAAATTTCATGCATCACCAGTGTCCACCGTCTGTGGTGCCTCTGTAGCAAAAACTGGCGTTAAACGCTATTCATTCATTTATAATTGTGTCTTTTTTGAAACCATTGGTTATAGCTGTCTTTATTATCTGTTGATATTCCATTTTGTACTCTGTTTCTGTGAGAGGGATGTTGGTTAGTCTGTGTGCCAAGATGTGAAACACTGCATATTTATGTGGAATGAGGATATAACTATAATTTTTATGTAATTTTCTGTGTGTGTTTCTTTTCTGTGGATTCCAAAGTTTAAACAATCTGCATTTCTTATGATTTATAAATCTAGGAATGGGAGCCAGCCATTCCTCTCTTCTTCTATGGTAAATTGTATAGATTTATATTGTAGATTAAGAAGTTTCAGAGCGTCTATTGAATGTTTTGCCAGTATTATTGCAAATATATCGTCCACATACCTATCATGGTAAATGTTGTTTAGTGTAAGCAAGTAGAATACATAATTGTAGGATTGTCTATAGCTTTGCAAGTACAATTTATTTAATGAGCAAAACAGTTTACCAGATCTTTACACTTGGTGACAAGACACCTATATTTCAACTGCTGTATAAAAATGCACTATTCAACATCAAATATCTGCGTAGCCTTTTTGAAATTAAGCTGTCATTGAAAAAACATAGAAAATATCACTAAAAAGGCAAAACATGAACTTTCCATCCTAAAAGTCTTGCAGGATGCAAATGGGATAGTGCACTGTCAACTTAAAACACACCAATAAAATGTATATCAAACCAATGATGAAGTATTGCTGTGAGACACTAATAATAGCCAGCACCCAAAACATGCAAAACCTCCAAAAAGTGGAAAAATTATGCCCTTAGAATAGCAACAGGAACTGCCAAATCAACCCCACTTGATGCATTGGTGTTAGTAACAAATGATATAATCCTTATTGCAGAGAATGAAATAGTTGCCATAAAACTCCATGATAAAGCAATACTCCTACCATTGGACAACTTCATGTCATGTTTACAAAAAAAAAAAAAAAAAAAAAAAAAAAAACCACCTCAAAAACTAAAACAACAAGGATTTTTACAAAGTCACTAGTCCTGAGAGTGCAGTGCAATCCAAACTGTAAACTAGAAAATTTACATATTCCTGAAAATCCACTAGGCTCCAAAAATATTCAACATAATCAAAATCAATTTGCACTAACAATGACAAATTCAGCACACATGCAGAAACTCTTCACCTTCTTAGCCTTAAAACAATAAATACACACTACCTTTCTACTGAATGGCTACATATATACACCAATGACTCAAAAATACCTGATGGATTAGCTAGGAACAGCAGTTCACTATGATCTGTTTTATTACATACTACTAGCACTAACAAAGTCAGTCTTTAATGACGAAATAACCACAATTCTCACAGCTCTCAAATAAGTTGAATGTGGACTTTATACACTCAATAAGATAGTAATCCTATTAGACTCACATAGGTGATTGCCTCTAATCAGCAAGCAGGCATCAAAAGCTGTCCAGAAATGCAGAAATATTATATATGCACAGAAAATCAGAAAACCATAGCTCTACAGTGGATTCCCTCACATTGTGGCACATTTGGAAACAAGATAGCAGACCAGCTAGCCAAAAAAGGAACTAGCATCATTCATGTCTCCCTCAAAAAATCTCTGCCCTAGCCACATAGAAGTCTGCAAGACGCCAATTCATCAGACTTACAGGAGAGAACCAAAGAGAAACCTTGGAAAGATATAGTCAACTTGGTACCAGATGGAGCCAAGAAGAGAAAAAGTGGCATGCCTCTAACTCCACACAGGATATGACTACTTGGTCTCTCATATACATAAAATAGGAGTATTAAATAGTACTTCCTGCTCACTCTGTAATATAGGAGAAGAAATAAATGCAGATCACCTAAAGCACTGCTTCAAACTCTGCTCTACAACCCTCTGTGATTGCTATTGGTAAGCCAGAACTAAACTATCTTGCATTGAAGTTAAATCTTCCCTCATTCTTACACTGCTGATTATATGTGAACCCTCTTGTAGTGTTGCTATATTATTGTAATTGATGACTAAAATTCTTGCTTTGTGTTTATACACTATTGTTTATCATAATTATAATGCTGCATGTGTATATGAGAATGACCATTGTCAAACTTCAAGCTACTTAGAATTTTTAAAAAAAAAATCTTATCTTTTAGTAATAGCAACATAAATTATTAGTATTTTATAATTTTTTTATTGGAGATTGCCCTCATTGCAATTATTATCTCCCTGAATTAAAATGCTGCATTTAATTTTTCACTAGAACATTCCTCTTAATAATCCTCATTATCTTAGAATTCTTCTGCATATTAATACCTAATACTGCTTCAGCTGCAGATTGAGAAAGTGTCCTGAACTGTGTACTAGTGAGCTTTTACCCTTGAGTTATTTCTTAGTATAGAAGACATAAAATCTTTAAAAGTTTTAACTCATTAACCCTAGTGCTTCCTGAGGATTTGACTGCTTCAACCTGACCGTATGCAGTCATCTCTGCCACAGCTGATTGTCTATGGTCCCGGTTGCAACTGGAATTCTGGAAATCCTATGGACAAACATTTTACTTGTTAAGAACGTGCAATTTTCAGCAATGACATCCTTAGGTGTTATGTTATCTAAAACTTGTAAGAGGTTTTTATTAGTACTTTTTTATTCATCTTTCACAAAGGAAACAAACCATCTAGCAAGGGCAGAAATGATGCTACAGCAAGCAGCAAAATTGGGATGTAGGAGTTTTGTGACGCCAAGTGATGTAGTAAATGGAATCTATAAACTAAACTTGGCTTTTGTAGCCAATCTCTTCAACAATCATCCAGGTCTTGATCGCCCAGATGGAGATATTGAGGGCCTGGAAAATTTGGAGGAAACACGAGAGGAGAAAAGTAAGTTTCATTTTAATAAGTGAATACTAAAAGTAATTAATTATTAGACCTTATGTAAAGTATGTTATTTATCATGCATTACAGCTCAAGTAACAGCAAACTTATGAAATCAGATTAGAATTTGAATAATGAAAATTACTAAGGTAGTGAGTGAAGTCTATTATAAAACCAAAAATTATTATTTGGGTAATTTTATGTAAACACACCAAATATAAGCTATAGTGAATAAACCACAGGTTGCTGTTGTGATGTCAACAGTTATGTAACTTTGTATATAATGACTGTTTATATCAAAATGTTTAAAAATGTAACCCATAAGTCTAATTTAAATATAATGAACTATTTGGGTTTAGAAATAACTAATTAGCTTATCCGTAAGGACTGAGTAAGCAAGCATTACCTTTAGTAAAATTGACTACATCAGCAGTTTCATTTTTCATTGAATACATAATTGATACTGTTGATGGTGGCAGTTTTACTGCAAGTGTTATTTTGGATCTTACAAAGCATTAGATTGTGTAAATAAAGAGATATTACTCAAGTTATATAGCCTTGGAATAAGAGGTGTTGGACTGGAGCTGACATGATCCTATAGGACAAATAGAACCTAATTTGTAGAAATAAATTATACACAGGGAATCTTTATATCTCAAAGATAGACACAGTATTCAGTGTTTCTAAGGCTCTATTTTGGGCCCATTGTTTTTTATATTATATATTAGTGATATTTAAATGCAATGCCGAAAAAAATGTTGCTTTAAATCTTTAAGCTGATGACACAACTTTAGGATTTCAGAGTGATGATCTTTATATGTTAGAAGTTGAATAGAACTGAATAGCAAACTTGGCTATCCAATAATTTAATAATATTAAATTTTGAGTCATTGCTAAAAAAAATTTAATTTGTAATTTTTAATTTTAAAAATAATAATTTTGAACCTCCTCTTTAATTAACAATATAATTACACCTGTAACTGCAGTTAATATTTTTGGCTTAACTCTTGATAGTAAACTATCATGAAATAAGCAATTTAAAAAAAATTGAAAAGAAATTATGTTCCGGATTTTTTGCTCAGAGAAACATAGAAGTATTTGTCAGTTGACAATGCAAAAGTAGTTTACTATGGACATTTACTGTTATCACATATGGTATTGAATTATGGGGTAGGCTGGATTCAAATAAAATTTTAATAGAATATTGTTGGTTGCTAGTGTCATTGGGGATGCTGATATTTATCATTTTTTCCCTAGCTTCCCAGTAAAGAGCTACCAAATTAATCTTAATTTGTTGCTATCAAGTTGACTGCATTTTAGTAGATGTTCTTTGTTTAGGATAGTATTCACATCCTTAGACAATGGACTGTCCTTGATTAATTTCATCCTGAAGAGATGTTCTGACAGGCAGTCATGCCCAACAATTTAGAGGATTCAGCCAACTCCAATTTTTCTTGGTTTCGGTAAAAGGTGTTTGAAAGTCTGTAGATCTTCATATCATTTTCAAGTTTATATTGAATGTTTTATTTTTAAGTTATTAATCTTTTTGTGAGTTTCAATTTAGAAGGAAGTTGTAGTTTAAATGATGGTTTTAATTTAATGGTGACCTCTTTTTTTGTTAAAATATCAGCAATCTCATTTCTTTAATCCAACATGACTTGGGATCAATTGTAAAACAATTTCTGATCTGAATTGTATGATATAGTTTTCTTATTTCATTTTTAGTGTACTTTAGTGCATAACCTTAATTCATTATACTTTGCAGTGCTGCTTTAGAATCACTTTAAAGATAACAGTTCTTTTATTTATGTTAGGTCTACACAGTAGATTTTCTAAAGCTGCTCTAATGGCCATTATTTCTCCATCAAAATTGTTACCATGCACTCCCAAAAGTGTATGTTGAGAAAATTATTCACAGCATATTCCGAAGTCTGCTTCTCCATTTTTAAGCGATCCATTTGTATATACTCTACACCATGTATCCGTAGGATAATAGTTGTTTATGTACTAAGTGCTATCAATCTTAATACTCAAGGTAAGTGATTCTTCTTAAAGGTAATTATATCCAGATTTAGTTTCATTCTGATATCTAAATATTGTAAAGGGTCAATTGCTATAATAGCAGGTTTAATGCCTATTTTTAAAAGTTTGTCTAAATCTTCTTTCCATATAATCATTGTGGCTGTCAGTAATAACAAACCATTTATTCCTGTGTTGATTACTTTTTAATTTCTGTTCCAGTATTGCAATTTTAATAGCTAGCTCTGTTGTTATTGTTGGTAGGTTGTTAGATGTTCAGCATTGCTGCAATAGGTATTTTTATGGCTCCTGTTGTTAAGAATAACTATGTCCTTCCCAATTTAATGCCTGCTAGTCTTTTTAGTATGTTTTTCTTCGTATTCACTTTCTTAGCTATGTTGTTGATCTGTTCAGAGAAGGGAAGCTTCTTATCAAGATTATTCCAAGATATTTAGTGTGTTCTTTCTCTTGTAGTATATTATTGATTTTAAGTTTCAAATCATCAATAATGTGTTGAAAACTGAAAAGCTGTCTTTATAGTTGAAAACATTTTATGATACAGTCAAACTACACACTCTTATGCTTCACTTACTTGTCATTATTGTAGACAGGTTTCGAGAACAGGTTGTTCTCATCATCAGTTCAAATCTCCGACTGTTGGATAATTCGTTGTGTTGTGGGTATTCTGCTCTGGCAGAGTGTCTTTATAGTGTTTATTTCCCTATTGTAGATGGATGCCCTTGTTTCCATGCTATTAAATATCATTTTATTCTGCTTATTTTTTGGTAATTCATATGGCAGTATCTTCTGCAAACAAACCCATATTTAATATTTGAAAATATTATACAGAATTGTACCAGAGACAGCACCTTAAGAGAGGCCTACTTTAGCTGTATGCCATTTATAGAGGCTATTATTGCATTTTACAGCTATGTGCCTTTGTGTATCAGATTCATAAGCCATCTCAACATGTTTCCTCTTATCCCAATATTACTCATCTTATTAATAAGCTTTGCTCTCCATACTTTGTCCAAGGCATTTTAGAAGTCAACAGAGAGATAAACATTGGTTTTTTGTTGTTGTTGTTGAAGGCATTTTTAATATCATCTATTAAATGTAAATCCTAATTAATTGTTGGAATATTGCTTTTTGAAACCTGTTTGATGGTCTGAAAGGGGATTTTGGGATTCCAGTTAAGTTATTCTTGTAGTAATCTCCATAGTTTTAGCAAGTACTGGGGTTAAGGATATAGGCCTATAACAGTTCAACTTGCCTGCTGGTTTGTCTTTCTTCATAATTGGAATGATTATGGTTTTATTCCACATAACAGGAATGGTATCTTTACTATTCCAGATCTTGTTGAATATGTTCAATACCTTCTTGGCTCTGCACCTGAAATTCTTGATGTATCCATTATGAATTTTGTCTGCTCTAGGGCTCTTTTAGTTCTTTGCAGAAAATTTTGCTTGGTTGATTTCTTGGATTATAAAGACATCTTAAATCGATGTTGGCCTGCAAATACCTTGGGATTATGCCTTTTTAATATTTTGTTTAATTTCCCATTGTCTCTATTCAATTTATGTGCAATTTTGTAATGAATGGTGAATCTGTTGGCTATGTTTTTATCGTGAATTAGGACTTTTTTGTTGATAATAAGAGTTTCTTGTTTTGTTTCTGTGATTAATGTTTAATGTACTAATAAATTTATTTACTTTATTGCTATTACTAACAAATTCATTATATGATGCCTTCATAGCATTTTTTTATTCTGTGTTTAGAAATACAGTTTTTTCTCTCCAATCTCTCACTAAGTTAGGCTGTTTTGCTCCTTATGCTATATTTCTGGTGTTATCTCAGTGTCTCTTTAATACGGTTAGTCTCTAATTCCTAAAAGATTTGTGCCTAGTACCTACTGCTCCTCTGAACATTGCTTGTGCAGCATTAATCGGTTTCTTTTAACTTTGTTGATTAGTTTCAGCAGACTTTCCTTCATGTCAATATCTTCAAATTTTTCATCAATGAGTTTCTGAAAAGTTATTCACTCTCTTTGTTGAACATTCCATCTCTTCAATCCCTAAGCTTTTATTTGACTCGTTTGTGAATGGATGGTTTCAGTTATGATGACTATGGCCACTACCTTGTCTTCTAATACTAGAAAATAGTGTGATTTGCAGTGTCTGAAGTGGCAATCACCATATCAGGTTTTGTTGAGTCCCCAATATAGTAAATAAAAGTTTTGGTCATTGTTTTTGTATATTAAATTGACTGCATTTCCTTCTAAAATTTTTTGATTATTTTTCCGGTTGCATTAGAGGAATTGTACCCAGACTATTTTAAATGTACATTCAAGTCTCCTATTATTAGGTTGTTTTGTTTAACTTTTCTTAAATCAAGATTTAGTTGGTGGTTATTTGGGGGACTGTATATACCAAAAATTGTATATTTTGCATTCTGTAATCATACTTTGGACTGAGTGATTTCAGCATAGCCTGTGGAGTTCAATGTTTTCAGTGTAGATGTTTTACTTATAAGGGAGTTTCTGACTCCTACTAGTATGCCACTTGTTGATGTTTATGTAGACAATATATGTTGTAGTTTTTAAATTTATAAAATTTCTTGTTATTACCAATATTAGCTTAAAAAATTACAAAGATATCTAGATTATATTTATTTAATAATATTTCAAATTGTGACTTTGTGCTGCATGATAGGTCACCTGCTTTCCATAGTAGTGTTGAAAAGCCCTGTTGTTTATTAGAGCTCTTACAATGTGGGAAGCTTACCATGGCTGTAATCTGTTTAGTGTTACCCAGGTGTACCATGAGGAGGTGGAATTACTGTGCCCCTTAGTAGAATATTTGTATTACAAAATCAAGCTGTCATATACATAGCAAAACTACCGCTAAATAGTTTGTGCAGAGAAGCTTTCAAAGCTATATCTTAATTAACCCTTCCTAGTATTTTAATATCAAAAATATTTTGTATACATGCTACATGTCAATTCTACAATATTTAGCAGTATGTAATCATAATGCAAGAGGTACACATGACCTGGTAATTCAAACACATAGATTGAAACTTTGTGTATATATAAGTATCAAACTGTTCAGTAAACTGCCTGTAAATTTCTGTAACACTACCCACTTTCCAAGTTTAAATATAATTAACTAAATTTCTTATTAATAAGGCATAATGTAGTATTCATGAACACTTAGATGATAAGAATGTGCTCTAATCTGTGTGTATTTATATAAGTAATGCATGCATATGCTATTTTATGTGTAATTATTTTTAAAAGTGTAATTTCCTTATATACAATAGTGTACTCTTAGCTATTTTTTTAAGCATTGCATTATAATGTAGCATAACATTGTAGCAGTTAAGAAGAACAACAAATAATTTAATTGAATTGAAGTTTGAAGTGTAGGAAATGTCAAACCTGGAATATTTGCTTCATCTTAATCTTGTCATGATAGTGGCATTACAAGTAAATGATGTGATATAATCAGTTATATATATGTCAAGGTTCTTTTGCTTTCTCATTGGCTTAGGCTTACATAGATGTTATTGCTAGTTGAGCAATAGTATGGTATTTTGCCCTTTGAGAATAATTTTTAGGTACATGATTTTATATTAGAATTTATGAAATATGTTTTAGAATTCATTAAATGTTTACTGTATTTAAT
This sequence comes from Metallyticus violacea, assembly GCA_030762175.1. Taxonomy (NCBI): domain Eukaryota; kingdom Metazoa; phylum Arthropoda; class Insecta; order Mantodea; family Metallyticidae; genus Metallyticus; species Metallyticus violacea. The sequence goes on from CM060846.1 coordinate 390,363,883, forward strand.
AAATTCTAATATTTATCAAATTCTAAAAGGTTATATAACCATTCCATTGTATATAACATCCCTTAAATAACATGATAACAGTTCTTAATTTCAGTTTTTGAACTCATTGGTAATGTTAATAGTAAGGGATATAATACAGATAGTGCAATTTTTAAGTAAAATTGGTTTGAAAGTAGTAGATGTTGCTTTGTTACACTTTTCAGATGTATCTATTGCTGGTATTGGAAACTAGATTTTTTGAAATTATAAACTTCTTTTCAGTCACAAATAAATTGTTAGCTTAGGCTTAAGAAGCAAATGTGAACATTATAAGCATTGCAATCTGAATGTACATATTCTTTATTAATGATGTCTTTATTAAAACCTTCGCAACTTTATGCAAGATGTCCATTATGTCACAAAGAGTAGTCATTTTTACAAGTATATCTTTCTTTCAATACAGTAGTAGGAAACTACCTATATTTAATTGCTCTAAATACCTTGTAGTTATGGGGTAAGGAATTTGTCAATGGAAAAGTTTATGGCTATAGATTTCTTGAATTATCATATCAGGGTAAGTCGACACATGAGTGCCAGTGTGCTTTTGACTAGTTTTTCCAGATACCCGTTGTGATTTTTCCATAACTCCATATAGGTCACATAAAATAATAATAATTACTGCAAAAATTAGTCCTTTGGAAACATTTATAGACAATTTTTATAAAAATAATTTGGGCGGTCTCTGGGGACTGCTGTTGTCCACAACAAAAAATTTTACCATGAGACCAGCATAGCAGTCTGTGATAATCTGTAGGATATGTATGAATAAATTGATTTTGATTTGATTTGTTTCACTGATTGTGAATAATGCAACACAAAATTGTGCTTGTTTTTACTACTGAGGCACCACAAACAGTGGATACTGTTGATACATGAAATGAAATGGTATAGTAGAAAAGGATATTTTTAAGAAAGGAAATGTTTCAGGCCTATGTTTAGGGTGCCTCCTGGGCATTTGCCATTTATGAGAACTGAGGAAAACCGGAAAAAACCTCAGTCAGGAACGTCGGTCCTGATGGGAATCGAGCCCCAGACCTCCAGCTCAAGAGTCTACACCTTAAAGACCTCAGTCACGTGTGGCGGATTTTGCTTGCAATGCTTTGCTAATTTTTCATAATAGTATTTAAAAATAACACTGTTCTAACATTTAAATTTTTGTGTAGTTTGCGTATTAGAGCTAAATTCATTCAGGGCTATCCTTCCTGACTGAGGTTTTTCAGGTTTTTCTCAGTTCTCATAAATGACAAAATGCCCGGGATGTACCCTAAAACTTAGGCCTGGAACATTTCCTTTGTAAAAAAAATCCCAATTTATCATTTATCTCATGTATCACCAGTGTCCACTGCCTCAGTAGTAAAAATGGGCATTAAACACAATTCAGACCAAAAAAAATTTAGTATTTTATTATTGTTATTTAACGATTACTTTGACAATTTTTGAAAGAGATCGCCATAAGTGGCCAAGGTCGTTAAGGCATGGACTCATGTGTGGGAGTTCTGGGGTTCGAATCTAGCCAGGACCGTCCTCCCTAACTTGAGCTTTTTCCAGGTTTTCCTCAGTTCTCATAAATGGCAAATGCCGGGAAGGTAACCCTAAATTTATGCCTGGAATATTTCCTTCCTTAAGAAAGTCCTTTCCCAATATATAATATCACCACTTTAATTATCATAAAAAAAAAAAATATTCTTTGGGAAAAACATTTGTTACCATTTCTTTTATTAAATAATATCATCAGTCAATACATTTTCACATTTAAAATCATTAAGTTAATATATCATTCCATGTTATTTTCATTTAATGTATATTCTTAGTATTATACCTTCAATAGGTATAATGCAATTAATATCCTATAATAATCTCTCTTCATTTTCAAATAAAACATAATTTACAATCAGTTTGCAATGAAACACATACTAAAAGTATTGTGGAATTTCTTTTCACTTACTGTAACATAACCTTATCAAAAAATCTTCTTACTAAGCATTTTCATATTTGATATCTTTCACACAGTGTGGTGTAATAAAATGAAGCATTAGGGTTAACTTTGACCCTTTTGCTCTGCACATGCCTAATCAGTGTCTTGTCAGTTTTTACATTATCTTAATTTCTATTATGTATTTTGCACATTCTAATGGTATGTTCTCCACAGATGGGTAGACAACATTAAACATATCTTACGGTTGTTTTTGGGGCACAAGTTACATTTATCTCTTGTAATATGGTTATTGAGCTAAGCAGGTGTATGATATCTCTCTTCATGTTGAACTTCTGTTCTAATCTAAATCAAAGACCTGATCAGAGCCCATGATTTGAAGCTCTTGAAATCATGTGTGATTTCTTAAGAGGAGCAGCAAATGTCACAGAAGGAACTGATAAATGGAATCCTGTTTAATAAAGTGAAAGCTATTTTATTTTTTGTAACAATAAAGCTACACTTTATTCATATATTTAACAGGGCAATATTGCACTTCATGCAGGGTTGCTGTTTAAATTATTGAGTGAATGAATTCTACTTACAAACCTGTAGACAATGGAGTAGTAATATATCCTACACTAATGTATTCATCATGTTCACACTAACTCCAGTTACTTACATAACACTAAGACATTTTTTGGAAGCCCTGGCTTCCATCACAGCTGTTGACCAACTGTATATGAATAATGTGTAATTGTGGCCCGTTCAATTCTTTGTTTATTATTTTGCATTAGTTAATGTATATATTATAATTATATATAATAGTGGCCTAATTAACTCTTTGTTTATTCTTTTGCATTAATTTTATGCAACTGCACTTTAGTTTGAGCTTAAGACAAGGCATCAAGGGTTGCATATTGCCTAACTTCTACATCCAGAAGATTAGTCCTCTTAAGAGATATTGCTGTCAATGGAAATGAAAAGAGTTAAGCTCTTTTTGTTCCTTTTCTGCTAACATTATTTAGTTGGTATGCAGTCTTAACTGGGATAGATTATTGGAATTGTTTTGCTAAACCACACTGAAAAATAACTGCATATCCATTACCTTACCTTTATCAATTTCAAATATTGGAAATTGGGAGGGGAGAAACCTTTGCTTTTTATTTATTTAGATTACCAATTATAGAATAACACAAACCAGAAAAAGTATTGCTTTGATCCATATTCTGAAAGCACTTAATTTTTTTCCATTGTTTACAGATTTGTGAAATAATATGCAATACATTGCACTATATTCTTAAGAGATTAGCAATTTCAAACAAGGGATAAAACTAATGCCTAATAATTACAGATATGAACAATTATTGAATTACTCTATCTTCTCTAGTAATTTCTAATGACAATGAAATTCTACAAGGTACACAATTATTTCAATTAAGATATGGGTTTACTATGTGCATTATTTAAGTTTATTCAAGTATCATTAAGTTGTAAAAAGGGAATAGTAGTAAGGAATGCAAATTAAAACAGGTCGAAATAAATAAACAAATACAATTATCTAAATTATACTTAGAAAGGTGTAAGCAATGGTAATTGGTCCTATTAGACTTTTTTAAATATGTCCTCACCAACTTCACTTACTTATATAAAATTAGGACAGGTTTCTGTCTTTTGATGTAAAAGCCTTATTCCCCAGCATTCCAATAGGAATTCTTACACTAATGTTAAGGAAATGGTTAACCTTCATTTACAAATTGAAGAAATGCAAGACTTACTAAAGCCTACTAACATATGCATTCATCAAAATTACTTCAAGTTTAACCAAAAAATTACCAACATATTCCTGGTCTAGCATTGAGTAACCCCCTTACTAACATATGCATTCATCAAAATTACTTCAAGTTTAACCAAAAAATTACCAACATATTCCTGGTCTAGCATTGGGTAACCCCCGTCAAATTTCTAGCAGATTTATTCATGAACCCCTTTGAAATACATACCATTAAAGTTTTCCCATTCATTTTCAAGATATGGTATAGATACGTAGAAGACAGATTTGCAATAAAACTGAAAGCAAATGCCATGTTCTTTGAATATCATATTGAATTTGTTGTGGTAAGTTAGATAATATATGAAACATTTGAATTTGTATCTTTCCGTAATGTTCTTCAGTATGGAAATTTTCTTATAGATTTTTGTCTTTTAAATTTATTGATATATTTTATTATTGTATCTTGGTTGGAACCATTGATTATTGCTGTACTAATTATCTGATGATATTCTGTTTTGTACTCTTTCTTTGAGTGGGTTGTTAATTATTTTATGTGCCAAGCTGTAGAATGCATATTTGTGTGGGATGGGGTTATGACCTATTTTTTATGTAATTTTCTGTGTGTTTCTCTTTTCTATGGATTTCTAAAATTCAATCTGTCTGCATTTCTATAATTCTTAAATTTAAGAATGGGAGTCACTCATTTTTCTCCTCTTCCATGGTAAACTGTATAGATTTGTATTGTCAACTAAGGAGTTTCAGAACATCCATTGAATGTTCATATTGATGCTCTGAAATTACATGGTAAACTGTATAGATTTATGTTGTAAATTAGGGAGTTACAGAGCATCAATATGAACATTCAATAGATGTTCTGAAACTTAATTTAAAACATAAATCTATACAGTTTACCAGGAAGAGAAGAAAAATGGGTGCTCCCATCCCTAGATTTAAGAATTATAAGAAATGCAGACATACTGAAATTTGAAATCCATAGGAAAGAGACACAAAGGAAATTACATAAAAATAATGGTCATAACCCCATCCCACTCATAGAAACAGAGTAAAAAACAGAATACCACAGATAATTAATACCATAATAATCAATGTTTTCAAAAAAGACACTAATAAAAATTATCATTAAATTTAAATGACGAAAATCTATAAGAGAGGTCTCTACACTGAAGAACATCAAGGAAAGATACAAGTTCAAAAGTATTACATAACCAATTTACCATACCAAATTCAGTATGATATTCAAAAAATGGCATAAAGTTAACTCCAAAGAACAAATATAGTATAAAACAGTTTACTAGGTTCCACAGTAAATCTTACCAATAGAAAAGAAATCAGGAATATATGAAATTAAATGTGCAGATTGTAATAAAAAAAATATATCAGAAAAACAAAGAGAAATTTAGAAATTTGGAGAAAGGAACACTTTAGGAATATTTGTTTTAAATAAATAAGCAATGAGCTTACTTTTGGATCCAAAATTGCAAAATTAAACTAGAGGCTAAGGGGCTGAAAGAACTCAAAATCCAAAAGAGCCTATCTATTTGGAAAAAAATTTTCATTCCGAAAAAAAGAAAAAAAAAATTAATGAATTTTTATGTTCCACCCACAATAAACTAAGCAAGTTCCTGTTTGAACCATCAGAGACCACCACAGAAGCACCTTGGGATCCAGCCACCACATCGAGTAGTCAACAGCCAATGATGTGAGTGATTACCTCCAAAATATGTCCTAATGTTGTTTAAGTAAGTGGAGTTGATGCAAACATATTTAATAAATTCAAATAGGATATACATAAAAACTTAAATCTATATAATACACCTGATATCAAGAGTTAAAATTATTCACTCAGCTAAAAGTTGTGATCAAATTATTTGCTAAACGTATGAGATTATTGGCTTTTATATTTTTCTACAATTTTAGAAACCAGCAGATATATGTAATATGAAAGCACTAACTACTGGATACAGTCCTCCACAACACATTTTTAATGAGAGAAAATGTGCAGGCTGAGAAAAAGAAGGTAGTAGATATAAAAAATTATATTATTTATAATTTTTTTTTTTTTTTTCTTTTGACAGCATACAGAAACTGGATGAATTCCATGGGAGTTCTGCCATATGTAAATTGGCTTTATTCAGATTTAGCTGATGGCCTTGTCATTTTTCAGCTTTATGATATCATCAAACCAGGCATAGTAAATTGGAATAGAGTTCATAAGTAAGTATTTCTCATTTATGAACTTATACTCTTGAAGCTATTAACAGTGAAGTAGAAAAATAATGTAAAACATTTTCTCCCATCATCACCAAGAGACCAACTTTTCTGCTAATGATGGGACTGAATGTTCCTGAAATATGTCCAATTAAAAATCAAGTAAGTGAAGCATGTCACCAAACAACTTTATATCAACATTATTTCTAATTTATTTATTTTAAGGTTTATAAATATACTTGAGATAGGTTAATACATTACATATATGTGGTTTTTATTTCTGTGTAGGAAATTCTCAAAGTTGAGGAAATTCATGGAAAAACTTGAAAATTGTAACTACGCTGTAGAGCTAGGGAAACAACTTAAGTTTTCACTTGTTGGAATTGCAGGTCAAGATATCAATGATGGTAATGCAACTCTCACTCTAGGTAAGTTCAAATCTCAAGAATTAGGTGTAAACTTTATACATCCAAGAAATTATAATAAATGTCTTAATTCTTTAATGTGCATGTTAGTTTCAAGTTATTAATTTGATGGACACATGAATATCTGAATAAGCAAGTAAGTTGCTGTCTTTATTATCTGTGTGCTTTCTAAGTAACCATCCATTCTGGTTAATTTCTTCCAACTGATATAAAGTGATTGTAGGGGACTTAGTGCTTCAGCTAGCAAGTCTGTGTTGAAATACATGTCCTATGTTCTGTTTTGTTTTAAAGGGGAAATGGAGCAAACAATTATGATAGCCTATACTTATGTATTCAACTTGTTTACACTAAACTCCGCTTACATAAAAGTAAGACATGTTTCGAAGGCTATTGCCTTCATCATCAGAACAGTTCCACTGTCAGCTTCCCAGCATGGTATTAAGACGTTGCTCTGTAGATTTTACAAATGTACTGTGTTTGCAAGATCAAAGTTAACAAAATTTCCTCGTTTTTGTTTGTGAATATATTTTCCCATACCATAAATTCTATGGGTTTTTGAAGACGTTTTAAGAGTTTTGGTTCATTTTGAATTTTTTTTTTTGGCAGAATTTATTCCTTTCTTTCTTTCTTTCTTTCTCTCTCACCTTTTTTTTTTGGGGGGAGGGTAAAAATGGCATGATATTGCTGATTTCTCCATGTGTTTATATTTTACATATCTTATGTGTTCCTTAAACTGCAGTGTAATGTTTCTTTTCATTTTGCTAATGCATTTTGTATTATAGTTTTTGCAACTGATTTCATAAATGCTGACAGAATTTTGTCTTTTATGTTGGTTTTTAGAAAGTTTTTTAAAATTCATTTGTTTACTGGAGCCAAAATAATGTTTGCCTCTTTAAAATTCTTCTGGAATTTTAGTATGCCCAATGAATGTAAATTGTGTGTGTGTGTGTGTGCGCGTGCATGAGAGAGAGAGAGAGAGATCTACTTTGTAGCCTTTTAGCAAGGTAATTTTTTTGTTTTTGTTTTTTCCCTCTCATTTCTTGTTGACCAGATCTATTAGGTAACTATTTTTTGTGCTAAATCTATGATTTTATGATACTCCAATTTGTATTCTGTCTTGCTTGTTGGTAGGTTTGTTAACCTTTTCCTGGATATGGACATGTATAGATGTTCAAAATAAAATGGGCCGGAGTAATATTGATGTGTATACATGTCTGGCAAGCACTTCAAATAAAATGATTTTCAACCTGTAATTGTTTTAACATTTCTTTAAAAAAATTAACTTAAATAAATTCTATAAAATAGTTCAACCTAATCTTTACAAGTTGTGTTTTGAGTGAGAAACCTTAAAGCATGGGTAGTGACATAATGGCACATCTCTGCAGTCACCACAAATCATGTTGGTTTTCTTGCATGCTCCGTTTTTGGAGTATATTCAACATTTGTGAAATGGGGACAACATTTTTCCCATAGAGGGTATACTTTTTGGGAAATGTTTTTCCATCAATCTAAGGGTGGCAGGAGTTTTGGACTTTCTACCCACTGTATGTACAAGCCCCTGGATTTCGTAGCTTGCAATTAGTCTGTGAGCAATTGATAAGCAAAAATCCAGTTAAATCATTGTTTTTTGTAGGTTTAGCCCTCCTCTTTACCAAGCAATTGTATATGGTGATATCCAACATTTGAAAAAATAGTTTTTTGCATAGAGGGATATACTTGCAATACCTGATTAACTAAATCAACACCACCCATATGCATATTGTATAATATCAGGCTTGAAAAGTGTCGTTTTGGTTTTGGCATCTAGCTTTCCTGTATTGTGCATCAAAATTTTGGAACTGCATTTAGATAAAGCCAAAACTACCCTTCTATCAAATCAAGCAATGTAAGTCAAAGGTGAAAGCTGACATACCTCCATCTCCCATCTCTTTAGAGCCTATACATTCATGTCCTTTGGTAGTTCAATATGATTTGAATGTAATGTTCCAATGGCATTTGTCATTCTTTTATATAAAACAATAAATAGCTGTACCAGTTGCTAGATGTACAGTGCTACCATGATCAAGCACAGGTTGCATGAGAGTGCATGACTATGGAGCCAGATAAAGCCAAGTCATTTTCTCCCTTGTTGTCAATCCCTTTGCCAGTGTAAACTGTAGACATACCCTGATTTACTTTCACAAAGATGAAAACTTTTTTTTTGCCAAATCTGGCCCCATTTTGTTTTGATATATTGCTTTTAACCCAAGAGGCTCTGCCAAAGCATCAAGCTTTCATCAACATGACCTTTTCACCAGGAATGTAACTTTCTTTGAATTTTGAAAAAAGTAATAGAAAATGGGCTTAATTTTGTGTAATTTATCAATTATGTTTTATGTGCTGGTGAAATGTAGAAACTGCAATGTAGACAAAAACCTGTTGTTTGACATGAATCTTCCAAAAAATAGAGTTGCTAGCATGTCATCTGTAGTTCAATGTAGGTATTCAAATAATTATGCCAAATAGCCTCTAGTATATGTACACTCATATACATTGATTACAGTAACTATGAAAGCTACTAAATCTACAGTAAAAACTTGGTAAAAAATCAATTGGTTGGCTGTTACTTGCGAGCTGTGCATCATGCTGTACACCACAGGTTATACTGCAAAAATCATGTCTTTTTGTGCCGCAATAGTTTTTGGAATTCCATAACCCTGTCTCTGCACTAATACCTGCAGGAACAAAGTCAATTTCATTTTGCTACTGCCAACATCCTCAACACCAAGTACAAAATTCGAAAACTCCCCATCAATATTCAAATCACTGTCAGACATAAAAATTTTTGCAATGTTCTCTGAAGTTATTTCAGAAGCTGGAACACTACCTGAACAAGCTAAAGTTACACCATTGGTTGAAGCCATGATTCGAACTGGGAATAACATGTTTGTAAATTTGTAACTCCTTGCCAAACAAACCTTGCCACATTAATATTTAGTTGAAATGAAGATATTCTCGATAAACAAACCCAAACATATGGTGCCATGAAAAGATTCCAGTATCAAGTTGCTTATTTATCTATCTCAGCAGCTGAAAATTGTATGTGTAGCTGACCTAAGCATAACAACCTAAGTTTATTTGCTTATAGTGACATGCAAATGAAATCATATTTAGATTAATCTTCACCTAAAGTGACACACATGCTTTGTGATAGGTCAGCTAAACAGAGAGCTAAAGCTTGCAATGCTAAACACAAGTATTGAATGATAGTAGCATTCAAGAGAAAAAGTGGAGAACTCTTTTAGCTCTACAAATCTTAATCAAAGACAAACAAAGTACACTCCTTTCCCCCAATTTTTTCCTTTCTTTCTTTTTCTTTCTTTCCTACTCTTTCTTTTTATTCCTACCATTATGCATTTTGAAAATAAATACAGTAATACTTCCTACACTTATGTATTGAACTTGTTTACATTAAACTCCACTTAAAACTAAGACATGTTGCAGGAGTAGTCTATAGAGGCAAATTCGACAACACGTGGTTAAAGGAAAAAATGTGGCAAATAGACGCAATAACAAGTTCACCACATTTAATACTTCAATAACACAAAATGGGAGATGAAAATCTATCTGAATTTACAAATTAGTTAAAGATGCATTGTGGCTAACATCAAATTCTTAAAATTGTGCCTGAAAAATAAAATTACCCCTAAATTTGTAAGGTAAACTGTTAAAATAGACAACAGCATACACCAGAGAACAGCAGAAAAAAAGGTAATAGAAATAGAAAAAGGTTTACAACTCAAAGAATAAATGAATTAGATATAGAAATTTATGATTTACATCTTAAACTTTCAAAAGCATTGAAATTCCACTTATGAGAAAACCTACAGCACCATTCACATCAAAATTTAATGATCCAAATGAAAAACAAGAATCAGAAGCTAAAATAGAAACTCTGCAATTTACATAAACACCAAATCACAAACAATACATAATGTTATTAATCTCTCGAGCAACACCCTTTTTCATAATGAAATTAAATTGCTGCACACAGGCCTGAAAAATTGTATAGATTTCTCAAAAAAAATAGACATCAACATAGCTACACATCAACTAAACAGAAGTGAAAAATCATTTGTAAAAATTAAATGCAAAAAAATTTTGGATAACATAAAAAATCGAAAGAAATTAAAATATTACAGAACTACATTAAAACAGTTAAAAGAGAAACCAGTGATATATATAAAAGCAGATAAAGACAGTAATATAGCCATTTTAGACCAAAAGGAGTACATAAATAGAGTAGAAATTATGTTTAAAGGGGAAGACTACAAACAATTCAAAAGAATCCACTCAGTAGACACAATAAAAACTGCACTAAAACATTGAATCAGATCAAAATATTATCCACCACTGAAAAAAAAGAAAGTCACACAGAGCAATCCAGTACTACCCAGACTTTATGCATTTCCTTAAATACATAAAAAAGATAATAGCATGAGACCAATAATCAACAATACCGATTCACCCACATACCAGTTAGCAAAAAAAAAAATTGATCAACATTTTCAACTCTTTTAAAAAATTCCAAAATTTGAGCACAAAAATTTATTTGATTTAGTTGAAAAACTTAAAAATAGCACAATTATAACACAAGATTTAATGGTGCCATTTGACATAATGGCCTTATTCCCGAGAACAGAGAGCTTATGCATATGTTGAAGAAATGGTTAATATTTTTAAATTTACAAATAGAAGAAAGAGAAGACTTATGAAACTTACTAATAATTGTATTCAACAAAATTTTTTCAGTTTCAACCAGAGATAATACCAACAAGTTTCGGGCCTACCTATGGGAAACCACTTTTCTCCATTTCTAGCGGATTTATTCATGAGCTCCTTTGAAGTACATATCACCAGAGCCTTTCCTTTAATTTTCAAGACATGGTATGGGGTATGTGGATGACATATTTGTAATAATACCAGCAAAACCTTCAATAGATGCTATTAAACTTCTTAATCTACACTATAAATTAATACAATTTGCCATAGAAGAACAGAGGAATGGTTGGCTCCCACTCCTAGATTTAAAAATCATAAGAAATGGAGATTGTCTAAACTTTGGAATTTACAGAAAATTACATAAAAATGATAGTTATAACCTCATTCCACATAAATATCCAGTGTTTCACAGCTTGGCACACAGACTAACCAAATCCCTCTCACAGATACAAAGTAGAAAATGTAATACCAACAGATAATAAAGACAGCTTTAACCAGTGATTTCATAAAATATACAGTAATAAAAATTATCAATAAATTTAAAAGACAAAAATCAATAAGAGAAGTTTCCACACTTAAGAACAAGATACACATTCAATAGTTTCATATACCATCAACTTACCACAACAAATTTAAAAAACCACCACTGGTGGCTGAGGTCGTTAAGGCACAGACTCATGAGCAGGAGGTCTGGGATTTGAATCCCGCCAGGACCATCCTCCCTGACTGTGGATTTTTCCAGGTTTTCCTCAGTCCTCATAACTGGCAAATGCCAGGGAAGTACAATAAACTTAGGCCTGGAACGTTTACTTCCTTAAAAAATCCTTTCCCATTATATCATTTCACCTCATGTATCACCAGTGTTCACCGACTGTGGTGCCTCAGTAGTAAAAATGGACATAAAACACCATTAAAATTTTTTAAAAAAAATTTAAGAAGATTTTCAAAGAATATGGAATAATATTAGTCCCGAAGAACAAATATAATATTAAGAATTTATTAGATTCCACAGTAAAAGACTCCATAAGAACAGAATAGAAATCAGAAATTTATGAAATGAAATGTGCAAGTTGTGATCAGAGATACAATGGAAAAACAAAGAGAAATTTGGAAATTTGGAGAAAAGAACAATTTAGGAATATTTGGTTTAAGCAGGTTGATAAATCAGCAGTAGCAGCTCACTTTTGAACCAAAAATCATGAAATTAAACCAGGGATTAATATGCTGAAACAACTTCACAACGCAATGGAATTATACACTTGGGAAAAACTTTTCATCATAAAAAGTAAAGAAAACTTAATGGACTTTGATTTTCCTCCTATGGATGAACTCCGCAAGTTCCTATTACAACCACCAGAAACTGCCACAGAAGCATCTGGATATCAAGTCACCATTTCATGTAACAGTAATGGGAGTGATTACTCCCAAAACATGTCTAGTTTTATGTAAGTGGAGTTTAGTGTAAACAAGTCGAATACATCAGTGTAGGATATATTACCACTCCATTGTCTACAGCTTTATAAGTAAAATTTATTTAATAGAAATACTTGTAGTTGGTTCATACTGCATTTCATTTCCTTTAATTCAGTTTTTGTTTCATTAAAATAAAATAAAAAATAAGCAAAAGATAAAGATTTTTGTATAATGCAGAAATTTAAATTGCAGGTCATTAGATACCTAGATCTGTTTATTGGAAATCCAGGAACAGTATTGTGGAGTTTAAATGGCTATCAGGTAACAGGTTAATCTGAATGTGAGGCTAAGGATTATTGCAAGTTTTTGCTGTTTTTGACTGTGGTTGTTGTATTTTATATAATTATCGGTCTGGGTATCTTTTCTGAATATACCAAATTCCAGTATATTGCCATTTTTTATCATTGTTATATCCACGAAGGGATTTACAAAACCAGTTGCAAAGACTGCAGTATGAAATACATAGGGAGGAGGGAAGGAAAAAATCTTCCCTACAATTTATGGAACACTTAGAAATGTAAAATATAATCACCTGGAGATATCAGCAAAAGCATACCATTTCAGGTCCCCCCTCAAAAAAAAAAAAACTCTTAATATCTTTTCATATACCCATAGAATAGTGTGTGGAAATTATATCCATAAATAAAAATAAGGACAATTTAATCTTGTTTTTATTAAAAAAAAAGTTTTAATGTGAAAAGTAAAGAGAATGAATGAATTGTGTTTAACGTCCGTTTTTGCTACAGAGGCACCACACGCGATGGACACTTTTTATTTGATTGATTTATTTATGGACGCTCTTTAACGTCTCAGGTCATCAGCGTCCCATTCAACTCGGGGCGTGAAACGGCCGACAAATTTTGCTCAGAGGCCTCTCTTTCAGGCTTGAGGTTCTTTTTCGTGCCGCAAATGTATAACACGGGACCCATGGCTTTACTTCCCTTCCGAAGAAAGCCATACTTAGGATTTTTACGATTTGGCCGGGTTCGAACCCGCGTTTTGGGTTTATGAAGCAAGTATGGTAACCACTACACCACCAGGACCGACGCGATGGACACTGGTGATATGTGAAATGAAATGATATATTGGGAAAGGATTTATTTTTAAGGAAGGAAACGTTCCAGGCCTAAGTTTAGGGTACCTCCCCGGCATTTGCCATTTATGAGGACTAAGGAAAACCTGGGAAAATCCTCAGTCAGGGAGGACGGTCCTGGCGGGATTTGAACCGCAGACCTCCCGCTCACGAGTCGCCACCCTTGGCGGTCACGTCAAGAGAGTTTAATATATTGACATGATTTTAGAAGTTTAACTTTTAATTCAACATGATTATGATAATCTCACTGTGTGGATTGCTACATTCGTTTTTAATTGAAGGACAATTTAGTTAATTATGGTATTCCAAGCAATATTAACCTTATCACTAAGTGTGTAAAAGCCACAGAGCAGCATCTTAATACCATACTGGGAAGCTGGCAATGGAACCATGTTGATGATAAAGGCAACAGCCTATGAAACATGTCCAAGTAAGTAGAACAAAATTAGTGAAATTTGAATGATTTCTTCTTAAAAAATTGTCATATTATACTATATTTGACAGTGAAAATTCCTACTATTTAAAACTTCTTATAAAATATAGTATATTAAGAATTATGTACTGATAACTGAAAAAAGAATAACTAATCGGAAATTAAGAATTCAAAAAAATTAGAAGGGTTATTGGAAACATAAAAAGAAAGTAGAACTTTTAATGCCTCTGGAAAAGACTGTATGGATATATAATTTATAAAATATCAGCTATAAACTTCTGTCTGTTGTACTTTTAAAAAAGTTGGAATTAAAATTCTCACTTTTTATTTGTTTTTTAATTTTATTGTTTTACTATTCCTATGCAGCCCTGCCCCTTTCAAATTTGGGCATTTTCACTCCTGGCAGGACTGTATTGTAGTGCTGTCTTCTGAGGCCAGGCCGTTGGCAAGGTGCAGCTAAGTCAACTGAGTGGTAATGATGAAGAAGATTATGGCGTGCCAAGGCAGTCCTTAAACCTAATTGGCCCTAACCAAACCACACCATGGCATATCTGGGAATCGAACCCGGAACCCAAGAGTAGTAACCAGGAATGCTGACTACTATACCATGAGGCTGCTGTAACTTAAGATTTTAGAATAGATAATTGACATTTTTCAAAAATGAGGGACATAAATACCATAAAACCAGAAGCATAACTTTTCTCTGCTTTACATTAATGAAAAAAATTAACTAGCATGGAAAGGCCAGCTAGTTGTTCTCTTTTTTGTAGACTACAGTAAAAATGTTCATAAAGTAAAAGAGGGATATCAATACATCTAATAGAGAAATATACAGAGAGTCAGTAACAGCATCAAGTTTAACAGTATCAATTGCAATTTTATATATCTTGATGAAATATAATGAATACAGAAAAATTAAGTTAAAGGGAGCATTACAATGGGAGATAATGGAATATTGTAGCATTCATAGATGATTATATCCTGCTTCTTGTCATGCTGCACTGTAGTTGTCACTTTGTTTTTCAGTTTATCCTTCAGATGATAATTTTATCTAGCACATTTTTCAAACACTGCTCATGTTTTCCTCTAACATAAGCATTTTATTGATATGCCCAGAGATATTCAGAAGAAATGCACAAAAGTATTAAAGGCTTATAATCAGAACCATCAAATGACAATAACAGTGCCTGATTGTCAAATTTACAAGAGGGTGGTATATCAGATCATGTGAAAATCTACTTGAAATGTCATATAATGGGAGATCGTCCAGAAAGAAAGTAACCATACAAATTCAGCTGCAGGACAATAAAATTCATTATTAAGAAAAAGTTCAGTTAAACAACCATCATGAAGGGACGCAGGCTGGAAGTATTTACAAGGTTTTTGCTTGGTGCTGATGCACATAGGTAGTGTTTTCCAGGCATGCTTCAGTGAAGAGAAAAGATCAACTGAAGAATGTCATTGTTTAATTTTTAATTCTCATGTAAAATATGCACTGCACAGTTAAATGTTTTGTTCTACTCATCAAAAGTTAAACAGAGTGGCTAGTTCAATTAAAAATGAATGTAGGAATCCACATAGTGAAACTATCATAATATTAAACTTGGGTATTAATTTTTTTACACTAAACTCCACTTACATAAAAGTAAGACGTGTTTCGGGAGCATCTCTCCCATCTTCAGTTGCTGACTGAACCGCCATTACTGGAAACAATGGCTGGACAAATGGATGTTCATGTGGTGGCCTCTGTTGACTGAAGTAGGAAGTTGCTGAGTTCATCCATAGTAGGAAACTCGAAATTCATTAGGTTTTCTCTATTTTTTAATATGAAAATTTTTTCCCAAGTGGATAACTCCAATGGGTTGTGAAGATGTTTCAGCAGTTTAATTTCATGGTTTTTGGTCCAAAAGTGAGCTGCTAGTGATGATTTATCCGCCCATTTAAACTAAATATTCCTAAAATGTTCTTTCCTCTGAATTTCCACATTTCTTTTTGTTTTGCCTACATAGCTCTGTTCACAATCTGCACATTTTATTTCGTAAATTCCTGATTTCTATTCTGTTGGTATGGAGCTTTTACTGTGCATGTTGCAAATTAAGAAGTTTCAGGGCATCTTAATTTGGAACATGAATCTATACAATTTACTATAGAAGAAGAAAGAAAGAAATGGGTGGCTACCATTTCTAGATTTAAAAATTATAAGAATTAGAGATTGTTTGAATTTTGGAATTTACAGAAAAGAAACTCACACAGAAAACTACATTAAAATGAGAGTTATAACTCCATTCCACATTAATGTGTAGTTTTTCACAGTTTGGCATACAGATTGATGAATATTCCACTCACAGAAGCAGAGTACAAAATAGAATACAAACAAATAATAAAGACAGCTATAATCAATGGTTTCAACATAGACACAGTGATACAAATTATCAATAAATCTAAAAGACAAAAAGGGATAAGGGAGGTTTCCGCACTGAAAAACACAAAAGAAGATTACAAATTCAAAAGTTTCACCTACCATCCAATTTACCAGAACAAGTTCAAGAAAATCTTCAAAGAACATGGGTTAATGTTAGCCCCAAAGAACAGATACCAAATCAAGAATTTATTAGGTTGCACAGTAAAAGGCTCCATACCAACAGAACAAAATCAGGAATTTACGAAATAAAATGTGCAGATTGTGAACAGAGCTAGGTAGGCAAAACAAAAAGAAATGTGGAAATTTGGAGGAAAGAACATTTTAGGAATATTTGGTTTAAACAGGTGGATAAATCAGCACTAGCAGCTCACTTTTGGACCAAAAACCATGAAATAAAACCAGGAATTAAACAGCTGAAATATCTTCACAATCCATTGGAGTTATCCACTTGGGAAAAAAATTTCATATTAAAAAATAGAGAAAACCTAATGAATTTCAAGTTTCCTCCTATGGATGAACTCAGCAACTTCCTACTTCAAACAACAGAGGCCACCACAGGAACATCTGGTTGTCCAGCCATCGTTTTGAGTAACAGCGGTTCAGTGAGCAACTGAAGATGGGAGAGATCCCGAAATGTGTCTTACTATTACGTAATTAAGTGGAGATTAGTATAAAAAATGAATGCCTAAGTTTAGGTTATATTACCACTCCATTGTCAACAGCTTCGTAAATGCAATATTTATCATAATCTTGTTGAATTAAAATAAAACTTATAAAATCATGTCAATATATTAAACACTCTTGATTTATCACATTAAAATTTTTGTTATTAAAAAGTAAGTTGGGACTAGTTTCGTGATTCACTTGCTCACATTGTCAACCAATTGACGACTAACGGATCTCTTCAAGTAGGATGTATATTTGGCTGTGTGCGCTCTGGTGGTCTGTTGATGAACCTGTACAATATGTTGTCTGCTTCTGGTATATATAAAAATTCATAAGTCTATGTTCCAATTATTTTATATAAATCTTTTCCCATATACTAAGTTCCTTTGGGTGCTGAACTGCTCTTAGCATTATTATATCTTTTTTTATTTCATGATTTTCATTCCAGAAATGTGCTGCTACTGCCGATTTTTCTACTTGTTTGTATCTGATGTTTCTCTAGTGCTCTTTCAATCTAATACCCAAGCTTCTTTTGGTCTTGCCTATATATACTTTATCATACTCCTTACAGTTGATCCTATATATATCTTCTTTGACCAAAAGAAGCTTGGGTATTAGATTGAAAGAGCACAGTAGAAACATCAGGTACAAACAAATAGAAAAGTTGGCAGTAGCAGCACATTTCTGGAATGAAAATCATGAAACAGAAAAAGATATAATAATAATAATGCTAAGAGCAGTTCAGCACCCAAAGGAACTTAGTATATGGGAAAAGATTTACATAAAAAAATATGAACATAGACTTATGAATTTTGATATACCAGAAGCAGACAAAATATTGTACAGGTTCATCAATAGACCATCATAGCGCACACAGCCATGTGGATATCCTACTTGAAGAGATCCATTAGTCGTCAATTGGTTGACAATGTGAGCAAGTGACTCACGAAACTAGTCCCAACTTACTTTTTAATAACAAAAGTTTTAATGTGAAATGTCAAGAGAGTTTAATATATTGATATGATTTTAGAAGTTTTACTTTTAATTCAACAAAAGTGGCTATTGTTTATGGAATTGTGAAAGCATAAATTTCCATGCACATTGACTAAGTGTTCTGTACCACTGTTTGTTTCTTCACAATTAGACTTGTTAAGGTCAGGAAATATTTTATGTGCAATTTGTGGCAGCTGTTTTGAAATGTATGCGTAGTATACTATAAATATTAATCATATCAGGGAATTTAGGTAAGGAGAATCAAAAATTAACAAATTATTACATTTTAAGAATGCTGTCTCTTTGCAGAAGTTCCATAATTTTTTCCATCACCAGCAACTAAAATTCCTGACAGATGTCTAAATAATGATTTTCATTGATGAAAGAAAACCTTATCAAGTGGCTGGATTTTTCCTGTTGCACTGGCAGGGATCTGGAATAATTCAATTATCTTTCCAGAATGATTATCATTCCAGAATGGAATGCTTTCAAAACAAGATGAATCATTCATTGCAGGTTGTACATGAATCCAAAATTAAGGCACATTGGTTTCCCATGAAGAAAGGGGAGGAACGCTGCCTTGTACCATTCCTCCAGTTCTGGTTTGCCCATTTCTCCTGATTTTGAGTGGCAAATTGTAGGTTCTCAGCTTAAAACACTATTAGAGACACTATTGTTTCCAAATTTCTCTTTGGTTCCTGTAAAACTAAATAAGTTAGGGGGAAAAAAACCATCCAATTTTTGTTTTTTTGTTTGTTTATTTTAAAGAATAGTGTATAACGCTCATTTTGATTACAGGTGGTATCCATACTAATTGTAGGCATTGTATGGGTATGAGTGAAAACATTGGTTGACTGGCTATGAATTTAGTATGTTTCTCCAACATGAAAGATATTGTTTGCTGGAATCTCGTCTCTTTCAAAATCACTTTGATCTGTATTGTAAGTAGGAAGGGAGTTGCTGCAAAAGAACTGACATAGTTCTTTTCAAGAAAACTTCTGCTGCTTTCTCTGCATTATGTTCATCCTGTATAGAGAAACAAGAGAATAATTTAGATATTTTATTTTTTTTTGAATTGTTTGATCCATGAATGTGATGTATTGAAATTCGAATTTTCTACAAGTGTTCTAAAAATTAGTTTTAGAAACCCACAACAGTAAATCTTCATCATTTCACACATTGTTTTGATTTTTTTAAGTTTATTAAACAAGAGTAATGTCTTTCATACATTATCTGTTTATTTTTCATACACATTTGTGCATTATTTCATACTTGTCTTTTCAAGGTATAAAGCTTTCTTTTCAATGTAACATAATGAAAAATTATTCTAATATGGACTAATGGTAATTTTGAATACTTCTTTTCCTTAACCAAAATGCCACTCCTTTCCTTTTATAATCAATCAGCTTGTACCATTTTTACATTTCCTTTGGGACTGGGCACATATTACAAAGCAGACAGTTTTTCAGGGAATCGATTGGAAAATAAGGAAAATAAGACCTTGATTTTACAGTTATAACAATCACATTCATTACGAGAGGATCCTGAATCACTCTGTCAGTTGAAGGTCATTATTTTGTTCTTCTTCCTGTATGTTGAGAGAACTGCCTGTGGTGGTAAACATGGGCGTTAAACACCATTAAAAAAAAGTATGTAAGTACATTGGGGGATCTCTGAACTAAGCTGTTGACAATGTAGTGGTATATATATATATAAACAACGTAATAAAATTTGTTCACACTAACTCCATTCAGTTACATAAAAACTGGACATATGTTTCCCATCTTCAGCCTGTAGACCAAATGTTGTTAGAAGTGGTGGTTGGGTCTCTTGATGTAAATGAATGTAGTTAGTGTGAACAAATTTTATTTCATTGTTTATATGTTGAGAGATGTTTCAACATAAGGCTACTTCCTGAAGAATCATGCATAAACTAAATTACAACTCATTTGTTTTATGTTCTTTCATAATGATTTCACCTAAAACACAGATATTTTTCTCCCTAATGCAAACATAACACTATCCTTAAAAAAAGAAGAAGAAGAAGAAGAAGAAGAAGAAGAAGAAGAAGAAGAAGAAGAAGAGGAAGGAGGAGAAGGAGAAGAAGAAGAAGAAGAGGAGGAAGAGGAAGAAGAAGGAGGAGGAGGAGAAGAAGAAGGAGGAGGAGGAGAAGAAGAAGGAGGAGGAGGAGGAGGAGAAGAAGAAGAAGAAGAAGAAGAAGGAGGAGGAGGAGGAAGAGGAAGAGGAAGAGGAAGAGGAAGAGGAGGAAGAAGAAGAAGAAGAAGTTTGCTTTCTCAAATATGAATTATAATTTTTACTTATTTTGTCATGGTAAATTGAAAGCTGAAATATGTTTTCCCCATCAGGTAAGTTTTTAAAAAAATGGCAAAAGAATTTTAAAAAAAGTGGATTTTTATGAAATAAAAAGTCTTATATAATCAAAAATAAAATGCTATAGTTCTATTTATTACATAAAACTGGCTACCTTCAGATTTTTAAAAAGTTTGGTGTCTAAAAATCAGCATCTCTTCTTTGTTTGGAAGGAAGTCTGTGATGTTGATTTACATTTATATTTTGTTTGCATATCTTCTCTCTTTAAGCATCAGCAGTAGTCTTCCAGCATTGCTTCATTACACCATCCCTAATATAGTCTTTTCAACTCCTTAATTTCTTGATGAAATCTTACACTTTGCTCATCACTCATGGAGTCAATAGGTGGAAAGTAGTCACATTGAGGGTTCAAGAAGTGAGAAGTGAAGTTTCAAACTCATATTGCAACCCAAAAGTTGAAATCTTCTTAACATATATCTTATACTTTTTTCATATTGCACATCTTTAAGATTTTCAAAGAACTTTTATAACGTCCTTGGAAGCACACCATGCCAAAGTTCTATATTTCATAGTGATCAAAAAGTCGGTATCCTTCATTAGCTGCATGATCTAAGGTTCATCAAATACACCCTCATTTTATTTTAGCCTCAGATAAAAATGGGAATTTACAGTGTAAATACTTGAAGTTCAAACCATTCTTGTCCAGCACTTTGATAAATTGCGTCATGATAGCAAGTTTAATATGAAGTGGAAGCAATAGCATCTATTCAGGGTCAACTAGACTGGAACATATTACATTTTTTTTCTCCCAGTGTTAAAAATTTTCTCTTAGGCCATTCTTTAATTCACCAGAGTTTGTACCTATATCTACTATCCCATCACACAAAAAAGGAGGACATTTTGTATACTCGCCCTGCTGGCCAAGTAAGATATCACAAATTTTTATATCTCCATATAGTAATCATTGATGTTCCTGGTATTTAATTTTTTCTGAAATGAATTAAGATTGTCATAGGTTTCTTTCAAAACATATGAATTTGTAACTGGAATTGAGAGCACTTTGCTTCTATTAAGCAATGAAATTGCTTTGAGAATTGTTTTTGATACATCAATAAATACCAGCCATTGCTATTGTAAGAGAAACCAGATATATCACAATAATAAATCAGATTATTTTCCATCTTAATGAATTTCGTAAATTCTTCATCTCGATTCCTATACAAGTAAAATGTAACATCTTTCCCTAGCAATTATTTTTTAATCTTGACCACAGTATTTCACTCTTTTCCTTGGTAAGACCTAAGTCCTACACCTAATCATTCAGTTCTGTGCTGCTCGACACGAATCGGATACCCATGGAATATTTCGCCTTGAACGTTGTGTTCCACACGTCTCCACCAAAAGAGATCCATTTCTAAGTAGCGTACAGAATTTCATTGGGCCAGAGTTGTTATCTATGCCCTTCTGAATGATAAAAGTGTTGACACGACTAAACAACTGATTTTCATTTCGACTAATAACTAAGTAACAAGGAAAAGTCATACCGGTTACTTCATTTAGGTCCACTATTTTTATTTGTTGGTGAGGATTATTGTTCACCAGAACAGATTCTTCCTCCATCATTGCAACTGTCTCGGGTGGCAGGCTGCTGTCTGGGCGCCACCCTGGCTTAGATGAGCTGTTCTGGGCTGAACAAGTCACCTCTGTCTATACCCTGGGAGGGTATAGACAGAGGGACCCAATCGCCTTCAGGTAGGTAACAGCTCCGGGCCTGGCCTTTACAGGGGATATACTCCTGCCCTACATGATAACCTAGTGCTGGATGTAACGCCATTACCTTATCAAATACAAGGGCATCCATTAGATTTAGAACAGGGAGGTAAAAACTATAAAAATAAAAGTTTGGTCAGGCTAAAATGGTCAAACTTGCTAGACCATGACTTGAAAATTAAAGGGAAGGCTTTTGTGATATGTGTTTCAAATGAACTCATGAATAATTCTGCTAGAAAAGGTGACAAAGGGTTTCCCATAGTTAGACCTGAAACTTGTTGGGTAATATTTTTTGTTGAAGATGAAGTAATTTTGTTTAATGCAAATATTAGTAAGTTTTAATAAATCTTCTATTTCTTCTGTTTTTAAATTTATTGATGTTAACCATTTTTTAGCATAAGCATAAGTTTCTCTGTAGGTATGCTTGGGAATAAGACTTTTACATCAAATGAAACCATTATATCTCTAGCCGTAATTCTGCTATTTTTAAGTTTTTTGACTAGATCAACTGAATTTTTAATGCTCAAACTTTGGAATCTCTTAAAAGAATTGAAGACTTTGATCAACTTTTTTATACCTTGCATGTAGGTGAATTGATATTGTTTATTACTGTTTATTATTTTTGTTATCCACTTGGGAAAACATTTTTACATTAAAAAATAGAGAAAACCTAATGAATTTCGAGTTTCCTCCTATGGATGAACTCAGCAATTTCCTACTTCAACCAATAGAGGCCACCACAGAAACATCCGGGTGTCCAGCTATCATTTTGAGTAAAAGCGGTTTGGTGAGCAACTGTAGATAGGAGAGATTCTCTAGAATAGTTTCTTACTTTTATGTAAGTAAATGGAGTTTAGTGTAAAAAAGGAGTACCTAAGTTTAGAATATATTACCACTCCATTGTCAACAGCTTTCTTTCTAAGTACAATATTTAATGTTTAGAATTTCATGAAAAGAATTAAAACACCAATGGGTAGAATAATAATCTTAAGATTATTTTGGAGAACAAAGTATTGGGGGATATTTAGAGAAGGAGGGAGAATAGTGTAAATGGTTTTTCTAAAGGTGCAAGGAAGAGATTGTAAAATATAGATATAAAAAAACTGTTTAGCAAAATAGCAAGGAAAAGATCCTTAGTATTTTATATAACAATAAAAAATAAATGGAAAAGAGAGAAATATATTGATAATTCATGCAAAGAACAAAGAAAGAGCACTGCATGGGTATGTGCAGATGTGTGGAGATTAAAAGTAATGAGGAAAGATTTTCCTCAGAACCAATGTCCAATATGTGGGGTGAGAGGAAGATATGGAACATTTAGTGTTTGAGTGCAAAGAGACAGAACTCTGGAGGAAAGAGTTAATAAATGGAGAAATGGTTTAAATTAGATAGAAAGATAGCCTTAATGAACATCTTCAGTAAAATAGCAGGAATGTAGGGGAGTTCTTGAGTAAATTTAAAAATAAATGGAATTGGGTACTAAGAAATGAAGTAAATCAAATAACTTAAAGGGTAGTTGATGTTGTATAATTAGGTAATAAAAATTTTTGGTGTATGATCATGGCAAGCACACAATCTGGATTGAATATTTAGTCATGTTGCCTTGTATAGATTAACACAAATAATTTAATAAATAAAATAATTCTTAAAAAGTGAACGATTGCTATTGAAATAAATATTATTGTAATGGGAAGGAGTGGAATTACTGTAATTGATTTAAATCATTGAGCTTTCCTAATCAAATTGTTCTAGAAGGTGAATAAATGTAGCATTATAGCAGCTGAAGATTGGAACTAAATGTTCTCGAAACTGGTTCCATACATTTATGAAAAGTAAGTGAAGCTTTAAGATATCAATTAATTGTAGTAGGTATTTGAGAAATAAAGGAATTAGTAGTTTGTAGAGACTGTAGGTAGCTGATTAATGGTACAGGTAGAGAAATTGAAATATTTTACTTTATTTTTTAATTTATTTTGGTACCTTGGGTTGGTTTGGAGCCTGGAATTCCAGTAGCCTATAGCTGATGAACTGCGGACTGGAGACTGATGCAATCATGGTGGAAATTTTGTACATTTTTAATTTTTTAGAATTAAAATTAAAATAAAGGTGTTAGTATGAAATAAATATTGTATTACATTTTTTTTAAATTGTAAGGAGTTACACCTAAAATAGTTAGGACCAGATGGATGGAGGCCACTTTGTAGTTTGTATTTTTCTTAGCATTTCAGTAAATTTCAAATTTCATTTGAACACAAGAAGCCAGCAACTTACATTTTAGAATGTAGGTGCTTTGTGTCTGAAAAAGTAGTGTCAAATTTAAGTTGAATTATGTGGATGGATGACTCCAGTTTCTATGATGTTCTCTAGTAAGTGGTACAATTGTTTCAGCCTTGATCTGGCAGTTGATGAGGGCCTACACTTTATCAATTTTGACACAGTTGGCCAACACAGGCAGCCCTATTGTAGAAAAGGAGATAGTAACTTGGGTGAATAGCAAGCTTATTTCAGCTGGCAAAAGAAGTTCACTCAAAAGTTTCCAGGTTTGTAGGTTTCTCTCTAGTGGTAAGTTTCATAAATGATTGTAATCTTTAAAAGAAGTTAGGAACAGTGAAGTTATTACATATACAAATGAGTCAGTATTAGGTGACACTAAAACTTCACTAACTGATTAATTCGTCAGAACATGTTTTAAGAGCATTTGCTCTCAACTTCAGCTGAGAACTGACTAACTCTAGCAGGTGACATAGTGTCATCTGCTGGTACCATTAGATAATGGAACAGGAAGCCCATTGGTGGAATGTCAAAATTCATAACTCTACATTTTTATTTTTTAAAATATAAATCTTTTCCCATATTGCCAAATCCTTGGGATTGGTGGTAGCTTTTAACAGTTTAGCTTCTCCTGCAATGTTATGATCGTACGTCCAAAAGCGATCTGGAACCGCCGATTTATCCACTTGTTTATATCTTAAATTTCTGAAGTGTTCTTTGGTCCTTGTCTCCAAATTTCGTATTGTTTTGCCTATATATATCTGATCACACTCCAAACAATCACAAGATTGTTGGAGACAAGGACCAAAGAACACTTCAGAAATTTAAGATATAAACAAATGGATAAATCGGCAGTTGCAGATCACTTTTGAACTTACGATCATAACATTGCAGGAGAAGCCAAACTGTTAAAAGCTACCACCAATCCCAAGGATTTGGCAATATGGGAAAAGATTTATATTTTAAAAAATAAAAATGTAGAGTTATGAATTTTGACATTCCACCAATGGGCTTCCTGTTCCATTATCTAATGGAACCACCAGATGCCACTACGTCACCTGCTAGAGTTAGTCAGTCCCCAGCTGAAGATGAGAGCAAATGCTCTTGAAAAATGTTCAGAAGAATTAATCAGTTGGTGAAGTTTTAGTGTCACCAAATACTGACTCATTTGTATATATTCATAAAAGATATTTATGCTTTGCAGTTTTATTTATCAAATATGATATAAATAAGCTCAAGGAGTTCATTAAAGAATTGAATATATCTAATTTTCGGCCCATTTTGGCACGCTGAGTAACTGAAATAACACTACTCTTGCTTAGAGTTGTATTAAACAGATGCCAAACATCCCTAGATTTTGCACTTTTTATGAAGAAATTATCAAATTTCATTAATTTTGTTCCACTTACTTCATTTAGATAATTTTGATCTTCTAAACAACAGTAATCTCATCACTAAATTTGTAAAACCTACAGAGCACTATCTTAATACCAGGTTGGGAAGCTGAAAGTGGAGTCATGCTGATGATGAAGGCAACAGCCTTTGAAACATGGCCGAATAAGTGGAACAAGATTAGTGAATTTGGAGTGATTTTCTCATAAAAATTCCAAAAATATATTATATTTCACTTTAAAAATTCCCAATATTTAAAATTATCCCTAGATTTGTTTAATTCCAAAATTCTATAAATGTGAATTAATACCATTTTTGGAATTGCTTGCAGCTGCCGTGTGAATGTCACAGGGAGCAGATCAATTGGCTTAAGTAAGGTTTGGCCTCTCCCTGAAAAGGCAAATATTATGTAACTCTAGATGCGTGTAGAGTTTGGGTTCATTTGTATCATTAGTTAGTTACTTCCATTCATTTTCTTGAAGACCTCTGCAGAGGTCAAATGGAAAATTAAACACATTAAAAAAAAGGAAGGGGGATACCTATCTCATGCTTTCTTGAAAGAATAAACTGGAAATCTTATTAGCAGGAAAAATATTTAATAGAAGTTTAACTTGGCATAGAAAGTTTGTGTACTGCAACATAGAAAAGTATTACTCATGCCACTGGATGTTTTTTGTTTGTTTGTTTATTTTTTGCATGACATTTACAATGGCACCCTATTCTAATGCTAAGAAGCATGGAATGCAAAATGTTCATAAATGATCTCAACTTGATTACAGCTATGTTTGTCATAATATTAGCATTGTCCCTTTCTCTGAGTACCCATCTCTGTACTCTCAGATCTGTTTATAAAAAGGATAAATATTTGGCCCCTTTGGACATTTTAAGTGGAAAGTAAGTACATATTTGCATCCTTCAGGCCTCATTGGAGAGTATGAAAATTAAATAAGTCCAAGAATTCACTCGGGAGTCATTTTCATTTTCTCACCATCTCATCGATTATGAGTAGTTTGATTAAAACATACAATAAAAACAGTAAAACAAATTAAAATCAATTTGCAGCTAAGTATATTAATCAGGAAAGCACTCTATAATTTGATTGTCCTATGAAACAAGGATGTTCTGTACCTATGTAGTCATAAGAATGACCCCAAATAGGTGGGTTTTTTATCAAGTGTATTTGTTCCAACAGCAACTTGTGCCAAATGATATCATTTGTATTATATATGGACTAGGCCATCCTTAAAGTATAACTACCTGTTCTATCAAAAAACCAGCAGCATACCTCAACCTCAGGGTTGTGAAGAACTGACAACACAGTAATGAGGAAAATTATTTCTAAGAAGACAATGTCTGCAAGACCCCAAGAAACTTGACTTTGATCAAAGGACAGTAAGGAAATGACCAAAGTGACACCAGGAAGAATTGCTACCAAGATCAGGGAAGCCTTAGGCTGCTATTGCTGCTCAGAATAAAGATCCTGTTAAAAATATTGGGAACCATCTTTTTCCATCCTGTGGTAAACTAATTATGATAGAATGACACTTTTATAGTCTTTGGAAACTGAAACAAAATCCTCCCAAAGGGAAAATATTTTATCATATGTTTTGCTATTTTAAAAAAAAAAACGTGGAAGTAATCCATATAACTTAATGTTAAGGGACACTGGGAGTGTTTTTTTTTTTTTTTTTTTTTTTTTTTGTGTGTGTGTGTGTGTGTGTGTGTGTGCAAATGGTTCTTTGAACCATTGGGCATCCACAGATAGTCAACATTTGCATTTCCCCCCTCCCTTCTGACTCTACAGTCATTCACAGATCTCCATGTGGCCTTTACCAGTCTGCCACACAACCTCAGTACAGAAATGTGGATTGAGATACATAACTTTACATCTGTTGGAGACACAAGTACTTACCAGCATCTAAAAGAAGTACTGGTATATGCTGCTTATGTGGAAATAGTGAAGGAATGTTGTGTCAATCTTGTAGCAAAGAGGATGACTACAGCTTTCCTCAAGCTAAAAAAAAGACACTACTGACACCAGACTGTGTGGATGTGATCATGATAAGCTGAAGTTAGAAACTATAAAAAGACTAGCCAGCTACTACAGACTGGCCATCCAGAAGCTATGCCATGAAAAATGCTACTACTTTACCATTACAGATCAACAGACCAGAAATGAGCCCCACAGGGACAGACTCTTGGGTTTCTAAAATAGACCGCCACAGGTGGCTGAGGTCGTTAAGTCGCTGACTCGTGAGCAGCAGGTCTGGGTTTGAATACCCCCAGGACCATCCTCCCTGACTGGGGTTTTTTCCAGGTTTTCCTCAGTCCTCATAAATGGCAAATGCTGGGGAGGTACCCTAAACTTAGGCCTGGAACGATTCCTTCCTTAAAAATAAATCCTTTCCCAATATATCATTTCATCTCATGTATCATCAATGCCCATCACTGTGGTGCCTCTGTAGCAAAAATGGGCATTAAACACCATTCTCTCATTTCTAAAATAGAAGCATAGCTCTTGGTGAGACTCTGTAGAGCCATTGCAACATGTCTATTCAGTTTAATGATAGTATGGTTAGGAAAATTCTTCCCATCTACCAGAGTTTTGCTTGCAATGAACTACTGGCATACTATGATCATAGAAGGACACAAAATTAAAATGAAAATGTTCACTCACTCATTTGGAAAAATTGTCCCCAAAAATTTTTTATTTCTAAGAAGTGGCTAGAAATTGGAGCATTAAATGGTGTTTCTGCTTTTAATATGGGCTGTTCAGCTTCTCAGCTGAGATCTATGGTGAGGGGTAGGAATGTTCGGCAGCTGCTTTAAAGATCAGCAGAACCCTGCATACAATTGGCGTATACTAGAGCAGGAGGTCAGCTGCCACAAGCAGGAAAGGACCTGCAGGTGGCAAAAGTAGCACAACAACAGAACATAAAGACATAAAGGGAAGTACAAACACACTTAACTATAAATAAGGAGGGTTTTGATATGTATAGTGTGCAATTCAATGTTTCCTAGCATACTGTTTTATAAAACATTGTTTTTCTCAAAATTTCATTTTCACACATTTAAAATGCGCCACGTGTCTCAATTTTTTGTTTAAATTCAATTAAAATTTCCAAGAATGTGCAGAAGAATCCATTATAATATTCTACAAGATGAAATACATGCTAACACGAAAAATAATCTAAATTTTTTTAATGAAATAATGACTAAATTTAAAGATTATAATTTTATATAGATTAAAAAATTATCACAGTTCACTTATTAAATTTATTTAAAACAATTTTTTTATGCGGTTCAAAGCTTCAATTGCAAAAATGCCAACCAATTTTCTCAACTCATTGGACACAGACATATAGATTATGTGACATATTTATGTAATAAAATTTATTACCTAATTTATAGCTTGCAAACTATTTATCCAATTTGAATAAAATTTGGTATACACATTAATTTATCAAAATGCAAACACACTAAAATATTCAAAAAAAGTTATACAAAAATGTGAAATTTTGAAAATTCACTTCCAGTGTCCCTTAATACATTTTCACGATGCCCTTAACCTAGTCAGAGACTAATTATTTATATAAAGCATTTCCTTAAAACATTGACTTTCTTTCATCAGTCACAAAGTAACAATGATACGTAGTTAATTTGCATCCATTTTGCCTAAAAAGTGCACAGTTAATTCCGTCTGCTTTCATTTATGTTTGTCTAATTTCCTTGAATTTATGTTCGAACAATTTTGAACTGACAAGTCTTCCACAGAAACCAAAACATGTGGTTTCTTCTTGCGAATGAACAATTATTTTTCTTGGATGTTTTACCAAATTATTTTTTTGTATTGGTTCTGTGAATTCAGCACAGCAAAGGAAAACGTAATGCTTTTCTGAGTATGATACAAAATAGCACACTTTTTAATGAATTCTGAATAAGCCCAGAGCAAAAAGCAAACAAACTTAGAATTCCAGAACTAATAGTTCTCATTCAAAAAAAAAATAAAAAAAAATCACAAACAAAAACAAAAAATAAACAAAGGTAGTGACCCCCCCCCCACACACGCACGCACGCACACACACACACCTGAGAGTATTTTGAAACTACACCACTATGCTGTTTAAAATCAAAATTTGGTTTGATATTAAAGTAAAAACTTTCCTTAAACATTGAGAACAATTGGTTATTGATTAAACAAGTGATGTCATTGGTATAATTCACTTATATAAGAATGATATATGAGATACAAAATAACTGAAATTTCATTGCAGTGTATTGCTGAATATACTCAGAGTAAAAGTTAGTTCAAACATTTTTAGAAATTTTGCCCCAGTTCTTCATTTTTTAAATCAGAAAGATAATTTCCATCTTTAAGACAACTAAAGTTATATGTGCAATCTACAATGGACCAAGCATATTGCAATTCTGTAACAAGTTAAAACTGTCATTAACATTCAATTAAAAATGAATGTAGGAATCCACACCGTGAAACTATCATAAATCTTGTTGAATTAAAGGTAAAACTACTAAAATCATAACTTCAACTTCGGTATTAATTTTTTTTTCACTAAACTCCATTCGCTTACACAAAAGTAAGATGCATTTCGGCAAAGTGAGCAACTGAAGATGGGAGAGATTCTCCCGAAACGTGTCTTACTTTTATGTAAGTTAATGGAGCTTAGTATAAAAAATGAATACCCAAGTTCAGGTTATATTGCCACTCCATTGTCAACAGCTTCATAAGTACAATATTTACTAAAATCTTCCTTACTAAAATTCTTCATGTCAACACATTAAAACTCTCTTAATGTTTCACAATAAAACTTTTTTTATTAAAAAGTTGGGACTAGTTTCTTCACTTATTTAAACAGTGATGAATTTATTGAAGTAAAAACAAATCCACTTAACAGATGCAAAAAATTAGTAGTGGATATATTAAAGGAATATATATATTAATGTTCACAAAATCTGACATTTATAAATTGAAATACATAATCCATCAATAGCCAGGATAATATGACTACCCAAAATACATAAATCAGGAAAAAACATGATACCTATCATCAACAACATTAATACCCCATGTTACCGTCTGGCGAAATGGTTAACCACTCAATTTAATACATTACCAGGATTTCCGAGATTAAGTCTTAAAAAACTCTTTAGACATTTATAAATAAAATTAAAGATCATAAGTTATCTGCAGACAAAATATTGGTATCATTTGATGTAAAAGCCCTGTTCCCAAGTATTCCAAAAAAGAAAACCCTTACATTATTCAGAAAATGGTTACTATGTACAAACATTACAGAAACACATATTAAAAAATTTGTCAAGCTCACGGAATTATGTTTAGATCAGGCCTACTTCACATTTGAAGGAAAATTTTACAAACAAAGTTCAGGTTTGGTAATGGGCAGTCCTCTCTGTTGTTGGCAGATCCATTTATGAGTTTTTTGGAAAAACATAACTAAAGCATTCCCATATATATTCAAAATCTGGTACAGATATGTGGATGGTGTTTTTGCCTTCGTGCAAATCAGATACATAGAAGATGCTCTCAAACTCTTAAATTTACAAGAAACAACAATAACATTTACTATGGAAATTGAAACTAATAATACTTTACCATTCTTAGATTTGAAGATAATAAATATAATAACAAATTATAATTTGGCATATACAGAAAAGATACACACACCGATAATTACATAAAAGCTAATGGTTTCAACCCTAAACCTCACAAAGAAGCAGCATTCAATAGTATGATTTATAGGTTGATTAATGTGCCACTTAAAAAAGAAGAATATGAGAGTGAATACATACATATATTACATACAGCAAAAGTTAATGAGTTTAGCAAACAAAGGATAGATCAAAAAATAAAAACAATCAAAGGAAAAAAGAAAATCAAACAAATCACCACACTGAGTAATTTATATAAAGAAAAAACTTATCAAAAGTTCACGTACCCCCCTTACATCAATCACAAATTTCAAAAAAATACTTAAACAATACATCATTTGGTACCCATAAATAGATACAGTATGGACAAATTGCTAAATCTATACAAAATTGAACCCAGATCAAAAGAACATAGTTCAGGCACATATAGGATCAACTGTAAGGAGTGTGATAATGTATGTATAGGTAAGACCAAAAGAAGCTTGGGTATTAGGTTGAAAGAGCACTAGAGAAATGTCAGATACAAAAAATAGAAAAAATGAGCAGTAGCAGCACATTTTTGTAATGAAAATCATGAAATAGAAAAAGATATAATACTGCTAAGAGCAGTTCAGCACCCAAAGGAGCTTAGTATATGGGAAAAGATTTATATAAAAAATATGAACATAGACTAATGAATTTTGATATACCAAAAGCAGACAACATATTGTACAGGTTCATCAACAGACCACCAAAGCGCACATAGCTAAGTATACATCCTACTTGAACTGATCCGTTAGTTGTCAAATGGTTGACAATGTGAGCAAGTGACTCGCGAAACTAGTCTCAACTTATTTTGTAATAAAAAAAGTTTAAATGTGAAAAGTCAAGAGAGTTTTAGTATGTTGACATGATTTTAGTAGTTTTACTTTTAATTCAATAAGTGTCATTAACATATTTCTAATGAAGTGAATCTTGGAGATGTGACTTACAAATTCATAAAGCACTAGGAAATAAACATTTGCACTGATGGAGTGACATGCCCAGTCTACTCAACTTCAAGATGATATAAATATTACATAGGCAGTTAAGGTAAATAGATTGAAAATTATTCAGTGATGATAACCATTAAAGTCTGTTATATGTCAAAAATTAGTATTAAATTCAATTTCAGTCCTTGAATAGAAAAAGTGAAGCTTAATTAAATTTGTTTTGAATCGCAGAATAATTTGAATGAGTCTATATGTTAATTATTTTAATGTGTTTTTGATGAATAGCACTAGTAATTGTTTAATTCAATTTTTAGTTATTGAGCCCCCCAACATTTTCTTTGTATCCTTTGGCACCCTTGTATAGAAAAACAATTATTGGTAATAGGAAGAATGTTTGGGAGATGTGTATGAGTGTGGACTTTGCTTGGAAATAATTTATAAACCTGCCTAAAAATGCCAAATTTTTTAATCCTTAACTTCTTTGGCTGTTATAAGATGAAATGGAAATAATCAAAGAGGAATGTCCTGTAATAGATGCTTTATAATTGGTGACTAATAGTTGGAAGGGAGAGATACATGCAGGGGTTCAGGATTATGGGAAGCTAAATTAATATAGAAAGGTCAGGTATTTTCAAAAGATAAGATTTGATATTAGTTGACCTCTGTGAAAATAATGGTTATATTATCTTTAATGCTTGTTATAGAGATGATAAAATTAAGGAGTTTACATGTTTGAGAGGAATGGAGCAAAGTATTCCAAATTACACATTATACAATATTGATTTGCTGCTAATGTAATGTAATTAGGATGCTCAATGAATTAACATTTATATAAATGTAACTTTTAGATCTTCAACAGTGAAGAATATAATTATAAATTAAAAACTTTAGTAAATGAGTTGATTATATACTATATAAATGTAACTTTTACATCTTCCACAGTGGAGAATATAATTATAAATTAAATAATTTAGTAATGAGTTGATTATATTTTACTATTTCTTCATTTCAATTTTAATTCTTACCAACATTAATTGGCAGAACATGAAACATGAGCTGCCAATAAACATTGCTAAGTGGAAAATTCTTGTACTGATTTCTTTGTTATTTAATAAAAATGTTAGAGATGTGAGTAACATGAGTAAGAATGAATGTGTAATGAAAATATTAATTTTAAAGTACAATATTGAGGAGTTTGGTTTAGTTTTTTATTTATGGATGCTCTTTAACATCTCAGGTCATGAGCATCCCATTCAATTCAGGGCATGAAACGGCTGAGAAATTTTGATCAGAGGCCTCTCCTTTCAGGCTTGAGGTTCTTTTTCACACCATAAATGTATGACAGAGGACCCATAGCTTTACTTCCCTTCCAAAGAAAGTCATACTTAGAATTTTTATGCCCTGAAAAAATCCATCAATCCTGACGGGGTTTGAACCTGCGATCTTGGGTTTAGTAGGCCAATATGGTTACCACTACACCACCAGGACCGACTTATATTGAGGAGAGTGTTTCATTTTATAATATTCATAATTTGGAGATGGTTAACTTGTATTTGTGTGGGTTGAGCCTTATGATGTCTTTGTGCAAAGAAAATTTAGCTCTTGAGATATGTGGGTTTATTTTAAAATGCACAGGTAGAAACATTATAAAAGAAAGAGGCAGAAAGGTAAAAACATGTAGTGATTGATTGGACGATGAGTGTAGGGGATCAAGTAGTATGGTGAGGAGAGCTGTAATTTTATGAAGACAGAGAAATGGATTGGAAACAAGGGTAAACTTTAATGATTCAGTTAAGAGAGGATTACAAGAATTGCTTGAGAGAGAGAGAGAGAGAGAGAGAAATGGGCTAGAAATAAGGTTCATGAAATTGAAATTATAATATATTATTAGGACGTTTAGCAAATATGAAAGGTTGTTTGAAAATGTGCAAAAAAAATGATAAAAAATAAAAAATTCTGTGGAAACTTAATTAAACCTGCAAAGTGGGTTAAATGTTTCCAGGGGTTATTTGAAATGAATGAAAGTGGTATGGGTAGATGAAATTTTGATTTTCATCCTGGTTAAGTAAAAGAACTGGACAGGCTCTTCAAATCAAGAGGGATTTAACAGGTACCTGCATAACTTTTTCAAGTTTGGTGTGAAAGTTCCGATCAACTTCATTATTTGCACTAAATCAGTGGTTGGCAATCATCGATTCATGAATTGATCTGGAGTCGTGGCATATATCCCTTGTGCACAGCAACCCATGCTGCACTCCACACATCCTGTACTTCTACCCTCGGAGAGTGAATGAAATCAGTCAGTCTATTTACATTTACAATGGTGTTAACCTAGCCAGTAACTTCTGCCTACAAAAGAAATTTAGCAGTCATTGGGAAGAATATTTCTTTATTCCATATAGAGACAATGTGAGATGTTTGATATACTCCAAAATATTAAAGAGCATTTTCAAAGCAAATATCAAATGGCATTATGAAGCCTACCATAAATAACAATACCAAAATGTGCTAAAGCAAAATAATTTATTATAACAATAAAACTAATATTGTTGAATATTAAATATACTTAGCAGTTTTCAGAATTGAACAGAATGTGCATCATTTATTTTAGGCTACATTGAGAAAGACATTTAAAACAATTAAAAGAAGTCATCAAGGAATTGGAATCCATAATAAATAATTCAGACAATGAAATGGCAAATAAAGTACTACTTGCAAGCTATCATGCTGTCTAGGAAATCAGCAAGTCTTTGAAATCATTTACAGAAGATGAACAGGTGAAAAATGTATTTTGAAAGTAGCTGGAATAATATATCCAGAAAAAATAAAATATTTTTGAAGACTGAGGATGTTGAGTCGCACATTAGTAAGACAAATATCAGGCATAGGAAAACACATTGATAATGTCATTGCATTAAACATTCATAAATTTGAATATTTTTCCCTTGTATAAGATGAGAGCTCCGATATAAATGGTATAACTCAATTGGTAACATTCTTTCATAGCGTGGATGAGGACCTTGGATTCCTAATAAAAGAAATGAAACATTAAAATGGAAGGTACCATACAATATGTGTGTGTGTGTGTTTTTTTTATTACAATGAAGTAAGAATAGATGATTTATATTTATTTTGTTAATGTTCTTTGTTTTGAAAACATCATTCCCCATAGGCTTATTCTCCATTTTGCTAAAGTAGATAGTGTAATATGTTAATTTGTTCTGTAACTATGCACTGGTGTTCCTTATGTTATAGTTTACATTTATAATAGCTCAGCAAAGACATATATGATGTCAAGTGGTGGATGTATGAAAAGAAGCATTTGATTTATTTTTAAATTCTGAAATATGCACTATATACTTTCCAGTATGCCACTGGTCCCACTGGCTATGTTGACTCTGCCTCAGAGCGATGTTCTTCTATTGCAATTTGGGCCAGTCTCATTTTCTCATTTCGACTTGGCATAAATTTTTCCAACCACTACTAAATTGTTGAAGGCAGTGTGAATGAATAAAGGAATACCAAAGAGCTGGCAAATGACTGTGCATCTTGTCTATAGTGGGAAGGATAGTAAAGAAAATCCCAGTAGTTAAGAGAAGAATACTATTACTGCCTTCTTTTGATAAAATATTTACAGGAATATTGATAGACTTCATTGTTGGGTAAAGGAGAATCAAAAATTCATGTTTCAGTTTGGATTTAGAAAGGATAGAGGAATGGTTGATAATATTATGGTAATAAAATCAAGGATAAATGAGTGTTTGTTAACAAAATGTGATAGATTGTATACATGTTTGTAGATTTGGAAAAAGCCTATAATAAGATTATAAGAGATGCATTTTGATACAAAATGACATTGCAGTTGTAAGGTACAGAAAGAAACATTATGGTATAAATTAATGTTAAAGGTGTTAAATAAATAAATTATATTATATTAGCAAATTACCTTCTGTATTAAATGAACGGTTGATAAGTTCACTACAGAGATTGTGCAGAAACATGACCTCTGGCAGGGTGCAATTGAGTCCAGTGTTGTTTAATTTCTTTATGCATGGTAGTGTGATAGTTAATATGCCTTGTCAATGCAATGAAGGCAAGTTTGAATATATTGGAGAGTTCATGTTCTTCTTTTCAAGTATTTGTTTCAGCTAGTAATAAAAAGCTTGAACATTTTTAAAGAGAAAAGGAATAAGTTAAATGGCACAAGCAAAGATAAGAGATTGTTACTTGCTGCAGGAAGCAATGGAAACTGACATTGTTTTATGAAAGAGTAACTGTTGTTGTTGTTGTTGTTGTTGTTGTTGTTGTTGTTGTTGTTGTTATTATTATTATTAAGAATGCAACCCACATTTTGCCACAAGATATGTTGCAGTGTATTAAAGTATCCATTAAATTAATTGCATATAATTGTACTAACCATGGATGCAGACTTTTTCTCTCCCCATCTCATAAGGCACTATTTTCCGCTTACTTTTTGTTTTATTTTATTGTTATTATTATCCTTTTTTGTTTTTTTGGAAAAATATTTATGTAGAAATTCTTATTACAACTCACGTCAAAAGAATTAACTTATGGCGATACATATACAATAATAAGTAACATACTACTTTTTTCCCCCCTACTTATCCATCTGGTTCAAGTTTAGTCATTGTTATTGAGGCAAAAACTATTGTATACTTCTAAGGTAACTACCCAAAATAGACTAAACAGATTATGGTACAGAAATGTTCCTACATAACTGTATATTCCAATGTAACTTGTATGGTTCTATGTTTCACTTGATTGATCTCTAAATGTAGTAAGGTGGCTAGTATTCGGGGTGTCCATGGGAGCCCAGGAAGAGTTATGAACATAAATGATCTCTGATACTGAATTTATCGCCTGGACAATGATATAAAATTCTCCAAAATGGTGCATACATTTCTAGTGTCACACGCTAAAGTAACTCATTTAGCAGTGAATCTTTCCATTTATCAAACTGATACCATCGACATGTGGGTAACATATTTTTTTTAGCAGCAATGCCCTGCTCTTACTGCAACATCTATAAGGCCAGTCCTTCAAGCTAAATACTGAGTCTTAGTTGCTGTTGGCATATTCTAAATAAATGTCGAATGCACAAATAAACATCCACATACTTCTCAATGCACTGTCTCTCCTGCATTGCAGTGGAAGAATCTGAATTATATACCATAGTTTAGCTAATGCCAGCAGGTTGACATGTCAAACTCTCTATAAATCGTAGATTATTAATGATCTTCCAGTTATGACAGATCATTTCTTAGACATTGGGGTATAGCAAAAGTCCAAGTATCTTATGGATTTCACAATGGGTACAGATACTAGTGTAGATTGTGTGGGCCAAGCACCCAGAGGTAGTAAAGCACATAAGTTTAAAATTGTACCAGATGCTACCCATAACTGGTCAACATCTTCTCCAAGGTATGAGCCTGTCCCAATGTCTGCAATAGAATGGAAACATCATCAGCACATGCCTGAATATTGAACAACCTGGTGTTCGGTCCAACTCCAGGCAGATGGTGATACACCATGAGAATCAAAAGTTCAACACAGAATAAAAAACAACATCAATAATGGACAACCTTGTTTAACTGACCACATGAATGGTATTGATGCAATAAACCTCCAATAACATGCACCCTGAAGGCGACCATTTTGTATAAACTTTTGATCAATGCCAGAAACCTTCCAGGGAAGTTGACATTACATAACAACTGCAAAAAGATACTGGTGGTTAATTCTGTTTAAAGCCTTCTGGAAGTGCAGTTTTAAGTACTGCAGCAGACTCAGCAGGGTGTGCTTCATAATGCACCACATTGATTCTTAAGGTACCTAAGTTGTGGATATTATGCAGTACAGGACACCACTAGTCTGACCCACTTATTAAATATGGCAGCAAGGAACGGATCTGGACACAAAAGTATTTCATATATAACTTGTACTCACAGCAAAGAAGTACCGTCACAAGTGACCGAGGTTGTTAAGGCGCGGACTTGTGAGCGGGAGGTCTGGGGTTGGAATCCCACCAGGACAGTCCTCATTACTGGCAAATCTGGGGATGTACCCTAAACTTAGGCCTGGAATGCTGTCTTTCTCAAAAAAAATATCCTTTCCCAATATATCATTTCATCTCATGTATCATCAGTGTCCACCACCTGCGGTGCCTCAGTAGTAAAAACGGGCGTTAAACACTACTAAAAAAAACAGCAAAGAAGTATAATGGTCTATACTGGCCCAGACTTGTAGCGGACTCTCATTTAGGAAATTAATATAATAATGCCATTGCTGAAACCATGTTTCGACTCAGTTGCAAATAGCAAGGCATTCATTACTCGAAGCAAAGGTGTTTTAATTAGATGCCAGAATGTACAATAGAGCCCATATCCAATCCCATCTGGACATGCATTTAGCCTGAAAGATGAAGCCCATCCTCACTTATCTCACCTTCTAAGAGGTCACTGTCTTCAACACTGCCATGCTGTTCAATGTAATTGAGGAAAGATAATCTTGAAAACTCATGAGAAGGTGTAATCCCATACAGAAGTATCTTCCAGTTTTTTGAAGTGAAGCAGCAGTAGCTTTCATTTTCGCTCCAGTCTGCATCTGTAAGCTATGAATATGTTTTCTAGTTGTATTTTTTTTCAGTGGCCAGATGGTAAAAACCAGTGTATTGCTCCATCACGGGCCACACCTGTGAGCACACTTTAGTCCCTTCCATGGTGGTATGTATGGCACATAGCCGTTTCTTTATCTGTTGCATATGCTTGAGTACATCCCTTTCTTGCTGTTGAAGATACAAAAGTTAATTATTTAACACCTTATAATAAAAAGACAAACTCTGTTGCCGCCTCACGCCTTCTCAAAACCCAGTTGTTTGAAAAAGAACCTCTCTCAGGCTTTAGTACACATTGCCACTGCTGCAACACAGATTACTTCAGGCAAACACTTGGTTTAACTTTTACCACCAAAGAAGCTCAAAGTCATATACCAGCTCTTCCATATGAAACGAGGATTCATTAAGTTTTTCAATATCCTTTACCCACTGGACGATAAGCAAGATGATCCATTTGCAGTGTTAACAACTACATGAATATCCTGTATTCTGGCTGAAGCATCTTTCACACACAATGCAGTTCATTCTCTACAAAAGGTAATACATTGGTGAAAGTTGGGCCTGGACTTTCCAAACATCAATCAGACCAAGCGATTGGCAGATATGGAAGAGTGCTGGGAAATAATTAAAAGAGCCTATTTAATCCTTGGGATAAATCATACAGCCATAATACCATGCTAGGACAAGGACAAATTGTGATTTAAATAAAAAACTTTCCAGCTCCTCCGAGTGATCTTACCAACAAAGTGATATCAGCCTAATCACTGTGAGACTGCCACTTAGAAGTGTTTCACAAAACTTTATATCCACTCTGGTTCTATAAAGTATAGCTGTACCACAAACTTCCCCACCCCCTCCACACACAATTCTATGAATATTTAAGTGTTTCACCTATTTCCATTTCTTGTAATTTTAGTTACATTGTTCCAAGTGTTACTTTTTATATATATATTTGTTGTCTAGAAAAGAAAATATCCTCATAATTGACCTCTTGGAGGAAAATGTTCCTGACATAACAGTTCTTTAGTAGAGCAAATTCATAAGCCATTAATGTTCACAGTTACCAAACTGGAAATAAAAATCATCTATTTATTATTATAAGAAATGAGGTGCAGGGTGGACTCAGACATATCGCCTATACAATACTGGAGATTTTCCATGCACAGGCTATAGTATCTGCCATTGTGGAAATTTCTTACTTGGATGTGCTGTAGCATCCAGATAGCTCAGTAGCACGGCATCCGCCCTGTCCTTACTCTCCTGTGATGTACTGCTTTGGTATAGTGCTTTGGTGTAGATCTTGTAGCAAAATCTCAGTAGAAACACTTCCCAAGTTCTCCTGCAATTTATTAGCCGCATCTGGAATTGGCAGGAACTGCATCATCTCCAATAAATTAAGGTCATTGTATGCCGACAGTGTCTCTTCTTCATCCTGGGGAAAATTTTGAGATGATGGTTGATCACTGTGCTCAAGTGACACTGAGACAACCATTTCCTTATTATCACCATTAGATTCAGTTTGAGAAAACACTGCTTCTTTGGCCTTAGTGGTGACTGGATCACTAGCAGTCCATCATCAAAACTCTTCTTCCAGGTCACTGGTTGCATATTTTACCAATTGGACATCTACCTCAGGTTCCATTTCACACTGTTGACTATCCAATACTTCACTCATCATAGCATTTGCTGTCTTTTGCATAACGTTTACCTGTTCCAGAATAGACCCATTTTCTGTGATCATCGGTTGATATCTCGAATGTCACACTCGGTAGGATCCAAGGAAATTCTTTTTTGTGGACAATGTGACTACAGGTGTGAACTTTCCTGACAAATGTGACATAACTGTGATTGCCTTTGATAGTGGACCAACACCTAGTATCCTGCATCCACCAGTATACTGGCATGGATACATAAGTCAATGTATCCATTTGGTATTGGGAACGTGAAGTTCACCTTTGAGTTGTGCTATTAAGTGAACATAGTGTTTCACAGATACCATTTTTATATTAAACAACTTATCTAGAATAAAAGTGTATCATTTCCACTGAATCCAGCATTATAGGTAATATTTCCTCAATCCAGTTCAATTCCCATTGTCAGTGGTCTTGTTGCCAAAGGAGGAAACACAATTTTCAAAGTGTTTTGTCATTTTACCATGTCTTTGTGTTGGTGCCTAGCATAAAGTAGACTGATCAAACTGTTTGTAACTTTAAAAAATGCTATGAAAAATACAATCACATTTGAATCATTCATGTCCGTATACAAGCAGGTGCATCAGCACAAGAGAAATGCCACTGAACTTGATCTTCAATTGTGGCTGCTGTATACTCATACTGTACAACCTTCCCT
This sequence comes from Metallyticus violacea, assembly GCA_030762175.1. NCBI lineage: Eukaryota > Metazoa > Arthropoda > Insecta > Mantodea > Metallyticidae > Metallyticus > Metallyticus violacea. The sequence continues at coordinate 390,405,509 of CM060846.1, forward strand.
TACCATGGCTAAGCCAAAGTTAATGTTAAAGTAAGAATTATAAACTGTGAAAGTATTATTATTATTGTTATTATTATTATTATTATTATTAATTTTATTTGTGTTGTTAATAATATTGTTATAAACTCTGCGCCCAACAAAAGTGTGTCTTTATTTTCTCATATGTATTAGTAGGTGGTATGCAGTTTTCTCAGTTCCCTTAAGATATCTGCAGAGTAGGATGATACCTTGTTCATTAAGTGAAGATTGGATTTCAATTTCTGCATAGATTAATTGGATGTTTTAATGGATTTTTTCCATTGAAACTAGCAAATAGTAGGCATAAGCAGAGGGTAAAATAATAATCTAAACACTTAAGGATCTTCAAAACCTGATATGTTTTATTACTATTTAAAGAAACTTATTGAACATCATGCTGTTAAACAAATATGTACAGCTAAATAAAAAATATAAGAAACAGAGGTTAACAAAAGGTAATGCAAATATTAAATAGATTGAACAATCAGAAAATAAATGCGAAACTTTGTGGCAATTTATAAACAGAGAAGTTGGTGTTGATAATCTAGTGCTATATAGTACCATACTTACCTTGTAGACCTATCATTGTAGGTTCAAATCCGACCAGGGTGAATTGATTTTTTGGGCATATAAGTGCTAAGTACGATTTTCTTCAGAAGGGAAGTAAAGTCGTTTATCCCATGTTGTAGATTTATGGCAAGCAAAGGAGCTCCAAGCATGAAAGAATAGGCCTATGTGCAAAAATATTGGCCATTTCATGCTTTGATTAGATTGGGATGCTAATGACTAGAGATGTTAAAAGAGCATCCTTAAACAAAAATAAAACTTAAAAACCTGTAAACAGAGAATGTCATTCTAAAAATATACTGTCTCCTCAAATAACCCCAGATAAATTTAATAAATATTCTATTCACTCATTGGTAGTTATTGATCCTAGATTATTATAATTTAGATTAAGTAATCTTATAATGTAAAAATGTAATCCTGAGAAATAATGTAGTGTGCAATTTGAACAGCATATCATTTGAAAATGTGTCAAATATTTTGTCACAATTTTAAAGCTGTGATGCTTAAGCTTTGTCAAATAATTTCATTAAAAAATAATTCTGGTGATTGCTTGCCCCTAATGATCATGTTTAACACATATAACAGAAGGCATTGTTTGAACATTTCAAGAATAATTCCATAACATAAGAAAAGTGATAATATAAATCTGAAAAACTTTGAGTGGTTTCCTTTAAAAATTTTCAATTGGTATTATATTTGGGGCATAACAACATATTTTTACTAGCACAGTGGTTTTGGGCCCCCCCAAAAATCTAATCTTTTAGCTTTGGAAAATGTAGTGAATTATATTGTAAGTGCTTTTGAAAAATGAAGCAATTCAGCACTTATTCTCTGTGACCTCACAAAAGCAGTTGACTGTGTATTGTTTAATTTAACCATTCATAATTTGAAATATTATGGTATAGGCTACATTCATGGTTATTAAGAAAACAAGAGTATATATTGCTAAACAATAATAATTCAGGCTTTGTTGACATAATTCAAGAAGCACCACATACTTGGTTCATTTCTGTTGATTGTAGCAATGATCTTTATAATTTATCTAAGCCACCAATTTTAGGTGCTAGTGACACAATCCTGAAAGTTGAGAGTAAAAATTATGACCAAGTGAATATTAATTTATGACAATTGAAGTATCAAAAAAAGAGGGTTTTTAATAAATGGACTTTTATTGAATCAAGACAAAACTCAGATAATGCATTTTGAATTAAAAGACATAATAAACTTATCAAACTATAAATGTATTAGGCTTTGAACTTGATTCAAAGCTTTGCTAGCATATTTATAAAATTTATAATTGTCTAGAGTGACTTTTATTTTTAGAGCATTAGAACTTAGAGCATTTATTCCAATCAAAGGGTTAAAAATATTTTAGTTTTCTTTATCTCAGAATAACATTTGTTTTTGAAATTCATTTATGGGATGTGAGCCCAAATATTAGAGACTTACTCGTATATCAGTAAAGAGTAAGAAGAATTATACTAAAGAAAGGACATGCAGAACACTATAAACCTTTATTTATCAAACTAAAATTTTTTCCTGTATTGAATTTATTTATTTACTATACACTCATCTATGTGCATTTTCTCATTGGACAAGTTTATTTAAGATCAGATATTCACAGTGTAAACACCAGAAATAACTATCTATAAGTTAAATATACCTAATTGTGGACTTATCTTCGTTAAGATGCATGTTTTTACAAAGGGATGATATTTTATAATTAAATACCAATAAGTGGCAGGGCAGTATTTTTAAAAATAAACTGTACACTAACTCAGCTAATTTTATATTAAATTTAAATGTTATACTATTGACTTCATTTAATATTTATTAACTTTTTCTTGACTATGTCTTATTCAAAATTGTTTCGACTATTGACAAATGAAGGTTATTGATTAATTGAGTTAAGCAGCAATGATTAGTCAACGTAATGATTAAATTAGGTTGTAGTTGCATTATAGTTCTGAATTTGATAAATGACGAAAGAACTTGCTTTACTGAGCCAGATCACAGTGAGTATAGATGCTGCTCCAAATTTGTATTTAAAAATTCATGATTAACTGCTTACCTAGATTGGGTATATATATATATATATATTCTCTTTATTTGTAAAGTTAGTCTGGCACCTGAAGATTGCTGTTTCATTTAATATGAATTTCAGAATGTTTTTTCATCTAATCATAAACTTATTTAGAATGAATATATAAGATTCTATACAGACCACAAGTGGTTTGGAAGGCTGTGAGTTAGCTATTGTGAATAGAGCTTACTTGACAATCAATGATGATGTAGTGAAAATAGAATGCATCTTTTAATTGGACCAAGCTACTACATTAATACCTATGAACTCTGCTTGAAATAGTAGAAAGTTTGCATTCAGTTTCTTGAAGTCATTGTGGTAACATTAGTTTCATTACATTACCAGCAGTTTAAAACATCAGAGGTGACTCAGGGAAAAGGATGATTCAAAATTGCATTATTACTTCTAGATGGAAGAGCTATTTGATGACTTGGAAACAGCCTAACTCATTTAAGGAGCAAGAGGCAACAAGTTTTCTGTCAAGTATTCTCATTAAAAGCAGAGCATACCAGCAAATTTATTCACTTACTCATGGTGTATAAACTGCCTCACTTGCCATTTGATGTTGAAGAGTGAGTTAAGTAAAACTTCTTTAAAATGTGTACCTTTCAGTTGCTCAAATCTTAATATTATTTGTTAATTAAAAGAAGTAACATAATAATAAATGAATTAGAATAAGCTGTTTTATCTATTGATTCTATTATCATAATTAAAAAGTATATAATAATACTGGTCTGAACTGTTACTGGTCAACTCATTGTCACTGACATGAGTGGCCGAGGTTAATAACATATAGACTCATGAGCAGGAGATCCAAGGTTTGATCCAACCTGGACCAACCTCCCTGACTGGAGGTTACTTTAAGGTTTTCCTCAGACCTCATAAAATGACATATGTCAGGGAGGTACTCTAAATTGAGGCCTAAAACACTTTCTTAATAAACAAATACTTTCCGAATTTATTTCATCTCATGTATTCAGTATCCACCACTTGTAATGCCACAGTAGTAAACATGAGCATTAAGCACTATTAAAAAAAGAAACTTATTCTGAAAGCATAATTAGTATTTTTATATACAGTATGTTTTATTGTTCATTATAGTGTATACTTTTATGAAACAGACCTCAAATGCTTATTAGATATGGTCAGTAGTTAATTTCAGAATGACAGTCCTGTCTGTAACTAGCATAAAGACTGAACAGAAATAGTGGTATTCAGATTAAGATCAATTTATATTCCATAGGGTTCTTGTACAATGTATCTACTGTAGAGCATGGAATAAATGAAGTACCAAGTTACTTTAATGATGTCTATAAAGGAATGAAAGATGTTTTAAGTATATAAATACACAACTCAATCTCAAACATACAACAAAAAATTTTGAGGTGCAATATAAAAAAATTGAGAGCAGTAGATTTCATAATTTGTCTAATGCTATATAGTGATATTTTGCCATATTTTTATGTGTTATGACTAAACCTCCAATTTTTAGGCAAATGCCTATTTAGTTCCTTTAGGAAAATGTGCAAAATAATTGCTGATGTTTATTACTAATGGAAAATGATATTCACTGGGAATACTTTTATAGTGCCTAAAATAACCTAAAATGGGAGTCACTGCTTATTGCTGCCTTTTTGTGCCTAAAACTTCCTAAATAATTCGTTTTTAAGAATTAATATAGTTTTCTTAGAAATTACTCATTTTTAAATTTGTCTCACATACAGAATGGCACCACATTGTCGTGCAAAGTCTACAGGTGAATTTCTGTGAACATTGAAAAGCTAACCATTCACGACTGGCCATGCCAATAATTGACGTACTTCTAATTAACATTTTTAACTACCATCTGTGTTGAATGCTTCAATAACAATGTGCAATATATAGTTCAAATTTCATTTCTAGTTTTCTTCTCTGTGTATATGGTTTGGTGCTCATATTTTGTATTGTGTCTGTGGTATTGCATAGCAGTGTGCAGAGAAACAGTGTCAAAATACAAGTATTCGAAAGCTTCTTTAATTTGTTCCTGACTGGTGAATTATGATAATCTTTGCAACAGGAAAATAATTTTTTGCCGCTTATGTAACAAACAGGTAACAATTAGGTATTTCCTTTGTTACTGGTAACTACTTTTTAAGAAATGTAAAATCATAGACCTATTCTTCTTTGGATTATAAATCATCATCATCACCACCACCACCATTTAAGAGGTTAGGGTATACAGTTTTCAAACCTCAATTTGAAGGAAAATTAAATCAATTAAAACTATTCACTGAATCATACTTTATAAAAGCCATCCATTCTTTCAGATTTCATGCGAGAGAAAATCTCGCATTAAGTAGCATTTAGATGGTGCAGGAAGAGCTAAAGAAAAGAATCTACCGAAAAAACTCTACTGACTCAAACTTTCTCAATTTAACAAAAATTTATCATTTCAATTCAGATCTTTAAAGTGCATTGATAGAAGCTAATATTCCATGCAACACACTGCAAAATCAGGTATTCTGTAAATTTTTGGAAAAGTGCTGTCAGAAAAGTCATACCATCTAAGTCCACACTCAGGAAGACAAATTTGGATATTGAGATAAGAAAACACTGGCTGCAATTGGGGAGGACATGTGAGATACCTGCATCTGGTGTCGACAAGGCAATGGATGCTCGGATGCTCTCAACAGATATATTGCAAATATAATAGTTGGTAAACTCAATGATACACCTTCCCCTCCACATCTTGTAGTAACCGGAGAGCTCCATAGAGTCAAGATCAGTCCATTGCCTTTATTTTAAACAAAAGTTTAGTTGCTATTTCCTGGTGGTTTGAAGAAAGGATTCTTCTTCTCTGTACAGATGCTGCTTCCTATATGGTCTCATTCTCTTCTCTTCTTAAAAGATTCTATCCTAACCTTATACATATCATGTATTTAGCACATGTCTTTCACCGAATTTCAGAAAGCATAAGGAATGAATTTCCTCAAGTCGATACCCTGATCTCCAATATGAAGTAAACTTTCTTCAAAGTTCCATCCCACATTGCATTCTTCAAGGAAAAACTTCCAGAAACCTATGAACCTATTTTAACACACTAAGGCACCTGTATAAAAGCAGTGGAACATTGGAATGACATTGCTGCTGTAAAAGAGCTTTCTAAAGAGTACACTTGCATTTTATCTGCAAAGGAACTGTTGAAAAATTGAACATTGAAGTAAGATCTTGTTTACATAAAGGCAAAATTTTTATTCTTGCCCCGAACAATGGTAAGCTGGAATGCAAAGGAAACGCTTTATCGAAGCAGGTGTCAGTGGTGCAAAAACTGAAGTGAAAATATGAGCTGCTAAGAGAGAATTTGGGGGGGGAAGAAAAATTCCCCAGATATGCTGTGATGGTCTATGGGGTAAATGTTTCAGTTGCTGAAGGTTAAGAAATCCTAGAAGAAGTGGACTTGAAAAATGTAACAAAATATAAATTTGCTCCTATAATGTATGTCATTGGAAGTTCATTTTCAGCCTTTAAATGCTTTTAACAAACAATGTTTTCTTGCCTAAAATTAAAAAAAAATACCTAATTAAATTATTTTGTAACCCATGCCTAAAACATCATTTTTTCGTGCCTAAAGTTCTTAGGCCTACTTATAACTATTTGAACATCATACAATATTTTTCTGTGAATTTGTCAATTGAATAATAGGATTTATTGCATAGATATTAAGAACATATTTGAATCTTTTCCTTATTATCTGATGATAATAATTTTAGAATAATAAGGAGAGCTTTACATAATGTGATGCATTCATATTAAACTCCTTTTTTGATAACAAGATAAATTTCCAATGGGCCTATGCAGTTTACTCTTTTGTCTAGTATTTATGGTATGTATTTACACATACTTTATGAAATGGTCTTGATTTTTTAAAATTGATTTGTAAAAATTTATAAGATTAAGGATATACTTAAAGGAACTATTAAAAATTTGTAGTTTTCAAAATTAATCCCCTACACGATTTGCTATTATTTGTACCACATATTATTCATATTACCTCTCTTTGTAAAATTAAAAATGCCTTTGCCCTCAACTGTGTTTCCTCAAAATGTTAAACCATATTTCATAAGTGACAATAAATATGTGTAATATGCTGTTTTGAGATAAATTCAGAACTGATATGATACATTGAGTGAAGTGTTTAGGTTGCTGATTTTAGTTTTGACATAATATACTCTATATGTGCTTTCCAATTTAAGTGTTTATCAACTTGAAGACCGAGAAATTTGGTATTAACATGTCTGTCTAGCATGTGATTATTAGCACTTTTATTTAATGTGAGATCAGTTGAGTTACATGTTGTGAATTTCATAATTTTTATAAATTAAATGATAAATTTGTCACTTTTGAACCAGATGTAAATTGTATTAAGCACATGATTAATTTTTTCCACCAGATTATCAAAGTTATTGCTAGAAGCTAACTGTTAACACTAATACTGTCCTGTCAGCAAACAGAACACTGGTGCTAATGTTATTTAAACACAATGAAAGCTGTAAATTATAACACACCCTTATGCTTCACTTACTTTTATTATATGGTGGGGACGGTTTCGAAGAGACATCATTTCCATCTTCAAGATTGTGTTAGATGACAGATTAATTATAATTTACATTTAACAAGCTTCACTGTGTGAGTTCCAATAGAATTTTTTAAAATTGTCTTATTTTTTGAAAGTTCTTAAATGAACAATGAAAGATCATTTATATGAACAAAAAGAAGCAGTGGAATACTATATTGATTGTTTTCAGACACTCACTCTTCACTTACTTGGAATGCTATCTCCCTTACCCAGTGAAGATTATCAACACTCCAATTATGCATAATATGATGATTTATGGTCCCATTGTTGTGGAATCTCTATTCATCAGAAAACAGGATTCTGGATAAGAACCCCATGTCGTTTGCCACTTGGTCTAAGATCCATACAGAAAATCACTTGAGCTTTGAAATGTCTCCTGTTGTTGGTGTAGGTGCAAATGATATGGACGATTCTTATTAGTATGTAGTATCACATCACAGAAGATGACTAGCGTTGACCTCTTGTGCAACTGCCCATGCACTAGTATGCAAATGGTAGGATGATTCAGGATGGAATTAAAAACAGCTTCCGCATTAACAGTGGATGTCGCCGGTGCATCTCTAACAGGAGGCATCCTTGCAAGTGACACTGTTGTACACAGATGTCTCTCAGATTCCAGAATATATTTGCTGTTGGTTGTCGTTTATTTGGATACTTCTGCTGGTAGAGATGCTGAGGTTGTACATTCACTCTTGCCTCCCCATAGATACAGAGCATACAATGTACTCAAATGTGAAATACACAGCAAAGGACTGGCACAAATTCTGTATGAGGAGGGAAGGCAGTCGACATTCAAAATATCACTTTGCATTGTAATACCAGACAAATGGGAAAGAAAGGTGCCATTTTTAACATACCTATAAGTAATCAGAATGTTATGTAAAATTACAGTTTGTTAAGTTTAGATAATATTTTCTATGACAAAATTTATACAACCAAGAACTATGAAAATTATAGTTCTGTTAAAAGCTTGGGGACTCTTAAAATTATGGTATTATGATATCGATTTCCAGGCCTTAATGAGGAGGGGGGAACATTATCAATGCCAATGACGGTAACCCGTGTTATTGAAGGTTAACATACAGCAGAACGGTCATAATTGCACTCAACCACTTGAACGTTTGGTTGATAGCTGATTCTCGGTTCAACCTTAGATGTTGCATGCCAGATGCCGGTACCACTTTGATTCTTTGCTTATCCTTTTAAGGCAGTTTTAATCCTGTGTTTGATATTTTAATATGATTATTTAAATGGCATAAGCTATTAGGTTTTGTTATGTTATTTAAGATGTAGGTGTTGTAGTTTGAACCAAAATTTAAATACACCTTTATTTAATAATTTATGTGTTTTGGCTGTACAGTGTCCATTGTAGATATAGACTTGCCATTAATTTGTCATAGCCTATCCCGTCTCTAATTACAAAATTATGCAGTTTTATTTTTAACTGATTTTGATGCTGGACCAATATAATATGTTCATTTTATCAGAGGTGTTTACTCAGTTGTTTGGCTATGTATATAGTAATGTAAAAGTTTATAAATCGGCTGGAAACTTCAACCTCTTTTCCTATGAATTTTCAGCCTTCGTCTATCTAAAAGCATCAATTAACAGTTGGTAAACAAAGGAAATGCTTGAACGGTAGCTTAACTTTCAGAAAAGGAAGGGATGGCTGAATCAACTGGTGTATGTGTAAATGTGTATGTTGTGTGTATACAAGTGTTTTTAAAAAACTTTCCAGCTGCTTATCTTTAAATCAACACATTTTCTAGAAAATAATTTATGGCAGATGTTTCTTCATTTAAGGGGGAAACAATGGTATTTGTTACATTTTAATTATAGAATGTTTTCAAGGTGAACTCAGTTTTTTAGATGGGAATCTCAATTTTTTTAAATGGAAACCCCAATTTTCATTATCAGATTATGGTTTTACATAAGAAGGCAAATGTTTGTCCGAAGTATTTTAATAAAGTGTTTATGTGTATTAAATAATAATTATAATACATAAAATGGAATTTGCTTCTAAAAAAATAATTATTCATCTTTAATCAGTGCTGGAAATGCTTTCCAATTTGTTTCCTTAAAAATAGAGTTTATTTTCAAAAGCTTGTATAATAACCTGAAATATGCATTTAGAAATATTCTTTTGTACTTCTATTGTGCTGTCTTTCACCATTATTATTGTGCTGTCTGCATATTCAATTACTTGACTGCCATGCTTTTGAATTAATTCTGCTAGGTCATTAGTATACAGCAAAAACAAAAACGGTTTAGATCCTTGTGCTACTTCTTGTTTTACCTTCAAATTGGGATTTAACATTTATTATAGTTTAGTTATATTTATATTTCATTTTAACACATTGTTCACTGTCAAATAAGATGTGACACACTTTTATGGTAAATCTTTTACGCCATATTTTTCCAGTTTTTCATGAAGTATTTTTTTTTACAATCAAAGACTTGGAAAGATCAAGAAATGCTTGTCCAATGATTTATAATGACTGTTTACATTTTTCATGGTGTTGGTGAATGGTTTCATTTTTGGAAGTTATATTTTGAAACTGATTTTAATTTAAATCAGATACAAAATGTTGTAACTATTTTATAAATAAATGCTGTATAATTTTTGAAAATATAGAGCATAATGAAATGGGACTAAATTCTTTATGCACACTTTTAAACCCTTTTATTTGTATCATGGTCTTACAGGTACTTTCTTTAGTAAATCTGGAAATAATCCACTAAAAGATTGGTTGAATGTTAAACATTTGGCATTTCATACTTAACAATAATTAACTATTGACTTGAAAAGTCATCCAGGGCAGCTGAGGTTTTTGTTTTAATTAATTTATTTGCTTTATTACATCATTTGTGGTTCTTTCTGTTATTGCAAACAAGTTACAAGTATATATGAATGTTTATTATTTACTATTTATTTAAATTCTACTAACCTTTCCTTGGTTACCATGGTTTTAAAATTTAATTTAAGAAGTTGACCATAATAGTCTCTTAGGCCGGGCTTTATTGTTGAAATTTTAGCATCTTTTTTTGCCTTATATAGATGCAAGTTTTGTGATTTTTTATTACCCTTGTAGGACTGTTAAGTCCTACCTTCATATATAAACACTAAATGTAATAAAATTTGTTCACAGTAACTCCATTCACTTACATAGTGATGAGTTAGTGTGAACAAATTTTATTACATTAGTGTTTATATATATACCACTCCATTGTCAACAGCTTCGTAAGTACAATATTTACATTTAATCCTACTTTCATGTTGTATCTCTCTTGCAAGTTTACTAATACATTTATTGATTCCATTTTCTAATACATTGATATTGATATCCATTATTATTAATACTCTTTTATTTTTTGATATTGCTATCTAAAAGAAAATAAATTTTTTCCTTAAAAATTATTTTGTCTCCCCTGCCAGTGCGCTGTACACTCCTAGAATGACATTGTTTTTCCCTTTATTTGATCCACAGCAGCCACTTCACAGTACTTTTTTTCACAGAACTTTGAACAGTTTATTTGCACAAATTATTTTAGTCTGATGCTACACTGCCACTAATATGTGCTTCCCTACAAAAAAGCATAATTATATATATTCATAATTATATATTATCATTTCACATTTCTTAAGATCATGTTCAGTGAAAACCAATACATTGGGGTTCATTTTTTTTATAACTACTTCACTTGTACCCTTTTATTTGTATATATTGAATTTTTTTATGTAAGACTGTGATGTGACGTGTTTACATTTAAGTGCTTATAAGTTTATGTTGTCACAAATTATTAGCTCTTAATTGGTTTGTATAGAAAATGTACAGCAATGTCAAGATGGTATATCTTGTGTGATATCAGAATCTAAATTTTTTCTGAACTACCCTGTTCCTAGAAAGTATGTATTTAATGATAAGAAAGAAAATTGCTGTTATCTGAGTTGGTTTTCAGATATGCAAATAATAAGTGGATTTATATTTTCAACACTTTCTAACAGTTCCTCAGTTTTATTTCTTATACTTGTAATATTTTGATGAAATACTATAAGTATTCTTTGGCAAATTTTACTGTATCTCCTAACCTAAAAAAATGTTATCTATTACTTAACAACACAGGAATTTTTCCACTAATTCTATCAGCAATCAGAAGCAAAAGCTTATACTTACCTCTAGAATAAACATGTAGTCCGTGGCAGATATAACCCTCTCTACGTATATTAGACACATCTATGTGTTTCCTTTGAAACTGTGGTCTATCATCCCTCTCAAAAACACTAGATAATCTCACATTGGCATATCTGCTGTGATGTCACGTAGGTCATTTTCAATGCTATAATTATGGTCTCTATTTAGGCTTTTTCCTGGCCCACCCATATAAAAATATGATCCCTTTTGGTAATGCCAAAAGTTAGCTTTATTGGATTACATTATCAAGTTCAGCACGAGCCTTAAATAATATAACATCATAATGCTTCCCCAAATCCTCTTTCAGAAAGGATCAATGTCCATCCCATGACTACTCCCAAGGAATAATACCTTACTTTTTCACTCTTAGAAGCACCTAAAATTTGCCCCTGAGCATTTAGGGATATCTGATCAACATTAATTTCCCAAAAACATAAAAACTGCTTAAATAAATATGTAATTTGGAACTTGCACAGTGAAGTCAATCATATAATTGATATTATTGTATGATTTAGTTGACCTATACACTCTTAATGCTTCACTTACTTGTCATAATATATAGAACTGGTTTCGATAACATTTATCCCATCATCAGCGAGGCTAAAATTCAATTTCAGTTGAAATTTAGCCTGGCTGATGGTGGGACAAAATTTTGTCACTTTTGCCCCATTGTTAATTATTCAAAACTAAATGTATAAAAGGTTAATAATGTGCAAACTGAACGAAATAAAATTACACAGAGATAAACCAGATATCAAATGGAATGCAAGAAAAATGCAAAAAATGGCATCAGTAGGCATGTGTAATATTATTCAGTATGGTGAACAAATGTGCAGATTGTGCATTAAGTTTAAAGTTGATAAATTTACTAAGAAAATAAATGAAACATTTTTTATTGTATATCCATTGATACTAATTGTACCCCCACAGGTAGCCAAGGTTATTAAAGCATGGGTTCATGAGTGGGAGATCTGGGGCTTGATTCTCACCAGAACCATCCTCCCTGACTGAGTTTTTTTTTTTTTTTTTTTCCCTAGGTTTTCCTCAGTGCTCATAAATGGCAAATGCTGGGGAGGTACCCTAATCTTAGGCCTGCTAAATCAATTAGTTATTGTTTCAAGCATATTTATACTGCAGTTTATTACTTTGTTTTATGAAAAATACCAGTTTATATGGAACCAAATTTCAGTATACCTTACATCATGTCACTAGCACCACCAGCTGATTGTAATGTTACTCAGCAAGTGGTAGTTCTTAAAAAAAATGCATTGTGAGTAATATCCATCCTTTCATAGTAAATTGATTCCTGGTGCCAAGGGGATTATTTATATGCAGAAATTATCTATTCATTATGAAACTGTAAAGAAGGTTGGATCAATCTTACAGTCCTTCATCCACTTTATAAGATAAAAAGCAGTTGTGTTTGGCATTCCATTCATACTGCAGAGTAAAATGGCCACAAATTTGCAAACAAATTTATAAAAAAATATGACTTAAATGTAATCAGAAATTAATCTCATGCCTGGAAAGCCACTGTAGCTGAGGTGCCATGAGAATGAAAAGAACATTTTTAATGAAACAAAAAATTGATTAAAGAATATTTTATACCTGACACACCAGATTTTTTTAAGCTACATGTCATGTTTTAAGTAACACTGTTATGATTTACAAAATCTTGAAAACCAAAATTCTGTAAAAGTAATTTTTATTTTAGGCTGAATACCTTTTTTATTTCATTTTATTTATTTATGTATTTATTTTCTTTTGATTCTGTACTTTTAACTGAATCACAATGCTTACTAAGTGAAACAAAACTTCATCACCTCATGTGTGTTTTCAGAACGCCAAATGTTTATTACTTATGTCTTACCTTCAATGCTCCAACTCTGACTCAAAGCATTCATCCCGTACTCTATAATCACTCATTTTTCTTTCACCTCCCTGCCCACAAGTATCTATGAATTTCAATTTATCAAGTAACCAAAATAATCTGTCTTGGGTCCCTTAGGATGGAAATTAGACTGAAATTAGGTTAAAAGCATATATAAAAACCAGCAGGACCAGATTTAGCATAAAGAATTTTGATCTTTTTGAAAGTAAAACAGGATATGTTACAACCGCTGCATTTACAGTGATAAAGAGCTTAGCAACACAGAAGACAATCATGTGAAGAGCTTTCTAAAAGTTCTCAGCCTGACCAGCAAAACACAAGATTTAAGAGAAATATTTTCTCTCTCTTATGAGGATAAGTTTATGAACTTTGAGATCCCAACAGAAGACAAATTAATCCAGAAGTTCATAAAATGTCCACGAGAGCTACACCAAGTCCTCCAGCCAAACAACAACGAAGCCAACAGTCGACTCACAACTGAGGATGCAGGCAAAAGTCTGCAAAACTAGTTTATCTGAGATTATCAAATCGATTCACTAGATAATTAAGAAGATATTTTTATTTATTTATTTTCAATATAGTCACATTGTAAAATAATACATTTAGACCACCAACTTTCCAACTTTTTAATATCCTCAGTAAAATAAATTTTTGTCCAACTGTAAAAAATAAGTGTCCGTCTAAGATTCAACCTTATAATTTGATGTGAATCAACCTTCACATAGCCATTTCTTCGGAACAAAACATCATCACTGGGAGCTAAATCTGCTGAATATGGTGGATGTGGAAAAACTCTAGGTCATACAGTTTTGCAGTAAAAATTCCAGATGTGTGTGAAGGGGTATTATCTTGATGAAAGATAACTTTTTTTTCCTAAGGTGTAGGCATTTAGGCTGAATACCATCCTTCAATTGTTCCAGTAGTGAAGCGTGAAACTCTCCGGTGATGGTTCTGCTTTCTGGAGGTCGTTTATAGGTACTATACCATGAGAATCCCAGAAAACCATAGCCATGTATTTTCCTACAGATGGAACCATTTTTTGCTTTCTTGCCTCTTCATCTCTGGCATGTAGTGATGAATCCATTCTTCAGCTACTGGTATGAAACATCAGAGAAACTCACTAAAATTGTGTTTAAATAAGTCATGTTCATTCAAATTCATTTTTGATCCATTGTTAATAAACGTGACACCCGTCAAGTGGAAATCTTTCTCATAACCAAAACTTCTTGTAAAATATAGTGGACATAGTCTTTCCAGGTATTTGCAATGTTGGCCAACTCTCATACCTTCAATCAGGATCATGAGTACAGCATTTTCAATTTTATCACAATCTAATTGGCCTTAACAGTTTTGAGATGCCCTGAGTGCTCATCATCTTGAATGGGTGTATGACCATGCTTAAATTCAGCAGCCTTCTTTTTGTATTTCTGTTGGCATTAAGCCCTTCAAAATGAAATACTTTATCACAGTTCATATTTCAGTTTTATTAATTTTGCAGAAAATGTTAACGCTAGTATGTTTACACGACTGTCACAAACAAGCAACTACACTAACACATCTGAAACTTTACAGCACACCATCTAAAGAATGATACTTAACATTCATTGACATTAAGCCCTTCAAAATGAAATACTTTATCACAGTTCATATTTCAGTTTTATTAATTTTGCAGAAAATGTTAACGCTAGTATGTTTACACGACTGTCACAAACAAGCAACTACACTAACGCATCTGAAACTTTACAGCACACCATCTAAAGGATGATACTTAACAGCTATTATAATAATTTGGCCATCTTCATGACATCTCTTGAGTCAGGCTGGGAACTTTTAGAACAAACTCATTTGAGGGTTGTCTGTCTCCACAGTAAAGCATCTCATGGATCCCGTTCTTGACCAGGGTATAACTATGTATTTAGATAACTGGTACAGCTGACCAAAGTTATTCATTTCCTTATGTAACAGAATACAAATATAATTACTAGCATATTTGAAATGTATTGGGTTGCCAAAGGATGTATATCACAGGCACTAAAGGGAGGGGAAATAAAAGGGCACTAGTTCCCATCATTGACATACATTACTTGGGAAGGCAGAAGAATGATCATACTTGTAGTTCAAAAATTCTGATAAAGACAAAATGGCTGCCCATACTAATATGAGCTTTTTTAATCCTGAAATTATATAGAAATATAATATGTGAATGAACAGTATTGATTTAGTGGATCAGATATTTCAGGCATATTTCTCTTTACAAAAGCCCATAAAATAGTGCATGAAAAAAAATTTTTTTTCTTCACAATACAATTTAGTTATTTGGAGAACTCTAAACCCATACAAACCAATGACATATTTAGATTTCCAATTATCAACAGCTTGCAGTCTAATTTCTGGCTACATCCTATACACATAGGGAGCAGAAAACCCAGCAAACTGCAACCTTTAGATTAACAAGAAAACACTTTCCTAAAAGCATTCTGCTCAGAGCCAAAACACTGCATCCATTTCAGAAGTGAATGGTATGCCCAAAAGAGAAATATGTGAGGAAATATTTTGATTTGTGGTGATTGTGGGAATGTGTGTACTCTTGATACTTGCTCATGTTTTTACCAGTTTCCAAGTGTTGTTATTTACATTGCCACTTTTAGAGATAAAAGTAGAGTTGTAATAATTGATATCATTGTATGATTCAGTTGAACTACACACTCTTAATGCTTCATTTACTTGTCATAATGTATGGAACCTGTTTTGAGAACATTTAGCTCTCATCTTCAGTTGGAGTTGAACTTTAGCCTGGCTAAAGATGAGAACTAAATGTTCTTGAAACCAGTTCCATACATTATGACAAGTAAGTGAAGCATTAAGAGTGTGTAGTTCAACTGAATCATATAATGATATCAATTATATGTTTGGCTTCACTGTTCAAGTTCCAATTTACATTTTAATAGAGTTGTAATGTATAATTTATATAAGTTGTTTAATGGAAGATGAGTTAACATAATGAAGGTCTTAAAAGCATTATTTTCAATGTGCATGCAGGATTCTATATACATCCAAGGTGTAGAATAGGTTAAAAGAAATTATGGAAAAGAAAGATGACAAAAAAAATTTATTGCATGGTTTAGGAGAAGGAACAAGCAGATGTTCAATATGTGGCTACAATGAGGTTTTAGAATATTGAAGTCATTTGTAACTTGCATAACGAATAATCAAATTTGGCATGGTTCAAGAAAGTCAAAACTGTTCAGAAACAAAAATCCCAAATATTGATTTCTCTGCTAAGACTTCAAGCAGTTGACATCTGGATAAAGGTTGCGGTCAGAGGACATTATGTTAATCAAGAATGTTATTGTTAATTATTTTGGACACCAAAGAAAGCCTTCTTGTGAGGACTTTATGCTTATAACTGCAGACAAGTTCATCCATATTTGGTGAACTTCAAGAATTATGTCTGGAAGTGAGCAAAGATTGTACATTGCATTTTTAATAGGTACCGCATTGTATAAAAAATAATATTGTCAGTATAAACAAAAACAAAAGAAAAAAGCATTACTATTTGTTTTTAGTTATGCCTAATTAAATGGTTTTATCAGATTAATATACTTATAAAAATATTTTTAGTCACTTTATCTGAAAGTTGCCTAAAAGTAGTTGTGTTTTTGGCAGAAAAAGACCATGGTTTAATATATTTTCATAGTGTTGAAGCTTCACCATCTTCCTTCCTTTGCTCTGTGAGTCCATCCTATAAAAATTTCATTAGGGTTTTATATGGGCTGTATGAAGGGCAGTCGCATTTTGCACTTTAGTATATTATCAAGGCACATGCCTGGTATGTCCTTTACTGTTCATCCTGCAAGGTAGTTTACATCTCCTATTACTCCTTCACCTTCTTGATGCCTTGATTGTTTAATACCTCTTGTCCGGGTCCCAAACCACATTTCCAGTTCAATATGAGGCTTTGATCATTTGAAAAATGACATCCATGAAGCAAATTCCTCATGTTCGGAAATGGGAATAATCAACTTGGTACTAAGTTTGATCAGTAGGGTGAATGGGGCAAGATACCATACCTAAACTGTGTATTAAGGACAATAATGTGTTGTACTACATGGCCCTACACATTGTCCTAAAGAAGACAAACATTGTTCGCAAACAAACCACATTTTTGCGCTTTATTTCTTCTTGCAACATTTTGAAGAGGCTTTGGTGGTATATGGATGTGATAGAAAGGTAGTTAGTGAGAATTATCCCATGGCAGTCCCAAAACATGATGTGCATGATCTTTGTTATAAAGGGCAGATTGGAATGTTTTCATTCCTTACTCTGGTTGTAGTCTCAAGGTCATACACACACAAAAATTGTCCATAGTAACCAGTCTATAAAAAGATATAAGTTTTTTTCACCATTGCAAATGTGCAGCAGCTTGAATTTGAAGCTGCTTTTTTACTGCCACAGGTGGCCGAGGCTGTTAAAGCGCGGACTTGTGAGCTGGAGGTCTGGGATTCAAATCCTGCCAATACCGTCCTCCCTGACTGAGGTTTTTGCAGGTTTTCCTCAGTCTTCATAACTGGCAAATGCCAGGTACCCTAAACTTAGGCCTGGAACGCTTCCTTCCTTAAAAAAAATCCTTTTCCAATATATCATTTCATTTCATGTATCATCAGTGTTCACTGCCTGTGGTGCCTCAGTAGTAAAAACTGGCATTAAACACCATTCAAAAAAAAAAAGAAGAAGAAGCTACTTTTGGAATGTCATCCACTTGGCAGACACCTTTTACATGTGAAGTTATCCATGCAAATTGTTTGGTGTGATCCCATGACTCAGCCACATTTTGCTTCACAGTTATGCACTTGTCAGAATGGACTAGAGATCCACTTTTGCAATAATAATTGCATCATCTGCAATGAATAGCGTTGCTACTCTTTGGTCCATCTTTAATGCTGCTGTGTCACATTTGAAAACACTTTTTACAACACATCATAATGCCATATGAAGGGCAGACATCCTTGCACAAAGTGAACATATTTGTTTTGAGAATTTGCTTAGCTGGCTCATAAACTTTATAATGCAATCGGCTTCATGCACAGCTGTCACAGTTTACTTCCGGGTGCTACCTTGAGTGTGCACTGTATGCATTGGAAAATTTAACTAACAATGGTACATAATACTCCTGTCTGCTTAGTATAGTGTAAAACATAGTAAACAAGCAGTGGTAAAGACAGATCCAGCTCAGCTGAAGGCCATTTTATGGTTAAGAAGGTGGATTGATAAGTCAGGTACTCTTCAACAAAATGGCAGGAAATTTTGTTAAGCAGCATTACTGTTTGTAAGAGTGACTCATGTAATGGTTAAGAATTTAATGAGCAGTTCTTTGTTCCAACCATCTTAAGTGATCAATGCAATATATTTGGTAGAAATAGATAACGGCATTTTTATTTAAAAAAGTGGACCGCAGTTCTGACACATACTGAATCAGTGATTTGAAAATGGAAACAAGTCCAGGTTCTATAGTTTTGAGGAAAAAGATAAAAACTTTATAAATTCCAAAGCTCACTTCACTGAAAGTTATGTTCCACAGCAAACTTATAGAAATCATTGTTAATTGTTTGAGCTATTCATGGCCCTCAATTTTGCATTAGTCCTACTTACAGAATACTTTTTATGCCTAGGACTTGTTTCCTTTATAAAATAAATCTAAATAAATTCCAAAGCTGGCTCCACAAAAGTTATGTACCACAAGAAACTTGTTAAACTTATCACTGTTGATTGTTTGAGCTATTCAATGATCTTGATTTTTAATTAGCCTGACTTACAGATTACTGTTCATGCCTAAGACTTGTTTCCTTTATACAAAAATTCTAGAACTTATGGAAAGCAACAAATTATTTTTTTCGTATTTTTAATTTCATTATAACAACAAAATAATGCTCTGACATATTTCTCTTAATGTTGATTAGAATGGAGACATTATAAAAATTCCACAATTTATAACTTTCAGGCCTGGTCATCAAGACTGACACCAGTTGTTAGCCATGAGAGAATGAATTTTCTTGTAAAAGTACTGATGTTTGTCTGGGATACATTGTACAATTTTTCCAATATTTGCTATCTTCCTATTGTTGATTGGAACACCAACTGTACCATATATTTTTGGGAAACCAGACCTGGACTTGCATTACCTTTTGCCAACTTGAAAGAGTGCTGGATAGTGTCATCAATACACTCACATTCCTCGAGATATCCAACGAGTTCCTTTATTATATGTTAGATGCTTATACTTTTAAGGAATTAGCCCAGGAACACAATGAAGACTACCAAGATGAGGAATATCTTGGGTTGTCTTTTTAAAATACATCAGCCACCATGTGTTGAAGTCCATAACATCTCCTAAACTTAGGTATTCATTTTTCACACTAAACTCCACTTACTTACATAAAAGTAAGATGCATTTCTGGAGAATCTCTCACATCTTCAGTTGCTCACTGAACTGCTGTTACTTGAAATGATGGCTAGACACCCTGTTCCTGTGGTGGCCTCTGTGGTTGAAGTAGTGAATTGCTGAATTCATCCATAGGAGGAAACTCTAAATTCCTTCTCTATTTTTTAATATGAAAATTTTTTCCCAATTGGCTAACTCCAATGGGTTGTGAAGATATTTCAGCAGTTTAATTTCCACTTTTATTTAATGATTTTTGCTCCAAAAGTGAGCTGCTACTGCTGATTTATGTACCTGCTTAAACCGAATATTCCTAAAATATTCTTTCCTCCGAATTTCCAAATTTCTCTTCGTTTTGCCTATGTAGCTCAGTTCACAATCTGCACATTTTATTTCATAAATTCCTGATTTCTGTTCTGCTGGTATGTGGTCTTTTACTGATTTCTTGATGTTATATCTGTTCTTTGGGGCTAACATCCCATGTTCTTTGAAAATTTTCTTGAACTTGTGGTAAATTGAATGGTAGGTGAAACTTTTGAATTTGTAATCTTCTTTTGTGTTTTTCAGTGTGGAAACTTTCCTTATCCCTTTTTGTCTTTTAGATTTATTGATAACTTTTATCACTGTATCTTTGTTGAAACCATTGATTAAAGCTATCTTTATTATTTGTTTGTATTCTATTTGGTACTCTGCTTCTGTCAGTGGAATATTCATCAATTGTGTACCAAACTGTGAAACACTGCATATTTATGTAGAATGGGGTTATAACTCTGATTTTTATGTAGTTTTCTGTGTGTGTTTCTTTTCTGTAAATTCCAAAATTCAAACAATCTCCATTTCTTATAATTTTTAAATCTCAAAATGGTAGACACCCATTTCTTTCTTCTTCTATGGTAAATTGTATAGATTCATGTTGCAAATTAAGAAATTTTAGGGCATCTATTGAGTATTCCTTCGGTATTATTACAAAAATGTCATCCATATACCTATACCATGTTTTGAAAATTAAAGGGAAGGCTTTTGTGATATGTATTTCAAATGAGCTCATGAATAACTCTGCTAGAAAAGGTGACAAAGGGTTTCCCATAGTTAGGTCTGAAATTTCTTGGTAATATTTTTTGTTGAAGCTGAAGTAATTTTGTTTAATGCAAATTTTAGTAAGTTTTAATAAGTCTTATATTTCTTCTGTTTTTAAATTTATTGATGTTAACCATTTCTTTAGCATAAGCATAAGTTTCTCTGTAGGTATGCTCAGGAATAAGGCTTTTACATCAAATGAAACCATTATATCTCCAGCCGTAATTCTGCTATTTTTAAGTTTTTGACTAGATCAACTGAATTTTTAATGCTCAAACTTTGGAATTTCTTCAAAGAATTGAAAACTTTAATCAGTTTTTTTGCTTCCTGGTATGTGGGTGAATTGATATTTGTTATTGGTCTCATGCTTTTATCATTTTTATGTATTTTAGGTGTTGCATAAAGCCTGGGTAGCACTGGATTACTCTCTGTGACATTCTGTTTTTCAGTAGTGGATAGTGTTTTGACTTATTTTAATGTTTTGTTTAGCATTTTATTGCATTTATTGAGCAGATTCTTTTCAGTTGATTTGTAGTCTTTTTCTTTTAACATAGTTTCAACTCTATATATGTATTTTTTTTGTGTGTGTAAAATGGCTATTTTATTATCTTTGTGTCTGCTTTGTTTTAATGCTGTTCTGTAGTTTATTGATTTCTTTCAGTTAATTATGTTCTCTAAAACTTACTTGCATTTACTTTTGACAAACGATTTTTCCCTTTTGTTTAGTTATTGAGTGGCAATGTCTATATCAGCTATGTTTAATTTCCAGTTTTATTTCATGATTTTTACTACATAGGCAAAACAAAGAGAAATTTGGAAATTCGGAGGAAAGAACATTTTAGGAATATTCGATTTAAGCAGGTGGATAAATCAGCAGTAGCAGCTCGCTTTTGGACCAAAAATCATAAAATAAAACCGAAAATTAAACTGCTGAAACATCTTCACACCCATTGGAGTTATCCAATTGGGAAAAAATTTTCATATTAAAAAATAATGAAAGCCTAATGAATTTCGAGTGTCCTCCTATGGATGAACTCAGCAATTTCCTACTTCAACCAACAGAGGCCACCACAGGAACATCTGGGTGTCTAGCCATCATTTTGAGTAACGCCAGTTCAGTGATCAACTGAAGATGTGAGAGATTCTCCCAAAATGTGTCTTACTTTTATGTAAGTGGAGTTTGGTGTAAAAAATGAATACCTAAGTTTAGGATACTATTGTCACTCTATTGTCAACAGCTTCGTAAGTACAATATCCATCACATCTTCTGACTTCACTGGTGTTGCCATGAAAGCATTTGAGCACCTGGCTGATAATGTTCATGAAATATATTCATGCGGATTGTACATGGCAGGACACGGTTTATGAGACCAAAGGCAGAGTCGGTCACATTGAAAGAATTGAATGTTCCTGTCTTTGTTAATGACAATAAAAATTGCACAACTGTGTGGTTTCTGTTTTGTCCACTGCAGGTATCACTGAACACATTCAATGTCAATCTTGCAAACAGATACAAACTTCAACTGGTCCTCTTAGCTTAGCCTTCATGATGTATAAAATAGTGTGCATTGTTAGATTTGATATCATGTATGCAAAAAAGTAAAGCCAAAGCTTCATAGGTAAAACATTTCGCTACAGGTAATACTTATTTTATATACCATTAATTCTGTAACTGCAGCCCTTTTAGCATTTTCATTCAGTGATACACATTGGACCTTTACATTTAAATCCTTGCACTTCAAATGCATATCCACCTAAGGACGACAGAATCTAGATCCATAGTTTTCATTGTACTACTTTAGATAGTAACCATACTTCACAGTATTTGACAAGTCTATTCTCTTCACAGAAGAACTGATACATCTTTTTAATATTAATTTGGGGGTCTAGATATTTGGGAGGTTTGTTCAAGTATTTTTTTTTTTATTGAGTTATTTATGGACACTCTTTAACATCTCAGGTCATAAGCATCCCATTCAACTCAAGGAGTGAAATGGCTGACAAATTTTGCTCACAGGCCTCTCTTTGAGGCTTGAGGTTCTTTTTCGTGCTGTAAATGTATGACACGGGACCCACGACTTTACTTCCCTTCCGAAGGAAGCCATACTTAGGGTTTTATACACCTGAAAAAATCCATTGGTCCTGGCCGGGTTCAAGCCCGCGATTTTGGTTTTAGAAGGCAGACATGGTAACGTTCAAGTATGTAATTATTTAGGCTTTCACGGCCGGCCTTAATCCAATAAAATAATTTTTCCGGGCTTGTTGGCCGTAGTCCAAAGGCTGTAAACACACCTGACGTTTCGGCCGTGACTCCGCCGGGCATCTTCGGAGTCACGGCCGAAACGTCAGGTGTGTTTACAGCCTTTGGACTAAGGCCAACAAGCCCGGAAACATTATTTTCTTGGTTCAAGTATGTGTTTGGTGTCTAGGAAATGCCCTGATGTATTCATATATTTTAAGAATGGCTGCTTCAGGGACTCCACTGTCATGATTAGCATACTTCCCATTCTTATCAAAAGGAGACTTTCCTTAAAATAACAGGGATGTTAAGCAATATACAGATTTTCCAGAGACAGCAAATAAGTTCAAAAATTAAAATGTAAATTGGAACTTGCACAGTGAAGCTAATCATATTAATTCATATCATTGTATGATTCATTTGAACTGCACACTCTTAAAGCTTCACTTTTCATAGATATATGGAACCAGTTTTGAGAACATTTAGTTCCCATCTTCAGCCAGGCTAAAGTTCAACTGTTGGATCATTCGTTGAGCTGTGGGAATGTTATTTTCTGCTCTGGTGGTGGTGTGATAAACTTGTAGTTTATGTTTTCATCTCCAGCAATGTTGAAGTTCATTATACTGTCTTTGTATTTGTAGATGTACATTTTTTCCCAGGTTGCTAGTTCTGTAGGTCCTTGTACTGATTTTAATAATTTTGCTTTAATTATTATGTCATGATTTTGTGTCCAAAAATGATATGCTACTGCTGATTTCTCTATTTGTTTGTACTTATGTTCCTGAAATGTTCCGTTAACCATGTGCCTATGTTTCTCTTTGTTTTCCATTGCAGATTTTTTCATAATCTGCAATATTTATTTTATAAATAATCTGCTTTTTCCTCTTGTGGAATACTGTCATTACATTATCTATCAGTAAGTTTTTAACATTAAATCTGTTAATCGGTGCCAATCTGATATTAAAATCTTTAAGAATATTGTGAAATTTTTTTGTAGTCCATTAAAGCTGACAGTTCTAACCCCACGGCGAACAAACATGCATTTATTAACAGTGTAACACACTGCCTAGTTAACCTATAAATTAGTAAAGAAGAATATTTTAATGAATACAAACAAATACAAGAAACAGCAGTTAAAAATGGTTTTAAAAAAGAACTAGAACAAAAAAAGGTGCAGAAATTCAAGAGACAAAAACATATCAAAGAAACCACAACACTTTCAGCAAGAAAAGATAGGCTAATTTTAAAAAGTTCACATATCATCCATGGGCTACAAAAAAATTTCAGAATATTCTTATAAAGATTTTAATATCAGGTTGGCACCGATTAATAGAGTTAATGTTAAAAACTTACTGATAGATAATGTAATGACAGTATTCCATAAGAGGAAAAGGCAGGTATTTATAAAATAAATTGTGCAAAATATGAAAAATCTACATTGGAAAAACAAAGAGAAACATAGGCACACGGTTAAAGGAACATTTTAGGAACATAAAGTACAAACAAATAGAGAAATCAGCATATCATTTTGGACAAGTTGAACTGAATCATACAATGATATCAATTAAGTTCAAAAATGCTTGTTTACAAACACAAACTCTTCTACAACCTAACAGCACATGAAAGATGAATGACAATCTTCTTTTCAGTGCAAAATTTTCTCTTCTTGGCCATCTTCTCTGTATTGGTTCACTCTCCATTAGTACCATTAGAAAGGCATCTTGTTCATTTTTAGTAGATCCACTAAGTGTCTGTTGTAGAATAGCTATTTTATCAACATTGAAAACTTAATTTGTGCACTTCAGCTGGCATCTGCAACCAGGACCCGGTTTCTTGGCATTCATAACCCAACCCTTTCCAGTGAAGCAAGCTCCTTTTCTCTTCTCATGAGCATAATCCCCAATATTTTGAACACCTTTCGTCTAATTTTTTTTCTTTCTTTCTTTTTCTTTTCTTTTTCCTTTCCCCCCCTTTTTTTTTTATGCCTAAGATGTCTAATGGTAAGTAAGTTTTATTCTTGCCAAATTCTTAATCTATTCTTCATACTTAGCATGCAAATAAAATTATAATGGCATATAATGATGATAAATCTTATCTGACACAAGAAAGGTGATAGCAATTAGGATTATGGAAGACATGTTAATATTAAGGACATCATTTCTATACTGAGAAATAATACTAATTTTTCTTCCTTTATGTTTCAACATTGTTTGTCAAAATATATTTGGCTCCAAAGTAAAAGTGTAAGTAATTATAATAAACATGTTTTGTATACTGTTATACCCTCAAAATACCAAATTAATTGTGATACATTTTTATAGAACATTAATTTGTTTTTATGGTTTTAATGCAAAGATCATAGAGGTAGGTTAGGCGCAGATTAATTGTGGAAGCACTATTAATTCCAAACAGCCATTGATATCTAACCTTTCTCTGTTGTTTGCTCAATAACTTTTGATCTCCCTTTCTTCTAAAACTAAAATTGTGATTTTGTGATTTTATAATGCTTATCTCTATAAGAACTCTGTTCCTATCATAATGATAAATTAAGTTTTATGAATGGATAAATTTAATGAATGATAAATATTTAATTTTGGATTCTTATTTATGGAATTTGATTAAATAAAGCTGTTAATAAAGTTTTTACTATATTATTCTTACCTTCTGAAACTGTTACTTGCAGGTATTAAAACCTCCCCATGACATGCTGTAAGTAACTTGTGATTTGTTTTATAGGATCCTTCCATCTCTGATGCAAAAGTGGTGATTGACTTAATTGATGCCATCAAACCGGGAACAATTAACTATGAACTTGTTAAAGATGGGGGAAATGATGAGGTAAGTATGTTAAAGCAGGTGCTCAATATCTTCCGTTCACAATGTTTTAATGCAAGTTGTTTAGTGGTTTTCTTTAAAATTCAGTTTCGGTGGAAGCATTCAAAAATTAAACATTCAATATAACTATTTAACATGTCAAATAGATATTTTCAGCAATGAGAATGCCTATTCAAAATAGTTTGTTCTATTGATGTATGAAAGTGAAGACAAGCAAGTTTCAGCAGCCTTCATTCCTAATTGCATGGCATTGAAACATATATTCCACTTCCATTCTCTATCTATAAATTACATACTTTAGTTAATAAGTCAAATATATATTTTTATTTCTCCACTAATGAACATTTATGTCAGATCAATTGTATATCATGCTAATATTTCTATTTGATTTTAGGATCTATAATATTATATAAATTTCACTCCACAGTGGAAATATAATTATAAATTATATACTTAATAGAATCTATGAGTAGTTAGAAACTTTCACGGCTGGTATCAGACTTAAATCTAAATGTTTCTTCCGCCATGGTCTGTTGGAGCTAAGGGGTCCAAACATTTCATCCCCACCTGCGAAGGACATCTTCAGTGCAGCGGTCTGAGTCTTCTAGGCAAAGGTTCTGGCACATCTGAAATGCCAGCTGGAAGTGTTATATTTATATATGGACTGCTCGAAGGGGATTGGTTCGGCTGAAGGAGGGGGTGTGTGCTCGGAGGGCAGGGCATCTCCGCTCTGATAGGTGATTGGTTCGCATGATTATTGTGAGTTTTGGCTTGTTTTATATGTTCTAGTATCGGTTGCCAAGTTTTGCTCAGTTTGAGAGCCTCTCCCTTCTGTTGAAATTGTTAGGGTGTTTGTAAATTTCTATTGCTTGGCATTGTAATCTAGCGTGGTAATATGGTATCCAAGAGAGAACAGATGTTTCATTATACTGGATAATCTGTTCTCCGTCTGCCCATATTGCATGTCCTGCGACCACAAACTTGTCCAACCAACCCAGACGGCAGTATCATTTGTGTTCTGAGAGCTGTGTGTTGATGCTTCATTGAGTGGTGACTATGTATACTGGAACAAGGAACAAGGAATCCGGTAGATGCCGGCCTAAACGAGCGGGTCCCTGGGGTCTTTGGCCGAGCGTAGCAACATGCTGATTTGTCTGTTGGGCTTGAAGATGGTTTTGATGTTGTGGCATTTGAGTAGGCATCCAATTCTGTCCATGACCTTATTTAAGTATGGTAGGCATGCAATGCCCTTGCTCCTGGGTGAAACCTGTTTGGCCGGGTGGTGTGTGGGTGGGCGTATCAATCTGCGCACTTCTTGTACCATGTAACCATTCGAAGATAAATCCTGTTCCAGATGCCGGAGTTCCTATTGCAAAGAGTCAGGCTCACAGATGCGAGCAGTGTGGTTAGTGAGGGTTCTATATCATTGCATGTTTCTGTTTCGGGTGATGGTTGGAATTTTTGTTCAGATATCGGTTGATGTGGGTGGGTTTGCGGTAAACTGTGTGTCCCAGTTTCCCGTCTGGTTTTTTGGTGACCAGAGCATCCAAGAAAGCTAGTTGGCCATTTTTCTCTTTCTCAATGATGAATTAGATTCATGGATTGATACTGTTGAAATGCTGGAGGAAACCATCAAGAGCTGATTCTCCATGACTACATATGATAAAAGTGTCATCCACATAGTGGTACCATACAGACAGTTTGTGAGCTGCAGAACTCAGAGCCTGAGACTCAAAAGACTCCATAAAGTAATTCGCAATAACTGGGCTAAATTTAATAGAATCTAGTATAAAGATAAATAATATTCCTAAAATTTTGTCCAATGGCTCTTTTGTTTTTTTAGAATTGAGAAATTGGGCAAAAAAAATTTAGGAGTGCGGGTTTAACCCGGATTTTACTTATTTTAACCTATTGTTTGGAATTAGAGAAACATTCTTTAGTTGTTTTTGTTTTATTAGTGAGAAGCTTATTGGCCGGAACTTTTGTAATAATATTTTATAAATGTCACTCCACAGTGGAAATATAATTATAAATTAAGTACTTAGGAAGCTTATTGGTCAGAACTTTTGTAACTTCATTGTCCTCCCTTTTTTTTTTCTTTTTTCTTTTTTCTTTCTCCCTAGTTTTTAACAAGGTAATTATTTCACTTTGCACTTTTTTTGAAAACTGTCCTCTTGTTAATCAGCCATTTTTCATAGCTGTTATAAATTTTGGGAAGATTTTAAATGCCTATATAGTAGTTTACTAGTTATGCCATGATCTTCTATAGCTTTTGTAGGCTTAAAACATGAGCAATTTCTGCCTTAAGGGTCCCATCAGATTTAACAAATTAAAAAGTACTCTGCTACTTCTTATTTTACCAGATGAAAGTTTATATATTTCATTACATGGATTGCTTGATTGGATCATGTTACAATATTTATCAATGAATTTATTTTCTATCTTTATATCATTGCTTTGTGCTTCCTTCTTTGCTTGCTTAAATGTTGCATTGCTTTTCTGTTAGCATATCATTGTTCTTGATTTTCTAATATCTCCAAATGCACTAGTTTTCTTCCCATGATGACTCAGGCATCCACCATGGAATAGATTATTTCCAATCTTTCTATATTTCATGTTACAAATTTCAAAAGATATTTTGCACAATGTTTCAAGAGCATCATGAAATTTCTGCACAATATTTTTCATGTCCATTTCTTCTTAGAACTGACTGCGCAATTCTTGATCCAATATATGGACATCCAAGGTAGGCATTTATTTTACAAATTTTTTGTGTGATGTTTATGATGAGATTATATTTAATTATTTTATATCTTTCATCATAGATAATAAATCTCAATCTCTGAAAATTGAATTTCTGTGTGTCCTCTGCGCTATTTGAAATGTTATGAATTTCTGGTAAGAACAACTCTCTTTATCACTGATTTTCCACCATTTATATGGGAGATTAACTGATTATTTACAATGGTAAGATGCAAGGCTTATTATTGTTCCTCTGTCCTTAGGTACTTCAAAATATCTTCTATTTATATCATATCATTATCTAATGCAAATCTATTGAATTGTTGAATTCAATGTTGAAATCTATTGCAAAGAGTTTGCAGCTATCACTTATTGGTTCCACTACAACCATATCTTTGTCTTATAGCTGAGTAATGTAATAGCATTTGTTTTATTATTTATGATAATTATGACTGCCTGATTCTTCTCTCTTTTATTGATAAATACTCTATGTGTCTGTGATATTCCTGCAAGTTTATTCCATAAACTTCAAAACATAAAAGTCTTTGACTTGATGGTGGGAGCCTGTGACATACTATTCTTCTACACTTTTTCACCACCATGTTAATTTACAGAAAACAAAAAATTAACAGCATTTGTAATAACTCTATGTGGATCTTTATTTTTACTTTGACATCACCTGCACTGTAACCAATATGAATCTTTATAGAACAATTTTAAATAAGCTCTCCATTTCCTAAGCATATTCCTTTAATACAAATTTATTTTCTGTATTTCTATGTTTGCATTCGTTCTCATTTGTTTTTAATTAAATTTTTTATTTCCAAACTTATTCATATGTAGTGCTATGCTCCGTCTTATTGTGGCATTCCGCAATTGAAGGGAGAGTTATTGTTTTGTAAATAAATATATGTATATGGTTCTCATGCAAACAAACTCCTCCTCCTTCTGATTGTATAACAGCTCTTGAGTGTTGTAAGTTTATCTATACCAGTTCAACAACAAGTAGTACCCCAGTTTGCTTTTTCCGTGCATTTTAGGTCATTTTCTTCTTTATGTTGCTCGTGTTCTGTTTTTTATCCCTGAATAGACTTGTAGCTGTTTTGATACATATGAACTTTTTGCTTGTTGATCTAACTATCAGTTTTATTAGCAGTAGTTTTTTTCTCCCCTCCATGGTGTCTGAATGCACATCATTGAATTGATTGGCAATTTTCTTTTTATATCTAAATATAAATATTGTCTTTATTTCTGATTCTTGCATGTTAAGTTCCTCATTCTTTGATCTTATAACACTCACTGCTTTATCCATGGTGAAGTCTTCAGGGAAATTATAGATTATTGTGGTAGGATTTCACAGCTTTGGTGTAATTTACACCATATGTTGTCTGCATTTCTCTTTTCCTGTAGATTTCACAGACATTACATTTCTTAAACTGATATCACTTTATCGTAGCAAATATTCTGGGATCCTCCACTAGATGCTGCACACTATTGCAAATTGCACCAAGAATGATACTTTCTTGTATTCCAGTAGATGGCACTATATGTGGTATTGTTGTTTCCTTCTTTCCTGAAAACTTTTATCTTGGCCTCAGTATCTGCTGGTTTCATCTCCAGATGACTAATTACAATATTCTTAGCTTATAATTCATTCCTCTAAACTACTATTGACTGCCTCAACATACTTGCAAAATATATTTCTTTGAATAATTTCATAAGTAACCACTTTTTTTTCATCATACTCACAAGTGTGTTAAGTTATTCTCCACAGTGTCCTCTCCTAACCCCACCTTGTGGCCTGTGCCTCTGTGTGTGTGTGTGTGTGTGTGTGTGTGCATGTGCGTGCATGTGAGAAAGAGTGATGGTAATAATAATAGTTTAGTCACCCAATAGATATGCAATACATGTTTCAGGTTTTGTCACATTGTAAATTACATAATTTGCTTTCATCTCCTTATATGAATTTTGATCAATTAGTTTCTTATTAATCTCTTCTTAGTCAAAATATTAAGAACACTCTTTATTGCTTCATTTACTGGAGATTTTCTCAGGACATGTTTCTTTGACCCTTGTCCGCAAAACATGTCCTGAATAAATCTCAAGTAAGTGAAGCCATAAAGAGTGTTCTAAATAGTTTGACACAGAAGAGATTATTAATACTTGTTTTACTGTGTTAGACTCCAAATTGAATTTATATTGAAAAGTTTCTCATTACTCATTGAGTGAGATAAATTTTAATTTAATTTTTTTCTACATTGTATCCTACATAATAAACAGCTACTGCTTAACATGTAGCAATTACCAGAGGCTATTCTTGGCAATTTCCTGAGGTACATAATTTACATATGTTATATATACATACATGTAATATTAAATTACAATAAACTTTAATTCTCAGTTCTATGTAAGCATTTACTCAACAGATAGCTCAACATCATTTTAAAATAGCGACCATGTGCAGATTTTATGGAATCTGGTAATTTATGGAATAATATAGTTCCTATAATGATATTGCTTGTTGCAGCTTTTACTGTGGTAACACTATGATAATAATATCCCTCTTGTTATTTGAATAATGCCCTTTGTTTTAATATATAGTTACTTTACTTTTTTTAATTAACAATATAACTATATACATAAAGCAAAACTACTGTTAAAATACACTGATTTTTAAACACTTCTTTTACAGACTGGCACCTTTTTAAATTGTACATACATCATAAGCTATTTTTGTACTATCAGTAACCTATTTAAGTTTGCAGTAGTTGTTTCACCCCAGGTTTTAATTTTTGAGTATACTATTCAATAATATACTGATATTAAATATTTTGTTCTTGGTGATTTGGTAAGTTCTAAGGGAATATAACCCTGAGATTAACTTTTTTCAAAGAATATCTTTCTATATGTTTATTAAAGTTCAAGTTTTTATCAATATGAATTCCTAGGAACTTAGTTTTTATATATATATACACACTATTTTACATACATTTTCTTTTTTTCCCTAAGCTGAAATTAAATACACTTTGTTTTATCAACATTGAATTAAATTTGGAAGCTTTTAAATAATCGAACAGGTATAATAACGATAATAAAGCTTTGGTTTTCAGATAGATTAAATCTTTGTCCAAACAAATAAATGAGGTATAATCTGCAGAGGATATGTTTATAATCTGGAAACTGTGGCATTTCATTCACATAAATTGAAAATAATAGAGGAGTCAATACTGAACTTTGTGGAACACCTATTATAACCTTAGTTTATTTTCATTTGTTTGTATGTATACAATTTCTATTGTTCCAGTATATTTCAGTATACTGCATGCAATTTTTTTAGATCATATGAGAAGATCATGCACTTTACCCCTTATAATCCATAGCATTCAAGTTTTGACAGCAAAAGTGTGTATGAGAAACAGAAATTTTTGATAAATCTAAAAATATGAAAATTGTTTTATTACTTTCATCTATATTTGTCAGCACCCTATGCATAAATTCCAATACAGCAGTGACTGTAGATAAATCCTAATGAAAGCCATGTTGATATTGATTTAGTTTCAACAAAATCTATAAGTCTCTTATGGATTACCTTTCAAACAGTTTTGCAACCAAAGATGTTAGTGTTGTTGGTCTGTAGTTCTCGATTTTATCCTCTTTTTCCTTTTTAAATAGTGATCAAACAATACTGTTTTTTAATGTGTATGGAAATGTGACATTTTGTTTGGAATAGTTAATTTAATATACTAATATTTTTAGGAGCAAGTTTTGCAGGATTTCAGAATATTCAAAGTAATAATATTCTGACCAAATGTACTATTTCTTTTTTAAATTTCTTATTATATATTTCACATTTATCTATTTCAAAAAACCAAACAGTTTCTCTCAGTTGATGTTATTTTGTTTATTTTGAACTACATTACCATTTTATACTGTGCTAAAGAAATACTTAATAAACAAGTTAAAGATTTCATTTGGATTTACAGTACTCTAACAATTATCATTTAAGTTAAAAAATTTTAATCCCTCCTTAATTGGTTTTACATTCTTGTTGATCATTGTCCACATTGTAATATTTTTGTGCTATTTTTCTAATTTTTTTTCCCCCCCAAAATTATTTGGTGCTTATTTGTAATTGATTTTTATATTTATAATATATGCAATTATAGATATCTCATTTTATAATTCTAAAATAATTTTATCATGAATGATTGTTATTTATGCACAAAGTTTATCTTGTGTGATGTGTTTGTTTTAACCTTTTATTTATAAAACAAACTGCAAGAAAATTACTAAATTACAGAACAATCTCCATTTTTTATTTGAGGATATTGTCAAGTATACTTCTCTCCATTTTTCTTATGCTAAACTTTTCCTTAGCTTACATTTGAGACTCTGCTATCACATATACTGCGGTTCTAGACAAGTAACATGACAATTATGTATATCGATAATTTGTGTTGTGTGATCTGAAATATGAAAATTGTTGTTTATAGTAGTCAGTTTAGATTTATCTATATTTGTTATTGTATGATATATTGCTCTGCATAAGTGCTTAGCAATTTGAGTTAGAACTAAAAATCCTAAGTATAGCTTCCTTCGGAAGGGAAGTAAAGCCGTGGGTCCCGTGTCGTACATTTACGGCACGAAAAAGAACCTCAAGTCTGAAAGAGAGCCCTCTGAGCAAAATTTGTCGGCCGTTTCACGCCCTGAGTTGAATGGGACGCTGATGACCTGAGATGTTAAAGAGCGTCCGTAAATAAATCAATCAAAAAAAAATCTAATACTACATCTTTAAGATTAAAACTATATATCTACAAATTCTTTGTTACAATTTTCTATTTTAAGGCAACCCATTATTATAATTTTAGAATAATTTTACAAACTTTTCCGATTTGTAAAAAAATCATAGAGTTTTGAATTTGGTCTGTCATCTTTTACTTTCATCAATGTAAAGTTTTGAACCTATTATTTCAAATGTTATTTCTTTGCAGTATTTCTCCAATATTTTTATTTTATTGCATTTTATCATATCTCTCTCTCTCTCTCTCTCTTTCTTGTGTACATGAATACTTCATCATGTCTGTGCTCTTTTTGACAAATCAAATCAATCTGTTTAAAATTTAGAAATTGGGCAAATTGTGAATGTTCTTCATTTAGACCATATTCAGTAAATGTAGCTATACAAGGGTTACCTTTTAGTTGAGATGTCATTACTGTTTTTGAAGCAATCAACATTTGTTATTGTGAAACAGTTGCAGCTTAGAAATTGATGAGTAGTTCAAAGTGAGCATTTAAACCAAGAAAGTTTGTGAAAAAATTGAAATTTCACGTGAAGGTTTTCGTTGGATGATGATATATGAATGTAGTAAAGGCCTAATTCAACAATGTATAAAATAGCTTGATTCAACATTAGGTAATGAAGCACCATCAGAAAATACTGTTTACAATTGATTTGCAGAATCTCATCATAGTTGTGTGTCTATCAGTGATGAATTTCTTGAAAATTGACCAAAATTGGTTGTCATTCCAAAAAACGTCAATGCTGTGCACAACATGATTAAAGAAGAACTGCATGTGACTTACAGTGAGATAGAGGCATGCTCAAGCATATCAAAGGCTGCAGTACATTCAATTTTACATGAACATTTAGCTTTGAAAAAGAGCTGTTCCCGATGGATTCCGCATAATTTGACCAAAGCTAAAAAAAAAAACGCTCTTGTTAATTGGTATGATGAAATGATCAAAAAATTGCACCGAGGAACTGCAAAATCCATGTACAACGTAGTAACTGGTAATGAAACTTGGATATATTTGTAGGAACCCAAAGCTAAGCAACAATCCACTGTTTGAGTGTTCCAAGTTGAATTAAATCTCAGAAAAATTGTTCATTCACAAAGCACTTCTGAGAAAATCATCGTTTGTTTTTTTGGTTGTGTTGGACATGTTGCAACCATTCCTTTAGAGGATCAAAGAACAGTTAAAACTGAATGGTATACAACAATTTGTTTGCCAGAAGTCTTCAACGAAATCAGGAAAAATAATGGAAAACGTCACATCATTCTTCATCATGACAATACCAGCTCTTACACAGTACATAAACAATTGATTATTTGAAGGAGAGAAACATGAAATCAATTTCTCATTGCCCATCTTCACCTGATGTATTTCCTAACAACTTCTTTTTGCTCTCAAATGTCAAACAAAAAATGCATGGACAGTGATTCTGAATACCTCAATAAGCTGTTAAAGCCTTTAAAAACCATGTTTTTGAGATACCAATTCAGAGTGGAAAAAATGTTTTGAGAATTGATTTGAACACATGCAAAAGTGTATAAATCTTAAAGGCTAATATTTTGAAAAGTAATGAAACAGTTTGTTTCTTTCCTAGTTTTTGTAACAACTTAAATGTAAGCCTCATATGAGGATTTACATCTGTTAAAATTGGTTTTAGTACGTTTCTTTTGTTGGATGTATTCCACATATTTTGATGCAACACTAAGTGAAATGTTGTATTTAACTTTAACTTGCATCTTTTGATTTAATACTGATGCTAAATAACCTTTACCTCTGGAGTTCAGTTTCAGTGCATGTTTCATGTAATATTCCCTGTACCAACATCCATAAGGGATATATTTGCATACACAGAACACAAACACTTCAGTTCTGTATTAGTTTTCCTTACAGCTATGTTAACACATAAGCTAAATAATAACATAGAATATTCACAACAATATAGTTTGAGCTTTTTTGACTTTCCAATGTTTTATTTATTTCACTCATGGTAATTTCAGCTTCATTGTAATATACATTGTTTTGTTCACTTTGGGAACAAGACCTTTGGCATGACTCTCTCTGTAAATCGTAACTTTGGGCTTCTGCCAAGATGACGATAATGTTACTTTACCACTTTTTGTGTTATTTGTTTTCATTTTTCACTTCATTCAAATCACTATTCTGGATTTGTATAATTTTATATAGCAAATTAGCACATTCATCTGCACGATCATGTTGCATATTAGTTATGTTCCTAAGTTTATGTTTCTAAGTTTAAGAACTTGTTTTACTTCAGTG
Organism: Metallyticus violacea; assembly: GCA_030762175.1. Classification (NCBI taxonomy): domain Eukaryota; kingdom Metazoa; phylum Arthropoda; class Insecta; order Mantodea; family Metallyticidae; genus Metallyticus; species Metallyticus violacea. The sequence goes on from CM060846.1 coordinate 390,441,276, forward strand.
TTTATTCACACCACTCCTTGAAACCATTGTGCTTTTGTAGTGACTCACTTCTTTAATTTTTTAAAAGAAATTTTCACCACCTTGCCAATTTTTCTGGAGCATACCTCACATCACTTCACTGTTTTCCACTATCTTGACAACCTGTGGTGACTTAGGCTATAGAGCACAAAGTACTTCAAATTTGCATGCTTGATCATTGCTTTAATTCATTTATTAAGGTGAATTTTCTCCCTCTATTTTTGTAAGGACATAACTCTCTATAGTGCAGTTTTTCATCATGTGCATAAATGTGTAAAAAATTATATAAACAGGCCTAAACACTACTTTTTCTTATATACAAAATATATTTTTAAAAAATGTTTTGCACTAAAATTTATTTACTATAATTAAAATATATTTTGATTATTTATGGCATAAAATAAAAAAAAGTTCAAATTCAGCTAAGGAAGAATGGTTGGACATGATATTGGTACTGTTAGATTATTATGAGGTTGCATAAGAAAGATAATATGCAAAGTGGTGGGGAGACTTGTGAAAGCAAGCAGGCAGGCAGCATTTCAGGCTGCTGTCTGAACAATAAGGATAGTCCGAAAGTAAGTTTCAAATTGAAATAGACGATTAAATAAGATTACTGTTAATAGAAAAAGATATATTTCAAAAGTAGGCAGTTGTCCATCTTTTCACAAGTTCCTGGAAACCAGCAGCATAAAAATTTTTTTGCCTGCTGTCAGAGCCAGGTATTGGCTTCCTTTCCTACATTTTCATCATCATAAAAGTATCCTCCATAGGATGATGTTTAAAGGGGCCAAACAAACAAAAATCACTTAAAGCTATGTTCAGGCTATATGTAGATGCTCTAGGACATAAAGTACTTAATTATGCATTTACAAAATTTAAAGTTATAAACAAATAAATTCACAATTTTGTAGTTTTGTGTGTGTGTGCGTGCGTGTGTGTGTGTGGGGGGAGGGGGTAGTATTAATAACTGACAGTAGATATATGCTGGCACAACATTATTTAATTATAATTTCTGATTGAGAGGAATGATGCTGCATTTCACTTACAAACTGTGATACAGGGATTGGAAAGAAGGTAATGGCAATATATTCATAATATAACCATTTATTCTAAAACCTGAAGACTTTTACATTCCTTCAATGTAATCACCTACACATTTGTTCTCTGCTGTCAGACTTCTAGAAGAAGAAGAAGAAGAAGAAGAAGAAGAAGAAGAAGTCATTTTTACTGATATTTGAGAAGGAGCATCCTATTGCAACACTGTAGTGTGGCTTGTTCCGACTTCTGCAGCTAACTCCCTCACTGTCCATCAACAACGCATCACCAGAAGTGATCGAATCAAATCAACATAATGTGCTTCAAAGACAGGACAACCTAAACATGGTGCATTTTCTACTACATCTTGTTGAAAATCTGGCGCCCCATGGACTACCATTCTATATGGCAAAGTTTTATTGCCACAGGCTTCTTGCAGACCTGCATGACATTTTCTCATGTTTTTAACACATGCTAGGTAAATTTTAATTCTTGTACACTGCCCACTTTAGAGTGATCCAAATTTACACCCTACGGAACAACTTTGTACTTGTCTATCTACAAATAGTGTGCTAGTGACACTGGGTGTGTTGATCAGCTATGTCATTCCTCAAGACATGCTAAGAACAACAATGTCCTCATGTGTTCATTAGCAGAATGGAGACAGTGCTACCACTATTTTATTTCCAGCCCTGGTACATTGAGCTAATAAAAGAAATTTATCCTGATTCTATGTTTTCCAAATGGTTTCTGTACTTTTTTATTTAGATAAATGAGTGCTAAGAATGGTTTTTTGCACAAGTTATTACAAAAGGCACCAATACTTTCATGGCCTTCTTTGATAGTACACTGCCAAAAGATGTGTACTATTGCCAGGGGAAAAATGACAGTACATATGCATGTTTTGCTTGGTCCATTTTTTGACTTGCCTATTTGAAAGCTGCCTTCAGAATGTATAGTCAGTCACCTTCAATTTGATTCCACCTGAATAAATTCATGTTATAAATTTGTATCATACTTCATTATCTTTTAATTCATTCTTTGTATATACATTGTAGAATAAATGTTGTTGATGGCACCCTAATGATTTGTGAACTCTCTCTCTCTCGGCACCACAGGCAGTTTCCTCTTAATCTGGGAACCATAGTTTGAGAATAGCTGCTGTAGGACTTCCTAATGAAATTTATCAGCATCTCTCAGTTTTTACTGGCAGTATGAGGATCCAACATACCTTTTGTGAACAGTCCTGATCGCAGCCATCAAATAACAGTATGAAGTTTGTTAAGGTTGCTGCAATAGGAATATGCCATTGTGGTGTCTTGATGGGACTGGAATACAGTGAGCAGTATGCCTTGACAGTTCTAAAAGACTCAACATCACTTGCACTCAGCTGATTGCATCACATTAAATAGTTTGTTCATTGGCAATACAAGATGAACAAACTTTGTCTTGGGCTGGTAGTAATGCACCCCCAAGACTCATCATCCATGACTATCTGACCTGCATATTGTCCCCTTCATCCTAATAGTGAATCAGATTCTGCATGCCAGGCCCATTCTCTGGCCTTTCTGTCATGGTGTCTGCTCATGTAGCACCTATCATGAGCAAACATTGTTAAAACTTAACCTCTCATAGATGATGCTGCAGGCCAAGCTGTGAGATCAACCAGTAGCAACAACTATGGTGTTTGGCTATACATTTCCCACTGTGGCAGTCTCAGCTGGCCAACATGCTTGGTGTTCATCTTGTATAATTTTTGATCTTCAAAGAACCCATGCTCTCTGCTGTTGACAGTTTTGACTTCTACAGAGAATGTGCTCTATGTATGGGCAGCATTTCTTTGTAAATATTATTGCTGCCAAATCTTTAGCTCAGAAAAATGAATTATCAAATGCTGCTCAATAATGGAAGACCTGTTGAGAGGTGCTGCATTTTACAACAGCTAGTCCACTTTGGTGCATACCAGTTATCTTGATTCACTTGACACCTGGATAATACTGCTATCTGGCAGTGACAGTTTCATGCACCCCATCCAGAACAGTTGGTTACCACTGCATTAACTGCTGACTCTCCCTTATATCCCAAAAAAAAAAAAAATCAGGTAAAAATTTAACAGTTAAATTAATTTAGAAATGAAACTATGAGCAAACCAAAGTTAATTTTTGTATCTTTCTTAGTCATTTCCATCATAAGTGTTTAGCCAGGCTATATACAGCAGTAGGACTCCAAGGTAATGCAAACAGCATTATTTTTGGCTCATATCTATATCACCTTGAAAGCCACCAATGCCCAATTTTGAACTCTAAGATAACCATCAGACACCAACTAGTTAATAAATGCTCTTCTTTATTACTTCAAATATGAATAGCTGGAATGATATGGCCATATTGAAAGAATGACTGTTGATCAAAAAAAGTTATACAACAGATAGTTTAGCTTTCATATTTTTCAGAGCATTCTGTAAGTTTGTGCAACAAAGACTTACAAACAGAATATGTCAGTTATACCAGCTATTTATATTCTTTATGCATATAGAAACAGCAAGTATATGCATATATATAGAATTACATACATAGTAATATAACATATACAAAAATTATACATCATTGCGGTATATCATCACTTATATAATCATCCACAGACTAATAATTCTTTTTAGGCAGGTATTATTAAGATAAGTTTCTTTTAAGGATTTCCCATTGTTAGTTAAGTCCTTTAGTTTGGGGAAATAGCATTATGTATTTCAATGTTTTCGAAATAAGACTCCATTTTGGTAACAAGATAATGCTGAAGCTGGTCTTTGCAGTTATCTTTTATGTCATGTATATCTTGGTTTAGTTATATTTTTCAAATACATTTTTAATAGGGGTAGTATGTATTTATATGAAAGAGTCGGTATTTCTAGGTGATTAAAAAGATTTTCTGCACGAATGTCTGCTATGGTACCTGAAATTATTTGTATTGCCTCTCTCTCTCCCAACTCTCTCTCTCTTCCCCCCATCATTTAATAGAGAGACATGCTTACTTTCAACTAGATATCCCCCCAAAAATGGGACCATGTTTCATTCCTGAGTTAAAATAAGCACAAGAGCCTAACTAAAGTGTTCACTGATTTCAGGTTAATAATGCATAAATTGCATAACATGAACTAAGTTTAGTCATGATAAGATCAATAAGAACCTTCCAATTCAGACAGTTATCATTACATGCCAAGGAATTAATGTAATTTGTTTGTTGTAGTGTATCATTAGCATTCCTATATGTAATTGGTGGTCTAGTGGTAACCATACTGGTCTCATAGACCCAAGATCATGGGCATGGATCTATGGATGTTTAGCCATAAAAAATCACAAGCATGGTTTTCTTCAAAAGGAAAAATAAAGCCGTGGATTCCTTGTCGTAGATTTATGGTACATAAAAGAACCTCAATCCGGAAAGAAGAGGCCTGAGCAAAATTTCTCTGCTGTATCATGCCGTGAATTGAATGGGACACTGAGGCTTAAAGATGTTATAGAGCAACCGTAAATAAACCATGTCAACAATATTGTGGATTTGGTAATGAGCTCCATAACATTTTTCTGAAATTATACTCTTGAAGTTATTATCAGTGAAGTAGTAAAATTAGCCTAAAGTTAGGTATTCATTTTTTTACACTAAACTCCATTTACTTACATAAAAGTAAGATGCATTTCAGGAGAATCTCTCCCATCATCAGTTGCTCACCGAACTGCTGTAACTAGAAATGATGGCTGGACACCTGGATGTTTCTGTAGTGGCCTCTGTTGGTTGAAGTAGGAAATTGCTGAGTTCATTTCCTACTTCAACCAACAGAGGCCACCAAGAAACATCCGGGTGTCCAGCCATCATATCAAGTAATGGCGGTTTGGTGAGCAATTGAAGATGGGAGAGATTCTCCAGAAACGCATCTTACTTTTATGTAAGTAAATGGAGTTTAGAGTAAAAAAAATGAATACCTAAGTTTAGGATATATTACCACTGCATTGTTAACAGCCTCATAAGTACAATATTTATAGTAAAATAATGTTCATATAACAGCTAATTTGGTGACACTTATACTTCACTTACTTAATTTTTTAATTGGACATATTTAAGAAGCATTTGCTCACCAGCAGAAGACCAACTGGTAGAAGCATACTCTGTAGGCCGTCAGAGAAATTTAAGGAACATACCCAACAATGGTGTCTTGATTACTCACAAATAGATCTGCCAAGAAATGTGCCAGAGGGTTACCCATAACTAATCCAGAACTTTGTTTGTAAAATTCTTTATTAAAACTAAAATAAATGGTGATTCATACATAATCCTGTCAAAGTAATGTAATCATCAATTTCTTCCATAGAAGAAATATGAATAGAAGCCAGTTCTTTAACAATTTGAATATTCTTTCTGTGGGAATAGTGAGGAATAATGCAATGATATGAAAAGATACAAAAATGTCTTTGGATGAAAAGTGTACACACTTAACTTTTTTAGATTATATCTAATTAATTTTTTTATTCCTAAACTACTAAAACTAAATTTTGTTAATGAACAGAATTTCTGAGAAAGTCATTTTGCTTGCTTGTAGGTTGGTGGGTTAATGTGGTTTATAATGGGTCTCATACTGTGTATTGTCTTTTTTATAAATTTTCAGTAGATCAGAATAAGCGTATAAGGTCATATAAAATTAAGCCTTTAAGTGTTGTTGTTGTTGTTGTTGTTGTTGGGACCTCTCTTTCAGGCTTGAGGTTCTTTTTCGTGCCGTAAATGTACGACACAGGACCCACAGCTTTACTTCCCTTCCGAAGGAAGCCATACTTAGGATTTTTATGCCCCAAAAAAACCCATCGGTCCTGGCCGGGTTCGAACCCACGATTTAGGGTGTAGGAGGCAAGTATGGTAACCACTACACCACCAGGACCGACTTAGTTCTTTCTGAAGCAATATAAATCAGATAGTTACATACTGGCTTATAAGATGGGGGTCAAAGAGGTTAAGTTTGATTAGCATTGTTTAATACAAACTTTGGAGGGACAAAAACAAAATGTCAGTGTTTAAATTAGAAGAGCAGAAATACTGTGGCAGACATAAATTTTTTAAAACTATATATATATAGAATAAAGTAATACCAAATTTTGTCAGAAGAATAATCACATTTGATAACTGTTTGCCTCAAATTTTGGCAGAAACACAAGTTTTTAATCTTGAGATCACAAACATAAAAAACTCATTGATATTGATCTCAAACTATGCAGTTTACACTTAAAATTAACTAAAACATAAGGATTTTGAGTTTGGGAAGATTTAGAGCTTGCATTATTTTCTAAAAATAACCTACATATGTGGAAGAAAACCTAAAGCATGAAGAGGATGTTTACAAATTTATGCAAAAATCAGAATAAAAACAAATTTAAAATAATTAGAAACATAGACAATGTATACAAATGAGTCAGTATTAGGTGACACTAAAACTTCACTAACTGGTTAATTCTTCGGAACATGTTTCAAGAGCATTCACTCTCATACGCAGCTGGGGACCGCTAACCCTGGCACATGACCTAGTGACCTCTGGTGGCTCCATTAGATAACGAAACAGGAAGTCCATTGGTAGAATGTCAAAATTCATAACTCTATGTGGATTTTTTAAAATATAAATCTTTTCCCATATTATCAATTCCTTGGGATTGGTGGTAGCTTTTAACAGTTCGACTTCACCTGCAATGTCATGATCGTAACTTCAAAAATGATATGCAACTGCCGATTTATCCACTTGTTTATATCTTGCATTCCTGAAGTTTTCTTTGGTCCTTGTCTCCAAATTTCATATTGTTTTTCCTATATATATCTGATCACACTCCAAAAAATATATCAGATACACTCCTGCCTTTTTTTTCTGGGTGGAATAACGTCTTTTATGGTGCTGTTCAGAAGCTTTCCAATACTAAATTTATTTTATGCTGCCAAATGAATATCATAATTTTTAAAAATCTTCATGAATGCTCTGTTTGCCCATGGATGATATGTGAATTTTTTAAAACCACGTCCTATGTTATTGTGGAGAGAGTTGTGCTGTTTTTAATATCTTTCTGTCTTTTGAAATGTCTGATCTTCTTATCAACTAAAGAGCTGCTGAATCCATTGTTGAGGGTTGTTAAGATATAACAGTATTCTGCTGAATATTCTTCTTTTTTGAGTGGGATGTTTACCAATCTATGGACAAGGCTGTTTATAATGCCATGTTGGTGTGGTTTAGGGTTGAAGCTGTTATTCTTTATGTATAGGTTTCATACATATGCCAAATGAAATTATGTTGTTTCTCCTGTATATTTTTAGGTCCAGAAACGGCAAATAACCATTTTCCTCCAATTCCACAGTGAATTTATTACTTTGTTCCTGCAAATTTAGTAATTTTAGGACATCTTCTGTTTGTTTTTTTGGTACTATTGCAGGTATGTCATCCACATTACAAAACCATGCTTTGAAGATGAAAGGAAATGCCTTAGTAATGTGTGTTTCTACAGCACTCATGAATAAATTTGCCAGAAATGGAGAAAGGGGGTTACCCATAGCTAACCAGAAATTTGTTGGTAAATTTTCCCATTAAATATAAAAATGTTTTGGTTTATACACGGCTTTGTGAGATTGGTATAATTCTCAATTTCCTCTACTGTTAAGTTCACACTTTTTATCCAAATTCTGGAGATTTAGGAGCAGTTTTTATAGTAATATTGGTAAACAAAGATGCAACTTCAAAAGAGACCAAGGCATCATTCGGTGAAATCCACTCATTGTTAAATTGGTCCACAAATTCATATGAATTAACGATACTTCTACTTACAAATTGTTCTAAAGATGCAAATTTCTTTACCAACCACTTGGCCAAATTGTAGGATGGTGAATTGATGTTTTTGATTATTGGGCACATGCTCTTTCCGGGTTTGTGTACCTTCGGAAAGCCATAAATTCTGAAACTGATGATTTCCAATGTGCTCCTCTTGATGTTATCCCATGCATGGCTCTAGTGACTTACTTAATTTCATATGTTATTCGTATAGCCTAACGTCTATATGTGCAATATCAGCATAATGTTTCTGCCTTTCTAATTCCAATACTTTCTTTTCAGCTGCTTTTTGTATATGATTATTATTATTGTATTTTACCATTTTTCTAATAAATTTCCGGCAAACTTTATCTTTTAAACATCTGTTTATAAATCTGATATCTGCTGCTTTGCATCTCCTTTTTTCTTTAAGTTTTGATAATGTTTTATTGCTGCTTTATGATTGTGTAACTGTATATTAAAAACTTCATGTTGAGGGAGTGATTGGTTAGGTCCTATCTCGTGTTCCATATTATATCTACTTCCTGAAGTCTTAAAGGTCGATGCAATGTAATTGAAAATATTTAACCTTACCAGAGCTCACATAGTAACAATGTTATGCATGTGAAAATAAAATTGCTTAAAACTACACTGTTATGTTAAAATTCTTGTAATTGGAATAAGAAAGGCACAAACATTATGCTGATATCACACATTTAGACCTTAGGCTATACGAATTATATCAATAATACCCCATGTTACTTCCTAGCCAAGTGGTTTACCACTCGATTTAATACATTACCCAGATTCCCAAGCTTAAGCATAAAAAACTCCTTCAATCTTGTAAACAAAATCAAAGATCACAACTAAACACAAGTGATATCATGGTTTCTTATTATGTAAAAGCATTATTTCCCAGTATTCCAAAAGAGAAAACCCTGAATTTGTTAAAAAAAAATGGCCTCTATCTAACAACATTGCAGAAACACACACTAAAGAATACGTTAAACTTACAGAACCAGAACTATTTTTGGATCAGGCTTACTTCACGTTTGAAGGAAAGTTTTTTAAACAAAAATCAGGTTTAGTGATGGGTAGGCCACTATTTCCATTTTTGGCTAATCTGTTCATGAGCTATCTTGAAGTACATATAACGAGAGCCTTCCCATACATATTCAAAACATGGTACGGATATGTAGATGATGTGTTTGCCATTATACAAGATAGATTCATGGAAAATGCTTTGAAACTGTTGAACTTGCAAGAACCAACAATAAAATTCACTATGGAAACCAAGGTTAATAATACCTTACGTTTTCTGGACCTAAGGATAATAAAAAGTAACATAAATATAAAATTTGGTATATACAAATATATACATAAAGGATACGCTTACTGACAATCACATAAAGGCTAAAGGTTTTAACCCCAGACCCCACAAGGAAGCAGCATTCAATAGTATGACTTATAGGTTAGTTAATATACGACTCAGTAAAGAAATATATAGGAAAGAATACACACACATAATACACATAGCAGAAATTAATGGATTTAACAAACAAATGGTAGATAAAAAAATAAAAAGGAAATGAAACAAATCACCATACTCAGTTCTTCACTTAAGGAAAAGGCTTATCATAAATTCACATATCACCCTTATGTCAACCATAAATTCCAAAAAAATTTCAAAAAGTATAACATCACTCTGGCACCAATAAACAGATATATTGTTGGTAAATTATTGAATCTAAATAAAATTAAACAAAAAATGACGAAAGAAGAAAGTTGAGGTATGTACAGAATTAATTGCAAACATTGTGACAAAATATACATTGGAAAAACAAAGAGAAATCTGGGGATAAGATTAAAAGAACACTGGAGAAATATTAGATACAAACAAGTAGAAAAATCAGCAGTGACTGCACATTTTTGGAATGAAAATCATGAAATAGAGAAGGATATAATATTACTAAAAACAATTCAACTTCCAAAAGAACTTAATATATGGGAAAAAATCTATATTAAAATAAATGAATACAAAATTATGAATTTTTATATACCAGAAGCAGACAACATATTGTTTAAGTTCATTAACAGACTACCAGAGCAAACATAGCCACACACATACCTTACCGAAATTTGCTCGTCAGTTGTCGATTTGTTGACAATGTGAGGAATTTACCTCATGAAACATGTCGCAAAATTACTTTTATAAGTGTGTTTGTGAAACTTCAAGAGAGTTATAAGGTGATGACATAATTTTTAGTGGTTTTACTTTAAATCAAAATAAGATTAATTAATTAGGTTTTACATTAAATACAGGATATTAAAAATGCCTTCAACAGAATACAATGTTTACTCTTTTTGTTGACTTCAAAAACACATTTGACAAAGTATGGAGAGATAAGCTTATTTATAAGATGAGAATGGGATAAGAGGAAATATGTGGAGATGGTTCATGGATCAGTTATCACAAAGGTACATAGCTGTAAAATGGAATAATGTCTCTAAATAACTTGCAGCTAAAGTAGACCTTCCTCAAAGTGCTGTCTGCAGTTTAATTCTTTTTAATATCTTCTTAGATGACATCAATGAAATATTAGCTGACTTCTTAAAGGCGAATATGGGAATGTTTGCAGATGATACCTCTATATGGATAAGGCAAAAAAAAAAATTGTTGAACACACAACATTACAAAAAGCTAGAAAATGATTATCAATAGCATGGAAACATGGCCATCCACCTACAAATGGAAATAAGCACTAAAAGGACAGTCTTCCTGCTTTTCAGTCTTCAACATACTAGCAGGTTTTGCAACTTAAAATGAATAATATATAGTACAAGAGAAAGAACACACCAACTCTCTTGATATAAGACTTGATAACTTTCTTTCTCTGAACAGATTGACAATATAACTAAGAAAATGAATAAGAACAATATATTAAGAAGACGAGAAGATGTCAAATGGGGAAAATGCACAGGTCTCCTTAATGACCAGTACAAAAGCTACATAAAGCCCAGTTTGCTCTTTGGAAGTGGAATAATATCCACAATTAACAACAAACTTAAAACTAAATTGGATGCAATATAATCTAGGTCTTGAAGAATAATAATAGGAGCCTTAAAAAGTTCTGCAATGCAGAGCATAGCTCCATTAAATAGCAATATTGGGATAGAAATTAAAAGAAGTAATCAACACACAAGAATAAATGGTTATATATTCCTGACAACACAGGATTAAAAATACAATCGACTTTCAAAAAATTATATACAGAAAGAGGATTTAGACAAATTTTTAAAAATAAAAACTAAACCTGCCATCATACCAACTGATCCTTTACAATATAAATATATCAGCATGGAACTGAATCTGGATATGACGCACTTTGTGAAGAAGAACTTGGCTGAAGTATAAAAATGTTGATCCCTTAACATTGGATGGCCAATATTTTGAAATTTTTTGAGTCATTCTACCAGCAATTATTTTATTAAGATTGACAGCACTTAGTACACTAAACAAATATTATCCAACTGATACATGATGTAGAACATATACAGATGGATTTTTTTAAAAAATGGAGAAGCGGGCTTTATCTGTGAAGAATTCTTTCAATATACAATATACATTTCGGGCAGTATGCTAACAATGGTCATTAGAGCAGCTTTACAAAATCTACTGTATAGACTGTATAGATGTAACATAAATAAAAGAATTGTTATCTTAGGTGACTCTAAAACAATAGTACAAAGTATAATGAATTACAGTTACTCACCAACATATGCTATAAATGAAATAAGAACACTATATCATACAATCCAGATAAGAAATGAACAAATAGTTTTTCAATGAATCCCGAGACATGTGGGATTGAAGGGGAGGGAGATTGCTGATACTTTAGCAAAAAAAGGAGTCACTATAAAATTAAAATCACCCTTTGAACTAGAAAATTCATAAAATGATTAATAACTGAACAAGAACAACAAAATATCCAACTAAAACTTAAAGGAAAACAATATGAAGCTCTAAATACCGTCAAACATTTTTTTTTTGAAACCAAAAAATTTGGGAGATGTCCAATTCTACTTAATTGTCAGTCACAATTGCCTGTTTGAACATCTCTTCAGAATATATTAATCAAGGACAGCTACTGCCAAAATTGTAAGGACACGAGTACAATCCTAAACAAATACTGAATATAATGAATTGCAGACAACTTGATAACAAGAAACAAATGAAAAATGTTAATTGATATCATTGTATGATTCAGTTGAACTACACACTCTTAAAGCTTCACTTACTTTTCATAAATGTATGGAACCGGTTTCGAGAACATTTATGAAAAGTAAGTGAAGCTTTAAGAGTGTGTAGTTCAACTGAATCATACAATATCAATTAATATGATTGGCCTCACTGTGCAAGTTCCAATTTACATTTAAGTAAATGAAAAATGATTTGAAACCTTTATTTGGGAAGCTAGGGAAAAAAATTATAAAGATCAGTATGCCCAATGGCCACTAGAAACCAACCAACAATTCCTTTTTTTTTTTTTTTTTTAATGATGTTCAGAAAGGTACTATATGATTGGTTTTACAAGCACAAATCGAGCTAATATGTAATTCTTCAATTTTACTTTTTAAAATTATTTTACTTTTTCTCCGATATTTTGGTGAAATATAATTAAACTATTTAATCCGATGAATGTTTTTCAATGCAATTTTCTTTTTAAAACAATTATTATTAATACTATCATATTAATCTTTTGGGAAAGAACATTTTTTTTTTATTAGGTTCCTATAATATGTTTGCTGAAGTTAATACCTAACATAAAAAAGGCTGCCTACTACTTCCAACAACATGAATTACAGCATTAATTCTTTTGGCAATCAATTGCAAAAGCTTCCTTTTGCTTCTAGAGTTAAAATGCAGGCGATGAGATATAAACATTTTTCTCTTAATACTAGACATCTATCATTTACAAAGTGATTCAAGCTGCATCAAGGCATGTTCAAGTAATAGGTTCATACTCCTAACCCTCCTATACATCCATGATTTGTCATACCTCTCAAAAATTCCTGTTACACTTACATTGGTGTGACTGCTATTTCTGCTTATGTTACATAGATCATTTTCAATATCCTAATTATAATTTATATGCAGGCTATTCCCTGGCCAGGCCACTATTATTAAAGGACCCCTTTTCATGAAACCAGAAGAAAGTTTTACCAGATCTTCCATAATATGAACAAGTCCAGCACTAGGCTTAATTAAACCAAAACCATAAAAGTTATTTTCTAAATCCTTCTTCAGCAGGAATTGCATATCCTTCCCATGTCTATCCCTAGCAACAAAACTTTGCTCTTCTCGGGCTTAGCTGCATCTAATACCTGTTTAGAAGGATTTGGGAGCTGATCAGTTTTCACTATTTGAAGAATATTAAATCTATTGGTCAGCTTTATTTGACTAAAGGCAAGACTGTGAACAACAAAATTATGATAAGCTAAGAGAACAGGAAAGAGGCTTGAAAATGGAGATAAATGAAATTTGAATTGTAGAAGAAAATTTAACAGTGGTCGTATATTAATAGAAATCAGACCACAAGAATGCCAGATATTAAGATTGAAGCTAAACATGGATTTTCAAAAGAAAGTTAATGAAAATGAAGACTTATAGAGATAATATAGAGCAAAATATTACATTTTTGGAATTTTTGCATTGGTACTCATTGGTGCTCAAACTTAGCAGTTTTAATATCGGTTGTTATTTACCCAATTGTGGTATAGCAAAGAAAATCAAAATGGTACAATGTAACAATTTGCTCAGTTATTTGGTAAACATAATGTAGGTACATAGAGCTAGCTCTAGAGTGAAATAAGTCATCAGTGTCATGCTGAGTTTTAAAAAAATATTTTAAAAATGCTGAAGGCTTTGCTCATTTGGCTGAAGAGCAATGATTATTGTTTTCCACCTTTTATTGGCATTGTAATGATCATGCAAATTTAACTTTTTATTTTTGTTGTTATTACTTTTTAAGTTTATTTTTTAATTATTCTCTATTGTGGGCTAATATTAGTTTTCAGATTGTTACATTAAATGTATTATTCTTTATGTTTTGTATAGACTGAAAAACTTCTCAATATGAAACAAGTACTCAAAATACAGTTACCATCCCCCCACCCCCACCACCTTGGGGGTGCTTCTTTTCAAAAACAAAAAAAATGTGTTACACAGTTTATCTGCCTGTGATTCCACAGGATTTAAACGGGAGTCTACTTCTGTTGCTGTCACCACTGCCATAATTGTGATGATGATGATGATCATTATTATTATTATTATTATTATTATTATTATTATTATCATCATCATTATCATTATTAGTGGTAGTGGTAGTACCACCACCTACTAATTACTGCTATTATGTTCCAGGACAATCTAGCAAATGCAAAATATGCCATTTCTATGGCCAGGAAAACTGGAGCTCGAGTTTATGCTCTACCAGAAGACATCACAGAAGTGAAGCCCAAGATGGTTATGACTGTGTTTGCCTGTCTGATGGCCATGGATTACATTCCTAACATGGATGTAAAATCACACTCATAAAGTTGAAAATCCACTTTTTATCTGTTTATTATATGTATTAATTTTCCATTGCAAAACCCTAGGAAGACTATGATATGAAAGGGTTCTTGGATCCCATAGTATCACTCTTACTAATTCATTATTTTTATACTAAAATATGCTGTAGCAGTGAAAGTTATAAATGATAAGCAGATAATGTAGATGTACAGAAGATATTAGAATCTTGAATTACTTTTGCTGTTAAATTAGCACCCATTTCATTCAGTTACATTGTATTTTAAATAGTAATCAGTCCTTTTCATTTTTCCAGACTTTGAGAGCTGATTTTGCACTATAACAATTGTCCTATACCCTTCTCAAACTCAAGAAAGCATTTTATTAATACTGAGTATAAGACAGAGAGATGTACAAAATAATATCTAGTCACTGCATACACAGTTATAGTTTGTATACTGTTTAACACATGGAAATTGTAATATTACCCAAGACTTCTTTAAATTGAAACCATAGACATCTTCCTTGTTTGTGTCTATTTTAGAATGTGAATATTAGTATTGATTTAAAAAGTACACTGAATATTAATAAAATTGTTAATGAAAATTTTGCAAAATGAATGTGACAGTATTGAGAAAATAATTTGTTTGTAGTTATAGAAACACAGTTATATGCATAGCACTGTCACGATTCAATTTTTAGCCTTTTGTTAAATATGATGATTGGTTTGACTGCAGATATTGATTCTATTTCCTTTTGAAAGTATTCTTTGTTTTGTGTTTAATTCATTGAAATAGTTTCCAGCAATGAAAGGAACAGGAAATAATAGGAGGGTTTGCATTTTGTAATACAGAGTGAAACATTTAACCTGTGAAATAGGTAAGAATCAAAAAAGTTCTTCCTCATAATTGAAAATGCTGCTTTCCACACTGTTCTGCTGAGCTTTTAGGATTTATTTTTTTAGCATGCCAGTATTAGCTTTTTGCTGTGTCCAACCAAACATTAACAAGGAATAAAAAGGTATTGTACTAAGAAATTAGCAATAATTTTGACCTTTTGTATAGTTACAATATTTATAAATTGCATAATTTTAAAAAAAATTCATGTGAATTTACAACTATTAAAGTTTACTTCTAAATTTCATATGGTCCTGTGTGATAATTGAACTAATTAAATTAAATAAAAATTTTGGAAGCAGTATTTTGAAAAAGATTGTTAAACAAATAATTTTGGGAAGGGGATTTAAAGATGGTGTTATGCAACAGTCATATTTTGTTTGATTGTGATGGAAGTTCATTGTTGAGATAAATTATTATACAGAAGGAAGAATTACTGAATGAATTTAGGATATTGAAATAAATTTTGAAAGCTCTAAATTAGATTAAGCAGTAGCACTAATTCTTAAAGCAACTGAGTTGAAATTGGCATCAGGGAGGAAGTTTAATGACACCATAAACCATTTTCTATTTCCCATTTGTTTGAAATAGACTCAGTAGTTGTTTAATGATGTTCTGAAATCCAATGAATTCCAGGAAAAGCTACATTTTTATTCAAATTAGTGCTCTTTATATGGAGTAGCAGCTCTTTGAGGATGCTTCAGTTATTTGCAGCATATAAGTTGCATTCCATCGGAGCTTGCAGTCCTTAATAAATAAAAGTACTTTCACAGTTTTAACAAAGCTGTTAATTTTCAGACTGAAATATTCTATGATTTGAAGTGCCATACAAGAATGAGGTATTTTAGAATACCAAAATAAAAATTTACTGATGTTCATGTAGCCTTTGTAGCTCTGTATAGTTTTCTGATAAAGGCGCCAGAATTCCTTAACAAAGTTAAAAAGAAAGTACACCATAGTTCTGTAGTGCATGTACTTAGCAGAGTTGAAATAAAAAAAAAAGAGCAGTCCTGAACAGTAGAATAGTAGCATTAATAACCTAACAATAAAATAACATTATAAAGAGTGCCTTTTATATCACCATGTAATGATATGGTCATATAATTAATTTTGTGTAATGTTCTTTGCAAATTCTCACAGTGCAGCACCTAAGCCAAGTGCCTTCTTTCACAGGTGTCTCCTCTCTAGCAAATGACAAAACCTCCTTTCCCATTATAAACAGTTATTTAGAAAAGCCAATATATTATTCTGTAGATTTAAGTTTCTCTCTGATATAACAGAGTGTATATTCCTTGGACTTCACTCTAAATCATAGTATCCAGTATTGGTAAAATACTTGTGCTCTTTCTAGGGTTTAATTTATTAATATTTGTGATGTAAAATAATTAAGTTTCTGATTATGTATTCAGCATTCCAGTATTTGATGAAATAGTAAATGTATTTAATTTAAAAGACACATGCATATGTATATATAAGAGATATATTAGATATTTGAAAGTTAAAATCCTGTTCAACACTGAACAATTTCTTATCTATGTACGCAATTAAATTTAAGCAGCTCTGTAGTTAAATTGATGTGGAAAATTTTTATATGCAGTGTAACATTTTTCTATAAAACACATATTGTGTGTAACTGTATGCTGTTGTTATTGATTTACTTGAGGAAATGCTGAATTTGTCACAATAATCACTCATCCTGAAGAGTGCATAAACAAATAAATGTGCCTCCATGGTTAAGTCCAGTATGGTCTGAAAGAATAATGCTTTAAAGCTTCCAGTTTTTTTGTTCTGCAGGTAGTGAATTGAAAGCCTTAAGATTCACACATTGATATAACATATTGGAAAATTCTTTCAAGATATGAAACCAACAACATAAGGAAGAGATATTGAGGTAATAACTTTCTCCCTCATCTTAATGCCATCATTATTCTAAGGAAAGAAGAAGAAGAAGAAGAAAAAAAAATATATATATATATATTTTTTTTTTATATTGATGATGAGTTGCAATATAAGCAGATAATTCAAACTTTTGGCACAATAAAACTTCAGTTGTGTAACAGTTTTTTGTTTAGCTGTATTTAGATTTATTGCATTTTAGAGGTTAAGCCAAAAGTCATCTGGGCTGCACCTAACTAACAAGCTTAACATGAAAACAATGTTTTGTTTGAAGTGGATTCAAAGTGCTTACATTCTGTACTGCCTAAAATACAAATGCTGAGTCCTCAATAATAATAATAGTAATAATAATAATAATAATAATAATCCCTTTTGACTGCAATAAATATTCAAGATAATGGAAGAAATGATCACACATAAGAATCTGCTGTATGTTGGCACTTACAGTTGCTGCCATTTGACAACCAGAGAGTACCTGAACTATGATTTTAAACCAGTAAATATATTGAATTCATAAAAAATAGAACAGATACCAGGCTTTCTGGTTAGTTATTATCCTATAAACTTTGACCCATCGAATAGTAGACCATATTTCAGAATGACTAAATAACAGTTGTGCTAAAGTAGACATTCTACTCAGCAAGAGTAAAATGTTATAATTTTGAAATGTCAACAGAATCAGGTTGTAGAGTGTTTGGATCATTTTGGAATATTTGCTCACTCTAAGCATCTGAGCCAAACTCAATCCTCTCATGTAATATTCCATCGAATATTATTTGGTTTCAATATGGGATATTGTTTAATAAAGAACATTAATAAATGTAAAAATGACCAAAGTTAAATAGGTTTTATTTAAGCTACACTAATAATTAGAATATAAATATTACATCATAAATTGCTCAAAATTTATAAGAAAAAATGCAAAAGAATGCTTACCTTTAGATTACATCAACTTAGAATTAGTGCAATAAGCTGTAAATAAACAGTAGTTTTTTTCATTAGCATTTTAAATCATTATGTGGCAAATATTTTATTTACAGTTGATGCACTATTTGGAAGTTGTGTTGCCAGGTGTTTAAGGATTTTATAGTCAAAGAATTGATGCCTTAATATTGAAAATAAGAAATGGTCTATCTTAGTTGTAATTAATGTCATTTTCAGTCTTTACTGAATGTGTTCATAAATAGAACTAGTCAGCCAGCAACTAGCATATGGTGGAAACAGTGGTCACCAAAACTTATTTGATTTGTATTTTATATTTTAACTTAGGTCCAAGATATGCATACATTTGATGGGAATGTTCCTCTGCCTTAATTGTGTAAAAAATGCTCAATAAGTGTGTTCCAAATTTAGTGAGTAATTTATATTATTGGAGTTCATAACCTCTGTTCTGCTTAACTTCCTCTGCTTCTAAAAATACTCACAGCATAAGATATGAATGTTAAAATTTTTGGAATGGTCTTTAAATTAACTTGGGAGAAAAATATGTTTGGGATTAACATCATAGGATTGAAAGTTGATTCAGAGTTAAATTACACGTTCATAAAAGAAAAAAATGATTCATGAAAATTAAAGAAGAGACTGAAATAATGTTCAGAGTTAAATTTTTAAATTTTAGGAGCTGTATGTATGAATTGTATGCAGCTCTTTTAAGAGCATTTATCTGTATTTAAGCATTATGTGGAATGAAAAAATATAAAATAAGTGTGTAACATACTGTATCTATATGCTGTGCTGCACAACATTGTTATAGGACTGTATAAGGAAGGAATTTGAGTTAAAAAAGAATATTTGTGAATATATTACATTAATTTTTTAACACCTTTACAAAATGAACAAAATAGTCCATGATATTTGTAATTATTTTTTATTGGTACTTGGAAATAACTACAATGGTAAACTAAGCATTTGCAGTAGAAACAAAAATATTATTTGTTAACAAGATTATTAAGATAAAGGATATATTAATTGTACTTTTTCTTTCAGATAAACTGTAAAATAAATATTGTAAATCAATTAAGCAATTGTATGTGACTGAACCATGAGCCCAAAGCAAAATGCTCAGTGGTAAATGAGTGTAATTACATGCAGTCATTCACCACTAGTTGCCAGATCAACAGATAGATTCTTCTGAAACCTCATAATTGTGATAAAAGATAGTGCCACTTTCCATGAAATCTCTCTTTAAAGCTTTTACTTTGCCAGTGAAAGTAAGAGTGAATGGATTGGTTGGCCTTGCATTAACAGAACTTAATCCAGGCAAATGCAATTGGACAGTGTCCCAGTCACAGTGCAGGAAATTTGACCAGTAACTAGAAATCTTTGAGCACGGGTAAAATGCAATAAATGGTTTTCAGCATGGTTTATGACTGTAACAGTGCATGATGCTACACATCTCTTGATTGGATACTATCAAATTTCAATCTAGTATAGCAGCCAAACTCTAGCAAGATTTCCTATCTTATTGGCTCCATGTACTAGTCTCATTGGATCCCCCTTTCAGGACTGATTAACCCATTTATGCCCATTGGGGAGTTAATGACCCACTTCCAAAAATAAGCATTGTTAAACACTTAATTCAAGTTTAATGTGTACAACAATGTGTATTCTATTCCTATCCTGAATTTGCATTTTCCCTCCTAGTTCCTCTGTTAGAGTCATGTAAAATCAGAGTTTTGGAATGTACTTTGCAATCTGACAGGAGTGGTAAATATTTTATGTATAATTTTATGTTTCTATAGTGTTAATAGTTTGTGTCAAAGGAGATATTGCTGAAGTTGTAAAACTGGGTATTTCTTTAAAATAATCCTTATACTGATTTTTAAAAAAGAAATGTTTTTCATGTGCATAAAATTGAACAGTATGGTATTCAGTTCATATTTATTTTCTATATACATTAGGGAATAAGTGTCCATTAGATGAAACATTAGAATTTTTTTTCTCTCTCTTGATGATTCAAGCACAAGTATCCGCTGTTGTACCAATGGTCAAGGGAATGAAATTCCAGAAGATTTATGTAAAGGAAATTATGTCAATCTGGATCGCATAAATGATAAATTTTTCTGGTCTGAAGGAGAAATTGTATCGTGTCAACTCTATAAAGAATCGTGCTGACATTTCTAGACCTGATATGCCTGATAGGGCAGATTCAGATAATACTGGTCGCATTCATCTGAATTAACAAATGATAATAGAAATCAAATCTCTCTGCAGGAAAGCACAGCAGCAATTCCGCTGAATAATGAGAATGAACCCATAAGAAAAATAGTTGCTGCCCCCTAAAACTGAGCACATGGAGATTTGAATGTTACTAATGCCCCTAAAGTGACCTCACATGATCCTTAACTGCACATTAGGTAAAATAACAGTAGATATAACAAAATAAAGATCTCTGTGCACCATTCATTAGAGACAAATTGATTGAAAAAATTGTAAAATATGCAATGCAGTGAAATTTCTTCCTTCCACTTAGCCTTGAAAAGATATACATACTTTTTTGAAATTTTGTATTTGTCTGATTATTTATATTATGTTTATGCTACAAAAGTTGTGATCCACTTGATTTCATTTCAAAGTTCAAATACAATATTAATTAACCAAAAAAAATGTAATATCTCTATGTTATATTGCACTTGTAAAACAAGTAACATATGTACATGTAATAAGTTTGATAGATATTACTAATAGATATCCAAATTTGATGGCTGAAAAGTAATTTAGCATGTAACCATAGACTTGTGCCAAGTGGGTCATTAATGACTCATTATTTTTTAAGAATTGTGTAAGCTCAAAGATTTTTGCAATTTTTTTCATATATTATTAATAAAAATAAATCATTAAGAACAAAGAATCCTTAAGTTTTGAACAAAAAGAAACTTGGGCATAAATAGATTAATGGTACTGATACTGACTCTGCTTTTACCTCTTATTCATTGCAGGCCAAGAAATTGGCTATTTATATCTACTGTCTCTGCTCCTTTACTTCAAGAACTTTGTACTAGAAATCCTACATGTGCATTGTACTCTATTGATTGAAAACTCATTTTATGTTTCCTGCCTCTGCAAAATAGATCTTATTTCAAGTACACATTTCTAAAACAAACAAAAAAAATGGTTAGTCTATAATGAATCATAAGCAATTATATACATTCTGATATGTAACTAGTATGTTGCTAGAGTTAAGCTAACCCCTTAGATATTTTCAAATTTACTTAAATGTAAATTGGAACTTGCACAGTGAAGCCAATCATATTAATAATTGTATGATTCAGTTGAACTACACACTCTTAAATCTTCACTTACTTTTCATAAATGTATGGAACCGGTTTCCAGAACATTTTGTTCCCATCTTCAGCCATGCTAAAGTTCAACTGTTGGATCATTCGTTGAGCTGTGGGAATGTATATTCTGCTCTGGTGGCGGTGTGATAAACTTGTAGTTTATGTTTTCATCCCCGACAATGTCGAAGTTCATTATGCTGTCTTTGTATTTGTAGATGTAGATTTTCTCCCAGGTTGCTAATTCCGTAGGTCCTTGTACTGATTTTAATAATTTTGTTTTATTTATTATGTCGTGATTTTGTGTCCAAAAATGATATGCTACTGCTGATTTCTCTATTTGCTTGTACTTTATGTTCCTGAAATGTTCCTTTAACCGTGTGCCTATGTTCTATTTGTTTTCCCTATGTAGATTTTTTCACATTCTGCACAGTTTATTTTGTAAATACCTGATTTTTCTTCTTGTGGAATACTGTCATTAACATTATCTATCAGCAAATTTTGAACATTAAATCTATTAATCGGTGCCAACCTGATATTAAAATCTTTAAGAATATTCTGAAATTTTTTTGTGGCCCATGGATGATATGTGAATTTTTTAAAAATAAGTTTATCTTTTTTTGCTGAAAGTGTTGTGGTTTCTTTGATGTGTTTTTGTCTCTTGAATTTCTGCACCTTTTTATGTACTAGTTCTTTTTTAAAACCATTTTTATAAACAATTATTATAATTTTATAAACAACAAGCAGGACTTACAATGAGCAGCCCCTTATCTCCATTTCTAGCTAACCTCTTCATGAGTAGAATTGAAACACACATCAACACAGCGTTTCCATTCATATTTAAGGTATGGTACAGATATGTGGATGATATATTTGCCATAGTTAACAAAAAACTCATTGACGATGCCTTAAAACTTCTAAATATTCAAGATAAAAACATTTCATTTACATACGAAATAGAAACAGATAACATGCTGCCATTTCTGGATATTAAAATAATGAAATGCCAAGAAAAACTTAAATTTGGAATATACAGAAAGAATACACATGCAGATAATCACATCAAAGCTGACAGTTTTAACCCTACAGCACACAAACATGCAGTAATTAACAGTTTAACACACCGGCTAGTTAACCTACAAATTAGCAAAGAAGAATATTTTAAAGAATACAAAGAAATAGAAGAAACAGCAGTTAAAAATGGTTTTAAAAAAGAACTAGTACATAAAAAGGTGCAGAAATTCAAGAGACAAAAACATATCAAAGAAACCACAACACTTTCAGCAAAAAAAGATAAACTTATTTTTAAAAAATTCACATATCATCCATGGGCCACAAAAAAATTTCAGAATATTCTTAAAGATTTTAATATCAGGTTGGCACTGATTAATAGATTTAATGTTCAAAATTTACTGATAGATAATGTTAATGACAGTATTGCACAAGAAGAAAAATCAGGTATTTACAAAATAAACTGTGCAGAATGTGAAAAAATCTACATAGGGAAAACAAAGAGAAACATAGGCACACGGTTAAAGGAACATTTCAGGAACATAAAGTACAAGCAAATAGAGAAATCAGCAGTAGCATATCATTTTTGGACACAAAATCACGACATAATAAATAAAACAAAATTATTAAAATCAGTACAAGGACCTACGGAATTAGCAACCTGGGAGAAAATCTACATCTACAAATACAAAGACAGCATAATGAACTTCGACATTGTCGGGGATGAAAACATAAACTACAAGTTTATCACACCGCCACCAGAGCAGAATATACATTCCCACAGCTCAACGAATGATCCGACAGTTGAACTTTAGCATGGCTGAAGATGGGAACAAAATGTTCTCGAAACCGGTTCCATACATTTATGAAAAGTAAGTGAAGCTTTAAGAGTGTGTAGTTCAACTGAATCATACAATTATTAATTTTCAAATTTGTTTATTATTTATTCAGAAAATGTGCTTTTTGTTCAATGACAATTATTGTGGTTTTAAGGACTCGGCAGCAGGCACAAATGATCATATGAACTCCATTTTTCAAAGAACAGTAGCTCAGGAAAGGAAGCGTTACACTGCCATTACACTCACCCAGTGTCATTTGTGGTTGAATGAAATTATTTGCTGCTCCTAGATTCTTGAGAAATATAAGTAGCACTGAATCACAGGGCCTTTGCAATTAGTTTACTGGAGAACTAAAACATACATTAAGTTAACCTAAACTTTTTTTTTTTTTTTAACACTAAACTCCACTCACTTACACAAAGTAAGACGCCTTTCGGGAGAATCTCTCCCATTTTCAGTTGCTCACTGAACCACCATTTCTCAAAACGATGACTGGACAACTGGATGTTCCTGTGGTGGCCTCTGTTGGTTGAAGTAGGAAGTTACTGAGTTCATCCATAGGAGGAAACTTGAAATTCATTAGGTTTTCTCTATTTTTTAATATGGGTCAAAGCTCTAGGCAAGAATGGCTTGTGCGCCAAGTATTTATACCATATATTTCCACCTTTGTCTGAAGCTAAAATAAAAGAGGGTATATTTTATGGAGCTAATGAAGTATACTAACTTTTTGAATACTATGAATTATATAGAGCTTCAGGGATAGTATGCTTGCAAGGCTGTTATCAATAAGTTCCAAGGAAATGTAATTAAAGACATGCAATAGGAAGAAATTATGAACTATGTTAAGAAAGACTGCAAATTCTTGGTTGTTATATGAGGTTAAAACTTCATTTCTTGAACTCTCATCTTGACTACTTTCCTCTTAATTTGGGACTCATGACTGAGGAGCAAGGTGAAAGGTTTCGTCGAGAACTTAAGAGGATGGAAAGATAATATCACGAATATTGAAACAAAGTAATGCTGGTGCCTAAAGAGAAATGCAACCTTCCTTCCAAGCAAAGAAAAGATGCAGATATGCACACAAAATTTTTTAATTGTAATGTAGGTACCCAGTTTTGTATATTAGTTAGGAATATGGTATTTTAGTTTTGATTATATAATATTATTTATTTCATAAAAATCCATTTCTTTTTGCTATTCTGTTTGAAAACCTTACTTGCATGTTAGGGAAAAATGGATTTCAACGTTCAAATTAGCATGCCAAAATTGTGCATTATCATCATTCACATTTGAGACAAGAGTTTTTTTCCTCCCCCCACCTTTTAATTTTTTGTATTTTTTTTATTTGTTTATATTTTTTTTATTTTTATTTTTTTTTTAATTATTATTTACAGGCCAGTGTAATATGCAGTTTCAAGAAATCCTATGTTTTTGATGCTAGCAACTGCATACAAGGTTAGAACTAAGGATTCCAGTTCAATAATACTTTGAATAGAGTTGTAACATTCAAAATTGTTAAACCTGACTACTTTTCAGCGTGTGAATGGAAAAGAAAATGGCAGAAGTGAGTGAAAAATTGCCACAAACCTAGCTTTTGAATAAAATAGGCTTATAACAATGACAGCACAGTATTTTTGTATTTAATGTGGTAATAGTAAGCACAGCTTGAGAAATATATTTGTTCACCTGTGGAAAAAATTTTGATCTGAATTAAGTTAAGGGATAAAAGTGACAGATAAAAAAATATTCATAAGAAGGAACTAAGCTGATTATTCTAATTAGGAATTAAAGTTCTTAAGCACTTAACATCAAGTTAGGTGTACTCAAAACTGCTAGCAATGAGCCACTGTCTAGCAGGTAAACAACTGAGAGTAACAGGCATAAGAGAAAGTAATATAGTAGCTTGTGACCCATTATCTGTTATCTATACTCCAGTACCAATATAACTTCATTGTGGTTTTTGTGTTTAGAAATTCTGCTCCCTAGTCATAACTCAACTGATATTGTTTTGTATTAATTAGCATTATATAGATATAAAGCATGAAACTTAAGGCATTAGGAATTTGAAAATGTACTTTTAAAGTTTCTTGTAAAAGGACCTGTTTTATGTAATATTCAACAAATTTAATACAAGTGGTAATAATGATAATGATATTATTATTATTATTATTATTATTATTATTATTATTATTATTATTATTATTTTGTTTTTCTTCCAATATTGTAATGCATTTGCATTTTCATTTCCCAAGAACATTGATATGTAGGCATATGTTATTCATCATTGCTTTAACGTACCAATGACCACGTTATCCATTTTAAAAGAGTGACAGTTATTTTGATACATACTTTAATTTAGGATAAGCTATTTCCCAGTCTGATTATTATTATTTAGTGTTGTTTATTTCACCAACATTTTTCACATATTTTGCACATAAATATTCCAAATAATGTTTAATAGCTTTAATCCTGTGTTTAACAGAAGTAAAATGTCTTATTTTTCCAGCTGTGCTTTCAGTATGTCAGAATTAAAACATGCCAAACTTCCTCTTGTAAGTCTTGGCAAGGTGCAATCAAAAGAATGCTTTCTCTGTTGAAACTAAGAATACACAAAATTCAAGCATTGAACAACGTGCAACAGCTAAGCAAAATATTTGCGGGTGCTTTAATGTAAATGTATAATTGAAGATGGAGATATGAATGAGAGTGACTGAGGCATTAAAGGCATGGACTTGTGATGAGGAGTTGGGGTTTGTTGCCTACAAGGATTGTCTTGCTTCACTGAAGTTTTTTCAGGTTTTCCTTAGTCCTGATAAATGGCAAATACATGGAAGGTGCCCTAAACTTCAGCTTTGGAAATGTTTCCTTTAAAAGAAAAAAGATATTCCCTATTCATAAGTTCATCTCATCTATCATCAGTGTCCACTGCATGAGAAAAATGGGAATCTCAAAAATATTTTTCTTCACTCTTCATGTTAATTTTTAACACTTCTGCACATATTGTATCACTGACTGTGCAGAGTGCATGTGTCAGTTATGTTACATGAATAATTTTGGCATAAAATTATTTAATTGCGTTCTCCACCTTTATGATATATAGCTCTGCATTTATAGCCAATTGCAGAATATTATCACTAGAGCCCAGATTAATAAGCACAATCAAATAGTATAATAAGCAAGCATATATGCATAACAATTTTAAAAGATCAAAAACAAACACATGGAAATTTGATTAATTACACTGGCCTGTGATGATTTTACTGTCTTGTGAAAATGGATAATTGATAATGAAAACAGCCCACTGATTTTCAAAATGATTTCATAACGTGTACAGATTTTTTTATAATTTGGCATTTTATTTAATTATATTGCTATATTGTGGAGATGAAGATATAAAGCAAAATATGAATAACTTTAGCACACATATTATATATAAATGCTTACAATGCAAAACAAAGAATTCCTTATCTATTTCTTTTATCAGTTTCTCTACCATGTGTTTAAAATTTCCAACATGACTGGAACTAATCATTGCATGGCCAGTAAGATAAGGGAAGTGATTGCATCTTAGTCTAAAATCATTCTCATCTTTCGTCAACTTACTAACCTTTTTAAATATAATTTTTTACTTATTTGTATTAAGAAGGGGATAAAGTAGCCTGCCTCCACGTGGTGTCCCCTGGGTGACGCTAAATAGGGTACAACATTGTGCAGAAGTCAGACAATATAATGCACAAATACAAAAAGAGGAAATGGAAAACAGTACTTTTTAGACATTAACTTGGAATGCCGGTGGATTCACCAAAAGTATAGCAAAAAAGCAGTACTTAGATGAAATGATTAGGAAATATGATGTAGATACTTTTGGCATCCTAGAAGCAAACTGTAATGATGACAATATCAAGTACTGTAAATATACAAACTATCATCTTTATCATCTGAATAAAAGAAAACAAGTAGCTAGTGGGATAATTGTAGTCAAAGAAAAATTAAATTCTAAATTTAAAATAATCAAAGCAATGAATGAGCAAGATAAATCAGAAATTACACAACTAAATGTATATAAAAAGGGGAAAAAATACACAGTTTACAGCCCACCTGGCAATCAGAATCTAAACGTGGAGATAATAGAACTACTGAAGAAAACATTTCTCTTGGGAGATTATAATGCGCACTCAAGATGTATCAGGTTACAGTTCCTAATACATATTTGCATTATACAGGAAATTCCACTAATCCAGATCTCAGAATAGTATCTGAGGACCTACATAGTAGCACAAGAAGATTAGTTACTGAAGACGGAGAAAGTGGACATAGAGCTATAATCACAATCATGGATACTAAGATACATAGTCCAAATATTGAAAAACGAATTTTAAAAAAGCTAACTGTACTAAATATAAAAAAAAAAAAATTCAAAGCGAAGTACAAGCATTAGATCTAACAAAGAACGTAAATCAAGTGATTAAGGAATTTAATGACATAATGTTAAGATCATCAAAGACAAACATCCCCAGAGGAAAACGAAAAAAATATAAATCTTTTGGAACAAAAAAATAGAAACACTAAATTCAGAAAGAAATAGTGCTAGAGATTTTGCACCAAACAATAAAAGCAAGGAAGATGTTATAAAATGGAGGAAAAAAGATGCAATCTACAGATGAGAATTAATCGTATCCAAATGACAATGCTACGATAAATTCTTAACCAGGTTGGACTATAGAACCAATATTACCAAAGTATACAAGCACTTTAATAATGTTAGCGGAAAGTACAACAACAGTAATAAAACTATATATATTAAAAAAGGTAATAAAGACACATACAATAACAAAGATATAGCTAATGAATTTAACCAACATTATAAGAAAGTTAATACACTAGGAAAACACCTGACAAAAGATAATAAAACATTAAAAAAATCCAACAGAATAGAAATAGAAAAAATGCAAGTATCTCTGGATTCAAAGTTCCAATTGAAAGAATAGAACAGGCAATGAAAACACTGAAAAATAAAAGGCAACCAGACCAGACCTTATACATCTGGAGTACATTAAGAATCTTGGAATAAGAGCCAAAAGATATTATTGGAAATTGTTAATAAAATATGGTTTGAACAAGAGAATATGGCATCAAACTGGTGCAAAGCATTAGTAATACCAATTTTAAAACCAGGAAAAACTACAAATGAAACAAACAGTTACAGACCTATTCATTGACCTCAATTCTGGCAAAAATAGCAGATAAAATGGTACTTAATAGATTAATATATTACCTTGAAACAAACAACTTATTAACAGATGAACAGGCTGGATTTAGAAGACAATATTCAATAGTTCACCAAAAGTCAAGACTAATAAGAGGATGTGAAAAGTAAACTAGCTAACAATATGTCAGTAGCTGCAGTATTCATAGATTTTCAAACAGCATTTGATCTAGTATGGAAAGAGATGTTAATTAAAAAATTAATACAAATGAATTGCCCAAAAAATATAATTAGATGGTATAGGAGATTCCTACAGCAAAGATGAATTGCAGTTAAATGGAAGAATACATTATCCAAATACACCCAACTCCAAAACCGGAGTGGCACAGGGTGCAGTATCCAGTCCGTTATTATTTAATATATATCAATGATATGCCAAAGACTATAGAACAAACCTGAATAAACAGTGGAATGTATGCAGATGATGTAGTTATATGGTCAGGTGAAAAAAATGATAAGAATGTATATATCAGACTAGAAGAAAAAATAAAAAATATATTAGATAAACTAGCAAATGGGGCAAAATTAAATAATATGACCATTAATGCAGCAAAAGTAAATATCAACTTTACACTATGAAACACTGTGATGAAAGGGAAAAAAACTTAAAACTTGTAATTAACAGAAGAAATAAAATATCTGGGAATAGCACTGGACAGGAAATTAAAAAAGAAAGACCATGTACAAAATATCACACAAAAAGCTATAAAGCGAAGTAACATATTGAAAAGATGAGCTGGACCTAAATGCGGCAGCTCAATGGAAGTTTCAAATAAAACATAATTGATACATAAACCAGTACTAAAATGTGGATGTGAGCTACTATTAACAGCAACAAAAGCAAATATTGATAAGATTGAGAAATGTCAAAATCAATGTTTAAGACTGATAACAGGTGCCATGAAAACAACACCAATAAATGCACTACTGGCTGAAATGAATAATAATCCAATGAAAGCCAGCATTGAACCACAAGCAGCACAATTATACATAAAATTAAAAACAAACCCAAGTAAGCATCAATGGTTTCATCAACTACCCAAAGAACATAAACTAGAAACATAGATCATAAACAAAGCTGATTAGAGAAGAATTACAACTATTTAAACCTGGCAGAGAAGAACATCCCATATCCCTCAAGAACTAAGCCAATGGATTATATTAAGATAGTAACAGAAAAAAAAACTGACAGAACAATTATATAAACAAGAAGACTGAACAGAGGTATGTAGAACTATAGTACTTGAACATCTACAGAACCAATTCCCTGAAACAGAGTAGCTTAGAATTTACACTGATAGATCTGCAGACAAATAATGTGGGAGGTGGTATATATTGTAAATATTTCTCGCATTATTTCACACTGCCTAGACAATCCATAAGTTATGAGGGTGAAATGGTGGCAATACAACGAGCACTGGAACAGATATACTGTAGGAGTGATATAAAAGAAAATAAAGTAGTGATTTTTACAGACTCAGCTTCTGCTATACAAGCTATAGAATGATATGATAGTTCATATGAATCTTACAATGTAAGGGATGTGAGATCTTATTATTGATTACTCCAAACAAAATTTAAACAAATAATACTACTGTGGTTACCAGCACATTTGGGAGTGATAGGTAACGAAAATGCAGACTTTCTGGCCAAAAAGGAGGCAGTGCTATATTCAAAACCAATAAAGCCCTGTGAATTAAATATAAAATTAAAAAATATCAAAATGACCATAGAACAAGAATATCAACATAATATTCAAGTGGAAATATCTAATAAAAGTTATTCTAAAATAAAGGAAACAATATATAAAATAAAAAAAATCTATCAAGGAAGGAAGCAGTTGCTCATTTTAGACTGGCCAATGGATATGATTATCTGGCAGAACATCTACACAGATTTGGTTTTATGAATGATAACACATGTAAGATCTGCAATACTGACAAGATTCTAAATGGAGAACATCTATTGGAATGCATAGAACTTAGGAAAGCTGCACCTGACGGGAAAATACACAAATTATATTGGCTGGCGAGGGAAAAATTGATGAATCAAAATCCTGCACATTAGCTCAACAACAACAAAATATTAATTCTTACACTCAATTTCTTACAGAACTTACCTAGTAATTCAAGTACTTTCACTAATGCACTGTTGGTTAATATCAAAGACATTAGTTAAATTCATTAGTTGCAGTAATCGGGGGTGAATTTGGTATTTGTTTTTTTGTGTGTGTTTGTGTATAAAAAGAGCCAAGGAACTAACAATAAGATGACTTTAATCTATGGAATACCAAGATGACAATGTGTGATGGATCTGAATAATTTCTGTATCATATGTGGTTTGCATTTGTTAAAAAACAAAATATTTCTCCATTTATTAAGAAAGTATATTTAAGTATATTAAACTTGGAGACCAGGATAAGAAATGGGCTCTACATACTGCATGTAAAATTTGTAAAGGACTAAGGCACTGGCATAATGGAAAGCAGATTTCCATGTCTTTCAGAATTCCCATGACATGAACAAAAAATCATTGTGATGACCTTTACTTTTGTTTGAGTAATGCATCAGAGCACAACAAAATTTATAAGTAAAAAATTAAATACCCAGAATCAGCTATAAGACCAGTGCTAAATAGATTTGATGTCTCATTACCGATCCAACCTATGGAACTAGAGGGTACTTATCATGATTAACATTTTTTAAAAAATTCAGTCGAGATTGTAAGATACACACCACTAAAATTCAATAAAATGGAAAACTAGTTTCAGGAGCCATTGCTCCTATCGTCAGTTCCTGGTCGACTGCTGGCCTCGCTGTTTGTAGTAAATTGCTTATCATGATCTTTAGCTTTCCTCTGAGTCTACCAGAAATGTTCATGAAGATTAAGAAATTTCATTGTTCATTAGTACAGATAAACCTCATCTCATTACTCAGACCAAGTTGAGTGATTTAGTGTGGGACTTAGGTCTTACAAAGGAGGAGAGTGAAATACTGGGGTTGCCTGAAAAGAAATAAAAAATTGCTATTGAAAGATGCTACCTTTTACTGATATAGAAATCGAGATGAAGATTGTAAGGAATTCTTTAATATGGAAAATAACTTGGTTTATTGTTGTGAAATATGTGACTTAATTCTTCAATGTGGAGAAAGATCTTATATTAACAATGACTGACATTTATTTATTGATGCATTGAAAACAAGTCTCAAAGTTGTTTATGATTGAAACCTATGGCATTCTTAAATCCATTTTAGAAAGTATTTAATACCTGGAACATCAATGGCTACTATGTGAAGATCTAAAAGTTTGTGGCACCTTTATATAAAAACAATGTAATACAGTTTTTTTCACACTAACTCCATTCACTTACATAAAAATCTGGACATGTGTTTCGGGAATGATCCCTCCCATCTTCAGCCTGTAGATAAACTGTTGTTATACGTGGCAGTTGGGTCTCTTGATGTTCTTGTGGTGGCAACTGTTGGTTCTATTAGGAATTTGCTGAGTTCATCCATAGGAGGGAAATCAAAATTCATCAAATTATCCGTATTTTTTGTAATGAAAATGTTTTCCCAAGTGGAAAGTTCTATTGCACTATGAAGTTGTTTCAGTAGTTTTATCTCAGGTTTAATTTCATGATTTTTATTCCAAAAGTGCGCTGCTATTGCTGATTTATCAATTTGTTTTAAGCGAATATTTCTAAAGTGTTCTTTTTTCCAGACTCCCAAATTCCTCTTCGTTTTTCCAATGTATTTTTTATCGCATTCTGCACATTTTATTCCGTAAATACCTGACTTTTGTTCTGTTGGCACGTAGTCCTTTACTCTGCAACCTAATAAGTTCTTTATATTAAAATTGTTCTTTGGGGCTAACATAATTCCTTGTTCTTTGAATATCTTTTTGAACTTATTGTGGTAAATTGGGTGGTATGTGAAACTTTTGAATTTGTACCTTTCTTTTGCACTTTTAAGTGTGGAAACATCTCTTATTGTATTTTGTTTTTTGGTTTTATTGGTAATTTTTGTTGTATCCATTAGTTTCTGCTATCTTTATGATTTGTTGGTATTCCAGTTTGTACTCTGTTTCTGTGAGTGGGATGTTAATTAATCTGTGTGCTAAACTATAAAACACTGCATATTTATGTGGAATGGGGTTAAAACTGTCATTTTTTATGTAATTTTCTGTGTGAGTATCCTTTGTATGAATTCCAAATGTAAGATAGTTTTCATTTCTTATGAGTTTTACATCTAGGAAGGGGAGATAATCCACTTCTTTCTTCCTCTATGGTGAAATTTATAGATTTGTGCTGCAAATTCAGAAGTTTTAGTGCATCTGTTGTATGTTTTTTTTTTTTTTTTTTTTCCAGAATTATTGCAAATGTGTCATCCACATACCTATACCATGTTTTGAAGATTAGAGGGAAGGCTTTGGTAATATGCATTTCAAACGAACTCATAAAAAAATCTGCTAGAAATGGAATTAACGGGTTTCCCATAGCTAGTCCCGAGACTATATTTTTTTATTGAAAATGAAGTAATTTTGTTCGATGCAAATGTTCGTAAGTTTTATCAAGTCTTCAATTTTTTGTGCTTGTAGATCTAAGGATTTTAACTAATTCTTTAACAGTAGCATAAGTGTATCTTTTGGTATGCTTTGGAATAAGGCTTTTACATCAAACGATACCATTATATTTTCTGCTGTAATTTTTCTACCAAATCCTGTGAATTTTTGACACTCAAACTTTGGTATTTTTTTAAGGATTTGAAAATGTCGGTTAATTTTTTTGTTAACAAGTATGTTGGTGAATTGATATTATTGATTATAGGTCTCATGCTGTTATCTTTTTTGTGTAATTTAGGAAGTGCATACATTCTAGATAATACTGGGTTGCTATGTGTGAGTTTTCGTTTTTCGGTAGTGGACAGTATTTTTATTTGATCTAATGTTTTATTCAAGTTTTTAGTGCAGGTTTTAAGTGGATTCTCTGTAATTAGTTTATAATCTTGACCTTTTAACATGGTTTCTATCCTGTTTATGCAGTCTTCTTGGTTCAAAATGGCGATTTTATTGCCTTTATCGGTTTTTGTGAATACTACCGGTTTTTCTTTTAGTTGCTTTATTATGTTTTTGTAATTGTTGAATTAATTTTGGTTTTTTATTTTCTCTAAGGTTTTATACATTTCAATTTGATAAAAAGATTTCTCATTTTCTTTCAGTTCATTGGTGGCTATGTTAATATCCGCGATGTAATCTTCTATTTTTTTGGAGAAACCTACACATGTTTTTAGGCCTTGGTTTAGGAATTTTAGTTCATTGTTTGAAATGTGGTGCTTGAAATATTGTTTACGTTCTCTGTGGTTTGTGTAACTTGTTTGGGTACATTTTTGGTTTGAAATTTTCTTAAATTGTAGAGCTTCTTTTTCAATTTCTCATTCTTTATTTTCATTTCGTTGGTTAAATTTTTATGCAGATGTACGTTATCCCAAATGTGAAATCCCAAAGTCCTCGAAAGTTTTAAATGTAAATCATAACATTTCAAGTCGGTTTCACTTAGCGCACAATATAAAAAACTAGTTTTTTATATTGTGAACTTTCAAGATGAACCCCGCAGACCCCACTTTTCGTCGGGTCGCTTTCGATCTATCCGCGTGCCTGCGGGAGCACGCCATCAAAAAGCGCCCTCTCAAGGGGAGCGATGGTGAGCCGGGGTATTCCACGGCACCTACAACAACGGAGCGCAAAAAGGACAAGAAATCCAAAGTAACAACTGCTCTAGCCATCACCATTTCGAACAACTACTCCTTACTAGCCATTGAGGACGACGCAGTAATGGAGGAAAGCGAAGCCGTCACCTTAGAGGCGACTAACAACGCTCCAACTACTCAACCCAAACCTACTGCCTCATCCCCCGCCCTAACGAAACAGAAATGTGTGCAGCAGAGAAAGACCACTCCACTGTTCCCCCCACTACCTTCCCCCCTGCACCATACAACTCCATCCGGCCACCACCCCGCTATCTGTTACTACCGCTCCCCCAAGGGCGCCTACAGCTCCAGCAGCACCACAGCCAGTGCCGACTTCCAACAAGCGGCCACGCGTCATAATACCGGAAAGCAAGAGCATTTCGCAGGTGCTGAAAATTATGAAACAACAGTGCCCAACCGGCTCTTGTAAAATGCAACACTCCGCCACGGGCATCAAGTTATACCTGGACCATGCGGACGACTTTCGACCTACATTGGAGAGACTGGCCCGGGAAGGAATCCAGTACTTTTCCATCACTCCACAAGCGGAGCAGCCACTGCGCTTCGTGGTGAAGCGCCTCCCCCCCCCCCTCAATGGACACAGGATATCATGGAGGACCTCCGCAGTCGAGGCTACTCAGCAACCCAGGTGAAGCAGCTGGAGGCAAACGTCCGCCCCCTTCCCATTTACCTGGTGACGATGGAGAAGACTAACAAGAACCAAGCGTTCTTACAAGAACGTGTTGTATGGCATGTTATGGTTTTGGTAGAGCAATTTAAATCTCTACAACACATTGCAGTGCTTCAACTGCCAGCAATTGGGGCATACCTACAAGATGGCAACCTAACGGCACGATGCGTCCTCTGCGGCGGTTTGCACCGCTTAGCTACTTGCCCTCAGAAGGCGCAGGAGGGGATAACTCCCCACTGCACAAATTGCGGGAAGGACCATCCTGCGAGCTACCGCGGATGCGAAACTTTTAAAAATGAAAAGAGCCGCAGGCATCTGGTCGCGATGGCTAGGCAATCTGTTCATGTCCAGCAGCCCAGACATATATTTAAACCCTCGCTCGTGCCGGAGGGACACTGCTTCGTATATTTAAACCCTCGCTCGTGCCGGAGGGACACTGCTTCGCGAGCTCGGTTGGCGGCAATAGCTCCGCCCCCCAGGCAGCGCAGGTATCTGCTGGAGGCTCAGGCCTGGGGGAAATTAAAGATATTAAGCTTATTAGAGGCATGAACTTAAATACAATTAAATCGTGTCTGACGCGTTTCCGGAGTACCCGGGACAAAACAGAAAAAAAAAATCTGTGGAATGCAGATGGCATGCACGGCAGCCAACATGAACAGTAAAAATACCTGAGGCGCAACAAAATTGAAATCGCATTTATTAGCGAAACTAAATTAAAACCGGAGCACTCTTTCAAGCTCCAAGGGTATAATATCTTTCGTTCCGATCGCATTAACAGACCCGGGGGGAGGGACTACAATTCTTTTGAAAAACACGAATGCTCACACTTCCTACACTAGAACCGTTAGAGTGCACAGCACTAAAAATGCAGGTAAATTCAAAAACAGTGATGGTGGTCGCTCTTTATAGGCCGCCCACCCCTAGCTACTTTCTGAGAGACCTAAAAAAATCCTCGATTTGGAGGAGCATGTAACTTTAGCGGGAGGCTTCAATGCTCGGCACCTTTGGTGGAATTCACACTTTGCAAACGCGGCCGGAAATCTCCTCGCAGATTATATCTTAGAAAACGACGATACAGAGGTACACTCTCCTCTGGACCCCACATTTTGGCATCGATCGGGGCTCCATGATCCTGAGACTTTGAACTTCGTGGTCACCAAAAATGCAGCACTAACAGCAAATTTTACAGTTTATCACAGTCTGGATTTGGATCACTTGCCTGTGCACTTCGAAATCTGTGGTACCATGGCGGCCAGGGCTTCGACTCTGGTTCGACACGCCGACACCGATTGGAACAAGTACAAGCTGCACCTGCATGCGATGGCGCAACCCACTGTGCTACATCAACGAAACAGACGTTGACGCTGCCATTGAAAATTTCACTGCTTCGCTGTGTACGGCGAAAATAAATGCCACCACCATTACTGTTTCACCGCCCAGTTTTAAGTACCCAGAAATGCAGCGACTGATTGCCAGGAGACGGCGTCTGATGAGACTGTGGAGGAATACTGGCCTTCGAATTTATACAACGTCTGCCCGATGGCTGCGTAGAGTAATTAGACACCAAATTGCCATTAACAGGCAAGACCAGTGGGGAACGCACTTTATCAAGTACCACACATTCCGACCATACTTTAGGGAAATTAATCAAATCCTTCAAGGCATCCTCCAGCGTACACACTGGCAACGTTGCGCTTCACACTCCGGCTGGTCCTGTTTTCTCCTTGGAGAAAGCGGAGGTCTTCGCCGATGTTCTTACAGATTATTTTCAGGAAAACCAATCAACAGACCAGCAGCAGGATCTTCAAGTTAGGTCTTGGGTTCGATACTGGGCGGCACGGAAGTGCGAGTATCCACTTCGCTTAATTACGCCTCAGGAAGTTTGCAAAGAGTTGCGATTACTTAGGAATCATAAGGCAACCGGCCCGAACAGGGTGACTAATGAGGACCTTAAAAACTTGCCGAGAAAGGCCCTGGTGCAACTAACCAAAGATTTTAATGCCTGCTTGCGGCATAATTATTTTCCTCCCAAATGGAAAGAGGCTAGAATAATTATGTTACACAAGCAGGGCTAGATCACCAGGCTCCCTTCCAACTACCGTCCCATTAGTCTCCTGTCCAACATTGGTAAATTGTTCCAAATGCTCATTCTTTCACGACTCAAAAATCAAATTTCGGACATTGATGAAAATTCACAATTTCAGTTTGGCTTTCGGAAAGAGAAACGGAGCTGCAGCTTCTCCGTCTAACAGATGATATTACACAACAATTCAACAATGAAGCCTCAACCCTTGCCTTATCTCTTGACATAGAAGCCGCATTCGACCGGTGCTGGCACAGTGACTTTATGTACAAACTGCACCAAAATTTTCCCGGACCCCAAAACTATCTGTATCTTTTACACAGTATTTTAGAAAACAAGCGCTTCTATGTCCAAGTTGATCGCTCCAAATCCACCGTGCGACCAATGCAGGCTGGCGTTCCACAGGGAGCCATATTGGCCCCATTTTTGTACATACTTTTCACTGATGATTTTCCTGTGGACGTCAAATGTAAGGTCCCCATGTACGCTGACGACACCGCAATATATCACCATTCAAAAAATTTGAAAATTGAACGCGCGAAATTCAGAGCTACATAGAAAATTTCACATCCTGGCTAAACCAATGGAAGATTACTGTTAATGTCCACAAGAGCCAATTAACAATTTTTTCTAAACGGCGGCACCTTACAGCAGTTTATCTAACGGTCGACGGCGAAATATTGCCCTGTCGACAACAAGTAAAATATTTAGGGGTCTCCATGGACCGTAAACTGCTTTGGAGCAATCATCTGAGAGATGTGGCCGACAGAGGGAAGCAGCGACTGAAACTATGCGCGCCCATTCTACGCGGTAAGTGATTAGGCATTAAAAGCAACTTAATTTTCTACAAGTCCTTTATACTCTCAATGATGCTGTACGCCTGCGTGGCATGGGCACACGCGTCCAAGTCGGCTCTAAAACGCTTACAAACCACCCAAATCAGTCACATTGATACATACTTTAAAAAATCTAGCGGCGCTGTTCTTGAGACCCACAGGCACTGTTATGCGGGCGCTTCATAAGCCCGGAAAATGATCAAATTCACAAACAATTATAACCACATTGTATGTAAATTTTATGCCTGCAAGCCTGGTTCTATGTACCAGCTTCAGGCTTACTTAAGATGAATAAAACCATATACCATATAGGTCCTCCAGAATATCCTCCGAGTCCTGGTATGTGGTAAACGCTTTACTATGAAATGCAGCTGTTGTTCGAGGTGGTTCCATGGGGACAAGAGAATTTTGATAGTCCTGTATATTTCATTGGTGTGTTTCGTGAGTGGTATAGTGTGGATGATGTCAGATGCCAGTTCGGGGCACCTGGGAAAAGTATTTCTCAGGTGGGTGTTCCGTGTCAGCAGTACCTAGCCGCTCGCGGCTTTACCTGCTCGATGGACTTAGGATGTTATTATTAGCACAGGAGGAATGATGTGTTTGGTTGTTGCCAGCGGCGAGTTCAGTGTTCAGACTGCCACCCATCCAAGCGCCGACCACGCTCGAGGCTACTTAACCTCTTTGCGAGTGCAGCGCCCGACGGTCACCCATCCAAGCACTGACCATACTGGATGCTGCTTAACGTCAGTGGTCGGCCGACGTTAGCAGCATGGTTTGCCTCTGGCAGTTGTCGGGATGGGTTTTAGTGAGTTGCTCAGACTCAGGTTCTTGAGTTAGATTTGAGGGTGGTTCTGTTATGTGTCACCAAGGGGTCCCATGACGTCCTTGGGGAGCCAGTAAGATTTATATCGTCTAGGGACCCTATGATCGTAGTCCCCTAGAGTCCTGACCAGCGTATTGGGATGATGCGGGAATGTATCACATAGCATCCGGGGCCTCTCCTGTATGACGTCTATGATGTAGGGTAGGTTAGAGTGGTCATGGAGGATGTGGACAGGGAAGCGGCGGTCTGTGCCGTACACGATTCTTAGCGCTCGGTTCTGCAGGGTCTGGATTCTGCGGATCGTGGACGAGGCCGCGACACCCCAGATCTCACAGCCGTACAGGACCATTGCCGGAATCGTGGCACGGTAGACGCGCAGCTTTTGGGTCAAGGTCATCGAGCGAGAGCTCAGGATTGGGTACAACTTCCCGAGGGCAGCATGGCCTTGCCGAACTTTAGCGACTATGTGCTCCCTAAATATCAGCGAGTGGTCCAACGTGACCCCGAGGTACCTCGCACTGCGGATCCAAGGGATCCGCCGGCGATACCACACCAGGTCCCGCCGGCGCCTCGGACCTCGGCCCTTAGTCAGGAGAAGCGCAGAGTTTTTCCCCGGATTAATGGCCATCCGCCATTGCTCGCTCCAGGTCTCCACCGCTCGGAGTAGGTGCTGAATTGGACACAATGCATAATTTTGATTATTATTTTGTGCCAGAATGAGGTCATCAGCATATTGACAGGTAATGGTTCTGTCATTGATCGGGAAGTCAGTCATGTAAGCATTGAAGAGCGTCGGGGACAGCACACTGCCCTCCGGCACTCCCGCGCCAATGGGCCGGACTGTGGAGAGCTTGCCATCTACTTTTACCCGGAAGTTGTGTTCTCTGAGGAAGTTAGCCACCAGGGAAATGTAGGGGGCAGGGATGTCGTGCTCGAGGAGCTTGTAGATGAGGCCACATGCCACATGGTCGAGAAGGCTTTTTCCATGTCCAGCAGGACTGCTACCGACTTGATCTTCGATTGGAAGCAACCGAGACCTTCTCGCCCACTCGCAGCAGCTGCTGGGTCGTGGAAAGCCCAGGACGAAAGCCGAACTGATGGTTAGGCAGGAGTTGCTTTTCCTCGAAGTGAGGGAGAAGCCGGGACAGGAGAAGTTTCTCAAATATTTTGGAAACTATGGGAAGGAGGCTTATGAAGCGGTAGCTTGAAGGATGGACCGGATCTTTGCCGGGCTTCACAATGCAGACCACTTGCGCCTCTTTCCATGAAGAAGGAAATGGCGCAGATGTAGGCAGGCATTGTAAATCCGCGTCAAGTGTATCACGGCCCTTTTGGGGAGGTGCTGGAGCATTTCCGCTGTTACGCGGTCCTGCCCAGGGGCTTTGTGGGTTCTTTGGCGTTGGATCATGGAGGGCACCTCCTTGGGGGTGGCGATCGGGATGTGGAAGTTCTCGTGTTGGCCCCGTCCACCTTCTAGGAATGCTGAGACGGTGTCCTCGACGAGCTCAGTGTGGTCGTCGTCCAGGGGTTCCTCTCGTGGTTGGAACTGAAACTCCAGGTGGTCTGCGAAAGCCTCCGCCTTCTCTTGGGCCTCGAACACCAGGTGTCCAAGAAAGCGGTTGTGCACGGGTTGGTTGTGTTCAGTCTTATCTCTCCGAAGGCCTCGGAGGATACGCCACGGTTTTCTCTCTTGGAGGTTAGCGTGCCGAAGCTTGTTTTCCCAGGCCTCAGATCTGTGTGCCCTTAGGAGGCGTCTCACCAGGGTTTTGAATCTCCTGTGGACTTCTTCTATCCTGGGGTGGCGGAATCTCTGCCATAGCTTCCCTACGACGTTTTTGGCTCTGATGAGTTGCCTAATGGGTCGTGGGATGATATGCGGGTTTGATTTTTTGTTTTCGTACGGTATGCGGTATGTGTGGGGCACGGACTGCAAGGAGAACGGTGTTGGAGAAGTGTGCAGCCGCTTCCTCGAGCTCCTCGATTGAGTCGACTCGGGGGGGGGGGGGGGGCGGTTCTACACACTGGTTCAGGCGATGGATTACTGCATCCCAGTCGGTCTCATTTATCCAGTCTGGTATGGCCAGAGCTGGGAGCGTGACGCTGGCGTCCATCACGACCGGGTCGTGATCGGAGTCCAGCGCGTTGACCGTTCTGAGG
This sequence comes from Metallyticus violacea, assembly GCA_030762175.1. Lineage (NCBI taxonomy): Eukaryota > Metazoa > Arthropoda > Insecta > Mantodea > Metallyticidae > Metallyticus > Metallyticus violacea. The sequence continues at coordinate 390,482,239 of CM060846.1, forward strand.
TCCAGATGGAAGTGAATGTTTTTGGTGATCAGGGTGTCAATGACGTCCCCCCTGCCACGGGAGGGACGGTGCGTTGGACCTCTTGGACCGTGCGCGGACAGGGCCGGGGCCCCGCTTATGAGACGGGCGAGCTGGCGGCCTCTGCGGTTAGCAGTGTGGCTGTGCCACGAGGCGTGCTTCGCGTTGAGATCTCCTGCGATACAGATTTCGGGGTGTAGGTTAAATAGTGCTGTGTAATCGGCTTCGTAGAAGCGACCATCTGGTGGATCGTATGCCGCAAGCAGCACGACGTCTTGGCCGCCCAAGGAGAGCCTTATGGCGGTCGCCGCGACGTGCGGTGAAGGGTTGGACGGGAAACGGGGAGTGAGCGAGATGTCTTTTGATGAAAATTGCAGTACCTCCGCCCCGTCGGCCGACTCTGTCAGTCCGATGGGCGACGTAACTTGGCAAGTTGAAGTTTACCCCGGCATGGAGGTGGGTTTTGCAGACCATCAGAATATTGATTCCGTGGTCCTCTACAAACTCCAGGATGCCGGGCCTCTGTTCCGTGACTCCATTCGCATTCCAGAATGCGGCTCGTAATGGTCTCCGGACCAGCCATGGGGCCATTACTCGTTAAGGGAGTCAGGGAACAGGTGCTCGAGCGTCCTGAGCACGATCTGAATCTTTAGAGCTGGTGATGCCTTTTGCTGAGCATAACCTGCTTGCAGCGCCGCAGTAAGGGGAGGGAGTTGGAGATGAGGTCCGTGAACCAACTGGAGAGCTGTTGGAAGTCCTGTACATCCTGAGCAGTCAGCACAGCACTGGGTGCCTGTGAGGAGGCGTCGGACGCTAGGTCGGCCACGGCCGATGTGATAACTGGCGTTGGAGCCGTAGGTGGAGCGGGGGTGGCAGCCTGGGTGGCTACCACTTGTTCTGCTGGTTTCGGCGTGGCTTTCTTCTCATTGGCCCCTGAGTTGGGCGTGGCAGGCTTGGAAGGAGGGGCGCTTTCCTTCCCCTTCTTCGTTTTCTTCTTCTTCCCCTTGGAGCCCGAGGAATTGGGCTCGGGAGATGCGGGAGTTGGTGCTTCTGATTCCGGTAACCGGGCCGCGCCTTTTGCGGCGTGCTGGCCACCGGCTGTACTTCGTTGCTAGGCGTCTGCTCTTGCGTCGGTGTCACCTCCTCCTGCCTCTGCTCCTGTCGGCTGAGGGCGTTCAAGAAGGACACTCCCGGCCGTACAGGTGCAGAAGGCCGGCGTGGCTGTTCCCGGTGCTGGGCTTTCTGCTCATGTTTGGCTCTCATTCTCTCGATAATACGGAGTCTTATGGGGCAGCCGCTATATATGCCAATGTGGGTCTCCCCACAGTTGGCACACTTACGGTCTTCCCTAGCCACTGTACAGTCCTTCACAAGGTGAGGACCAGCGGAGGCAGGCAAGCTTCCGTTCAAATGCTACGCTAGAATGATGGAAGCCCAAGCACTTGAAGCACTGGGCAGGTCCTTCCTTGCGCATATATGGCTCTATTCTCACTCTCGTGAAGAATAGGCTCTTCACCAGATCAATCTCGGGTATGCGGCCAGCTTCCTTGTTCACAATGACTAGGAAGAGAGGCATGGGGGCCCTGGAGGTCTCTCCGGCCTCGCTGAGGACAGTTTTCCTCAGTTGGGACACCGAGAGCGCCACGATTCCGTGCTCGGCTCTCAAAGCCTCCCGCACATCTTCCGGGCTGGTCTCCGAATCATTCGTCGAGCCACGTTCGGTTTCTTCAGGGAGAAGGTATAGAAAGTTATTCCGTTCTCCCTGAGTACCGACGTAGCGGCCTCGTGGTCATCCGGGGTGCTGGTGTTCAGCTTTACCTTCCGGGGCAGGCGTGTTGCTTGGAAAGGGGTCTTCAGCTTGGAGCCCAGGGCCCTCATTATCCTCACATGGTTAGGAAATAGGTCGGTCATAATGACCGGCATCTTGTTAGGTGCAGGAGCGGGAGTGGTAGGAGTAGGGCGGGGTGCAGAGGGGTTCTGCGCCACCGCAGCTTTCTGGGAGGGCGGCGTCTTGCCTGCCCTCTTTTGCCGCTTGGAGCGGACCAATTCAAACCCCTCGCAGTCCGAGAGCTCAGATTGGCTCTCGGGAAGAGGGGATAGAAGCGGGGAGGGTGATGGTGCTGGTGCAGGGGGAGGGATGGGGGCAGCTGGTGCCGCCGACGCACTCCCGGCTTCCCGGTCCGGGGACCGGTCGAGCCTTGCTCTTTTGGAGCTCTGGCTAGCTCCTTCCCCTTTGCCTGAGAAACGGGGAGAACGGGAAGGGGGTCCTTGGCTGAGGAGGTGGATGGCAAAGCAGGGAAGTCGTCCATCGTCGGACTTACCTGGCTGCTGGTACTGCGGGGTTTGTCTGCGGTCCCGGGTGCCATCCAGCTACTCAAAGAGGGCCAGGCGTCTCCAAAGGAGCACGCGCCTTTAGGGGGTCTGATTAGCCACAAGTCCGGACCGAAGCCCGGAACCCTGCTGGCTGTGACCTTGTGAGCCCGGTTATGCGTTGTCCTGTCAGTTACAGTCGGGTCGGGGGAGGGGCAGCTCAGGAACTCAGAAATTGCTTTCTTCAATACCCGATTGACTGCCCCTTTGTCGCCTGTCCTGGCTATGGCGTTCCAGACGACGGTAGCGGGAGGTTTAGGTGAAGAGTGACGCCTCGCCGGAGCAGCAGTGTCCTCTCCCTTCAGTTCCAGTTCGCTGGCAGGCTGGGTTGAGGCTCTGGGGGGGTTGAGGGGGGCACGAAATCAGCAAGCTTTCAGGGGAAGCTCTGTCCACGGCGTTGCTGTTAGTGCCTCCGCTAAGTAGCGGCAGGCTTCGGGCTCGGCCGGCTTGAAGGGGGCCAGTGCCCACTGCCGGCCAATGGCTGTGCGTCGACCCACGCTGCAAGCTGGTCCGCTGGTCCGCTGTCCACGCTGGTGCTTCTTGCTCAGGGAGATGTTTCCACCACGAGAGCTGGTCTCGGTATGCGCGTATAGTGTGGTTGAAAAGTGACTGGTCTTTTATGTTTAATTGGCACGCCTGTGCACGACCCTAGTTGCCTTATTAAGGGGTTTTGGTGTGAGTTGCAACTTCTATACATATTGTATGCCAGTTTTTTTGACAAATTCCTCAATTGTGTGTATTTTCAGATCGTCATGTAGGACATAAATGGGGGGGGGCGTTCGCAGGACTTTGGTGATTATGCGAAGGCATTTGTTTTGCAGTAGCTGTAGTGACATGATGTGAGTCTGTGCGCAGTAACCCCATGCTGGGACAGCATACGTCATGACTGGGCTGATTAGGTCTTTGTAAAATGTGAGCCCCAAGCCGGTGCTTAGTGTTGTGTTGCGGTTTAATAGCGGGTACAGTCTTCTGAGTTGACAGTTTGCCTTCCTTTTCATGTGTTTAATGTACGCCGAGAAGGTCAACTTGGAGTCTAGAACCACTCCGAGGTATTTAGCTTGATCCGTCCTGTATATATTTTCTTCGTGTAATTACAGGGATGGGAGCGGTTTACGGTGGGTTCAACGTTTGGTGAAGAGTATTAATTGCGACTTTGGTGCATTTACTTTAATCCGCCATTTGCGGAGCCATGGCTGGAGGTCATCTAGCTCTTTCTGTAGTCTTGTATAGACCTTTTCGGGCTTCCATGGTTGTGTTGCTATTGCCGTGTCCTCTGCGTATATAGGCAGCATACAATTAAGCGTTTTGGGTATGTCATTAATGTATAGATTGAATAGGGTCGGGCCAATGAGGCTATCCTGAGGGACGCCTGCTAGTGTGTATCTTTTGGTGGAGTGGGCATCTTCTGATGATACAGTTTTTTTTTGAGTAGTGTTTAACGCCCGTTTTTACTACTGAGGCACCACAGGCGGTGGACACTGATGATACATGAGATGAAATGATAAATTGGGAAAGGATTTTTTTTTTTTAAGGAAGGAAGATTTCCTGGCCTAAGTTTAGGTACCTCCCCGGCATTTGCCAGTTATGAAGACTGAGGAAAACCTGGAAAAAACCCCAGTCAGGAAGGACGGTCCTGGCGGGATTCGAACCGCAGACCTCCCGCTCACGAGTCCGTGCCTTAACGACCTCGGCCACCCGTGGCGGTCAAGATGTTACAGTAAAGGTCCGATTTGTAAGATAGTTTGCGATTAGTTTAATCGTGGAGTCAGGGAAGTTTATTTAGATCCTTCATTTTGTATAGCAGGCCGGCATGGTATACCGTGTCAAAGGCTGGTTGTATATCTAGAAAGGAGATTCCCGTTAATCAATTTTGATTAAAGCCATGTGTTATGAACTCCACTGTTCTAGTTAGCTGGAGTGTGGTAGAATGCCTTGTCCGAAATCCGAACTGTTCATCTTTTAACATGTTGTGTTTCTTTATGTGTGCTTCCATGAGCTTTAGAATTACTTTCTCCATTACTTTACTCATCATATTGAGGAGGCTAATAGGCCTGTAATTGTTCGAATTGGAACGGCCCTTACCTGGTTTAGGGAACATTAGCACTTCGGCGTGTTTTCACTTATTCGGGAAATATCCGTTTAGCAGGCAGAAATTCGTTATGTTCGCCAGAATTTGTACGGCTCTATCGGGGAGATACTTTAGTGCCAAATTTGGTATCTAGTCTGACTTGTGGTCTGCTAAGTGCTGGATTATGTACTTTAGTTCAGACGGGTGTGTTCTTCGGAGTTTGTTGTGTCTAGGCGCTGTTGGAATAGCTTTCACACTCTCTTCCACGTGTTCGGTGAAGGTTGGGGTCCATTAGGTCAGTATTTGTTTTGCATGCATTTTCCAGTGCGTCCGCCAAAATGTTGGCCTTATCATCCGGGGATTCCACGTGTTGTAGTGGGTGGTTGGGGATTAAGGGGGGGGGGGTCAGTGGCTCATTTACTAGGCGCTTTGTTATCTGCCACACCTGGCTGATCCCAGGTTTCATGTCGGACAGTGTGTGGTCCCACTGATTTTACAGCTGTTGTTTGACGCGGGTTTAAATTTCGCTGTCGAATGCTGCCTTGTTAATTCTATTTCGGATATTTCGTTTTCTCTGCCATTTCCTTCGCTTGTGATCGCGCTCACTTATTAAGGCTAGTACATTAGGGGTATAATAGTACTCACATCTGTACGGTTGTTTGACTGGGACGGAGTGCAATGGCTGCTTGTATAGCGTTTCTAGTGTTGTTATTGCTTTGTCCACATCCTCGGGGAACTGCAGGGGGCTATCATGAAATTGTTCCCAATTGTCTTTGAAGAAATTTCTCCTGAGTGGGCGTGGTTTGTAGGCCGGCGTGTCCTCGATCTATATCAGTACGGCGTAATGATCGCAGGAAATCTGTATAAATTTGTATGACATGTAAATTATGACCTGTAAGGCTGTACTATAACAGCCAAAAAGGCACCCAATTCAATAAATAATCTGCAATCTGCAGGAAAGGATATCGACTATTCTGCATGAGTACCGGAGGAGTGTGTTTTTAAGAATTGCAATATCTAGGGTGTGTGGCGTGTGTTTCGAGTTGGCAGTTATGTAGGTTGGTTCGTCAGTAGAGGCTATTGTGTAGTTGTTGTCCTCCATGTGTTGATATAACTGATTGCCTGCGTGGTGTTGATTGGTCACCCCGATGCATCATGCATAGCATTTAAATCGCCATCTGCTAGGGCGCTGTTGCCTAGATTTAGTATGGTTTCTATGTCTTGTATGTGTAATTGCCCGGGTGGACCGTACACGCTAGCAATGGTTGGTGGTTGGCAAGAGGTGTAGACTGTGACTGCGGTTGCTTCCATGCGTGTTAGTATCGGTATTTTCTTTTCCTCGTGTAGCATGCTATGGTGGATTAGTATCACGGTGCTCCCGTGAGCTTTGCCTTTAGGCTGGTCTCATCGGTAAATGCGGTAGCCCGGGATGGAGACGCGAGTTTGTGGTGTAAGGAAGGTTTTGTTGTGCAGTATTATGCCTATTGAATTGTAGGTTAGGTGAAATTTTAGCTCGTTAAGATGAGATCTCAGTCCTTTGCAGTTCCATTGAAGGATTCTGTTTCTGTCTCTATTTGATGGGAAGTTGTCAATTGTTGATCTGTGTGAAGTGTGGTGTTCGTTCTAGTGGCTATGAATTGAGCGAGTACTTCTATATAGCGCTCAAATTGCGCTGGTTGGGTTTCTACATTAGACATTAAATATAATAGTAGTACATGAAATTGCGATAATACTGTGAAATACCCCGCTTCTCTGTTGCCATTACCCAGGAGATGCAAGAACCTCTCAGCGGTGGGAGAATATGTCTTATTTAGGCCGCTAACACGGGCTTGGGGGTGTGCGTGGAAGGGAAGAGGCAGTATTGAGAATGAGGGTAGGGGACTGTCAGGATGGTGTTGTTGTCTGTGGTGGCTCTGTTGGATGTTAGCATATCGTGATACGTTTGGTGTTGGTATGTGTGTGAGTGTGGTTTGTGGGAGCGGCTGTATGGTGTCGGTTCCGAAGGTGTATTAGTGGGTGCCTGCTGTACCGTGTGAGGGTTTGTGTTGTGCTTGTTCGTGTGATTGTGTTGTGCTGGTGCTACTTTGTGTGTGTCTGTTGGAGCCTGTGTGGGCTGTGGTGGTGGTATTGTGTGTGTTCTGGCAGTGTAGGTGCCCCGGCCTTCGGACATCAAGTCCCATGCCGAGGACAGCCTTCTGCTTGGTGAGGAAAGGGCAGAAGGATTGGCAAGTCTTAGATAGACTGGGCAGCCCCTCCAGCGCGCTCCATGGTCCGTGTGGCCACAGAGAACACACTTACGATGTATGGCACAGCATTTGCTGACGTGATGGTGTCCCACGCACCGGTAGCACATGTGGGGCCTCACAGTTTCGGGTAAGATGCCGAAATCAGAGAAACCTACCACACTCTTCGGGGCCTCTGGGGGCAACGTAATCCTCTATTCACACCCTACAATGGAAAGGTCTGTGGTGCACTTTATGGACGTGGATCATGTCCAGCTTGTTAATTCTACAATGAAAATAAACAAATGTACCCTAAATTTTCTAGAGAATATCCTAGTCACCTTAATCACTTCAAGCTTTAGATGTGCAAGACCAGTCTTAACTTCCTCCTCGGCCATGCCGCCACACAAACCCTCAATAACGACCCTGTAGGTCCGCTGCTTGGGATGGCCAGCAATATGGAAGGGAACCTTCTTTGCCCTGCAAAATCTGACAAAGTTATTGTAATTTTCAACTGTGGTGAATTTGAACCCATAGTAATGGTCCCTATATACTGATTCATATGACTTAAGTCTGTACCCCTAACAAATCCTGTTGTTAAGGCCGCCAAACTATGCGGGTAGTATGGTATATAAACCTTAGAAAGATCATGTCGTGTCTGTGTAAGATAAGTATCACCTTGTGGGATTCCATCCACATCCTCTGGTATGCCGGGCAACTGGCCTTCCGCAGCGGAGGATGTGGTCGGAGACGATGGGCCAGGGACCACAGGCTGGCCTTCGTCAATGACGAGCCGTCCGCAGTCGCTGTCATCGCTCAGGTCCAGATCCTGCAGTATAGCCTCCATGGACTCTTCGCACTCATCCCGCTTGGACATGCTGTTATTTTGTGTAGTGCTCCTAGTCTGGATAATCCTAGGGTCAGCAGGAGCACGTCCTGTATTGACCATTTTTGGTTCCTTAAATTAAACTAAATTAAACAACTCTAAATCCAGAAGGAGAAGAGCGAAGAATATATAGCCTATTAAGCTACTTCAGAGCAAGAGACTCCTGTTTGCAGTAGCGCCTAACTTACTTACTAACCTAACGGGGGAAGAAAAATTTACGCTAAGATAGAAAAAAGGAAGATAGTATAGTGTGAGAGAAAGAACAGCTAGAGAGAGCTAAAAGCTCGAGGAGCAGCGGACCAACCCCCAAAAGGCGCCTAAGGTTCCAGTCAAAGACTGTTGACTGCGGTCATGCTCCCCTACTGTGCTCTACTGAGTTTGGCAGTGACAACGAGCTGAAGCAGTGGTCCAACTACAAACCCCTTCCTCATCTCCGACCCGCGTCGCTCGCCAACTGTCCTGCCGCGCTGCCGCCGGGCTAGCAGCCTGTCGCTCGGCTCCCCTCGGAGCGCTTCGGGCTGGCTCAGGTGGACTCGCTTCTCTGGTGTTTCCTCCTTCGCAGCTTCAGCCTGACTCGCAAGAAAGGTTCAAGATTGTTCATTCAAAAATATCTGCTGTAGCCTTACAAAAATGGGGGGGGGGCTTTCAGGGAAAATGTTACATGTGTTTACATTGTACAACTGTCCTTATAGTTGGGGGTGTTTTATAAAATCAATACGTGCCTCTGTTTCGAGGACACGAGGGACAGCTTTATGTTGTTTTTTGGGGCATTTCCTTGCACTTATTATGTACATGTACTTATTTCGTACATTTATTTGATTTTCGCATGTACTTATATCGTACATTCATTCTTCTCTAGCTTAAACCTAAATCTAACCTAGGGTGTATTTACAGTAAGAAGATTGGGAAAATGGGGGGTGGAATGGGGAGGCACATAATGTGATTTTTTTTTTACCAGAACCTCTGTTGCCTGAAAAAAGTCACTTCTATCGCCGGTCTCGTAGCCGTGCTCCGCTAACGCTGACTTGTCGGGATAATGCAGGTGGATGCACCCTTCGTGCTCTGCCCGACGTTCGACTACTGTTCTCTGGGTCTGGCCGATATACTCCAGCGGGCTGTCTTGACAAAGAATCTTGTAGACTCCTGGTGTTTTAAGTCCCAAGTTATCTTCAGGTGAGCGCAGGAACTCACGAACCTTGGTGGCTGGAATGAATACCGTCTTTATGTTGTATTTGCGCATTATCTTTCCGATGTTTGAAGACAGGGCGCCATAGAACGGTAGGAATGCCTGCTTGACTGTCTCTTGAGTCGGGGCGAACGTGCTAGCAGAAATAGGAACCATGGCTCTTTTTAGGGCCGCGTTAATATCAGAAGAAGAGTATCCATTCTGCCTGAAAGTTTCCTCAGGTGATCCATCATGGCTGTAAAGAGGTGTTGTTCCACACAGATCTGGCCCAATGGATGAGGGTAGTCAGGACAGATTGTTTCTGAGCCGGGTGATGGTGACTGTCACTCTTCAGGTACAGGTCGGTATGGGTGGGCTTTTTGTAGACCCTGTGACCTAAGGTGCCATCTACTTTCCTCTCTATGAGGATATCCAAGAAAGGTAGCCGTCCATCCTTTTCCACCTCCATAGTGAACCGAATATTTGGATGGATGCTGTTGAGATGGTTCAAGAAGTCTTGTACCTTCTGGTGGCCATTTATCCACACTACGAAGGTGTCATCTACGTACGTATATGTAGAAGTGGGTCAGCTTGAATGGACTCCCCACCAAGGCAAGATGTTCAAATTCTTCCATGTAGAGGTTGGCCACCGCCGGAGACAGAGAAGACCCCATGAACACCCAATCAATTTGCTCAAAATATATTGACATTCTGGAACAAAAATAAGTCATTATGCGATAAATCAGGTGAGTACAGGCAATGGGACATTAATTCAATATTTTTCTCTTTTAAATAGTCAATTGTTTGACATACTGTGTAAGAGATGGCATTGTGATAATTAAGGATCATGCAACATTTTTGGTTTGATTTTTCTGATTTGGTCAATGACTGCTTTAAAACTAATTGTAGTATATCATTCAGCATTAACTGCTCTTTGATCCTTTTAAAGAATGGTTGCAACATATCCAGAACAACCGAAGAAACACAATCATTTTCTTGGAAGGGCTTTGTGAATGAACAACTTTTGTGGGATTCGTTTCATCTTGGAACACTCAAACAGTGGATTGTTGCTTAGTTTTCGGTCATATGAATATATCCAAGTTTTGTCACCTGTTACGGTATTGGTATACAGATTTTGCAGTTCCTCAGTAGAATTTTTGAGCATTTCATTACACCATCAACATGAGCATTTTTTTTTTAGCATTGGTCAAATTATGCACAATCCATCGGAAACAGATCATTTTCACAACTAAATGTTCATGCAAAATTAAATGTACTGCAGTCTTTGATATGTTTAAGCATGCCTCTATTGTAAATCACATGCAGATCTTTACTGATGTTGTGCACAGCATGAATGTTTTTTGGAATGGCGACCAATTTTGGTATACCTTCACCTAGTGATCATTTGTAACAATTTAAATAGTAACCCTCTTATGTCATCACATACCTATACCATGTTTTGAAAATTAATAGGAAGGCTTTGGTGATATGTATTTCAAAAGAGCTTATGAATAAACTTGGTAGAAATGGAGACAAGGGGTTTTCCATTGCTAGGCCAGAGACTTGTTGGTAAAAGTTTTGGCTAAAGCTGAAAAAAATTTCCTGAATGCATATGTTCGTAAGTTTAGTAAGTCTCCTATTTCTTCTATTTGTAAATTTAAGTAAATTAATCATTTCTTTAGCATTTGCATAAGATTCACTATTGGTATGCTTGGGAATAATACCATAAAGGTTTTTACATTAAACAATACCATTATATCTCCAGTTATAATTCTGATGGTGTGAAGTTTTCCAATGAAATCAAATTAATTTTTGATGCTATTTTGTATGTGAGCCAATTGATATTGTTAATTATTGGTCTCATGGTGTTATCATTTTCATGGATTTTGGGAAGTGCATAAAATCTATGCAGTACTGGATTGCTCTGTGTGATTCTCTGTTTTCCAGCAGTGGATAATATTTTAACTTCCTTAACTGTCTGGTTAAATTTTTAATGTAACTATTAAGAGGATTCTTTTTGAATAGTTTGTAATATTCCACTTTTAACAAAAGTTCAACTGTGCTTATGTAATCGTTTTTGTCCAAAATGGCAATTTTATCCTATATATATATCTGCTATATGACTATTTCCTGGTATATATATATGTATATCAATATCTGCCATATGATTATTTCCTGGTTACTGGATCAGAAGAAACAGCTCTAATATGCTTTGGCCTGCTGAATCTTCAAATCTTGAACCATTAGATTTATTTATTTTAAAATTTGGTGTATGAAGCATACATAGAATCAGGCAAGGAATTAGATTCCTGTATCATTGAATTTTGTAATGAGATTTGCAACTTGTCTAGAATACTTGACAGGGTATGAAATTTTTTTCTGCCTCGATATTGCCTATGCCATGATATGGGAGGTCGACACTGAGCAATTCCTCTAAAATCGAAGCTATCTTTTATTTTTCCTAACACGCTCCCTGCAGTCTATTCTTTCTGTATTGCGTAGTCATATTTCTTTCCTTTCAAATAATACTTATGTACAGCAAAAATTTATGGATTTTTTAATTAATTTCTTTCTTTACATAACCATTGCTCTGTTAGTACACTGAATGTATATTGATCCCTTTAATTGTATTATAATGCATTTTATGGTATTCTTGATTATGTAAAAATGAAGAATAATTAAAAGAATGAATTTTGTTTAAAAATTGCCTGAGTACATATTACTCTGAAAAGTTAAATATAAGAAATTGGCATTAATTCTACAAAATTAAAAAATGTAAAGTTATAATGACACTTTGATTTTTCCTGCATTCATAATGTAATGCTTATTAGGGCAACAGGCATTTCACAAATGCCTGTCTCTGTTGCTTATGTTCTTTTCTATTTGAAGTAGAATATATCAGTGGCATGCTGATTCTTTAGAAACCGTAATCCATAACTTTCTATTTTGACTCTATGGACCACAGATTATTTGTTTCAAATTGTCTTGAACCGCTCTGTAGCCAATTAAATTTATGCAGTGTTATACATTAATACCCTTGTATAGAAAGAGCAATTAAAGTGTTGAAATCAAAGAGAGAGAAAATATAAAATAATTAAAGCTTTTTTTCTATTTCTGTTTATTAGTTTCAATGTATCTATGATAAATATTAAAATACTCATCCTGACATAAAAATGTAACTCATGCACTTTAGAGAGTATCACTTGATTATGGCTATTAGGACATTCCAATTATTTGAAAGAATTTAATATGAATCAGAAAAGAAAAATTGCATTATAATAAGCCAATGACTGATAAAGGCTACTTTTATGAACTATAAAAGCCTTTTCATTTATAAGGAGATATTGTAGTTAAGGCTATAATAAAATTAGTAGTTCAGGAGAAACAATCAACTTAATTTGTACAAATGGGAAAGAAATGTTTGTTTTCACTCTTTTTTACCATCTTAGGATCCAGGATCTAATAAATCGGAATGCATGTTTTACTTATTTTATTAGTGCATGCACTGCAGGTATTTACTTGGTACATATATAGTACATCATCAGAAAATTTTATGATGTTCGAACCATCATTACTAAAAGGGCATCTTTCCAAATAATATATTTTGAGAAACCTCTATTAATATTAATTTAAAAAAAAATTATGAAAAAAAAAATATTTTAAAAATTCCAAACTGAAATTGAAGCTCAGTGTAATTATGAATCATACAAATGAACCTCAATTGTCTTTTTTACTTTTTCCCCATGGTAAAGCAAAAGCTCTGGAGTAAACCTCATGCAGGCATTTTAATGTGCAACAAATAATGAACTTGGCCTGCAGTGGATATATTTTCTAGCCGCTAGAACAGTATTATGTACTGTTTGGATGCAATGGGAAATAACCTTACCTAAAACTTCATACAGATGTTTTAAGAAGTATGGCATAGATAAACATATGAAGGAAACATTAGTGTGTTCAAGTTGTTAACACTAACTCCACTTACTTTTTAAAACTTAGGACTAGTTTCAGAAGAGGTCCCTCCCATCATTGGCTGCTGTTGACTGAATGCCATTGTTCAAAATGGTGGATGGATACCCATTCATTCCTGTGGTGATATCTGGTGGTTCTAGAAGAAACGTGTTGAGTTCATCCAGCAGTGGAAAATCAAAATTCATTAATTCTTCTTATTTTTTAAAATGAAAATTCTCTCCAAAGTGGATAGTACTATTGGGTTGTGAAGTTGTTTCAGTAATTTAATTTCTGGTTTTATCTCATGATTTTTGTTCCAAAAATGAGCTGCCATTGTTGATTTGTCTACCTGTTTCAATCTAATGTTCCTAAAGTGTTCTTTTCTTCGAATTTCTAAATTTCTTTTCATTTTCCCACTATAGCTCTGCTGACAATCTTCACATTTAATCTCATATATTCCTGATTTTTGCTCTGTAGGGATGGTATCTTTCACTGTGCAAAGTACTAAATTTTTTATATTATATTTGTTCTTTGGGCCTAACATTATTCCACGTTCTTTGAATATCTTCCTAAATTTGTTGCAGTAAGTTGGGTGGTATGTGAAACTTTTGAATTTATATCTTCACATCTTAAAGTATTAACATTTTCAACATGTTTTTACATTTTTGTCTGCTCATACACTGGATGTAGGCTCTCTGACTCTCTAGAAAGAGTTTATATTATGATCACTCTTATACAATATCAGATATCCTAAAAGAAGTAAATTTATTTGTTTTAATAATCACAAAACAACCTTATGAACTACAATGGACCTTTTATATAAATATTTATTTATTGGAGACGTTGTTTGAAAAATAACACTGGGCATATGGCCTTGAAAACAGCAAATTTATTTAGCTAGACCTATCTTTGAGAAAATCCAAAATGTTTATTACTTTTAAATTAATGAGTTTTTTTAGATTAGAATTCATGTCACTTTTGTGAGTATAATTTCCACAGCAAAATGCCATATTATTTTTTAACTTTTTTTATTAGTTTTCTATTTATTGTAATCAAATGATCACCTCTGTTTACATTTTTCCAGAAATATCTGGGTACCCCTTTAATATGCCACCTCATTGGTTTTCTCCACTTTGCACTGAACAGCCAAATTTAAATGTCCTGATTAGCACTATGCCAAGAGTATTTAGCGGGTTTCCTGATTGATGAATTAGCAATCTTAAGTATTAAAGTATATAAACAAGATGTGTAGAACTCTTCTCCTGCAGTCAATCAGGTAAATGGCAATGCTTCTGCTGAATCCAGATTAATTTGCATACTTTTATTCTTACATGTTCCTGCAAAAATGGTTGGTAAGTAATTAGTTAGGTGCAAGAAAGTTGATGTCCATTTGTTACTCCTTAAATTGATTAATATTATGGTCAGACACATTTTGTATGTTTTAATTAATTTTTGTAACATCTGTGGGTATTGCTATGATTTTATCTATGCCATATTTCTGTACTTTAATAATTTCATCCTGTTACTGACCCATTCTTGTTTATTTAAAAAATATAATAATATTGTTTTTTGATTCCTTTGTTGCTCTCATATATAATGAATGTTGTATTGTTTTGCAATACAGATAGTACACACCTTATGATTATTAATATAGATATGATTGAATTACTTTTTTGTTTTTAATCATTAAATTCTCACAGCAAACTATTAATTGGCATAGGTAGAACAAACTAAAGTGTTTTTTTTTATTTTAAATACATTTTATATTGAGAGCTACAATATGTTCTACATGCAGGATGTCAGTCATACAAATAGTGACTACACAAAGAGCTCTAAGTTAGGAATACCATTGTATGAAGAGCTCTGGAATATGCTTTTTGCAAAAAAATCATAGTTTTTACTATGTTTACTTAGCATTCTGTTTATTCTCTTAGTATGGTAATTCATGAAGCACTTAAAATGCAATCCAACATTACAGTTTATGCATCTGGTGTTTCCTTTGAGTGGCATTCCCTATAGCAAGTGCTGGTCTTGAGTTATGACCCAATAATCTATTGGGCTTGAGTCTTGATGCTCTCTGTCGGTTCTGGTGGTGTAGTGGTAACCATACTTGCCTTCTAAACCCATGATCAAGGTTCAAAGCCAGCCAGGATCGATGAATTTTTTTTTTTGAGTGTAAAATCATATGTATGGCTTCCTTCAGCAGGGCAGTAAGGCCGTGGATCCCGTGTCATATATTTATGGCACAATAAAGAACCTCAAGCCTGAAAGAAGAGGTCTATGAGCAAAATTTATCGGCATTTTTACGCCCGGATTTCAATGGGACGCTGGTGACCTGAGATGTTAAAGAATGTCCGTAAATAAACCAAATCAAACATTAATGCTCTGTCTTTGCTGGTCTTTCTTTAGCTTTACATGTTCTGAAATTTGTTTCCAGTATTGATGTATCAATGCTTTGACAAAAAGCTAAATGACCAATCTTATGGTTTCCTTCAAACCTATGCAATTGCAATGCATTTTGTTCTGCAACATCTATACAGTAAGCTATGAGGCTGAAGTACCACTTTTTCCTTCTCTTGCATATTTTGTATAGTCCTATATTTTGTTAGCGTGATCAACTCCACCCTTATTCCGGTTATATGAATGAATTATGTGAGGCTCTTTTATGGAAATTTTTTTCTTTTCGCTTTGTGTATACCATGTAGGTATATGAAGTGGTTTTACTGGGTACATTTGGAACCTATTGTAACAACATTGATTTCAACCCATTTGGCTATAACTACATTGTTAGTATTGCCACTTCTGAAATCAACATTGCCACATGGAGATACCCCTATCCTCTTGATATCAATTCATGGATATTTAGAAGTTAAATTTTCTCTCATTGATTCCCTTGTCATGCAATTCAGTAAGAAGAGGCAAATATGTAAAAACTTTTTGAAAAATATATCATAAGGAAATTTTCTTACATTCAGAACTACTTTTGCATACTGAAGAACACTTGTCACCAAGTCTAGGTGCCTATAGCCTTGTGGTAAGATTGTGGTGGTTCCTTGGAAAACTTCCATCCACAGCATAAAAACATTTTTGTGACCCCCATCCAAATTTTGTAGTCATATCTTTTTTGTCTCCTATGGATTAACAGTTTGCATATAAGTTTCCCAAAATATGGTAACATCTGCAGCACACTTTTCTTAATGGGGTGTGATCTCCTTAAATCACAGATTCAAAAAATTGAACAGCTCTCTTACCTTAGCATATCTATCTAATTTGTTGACATTATCATTGTCACACACATGCAGATTGAACATTGTGAATCTGAATATGTCAAGGGAAAGGGCTGTAGAATTAAGATCATTATGAGAATCTGACCTTGTTTCACAATACATGTTCTACCTAGGTACTTCAACTTATCCATTTAGCATAAAAATGATTTTATTTTCTTTGTAGTCATGTCATGTATCTTATGTTTTGCAGTGTACTTATTTGTACACATCACTATAAGTCCAATACCATCTTTATCAAGTAATGAAGAAAACATCTCTGCAGAAGTATGATTGTTCGGTGTAACATACATCTGAGAACAATCATTGTTACATTCTACAGTTCATGTTCCTTCAATTGGGACATCATTTTGTTAATATGATCACTGTCTACATTTCCTTGGTCTCCAATATCACTTCTTCCTCCTCTTGCCCTTGTAGTCTGCCAGAATGGATTCAGCTAATGGAGAGCTCAACCTTTATATTTTTAATTAGCTGGTGAATCAATTTAATACTCTTATACTCCACTTTCCATTAAATTATTTCACAAGCCTTTGCCCACATCATTACCTGTGAGTGGACTGCCAGATTTGTTGTTGTTTGGATGGATTTGGTATAGCGCTCATGGGCATTTATGAACTTTGAGATTAATTTGTCTTCTCTTGGGATCTAAAATTTCATAGCTTTATCTTCATATTTTTTCCCATGTTCTCAGCTCCAAAGGTCTATCTATAAATTTCAGTAATGTGATTTCCATTTCTATCATGTTTAACTCTCAAAATGTGAGAGCAACCAGTGATTTTTCTACCTGATTGTACTTGATGTTTCTGCATCAGTCACGATTTCTTCAGGTTCAATCCGGAATTTCATAAACAAGAAGCAGAATTAGCTATAGAAAATCCATTATCATCTTTTCTGACTGAATTATATATGAGTAAATTAGAAATTTAGAAATGTAAATGTGGAATTTAATTTAGAAATGTACATCACAAAATCAATTCCGTAAATTTTAAATTCTGGCACAGATGATATCTTTGTGGTGATTAATAACAAATGCTTGGATGATACTTTGAAATTGTTAAACCTGCAATGTAGAGAAGTTGAATTCACATGTGAAACAGACCAAGGCAAGATGATTCCTTTCCTTGACTTACAAATTATAAGAACAGGCAATAATTTGAAATTTGGAATATACAAAAGGATAGTCATACTGACGATTACAACAAAACAAGTGGTTTCAATCCTACAGCATACAAATATGCTCAACAGCTTAGCAAAGAGACTCCTTAACATACCCATTAATGAGCTTTGAATACAATGAAGAGTACTCACAGATAATATAAATGGTAAAAACTGATGGATACAACAAAAAAATTGAACACAAAAAATCAAGAAATTCAAACAAGAAAAGAGGTTAGAATGGGTTACAACATTGACAGTAAGAAAAGAAACTACCATTCACAGGAACTTTACTCATCATCCTTGGGCCACCAAAAAATTCAGAAAATACTCAAGGGTGTTTGGTATTACTTTGTCCCTAGTGAACAGATTTAGTTTAAACAATCTGCTCAATTACAGTGATGATGACAGAATCTCTTATGAAAAGAAACCTGGAAACTATCAAATCTACTACTTGGAATGCAATAAAGTGTATATTGACAAAGCAAAAGGAAGCATTGGAATTAGGCTCAAAGAACAATGGACTAAACATCAAATACAGTCAGATAGAAAAATCAGCAGTGGCACATCACTTTTGGAGAGATAAACACGATATAGGAATGGAAATCACATTACTGAAATTCATAGATAGACCTTTGGAGCAGGGAATATGGCAAAAAAATACATATAAAAATATATGAATATAAGGTTATGAGTTTTCAGATCTCAACATAAGACAAATTAATCCAAAAATTCATAAAATGTCCACAAGAGCTATACCAAGTCCATTCCAACCATCAATTAATCAAACAGTTCACAGCTGATGAATGCAGTGCCCTGTAAAACATGTTCTGTATAATTTAATGATAAGGGGAACATATAAGTATTAAATTGACTCATCAGCTAATTAAGAATATGTCATTTGCTTCACTTTATTAGTTCTGAACTCAAAGTTGATTTTAAATTTAATAGCTCAAACTCTATTTCTGATCTGAATTGACTGCCAGGAAAAATCTCTACTATAGCAATATTTTCATCTCCTGAATTTTCATGTGACGTCATCACATGCATTATCCGGAGGAAGAGATGTTAACATGATTTGACTACTGGTATCTATGAAGTCATTCTTTTTTAAACATTTCTATAGCCTTTTGAGACTAAAATCTCTGGAGACCACAATAAATCATAAAAAAATAAGAAAATAGAGATTTAGTAAGTAATTATAGATCAATAACATTAGTTTTAACTTTGTCTAAAGTAATTGAAAAAATTATTGTAAATCAATTTATTTATTGCTATTTAATTATATATATTCAATAGTTTTCAATATGGCTTTTGAAAAAATGAATAAACAAAAGACACAATCACTGAAATAATAGAATATCTAATTGAAAATGTGGACAATTCATTAATTTACAATTACATATTCCTTGATTTGAGTAAAACTTTCATTAGTGTTCATCATCATATATTATTTAATTAGCTATATAGGTATGATATAAGAGGCATACTTAATAACATATTAAAATCTTACTTGATGAATAGATCATAATATTATATAATAAATTATTTATGAGGAAGTTACTCACATTTTGATAGTTTTATTCCACTTACTTGGACATGTTTCAAAGGCAAATGGGAAAATGTATTCTTGAACAAAAACAAAGAAAATTTAATTAAAATGTAAATTGGAACTTGCACAGTAAAGCTAATCATATAGTTGATATCATTATATGATTTAGTTGAATTAAACACTCTTAATCCTTCACTTACTTGTCATAATGTATGGAACTGGTTTCGAGAACATTTAGTTCCATACCTTATGAGAAGTAAGTGAAGCATTAAGAGTATGTAGTTCAACTAAATCATACATTGATATCAATTAAAGAAAATTTGTTAATTTTGATCTTCCAAACAACAGCAACCTCATCAAAAAGTTTATAAAATCCAAAGAGCGACATCTTAATACAATGCTGGAAAGCTGACAGTGGAACCATGCTGACAAAGAAGGAAATTTGCATTTGAAACATCAATAATTTGTTATATGATACTATATTTCACTGTAAAAATCCCAAACTATTTAAATTTAGGTCATAATATGTTAAATTACATATAAATAAATAGTATATAAAAACTATTATTCTGACTAATTAACAGTCATATATGGGGTTCCTCAAGTTTTCGTCCTGGGCCCATTAAACTTTGTCTAATTTTAGCAGGTGTATGTTGGAGTTGGGGAATATGAAATGCTCTATATGTTTGTATTTCAGTTTCAGTTTTATTCTGCCATTTGCAATATTTTTACAAAGCATCATCTATGTTACAAAGGATAGAATATCTATTTACCTTACAATTAAATAAGTGGACATAAATACAGATTTGAATAAAGTATAGATACATAAAACAGCTATTGACAAATTTTAGAGTTCTAATGGTAGATTAAGCATTGTCAATTTAAAAAAGCTAGAAAATATACATATTACATTATCAATTAAATGAGTGAATCTAAATAGAGATCTGATCTTAGAAAACAAATTTTAGAAAATTAAATTATAAATCACTTATTTTTGTACCTCTTTGTATTCGTTAATTGAGTAAAAAGCATTTTTTATCAGGTAAGTAAAGACTTCTTTACTTCTTTATGCATCTCCTTGATCTAGAGAGGTAAATGATTGTATAGATCTTTTGTTACACAATACATTTGGAAATTAATGATTACCTAAACCTATTTCTAAAGTAGTTCTGTTTTGTTCTTGTGTTATGTTTATGAATATTCCTATTTTTTTGCTTCAGCATGGTTTCTTGTTACATGTTTAAGACATTCAAACACATATAGACAGAGTAGTGTGAGGATTTTTAGTTTTTTAAAACTACTTTTACACGCTTGAATTTTTTCCATTATTGTATTACTTTTTTCTGTAGTGTAAGTATACTTTGCATACTTTTCTTATCAGCTGAGCCCCATAAAACGATGCCATAATTTAAATGTAAGTGTATAAATGCATAATAAACCTTTAATGTACAATCTTTATCCATAATTTGTGTTATATGTTTTAATTTATATATGCCCTTATTGATTTTGTTGTTAACCTTTTCTATATGTGTGTGCCATTTTAAGTTATTGCCTATAACTATTCCTAAAAAAGTTGTCTGTGTTACTTGGGAAAGTTGCTTATTTTGTATTGCTAATTGATGTTACTTTTTGTTTTATTACTTCATTTGATTTGCATCCATTCAGTTTTATTTGCATTCAGTGCCATTCCTAATTTTTCTAAGAATGTTCTAATTAATTCTAATAAAGTATATCTTTATCTTGCACTTCTGCTTCCGTCTGACCTGTTACCACTATTGTTGCATTATCAGCATACCCAATGGCTAAACCTCCAGCATCCTGTTATAATTTGAATAAGTAATTTACATACAAGATAAATAAATATGGTCCCAATTTTGACCCCTGTGGCATATGCACAACACACAGGTGGCCGAGGTCATTAAGATGCAAACTCATGAGCAGGAGGTCTGGGGCTCAAATCCCACCAAAATGTCCTCCATAACTAAGGTTTGTTCCAGGTTTTCCTCAGTCCTCATAAATGGCAAATGCCGGAGTGGTACCCTAAATTTAGGCCTGGAATGTTTCCTTCCTTAAAAAAAACAATCCATTCCCAGTAAAAAATTTCATCTCATGTACCATCATTGTCCACCACCTGTGGTGCCTCAGTAATAAAAACAGGCATTCAAAAAAAGAAGTTTGCGAGAGACTTACCTTTGTTAATGAATTCCAGTTTGGCAATGAAACTATCATTTAAAAGGTTCACCACATTGAGGTTAGGTTTGGAGATTATTTTGTTTCTACGCACAGTTTTTATATAATCTCTTACATTTACTTTTTTGGCAGTTGCAGTTGACTCTCTGTTTCACTCACAAACTGATACATTCAAAGGCATCTACTCCCAAATTTCCCCAAATTCCTTTGCCTAATGATTTTGATAATTTTAAATGTAATTTATAGAGTTTCATACTATTTTGGTAGTTTCAAACATCTGTTTAGGAAATATATGTCTGCCAATCTTGATATTCTTTTTTTTTTTTTTTAAGTTTTGGATACCACTTAACTTCTCTTTTATAATAATGTAGATGTAATTTGAAGGTATCATGCTTAGAAAGGATATTTCCTAACTTTTCTTCCATTTCTGTTAGTTGGAACCTGATCCGTAATCTTGTTCCATTTGGCTTGACAGCAAATGCAATCTGAAAATTAATTAAATTAGGAATCTAACACAGTCTTTTTGATTTCGCTTACTGGAGATTATGAATGCTGTATAAACAAATTATATAATAAATATTGTACTTACAAAGCTGTTGACAATGGAGTGGTAAATATTTTCATGACATTTTTGCCATAATACTGAAGAAACACTCAATAGATGCCCTGAAACTTCTTAATTTACAACATGAATCTATACAATTTACCATAGAAGAAGAAAGAAATGGGTGGCTACCATTTTTATATTTAAAAATTATAAGAAATGGAGATAATTTGAATTTTGGAATATACAGAAAAGAAACACACACAGAAAACTACATAAAATGAGAATTATAACCCCATTTCACATAAATACGTAATGTTTCACAGTTTGACATACAGATTGATGAATATTCCACTCACAGAAGCAGATTACAAAGTAGAATACAAACAAATAATAAAGACAGCTATAATCAATGGTTTCAACAAAGACACAGTGATACAATAAATCTAAAAGACAAAAAAGTATAAAGAAAGTTTCCACACTGAAAAACACAAAAGAAGAATACAAATTCAAAAGTTTCACCTACCATCCAATTTACCACAACAAGTTCAAGAAAATTTTCAAAAAACATGGGATAATGTTAGCCCCAAAGAACAGGTACAACATCAAGAATTTGTTGAATTGCGCAGTAAAAGACTCCATACCAACAGAACAGAAATCAGGAATTTATAAAATAAAATGTGCAGATTGTGAGCAGAGCTACATAGGCAAAACTAAGAGAAATTTGGAAATTGGGAGGAAAGAGCATTTTAGGATTATTTGGTTTAAGCAGGTGGATAAATCAGCAGTAGTAGCTCACTTTTGCATCAAAAATCATGAAATAAAACCAGAAATTAAACTGCTGGAACATCCTCACTACCCATTGGAGCTATCCACTTAGGGAAAAATGTTCATATTAAAAATAGAGAAAACCTAATGAACTTTGTGTTTGCTCCTATGGATGAACTCAGCAATTTCCTACTTCAACCAAAAGAGGCCACCTCACGAACATCCAAGTGTCTAGCAATTGTTTCCAGTAACAACGGTTCAGTGAGCAACTGAAGATGGGAGTGATTCTCCCTAAATGTATCTTATTTTTATGTAAGTGGAGTTTAGTGTAAAAAATGAATATGTAAGTTTAGGATAAATTATATGGCAATTCATAGATTTGAAATACTATAAATATAGATGCAATTTTTGAGAAAGAAAGCGGTAAAAGAGATAGTAGTGCAAACTTCCTGGAAATAATTCTGAATGAAAACTTATTCTGGGAATAATAGCTATTGAAAGTTTTGCTAAAGTGTTATATATAAAACAATCAATATCTTAGGTAGACTAAAAGTAAAACAACTTTAAATCATGTCAACACATTAAAACACTCTTGACGTTCTGCTTTTTTTAAAAAAACTGGGACATGTTTCATGAGACCTTGCTCATATTGTCAATCATGAATGACTAAGGAATCAATCTAAATCTACATTTTTTTAAAAAAAGTTAAATTTCTAGAGTGTTTTAAGGTGTTGACAAGATTTTAAGATGTATTACTTTTAATCTACCTAATATTTTAAGATCATTTCACTGTGTTGATTCCTACATTCATCATTAAAACAGTTAATATTTGTAAAGTTGATACTCATTAGTATGTAAATAAAGGGAACATATCTTCAGTTGTTAATAAAACAGAAACAGGTGTTATTCATTGCTAATTAAAAACCTAATCCAATAATACTAAAAGATATAAGTAATAGTAAAGATTAAAAATAACAGGTTATGGGCTCAGGAACAGCATAATAACAATGAAGGAGAGAATACAAGTCCAGAAAAGTGTACATAAGAGCTACAAAAATAATAATAAGCATTAAAATCTAAATTGAAACTTGCACAGTGAAGTTAATCATATAATTGATATCATTGTATGATTTAGTTGAACTACACACTCTTAATGCTTCACTTACTTCTCATTATGTGTGGAACTGGTTTTGAGAATATTTAGTTCTCATCATCAGCCAGGCTAAAGTTCAACTGTTGGATCATTCCTTGAGCAGTGGGAATGTGTATTCCCACAGCTCAACTGCCACTAGAGCAGAATATACATTCCCACAGCACAACGAATGATCTAACAGTTGAACTTTAGCCTGGCTAATGATGAGAACCAAATGTTCTCGAAACTGGTACCATACATTATGACAAGTAAGTAAAGCATTAAGAATGAGTAGTTCAACTAAATCATACAATGATATCAATAATGAGCATGTTTTAATGGTAACCAGGACAATGAACAACAAAGAAAATGAACCATTATACATCCCAAAACTTAACATTTTCACTATGGAAATTTGAAATGAAAATCATGTTTCTTTAAAAACAATTGATGACTATGTTTTATCAGATCAAGAGAAAGATGAAAAGGTTAGGGAAGCCTAGAAAATGAAAGCTGCTCATTACTACATACTAAGATTTATTGATCTTTCAGTTAAGCCACGCATAATAACATGTGATACTTCAAAAGAAATGTGTAATGAGGAGTCAGCTTTGTAACGTTGTAATGTTGATAAGGTATAATAAGAACTTAATATTGTATAAGGGCACTCTGTATATCCAAGTTAGTGAAACATACTGTATAAACCCACACATAGTAAGACATAGAAGTAATAAATATTAAGGGTGCCTTACCATGCCACCCAGAGGTGACTTGACCTGAAGGGGTTCTCAGAGAAACACTTGTATAAACAAACAGTGACCCTCCTTTCCACTCCACTCACTTAAAATATTGTGTCTATGTGTGCATGTTATACATAGGCAGAATTATTGTGCTGATGAAGTATTGCTTAGTTTTAAGCTTAACAAACCCAAACCATGCACCTCATAGAACTTGTGACGACAGAACCTGGTAATTGTTAACCTCATAGTGTTTTAACTCTGATGTCTAGATTTGGTGATATTACCCCTCCTTGGGCATTATACTTGTATAAAAGATCCCTGAATTGATTTCAGAAACAGGAGAGAAGCCTTGCTTCTTGGGGAATCCACATGCATCTGTATTAGAAAACCCTTTAATAAATACTTATACTTTTAACAGAGTTGGTTAAGTTATTCAGTATTCATCTTGAAGCACCTCATCTTTCCTACAGGAGTTGACCTAGCTTGATTCCCTGAACTGATGCCTATTATCCCAATATAACATCCCTTCTTGTCTTAGCCATCAAGATTGAATAGGGAAATTTTAGCACCACATTAAACAGAAGAACATCACCAAGTTGTAAGTCAGTCGATGGACATCACAGCTTGGACTTTGTTTAATAATATTCTGGTGGCATCTCGGCTGGCAGTATTACAAATGTATGGCACATTAATGAATATATGTATATATATAAGAGGGAGTCAGTGCAACAGAAGCAAGCACTGCAAGCAAATATTTTCAACTATACCAGTAACATGACGACATGATTTTTAGTGTTTACTTTAAATCAAAATTAGATTAACAAAAGTTTCACTGTGTGGATTCTGACATTCCGTAAACATACCAGTAACAGTTTAAAAAATGTGATGGCTAACATTAGTCATATAAAAACATTGTGTTTAGACTCAGCTGTCTGAATGAAAACTCAGTGATAATATGGTAATAATAACAAGGATCCTGATTATTTTGCCTGGACAATTTAAAGATTTTCGAAGTGCTTGGGATCCAGCTCCAGTATCAGAAGAACTATGGAAAATCTTAAAGCAAGACTGTCAAAGTAAATAAAACAGCTGTGCACAGAGAACATCAAAGGAGAAAGCATTGCATTTAAAGCTTACAACCAAATGGGGAACAATAATGGTAATAGAAAGAATAACAACAAAAGTAATTCAAACAAGTGTTACAAATGTGAACAATTTGGGCATTTTAAAGTTCTACAAAAGGACAAATCATTTTGAACAGAAAAGCATCTTTAAGATCAAAGAAAGGAACAGTACTATCTCTGCAGTATTTTTAAGAAGACTAACCACACAGAAGAAAAATGTTACTTCAAAAATAAAAAAATCAACAAACAACGGCGGTGACAAGGCAACTTTTCTGTCAGAAGTCTGCACAAGTGAGAAGAAAATTAATCAAAATATACAAGAGTTTGTTGTAGATAGTGGATGTGATTTTACCATGACAAATGAAGAGCATATTTTAAATGAAGTTAAGCTACACAAAGATTTAATTGTGATTGAAGTAGCCAAACAAGTCAATACAATGGTTGGAAACTTACTTGAAAATGTGAAGACAGGCAAAATAGTATTAACTGATATAACTATGTATGAAAATTAAGCAGAAATCTTCTTTCAGTTAATGCTGTTACTGAAAATAATAGAGAAGTGCATTTAAAAAAAAAAACAGCAGTGAACATAATTAAAGATAATGAATTGTGTTACAGAGAAACAAAAATGAATATGGCCTGTATATTGTGGACCTAAACACTCAAACAGAGGCCCTAACAGCATTGCAAACAAATGTTTATATGATCTGGCATAAGCAATTAGGTCACATAAGCTTTAAAAACTTAAAGAAAATGCCTAAACAGTGCAGTGGTACAGCTGATTCTGTCAGTAAGTGCTCTGAAATGGAAAAATGTGAAATATGCATAATGGCAAATGTTCATATTAGAAACCCATTTAGTGAATTAAGGTACAGAGCAAAATAATCTTTGGAAATAATAGATACAAAAATGTGGCAAAATAGATCCACCTACACAGCTACTTTTGGACCTATATTGATGATTACACTCACTTTGTTAAGGTTTACCTATTAAAAGCCAAAAATTAAGCAGAAAGCATAAATGAATGTGTAAGTAATGCAGAGGCTTGTTTCAATTTAAAGCTGTCAAAAATAAGATGTGGCAATGGAGGAGAATATACAAGCAATCATTTGAAAACTTGGTATAGAAATAAAGGAATTGTTGTTCATTAGTTCATTATACTATTCTTCATTCTCCACAGCTAAATGGAACTGCAAAGAGAATCAACAGAACTCTAGTAAACAAAGTGAGAGCTATGTTATATTACCCAATCTTGATATGTACAGTGAAGTACTGTATACAGTAACCTATATGCAAAACAGAAGCCCTGCGACAGCAATATAAGTCACTCAGCAAATCTAAGGTGTGGAAGAAAACCAGATCTGATATGAATGGAAATATTCTAATCAACTGTTTACCCTAAATAAAGTACTGGGAGACTGTCAAGGGTGGCCAAGGTCATGAGCAGGAGGTCTGGGGTTTCATTCCTGCCAGGACCGTCCTTCCTGACTAAGGTATTTTCAATGTTCCTCAGTCCTCATAAATGGAAAATACTGGGAAGGTACTCTAAACTTAGCCCTGGAACATTTCCTTCCTTAAAAAAATCTTTTCCCTATTTATCATTTCATCTCATGTACCATCAGTGTCCACCACCTGTAGTACCTCAGTAGTAAAAATGGGTGTTGATCACTATTAAAAATAAAGCATCTGAGGAAGTTAGACTCAAGAGCTAGAAAAGGTGTATTCATTGGCTATGCAGAGAATGGACACAGGATCTGGGATATAAAAAAAGGGAAAATATTTGTATCTCAAGATGTTTTTCTAGGAGTGCAGAAGAAGGAAAATTGTTAAAAATTAACAAAAAATTACATCAAAATTGAGAACATGAAAGAAGGTGAAGAAATCACTATTAGATAAAGTTATAATGAAAATATAGAAAGAGAAGAAAACAATGAACATAAAGAAAGACCAGAAAACAAAAATGAAGAAGGTGAAAACATCCAAAATATAGAAAGAGCAGAAAATGAGAATTATACTGTGTATAATTATAATGCAAGTAATGATGATGAACTGTTAACCTACAATGACTGCATGAGAAGTCAAGATGAAAAATGGATCAAGGCTATTAATGAAGAAAAGGAATCATTAAAGAAGAATAACACATGGAGATTTGTAAATGAAGAGTGTACAACAGGAAAAGAAATAATAACAAGAAAATGCATTTTTAAGATCAAGGAAGATAGAAGGTTTAAAGCCAGGTTGGTAGCAAGAGGCTATCATCAAAATGAAGAAAATTTGGATTTCAAGGACATTTTCAATTCTGTGGTTCAAACAAGTACTTCAAGATTACTGTTTGCCACAGCTACACAGAAAAATCTGAAAATGATGGCATTTGATGTGAAGGCTGCATTTCTAAATGGATAGCTAGAAGAAGAAATTTAAATGAGGGTACCTGATATATGAAGATATCGTGCCCCAGGAAAAAGATGCTTGTTAAAAAAGGTACTTATGGTCTAAAACAAGTTCCATCAAAGTCGTATAAACATCTCACAGAATTATTGAAGGTAGATAAACTTATGCAACTGAAATCTGATCAATGTGTTTTCAAAACTCAAAATGCACACACACAAAAACAAAAATGTTTCTTGCAATTCATGTTGACAATGGAATGTTGATTAGAGAAGATGCACAACAAATGACAATACTGCTTAAAAGGTTGAAGAAGAACTTAGAGATCACAGTAACAGAAAATCCAATCTACTATCTAGGGTTAGAAATCAAAAGAAATGAAAATGGTATGTGCATAAATGAAGCAAATACAATTCTCAAGTTTTGAACAGGTACAGAATGGAAAAACTGAAAACCAGTTAAGACTCCTATTGAGAAAAATAATATAACAAAAGAAAATAAAAACAACATTTTCCCATATCAAGAAGCCATTGGTAATTTACTCTATTTGACATGCAAGACAAGATCTGACATGAGATATGCGGTAAACTATGAAAGCAGATTTATGAGTAATCCTACCATTAAAATATAAACAGTGTGAAGAGAGCATTAAGATATCTTAGTGGAATGCAAGATAGTGGTCTTAAATATTCATCCAAGAAAGAAGGTAATCATGTGTAAGCAATCTGTGATGCTAATTATGCTGGTAATTTTATTGATGGTAAAAGTACTATGGGCTAACTGGCTATGTAATACTATATGCTGATGGACCAATAACTTGGCACTCAAGGAAAAAAGTGAAGTAGCACAATCTACAACTGAAGCAAAGTATATTTCTGCAACTCATTGTTGTCAAGAAATGAAGTATGTTAAAACAATTATGGAAGAGCTGTTAAACAAATCAGTAAACATAAAACTTTATAGTTGATATTATTGTATGATTTAGTTGAACTACATGCTCCCAATGCTTCACTTACTTAGTTCAACTAAATCATACAATAGTATCAATTATATGATTGGCTTCACTGTGCAAGTTCCAGTTTACATTTGAATAACACTTTATGTTGATAATCAGAGAGCAATCAAGATGATCAGGACAGACAAAGACAAAGGAAACATATTGATGTCAAATACCATTTCATATAGGATGAATTTAATAATGGTTAGTTCAAAATAAGTACTCCCAAACAGAAGATCAAATAGCTGACATACAGACAAAATCACTTCTAAGATCAATATTTGACAGACTTAAAACAAAACTAATGAATGATTGAAGTAAAATGGTGGTATCACTAATAATCTATTGTTGTACAAGAACAAATAAATAATAAATGTTAACATACAAGTTACTACACAAAACTATTTCTTGAAGTTAAAAGTATTTGAAATGTGCTAATGTCAGGAATTTTTTTTACTTCAATTGTATCTTTGAGGGAGTATAGTATTCCATTAATGCATATATATTTGTCTAAATTCATTTAATATTTTTATTTAAGGGAGGTGCTAAAGTGTTATAAATAAAACAATTAATATTTATAAATATTTTTGGTACATATGTAAAGCTCGATCATATCTTGTTAAGCTGTTAACAAAACCAAGGTTTGTGTTGTTTATAGCTAATTAAAAACTTGATCCAAAATAATAAAATACATTAGTAATAACAAGGATTAAAAAATAACAAAATTTTCAAATAAAATCAGCTCTGACTTGTATGTTTTTAAACAATTGGCTAAATTAGTAAATAAAAACACTGTATATTATTTTTAAATACATCCTCATTTATTGTATGGTTTAAAAATATAGGGACATAATCAACTAAATACACAACCAAAACATGTACTTTACACAGAAAAGGGTAATTTGGGTCTAAAGCCAAAGGATTCATGTAGAGATGCATTTAAAAAACTAAAGCTTATAACCTTATATTCACTGTACACATTCAAAATTATAATGCATTTAAAAAAACAAATTTACTGCCACGGGTGGCCAAGGTTGTTAAGGTGCAGACTCTTGAGTGGGAGGTCTGGAGTTTGAATCCTGCCAAGACCACCCTCCCTCACTGAGGTTTTTTCCAGGTTTTCCTTAGTGCTCATAAATGGCAAATGCCTGGGATGTACCCTAAACTTAGCCCTGGAATGACTCCTTCCTTAAAAATAAATCCTTTCCCAATAGATCATTTCATTTCATGTATCATCAGTGTCCATCACCTGTGCCTCTGTAGCAAAAATGGGCATTAAACACCATTCATTCATTCATTCATTCAAATACAAATTCACAAATAGTAAAACAAATAACCAAATTCATAATTATCAAGCTAGTCAGCTATAACTTACATTTACAGGCCCATAAAATTCAGCTGTACAAGACTATATCCATTTTTGCAGCTTGTTACTTATTCCATGAATTTCCTGATCATATAAATAGTATACAGGAGATAAATATGTTTAAAACAAATCTAAAACGGTTTGTATGCAGGGTTATTTTTATATTCTAGATGTATATTTAAATAAATAATAGGTGCAAATATTGTAAAAAAAATTATATCACTTCTTTTTAGAAATTTCATTGTATGCTTAATCATAAAAAGTTTGCTTTAAATTTCACCAATTTAAGTCTATTTTATATGCACTAAAACTTCTTATTTATTTTACATTGGCATATCTAAAAACATGTATATATTCAAATGGATGAGAATCAATCAATCAATCAATCACAGTCCCCTGGACAATGTGCAAATGAGGACTAAATTTTGGGGGATTACCTACAGAAGATTTTTCAGTAATGTAAGCTTTTTCATTTCATATATGATTGCCAAATTAATGTTCCAAAGTTATGTTTAAATATATCAAGCTTCCAGTCGACAATAATCACTACAGATAAAGATGGATTCTGTAGGTCTTAATTTAACTGTTTCCTGAACTATTTTAATCATATCATATTACATTTTGTCTTAAGAGAGAATAATATTTTTTATACTTCAAACCAGAATAAATGTTTGATGACATTTAAATTTAATTTTTGTACTGATTTTGTCATTGTTTATTCCCTTCTTCCTTTTTTTACTGTTTAAGACTGTCTTCATTCTTTTATTTTCAACACTCCTTTGATTTTGTCATTCATACAGTTCGTATTCTTTATTATACTAACTAAGAAAGAAAGAAAAATGAAACAGAGGAAAACTGTGAATCAGCGACAAAGAAAACACATTCATAAATATATCATCAATTGAGTGCAAATCCAATTATTGTATTGTTCGTACCATGTTTCTCTTTATGATAAGCCATATGCTTGAATCCTACTGCAACCATACAAAAAGTTCTAAAAGAAAACCATGATTTCTCATGAAGAGGTGAATTCCATATTTACAGTTTTAAACCGCATTGTTATTCAATTAAGATTGTTGTATGACTCAGATGAACTACACACTCTCATTGGCAACACTTGCTTATATCTAGAATATGTTTCACAGACTATGGTCCACATCCTTACCTAACTGCAGATAATTCATGGTATTTCTTTGGGAATGCATATTCTGCTTTTAATTATATGATTTCCTTCACTGTACAAGTTCAATTAGCACTTCATGTATTGTTATTGTTTTGTGTATGCCAGTTCAACATGAAAATGTTAATGAAAACATATTCTGATGGGAATACTGATAAGGCACTTTATATTAAATTTGTATGTAAAGCCTATTGAAAGCTCGCATTTTACGTGAAATATGCAAAATAAATTTTCAAGAGTTTTTCTGAAATATTTTCATATTGTTGTAGTATATTTTTTAATATCCCATGCCAGTTTAAAATTAACACAATTATTAATGGTGATGCAAATGAGCTCAGAGTCTTAGTACCTTAGAGTATTTCACATTCACCTTTTTATATTAA
This sequence comes from Metallyticus violacea, assembly GCA_030762175.1. NCBI lineage: Eukaryota > Metazoa > Arthropoda > Insecta > Mantodea > Metallyticidae > Metallyticus > Metallyticus violacea. The sequence continues at coordinate 390,513,722 of CM060846.1, forward strand.
AGGAAAACTCCAGATATAAAAGCTCTTTCATTCTATCAAGATGGCAGCTGGGGCTGGGTATGTATATTATAGTGAAGTAGTGAAACACCATGAGTTGTGAAAAGTCTATGATGATAAAGTTAGACAGCACTTCTGATTTTAGTACAAATAAAGTATATGTAATCACACAGTATGCTACCGTCACTGGTGGCTGAGGTCATTGAATCGCGGACTCATGAGCGGGAGGTTTCGGTTTCGAATCCTCCCAGGACTGTCCTCCCTGACTAGGTTTTTTCAGGTTTTCCTCAGTCCTCATAAATGGCAAATGCCGGGGACATACCCTAAACTTAGGCCTGGAACGTTTCTTTCCTTAATTAAAAAAAATCCTTTCCCAATATATCATTTCATTTCATGTATCACCAGTGTCCATCGCCTGTGGTGCCTCTAGCAAAAAGGGCGTTAAACGCTATTCATTCATTCATTACACAGTATGCTAAAGAAAACTGTAGAAGAAATCTCACCACATGGTGATGTTTCATCTCGAGACATGGATGAAACAATAGTGTCACTTCATAAAATAACTGAAATCCTAAACAAGGAACTTTAGGAATCAAGAGCACAAACAGACACATTAAAAAAGGAGAATGCATCACTCAACAACCAAATTAACAATGATGGTGAATGGCTGCAAGTAGGGGCAAGGGAGAGAAGATGTAACCTCACCAGCAATTCTACTAATAGAGGCAAGAATAATGACAATTATTTGGGAAATCTGTGCAGTGGGAATGGGTTTGGTGTTTTGGCATTCTGTAATGGAAAAAATAGTGATTGTGCTAGTGAGAAATCTCGAAAAAGTGATAAGATTTTTGGAACAAAAAGTCCTGTAGTACTTGGTGATACATAACTGAAATTTTCTGGTGAAGTATTAAGAAAATAGGGGTATGATGTGAGATGTTACCCGTGTATTAAAATTAATGAACTGAAACAAAAAATGGAACAAATGGATCTATTAAAGGAAAATCTTGAAGTTTCAGTGCTTCATGTAGGTATAAATGATGTTAAGACAGGAGTTATGGCACAAGAAATAATAGGAGATACAATGGATTTAGTAACAAGTATAAAATGTAAAGTTCTGAATTCTAAAATTAGTAGTAATTGGCATTCTTAGAAGAGATGATGTAAAAACTGATAGAATAAACAGTGAGTTAAACTGGATGTGTGCCAGAAGGGACTGTTTAATGCTAGATGACACCTGTTGACTGGAAAGATGGGATTTAGCAAGAGATGGCATACATTTAAATTATAAAGGTACCTACAATTTTCTGAAATTGCTATGTAATATCATAGAATCTTTTCAGGGAAATATATAATGATGTGGAGGATGAATTTTTTTGTTGATTAAACAAAAGAAATGGTGCATATAAAACTATTCCAGTTAAAAATTTATGGATGAAAATTTGGGTAAAATATTTAAAGTAGTTCACCTAAACATTTAATATATTAACAACAAAATATGGAATCTTGAATGTTTTATAAATGAGTTATACCTACAGATCGCAATTATAACTGAGCGTGGTCTAAAAGATGATCAAATAATACTACACAAAATTGAAAATAATAATATTGTGGCACCCTACTGCAGATCTACTCGCAAGAGTGGTGGTGCAATTGTATTTGCTAGAAAGGCATTATATGTCAGTGGTTTGAGTTTAAACAAATATTGTATGGAAAAAGTTTTTGAAGTTTCAGGTATGAAAATAGATACTTCTGAATGATACATTCTAATATTTGGATTAAAATCTATAAAATCACCAGTAAATGATTTTCTGAATTATTTAGATAGATTGTTAAATGCGTATTTCACAAGAAGTACTAAAGTCATTCTTGCAGGTGATTTAAATGTTGATTTAATGTATGAATGTATATAAAAAAACTGAAAAATTTACTAGATAACTATAACTTAGTTGACACAATTTATGAACCAACAAGTTACTCCCTTTACTGCTGCAACTATTAATCACATAGCTACTAATATGATAGATAAAATAGTAGAACTGGAGTAATAAAGTCTTGTTTATCAGATCATTATGCACAATATCTAGTTATAAGTATTATGCATGGAAAAATTAACAAGGATATTACTAAAACATTTAGAGAACTAAAAGAATCTAATGTAACAAAATTAGCAAATATGCTAGGAAATGAAAATTGGGAGGTGGTTTATGATGCTGATAAAATTGAGGATAAATGGAATGTATTTTATAAACTATTTAAAATCTACTATGATACTGCATGCCTGGTGATGACAAAAAGAATAACTGATAACTACTCTAAAATAAATCTCCCATACTTTATCGTCAAACAAAAAGAAAAGGCAAAGGATTACTATGAATTATGTAAATCCACTGGAATGGAATTTAATAAATCTAAATATATGGAATGTATGGAACATTCATGAAAAGTAAGTGAAGCTTTAAGAGTATGTAGTTCAACTGAATCATGTAATGATATCAATTAGAGTATGATTAGCTTCACTGTGCAAGTTCCAATTTACATTTTAAGTAAATCTAATCTTATCTTATGCACAGAAAACAAAAACTGAAATTTATACTAAAAAGTATGACCCCTTGTCTAAAGTATGATCTCAATATGGAATAGTAAAATATGCAGTACCATAGGGTTCTGTCTTGGGCTATTAATGTTTTTAATATATGTAAATGATATTGTTCCGTTGCATAATTCTATTATTACTTCTTATGCAGTTGATACCACTGTAAATTCATGGAGTGATGTAATAAGTCTAATGCATATCATCTCTCTGAGTTCAGAGCAAATTCTAAATGACTTTAAAAACTATAATCTTGTATGCAATGTGGGTAAAACAAATTTATGATATTTGATCTAGTTAAAAGTAATGCCCTAGAGGATCTATGTATGATTGAAAATAAAATATGTGAGTTGGTAGGCACAGAAGTTCTTAGGGATATGGATTGATAGTAACTTAACATGGGCAACACATATAGATGTCATATGTAGCAAAATTAGTAAATCAATCTATCTGATGAGATTTTTTAAAGATCTGTTTAACTCCAATAGGTTAAAAAAGATTTATTATGGTATAATTTACCCTCATATACACTATGGTATTGAGATTTGCGGAGCTGCAACAAAATTGTATATGGATAGATTACTTATATTACACAAAAAATATAAAAGGTTAATTTCTAAATTAGAATACAAACTGTCTTGTAATGATGCATTTGTAAAGCATGAAATACTGCGTACTCTCTCTCTCTCTCTCTCTCTCTCTCTCTCTCTATGTGTATATGGCTATTTTATGTAATGTATCAAAGAATTTTTACAAAAAATAATGAAATACACCGCTATAATACCACAAATAGTAAAGACTATCATAGGCATGCTTATTATAAACAAATAGTATGTAAGGATGTAAATATAAGTGATACTCTTTTGTACAATAAATTGCCACCAGAAATCAAATCTATAGAAAAATAAAAATTTAAGTATCAGTTCAAGAAATACCTCATAAATTGAAGTTTATATTCATTGGACGAATTGTAAGTAATATCCCGTATATAGTATTATAATCTTAACACTTGACAAAAACAGAAACTAATATTAAAATGATTATTATTGTTATGAATTGTAGGTAAAATGTGCAATTCTGTTTTAATTCTTGCAAATGTGAAATAAAATATTCTAGGAAGTTATTGTATATTGATTCTCTTAAACCTTACTATCTTATGCTATACTTTTTTTAAACATACTTTGTTAACTCTAAATTTTGACAATGTCTGAAACTGGTGTACATGAGTCTATTGACAGCAATAAATTTATTTGTTTATTTATTTATTTATTCATTCATTCAAGCAAGATATGAACTTTTACTGTCCATGCCTGTAGCTGGTTTCAAACCAATGCCCTAACCAAATGAAGTCACAGTAACTAAGATTAATGTAATAATACTGGTCTTTGTAATCCACTGCTTTAGCCTTAGCAGTTCTGGAAAAATTTTGTGTTTGGATCTCTATGGTCCATGTTTTTTATACAAAGGCATTATATTAAATACAGTGAAAATCACATGAAGTTTTAGTCAAGAGCTTTTTTATAAGTTTGATTTTTTCCCTTTATTTCTCAACTCTTAACATTGCAGAAATTTACTAAATGATGAATGGCATAATGATTATGCAAAATATTTCAAAATTCTTTAGAACATGGGACCAGTTTACACTTTGAAATAAGGAAAATATGGATTAAAATTTAGGAATGTTACTGGTAAGCAAAATCTCTACCAGTGGTTATGGTAGTTTTATTAAAGATAAATGAAGTGCAGTTGTCTGTGGTGCATGTGCAGTATGAATTAAGGGTTGGGGAAAATGCCCTTTAAAATTAAATAAGAGAGATTATGGTTGTTCAAGCAGCTATCACAATGGCAAATTTCCCATTGCATTTTTTATTTATTGCATTATATGTAGACTGGTAACAGGATAAGTTATATATTTTTTGACAAATCATATCATAATTATTTATTGTAATCTTTTTTACTTCAGAACAAATACATAAAGAAAAAGTTAATTTTTATACAATCTGAGTATACATAAAGAAAAGTATTCCAGGAAAGCAAATGTATCTGTTTTGTCACAAACTTATAATGGAAGATAAATTTGTATATTTATTTCTAGATCATTATCTGCTGCAAATAGGTAGTTTTGCTTTAGCTGTTAATCTAAATACTTAACAAACTTTTAGAGAACAAGAATAACAAATATATATATATATATATATATATATATATATATATATATCAAGTGACAAAGTGACAACTTTCTGTTGCAATGGAGTTATCAGCAAAGAGTTTACCTACTTATAATGTGATGAGAAATTTATTTCAATTTTACAATCAATTGTTATCACAGATAAAATGTAGCTCTGCTGGGATAGTATTCATTACCTGCCCATAGCAAACAGTACAATATGTATTTCAGGTTTTGAAATCCTGGGTTAGTGCCAATATAGATGGCAGCTTTATTTGTGATATTTTACAAAGAGATTACTCCTGACATATTGCTTATTGACTAACATTTCCAGCAAAAGGAGACCTTGGGGGTGTCTGTGTTACACTCTGGGAGAATGATGGTTGGCCACGATGATTGGCAATATGTTGGGCATTGAGAAACCAAAATGGCTTGCGATCTTCAGGCCAGCTCTCAACTTGTGAAACTAGATATGGATCTTGTAGATTGTCAGCTACTACTGCAGGTGTACTGGTATCTCCTTCAGAAATTCTATTTTCAATGTTACTTCCACTGTTGTCACCCACATCAAAACGTGGAAGAATGGCTGGATAGATTACTGGTTTTGGTGCATAAGGAGATCGTTGTGGGTGTGCCATGATTCCACCAAGAACACAAAGTACAGCAAAACCAAGTTTCACCTGCTGGAAAAGAAAGAAACTTCCAGTATAAGAATAAGTACAAACTAAAAACAAAAGAGGTTCCTATTAAGCATTGTAGAAAGCATTTAATTGTGCATTGTGACACTGCATTATGGAAAAAAATAAGAAAACATTTATTAGAAAAATGAACTTAACCTTATAATTTAAATGTGCAAAGAAAAAAATAGTTTTTGTTTGTCATTATAAAAGTCCAAAAACTAAAAATAACTTGAACATTAACATTACAGAAAAAAATTAAGCAGGTGAAACAAAGAAAATTTACTAGGTACAGTAATTTTCGGTTTTGGGGGTCGTGATCTACTGGGCCCCTTATTCCCAAACGTTTCGACTACATCAACGACACTTTCGTCTGAACACTTCGACCTCGCTACTACCACTGAAGATATCTACCGTACATATAGCCGAAACATTTGGAAATAAGAAGAAGAAGCAGACCACGGCCCACAAGCTCGAAAATTACTGTACATAGTGATGATATCGGCCGTGAAAGCCTAAGAACTTTGATAAAAGCATATTTAGGTCGTTCATAAAGGAAATATTATTGCATTTAAAAAAATGCAACCTGGGAACGAGTATGTAAAAAGTTTTAAAAAAAAGGGGTATTTAAACATACTTTGCATTCATTAAGTTTTCAAAAGTGTTATTACCATGAATGAACCTTTTAATGAGAAAAAATGAGAATAAAATTATATAATGTTGGAAGCTTATTATTTTTCAGCTCTTTGTAGGCATTAATGAACAGTATAATGTTAAGTTCACTGTGCAGTTTCTTTTCATTCTTTTGAAGAATGAATATTACTACATGTGAATACAAATATTAAATTAATATTACTATGAACTTTCGGACTTGCTTTGTATAACAACAGTCCTTCCTGTGGAAGGAAGCCCTTGCACAAAAGGAATTTAGTGAATTTTTCTTATTTCTAGTACCAATAGTAAAATAAGCTAGTCTTTTGGCCTTTTAAAATGACCTATTAATTACAAGATTAACTTATATCACAAACGAAATTTATTTACTTAGCACAAGTTTAACTCTTTCTAGTTCATGATGATGCTGATAATTTGTCCTACCAAGTAAATTTAATTTTTTTTATTCTTTATTGTAATACTATCGGCATTAATGGTTTGGTAACATATTTTGAAATTTGCATGTTAGAAATTCAGATTAATTTACAAAATATGATCAAAAGAAGATTTATTTATGCATTGCCCCCACTGCCCAAAGCATATTATTTCTGAAAAAATGATCGTCGGTGTTCTAAAGCTATGAAAATGAATGTTGCTTACCATCGCGTCGTGTCTTGAAGAGAAGAGCTAACTGTGTGTTGATAGCAAGCCCTTACACAGGCTTTATAGATTGCAGGTGGGGTTATCCGTACGCGTCACGTCATTCCTCTATGATGTCACGTGCTTCTAAACGTCGAGAGCGGCTATGATGAGAAAATTTTGTTCTTTAATTTTTAATAATATGTTTATCATTAAGTATATGCATAATAATTTATATGCAATAAATCGTAAGTGCAGGAAGCTACATCTAAAAACACGTTGAGTTAGAACAGTTAAAATATATCATTTTTACTACATTATTTAAATTGGTAAAATGCTTCATTAAAATTTAATCATATTTTAATAATGCATTTAAATCATTCATTTGCTATTAGTAACAAAAGATAAAGTAATTTAATATCTTACTTAAAAATTTCAACTTTTGTTTACTTTGCTTAACCTAATGTTAGAAGCATCAATATTGCGTCTGTTCTTATTTCATATGGATGAATGTATGGCCTGAGATTGTATTCCCCTAAATGTTCTTTCATGAATGTAAGAGTATAATAAATATACAAATTGATAAAGAATTACCTTTTAACATGCAAATAACCGAAGACTAATAATGATCAAGATGCACGTCCCGTTTGTAAACTAACGATGCTCCTATTCATAAGAGATTTAACATTTTCTATGCTCTGTTTAGTAATGATTCGTTCGAGGTGCACGAAATGTATTTTCAGCATTTTGTCCGGGAACTATACTACATCTGATGCATAACTTTTTTAAACAACCAAAATTTAGTCTGCATCGATTCTTATCATCTGCATCTTCGATTTCTTAATCATATTGTCATTTGTATTTTTTCCGCTCAATTACCTAAATATAAACAAAAAAAAAAGCTGCTGAAAGAGATCGAACAGTTTTTTTTTTTTTTGTAAAAATTTGTATAATAACCAGTCACTATTAATTAAAAGTCAAATAGGAAAAACATTTTAAACCAAAGTGTAGAATCTATGGTCTGTAATAAAGGTATATCATCATCATCATCATCATCATCATCATCATCATCATTATCATTATCACTAAAACTGCGTTTTCTATTTATATTTAAGTTTCTGGTTTCCGCTTATAAAAGACTGCCAGTAATGTCAGAATGTGCTGCCGTAAGTACGGTGGTGCTTTCAGAAATGACGTACTAAAGCAAAATATTAAAATTGACGTATGGACATAAATGAAAAGTTCAAATGCTTCTGACATGCACACTTGTGCAGCAAACTTTTATTGATGTTTCATTCTTTTGACTATAGTAATCCGTTCTCTTATGTATGTTCTTAATTTGTCTGAAATTGTGTCTCTTACATCAAAAGTCGGAATAATAAGCTAAGTGGAGTAGAAATGTGGCGTGAATAAAAAAGAAAAGAAAAGAAACATGCCCAAACTGATTATTAGTGTACATTTTTTGAAATGGAGAAACTTTAATTTAATATTCCCTCACAGTACTGCTTTACGTTCTTTCACTTTACTGTTAAATGCCATAAACTTAATCTACGTGACAATATTTAGGACCATTTACTTTGCCCTTATCCATTCTCTCATTGCACATGGAATTGAAATATGGGGCAACACTTCTAAACTTAAGCGAAATACAATATTCACCTTGTAAAAAAAAGGTTTGAGATATTTAGATAATTCCGAATCTTGTAAAAATATACTAACTTTACTCTGTTGTTTTGCATTTAGTCAAGTATAAGTTTCCCATGAATACAAACTCTAGTGTCCACAATTATTCGTAATATTAAAAGTAAAGATGACCTTGCGCTCCCCAGACATAAATTACAACTGTATGAGAAGATCCCTAGTTATACTGGAATGAAATTATATAATAAACTTCCTCATAATAGTATTCAAATTGCAATGGATACAATAAATTCAAGAAGCTCTTGTTTCAATTCCTTATAAACAAGGTTTAATTTTGAAGAATATAATGAACTATTATGTTACACACTATTTAAGTATTACAATATTATATTGCGTATGTGTACGTATATTGAGTAGCTTATAAGTTGTCACTTCTTATTAAAATTTTTGTTAATTTATACATGCCTTAATTGTATACAACACTATATTAAGCTAAAATGAATTAAATTTTTTATTTTTTGTATGAGCATTAATGTATGTAGTTTTTTCAAAGTTTATATGAATTGAGCATATATCCATGACAAATAGGAAATAGGCCAATTAAACGTTCTATTACAAAATTCACAATAATGGATTTCAATAGATTCTGTTTAAATTCAAACGTTCACCAAGTAGGTAAAAAGTGAGTGTGCAAACTATGCAGACAAATAATTTTTCATCGTGCAAAAAGGACAAGATCCCGATCGAGTATAGTCCTATAATCAGAGCATGTTAAGTGAACAACAACTTTCTTCTTCTTCTTCTTCTTCTTCTTCTTCTTCTTCTTCTTCTTCTTACTATTATTATTGTTGTTGTTGTTGTCGTTGTTTTTTATCTGAAATGAGGCGAATGCAAATTTATTGAACTATAGTGCATGGCTTCAATTTTAAATACATTACAATTAAGTACCTTGATATTCTTATCCACACGCAGACAGCTTGAGCAAAAATAACAAGTAAATAAAGTGTAGTGTTGCTTCAGTATATATTGATCCTAGACGTTAAAAATCCGTCTTTAATGTTATCGAGATAATCTTGGGCATGTATTAGCATCACCTTAGACAAGAAACAGGAACAAAGCGTTCTACAAGAAACAGGTTTTGCCAGGAAAGGAATCCCACATTAATGACGTCATGATGCTGGGAAATGCCCGCCTGTTTTCAGCAGCTTGGTGATTCATCTGTTGCTGTGCTTGTTTTAGCTGTATAGTAACAAAGAGTTAGTTATTAAAAATCAATAATACTTTATGAAAAATATGCAAATAATATCAATACTTGACAAAAACAAATCTCCATAGATCCATTGCCAATTTATCCTGTTTTTAAAAGGAAGTTCCTTATGAATGTGTAATAATATTTAACATTTCAAATGATGATGATGATGATGATGATGATGATGATGATGATAATAATAATAATAATAATAATAATAATAATAATAATAATAATAATAATAATAATAATAATAATAATAATGCAATTCTGCTTTTACAACTACATATGTAACAAGGTATATATATATTGTACTTGAACGATGCACTGCATATACTAATTTTTTGTTAGATATAATTAGGATTTTCCTATGAATCAATACTTAATAATGCATTCCTAACATTAAAATATGGCAAATTGATATTGATATTTCATGTACTGCATGTCCTCTATAGCATATATGTAGTTAACTATACTATATGTATATAATGCAAAAATTTACATGTTCTATGTTGTACGTGAACCTTAAAAAATGTAAATATGTTATGTTATAAAAAGATCATGTAGGGTGCTCAATAGTGCAAAACTTAAACTTTGTTACCTTATGCCTGTAGCACGTTAACTATTTCATGATATGCGAGTTATATGTAAATAAAAAGAAACACTTCGGTTTCAGCTTCACTGCTTGAGGGCTTTTACTTGTCTAGAAAAATATGAATAGTTATGTGGATAAAACAAATAGACCCATTTTCGTTTTGTTTATTTTTCCCCTTTTTTCATTGGCAGCTATAGTTTATGGAATTTCAAATTTATCATTCAGGATTTCTTAAAATTGCTTTTTTATAGTGCCAAATAATTAAACACACTGTGTAAACTTAAAAAGAACAACTTATTACAAAAATTAAGATTAAAGGGGTACGTATGTATTGAATTTCATCCAATGGACATGGCATTTTCTGTCGTTATTAATGCTTAAAATGTGTTTTTCTTGTATTCACTTTGTACAATAAAGTTACATATCTTTCTTTTCGGCAGTGAATTTCTAGCGAAAATGAGTTTCACATTTAAAAAGGTTGCTCACCGAAGGATGTATTTTTGGTTACCGTTTACATTTCCGGAATGTATGCCTGTTGAGCATATGACAAAGAAAGTTCTTCGTTTCAATATTTACAGTGTAATCACGCTATAAATATTTTACATAAATTACGCACAGTTTACACACATTTTACCTTCCGTGAAAACTAATTTTTGAATAATTTTCTACAGTAATAAATTATTTTATGTAACTTAGTCAACAAATAGAAATGCATATGCAATCTATAATTAAAATAATTTATATATACTTAGTTTATAGGCACAGAAAAATAATTAGCTCTGTGATGAATGATCAAAAGGACGCATTTTAATTTAGTAGTTCTCATTATGACTACTCTCCTCAACCAAAATTACAATGCAGAGCAGTAAACCCAATGATTAATTCTCTAAAAGTTGCACTATAATCTAACTATAGAAACACCAAGCACAAAAACAAAGATACTGTTTTATTATGAGAAAGAAATAAAATATCGTTAAAATTGAATGGAATCTAAAGATATATTTTTAAGACTCCTGTTATAATTATTATAATACCCTAATACGTGTAAATCATTCGTTGCATCTGGGCTGCTTGTTATATTTAATGTTGCATTAATAACAAGTATAGATAATTAAAACGAATTTACACTTTGCATCAGGTTAACACTTTTCTGTGACTGGTTTGTGTAAGATTTAATAAGCAGTAATTTTATTTTTTCTTAGCGCTTTAATAATAATCATATTTTTTATTTTTCATCTTTTTATTATGCTCAGCTGACTAATAGCTAATTTTGCAAGCTCTTTTTGGTATCTTCTAGCACAATGCTAATATGTTTCCGGTGTTAGGATTACTTTTTAAAATAGTTCACGAAATTTTCCCACGTGATCTCTGTATTCTTGACAGCTTTTGATTTCAGCTTCATCCAAATTATGCAGAAATCTTATACTACATCAAGATGTTCGTTTTTAAGCTCCTTCTCCTAATATTTAGGATGTAAGACGTTGGCAGCAAGTCAAAATTTGTTTAGAGAATGGTCTCATTATTTATGGAGGCAAGGAAACAAAATTATTATGCCCTTTAGTAGCTCATATCCAATCACAATTCTACTGCATCGGCGATGCTGCAATCTTCTTTCTGACAATATTTATTAATTCGCTTACATGATTTAGTAGTTGAATAGCACCAATTACTCAGTAAAGAAAATCATCATGCAACAGAAAATTCATAGTACATGGTATCTTCTCATTTTCATCATTAGCTGCTACATTTCTCATTGCAGTGATTTTTTTTAAATTTATTTTTATGGGAGCACCAACGTATATCCTCAGCTAACTGAACTATACTGCCACCATATTCTAAAGATCATGTTGCTGGTCAGGGTGCTTGAAAACGTTTAATACACTATTGACACGATATGAAATGCCCGTGGATATTAGATATTTTGCAAGAAGATGTGAATTGCATGCAGAACAGTACCGTTTGTAAAATTTTCAGTCACACACATAAATTACTTTCTACAACATTATCACTTCTGGTGTAGTTTAAATATTCATTAAAAAAAATAAAACTGGTGGAGGTACTTAATTCACATGTTTGTGTATTAAGTGCATCTTTCTCTCTTTCAAAGCGACAAGCATTGATGACAGCATCATATAAGTCCCCCATATAGTTGAAGTTCCTTTCTATGAGCAGCATATAGTTAACGCAGTCAAAATGTTCTCTATAGAGAAAGAATTTTGCCTTCATGCCAGTAAACAAGCATATTCTGCTTCTGAACTTGTCATGACGTAGTTTTGATCACTTTTAATAGCCTGCGAGTTTCATTGAAGATTGTGTTCTTTTTTTTTTCTTTTTGAGTAGTGTTTAACGCCCGTTTTTACTACTGAGGCACCACAGGCGGTGGACACTGATGATACATGAGATGAAATGATAAATTGGGAAAGGATTTTTTTTTAAGGAAGGAAGCGTTCCAGGCCTAAGTTTACGTACCTCCCCGGCATTTGCCAGTTATGAAGACTGAGGACTGAGGAAAACCTGGAAAAAACCCCAGTCAGGGAGGACGGTCCTGGCGGGATTCGAACCGCAGACCTCCCGCTCACGAGTCCGTGCCTTAACGACCTCGGCCACCCGTGGCGGTAAGATTGTGTTCAATCATGAACTGAAATAAAGGCACAGATCCCATAACGCATCAAAAATCTCTCATACATACCATTTTTAGTTCTGTTTTCAATCAGTAAAGAACAGACATGCTTCTATAGCACAGTTTAGAGGAGTTTGAGGGAAAAGATTTCTTAGGCTTCAATTAGTTCTGCAATAAGTAAATTTCCTGCTTGAAGGTAATCTCTGAACTGGAAGCGCTCTTTCACTTGGAAGATTATTGTATCGCTACTTCTTGGCAGAAATTTAATAGAGGAATCTGTGCAAACTCTACTTTGTTTGGTTTACTGGAGCATTCCTCCAAGTTCTTTCCATGGCTATACCTTGTTTGTATCTCTAATATTCCGTATAGTGTTTTCAGCGTATTCAATATAATTTTTAACATAAGTAGATGTGCATTGCGTTTCTGTGGCTGGTTATACGAAATATCTACAAGTGGAATAATGTAAAACATTTAGAACCGAAATTAAATGTTGTTTGTTCTAATTTGAGATGCAAGCCCCTAACGTTACTAGTTACTCATCGGAATTGGTTTTCTGTACGTTTCAAGACAATCAATAAGCCCTACAATTTTTCAGATATACAGTTTACACAGTTATAATTATGAAATTCCACCCGTGATAAAGAGGCAAGGAATCTTTCCACCTATTTTGTTGTTCTTTGGGATGACTGAAAAAGGAAATAGCAGTTCCGTTGAAGTCAAAAAAAAAAAAAAAGAAAAAAAAAGAAAAAGAAAAGAAAAGAAAAGAAAATTATGACACGTATTTTGGCGAAATGCTTGTGAAAGGATCCATTTTAAACAGTGCACACAATGAGCATATTGAAATTGTTCTCTAATAAGACTTTGGCCTCTAGAATGACACCCACTCTTTTCAATGGCGCCATCGTAATCTTGTGAAATTACTTTATCATGGGAGGTAATATTCAATAAAATATGTGTGGGTATACTTGCTAATTATTTGGCATCATGATTGGGTGGATTGTAAAATGCCAGAACTTTTCAAAGGAAATTATATAGTAACTTGCTGTGCTACTGCTGCCACATTCTTTGTTTCTTACTGATACAAGTTCAGCATTAGACATTTCATTTTTACTCTCTGATATGCAACCTATTTGATCGTTTTCAGCTTCCTTAGAAAGTCCCCTAAAGGCAGTTGCAGAGACATCATGATCTTTAAGGGCAATGTTCAGTTCAGCATTGAAATAAACAAGTCATTGTTTTCATCAGTTCTCAAATAACAAGCTTGAAAGCAGCACACAAATTTCGCACATTCAATTATTTTCGCACCTGTCATGTTTCTGTTTAATAAATCGGCCATACAGTGGAGTGGAGTGGCTCGAGTGCCGAAAACATTGAATTGTGGATGTAAATTGCTTTTTGGAATTTCCGTGCCATTTTATTTTCTGAGATAAATGCTCCAAATCATTAAACTCCCTATGATGAATTTAGGGGGTGGCCGGGGTGGAATCTTCCCCGAAAATTGAAATGTCCACCCCTGAAAATTAATTTGTAACGTGTATTAAAATTCCATTTCAAACCCAACAGTGAGCACGTGTAGAGCGACAGGTCTGGTATAATGTAATAAGCCTCCAATGTTGTAAAGTTTTAACTTCTGGCAGTTGCAGCGATTTTAACAGCTACTCAGTCAACCGTTTACTGTGGAAGGTTGATGTACTTGTGTCGTCTTATCGAAAGAAGCCTTACCGAAACACAATGTCTAAACAACAAATATTCTTTTGTTTCTTTTCTAGAAAAGAGAGCATATTGCAGAGAGTCACAGAGCAATTGAATAAATCAAGGCTGTTATCACCCAAACAAGGGTATTATATCCACAGCCACCTTTCCATCTCCTTTTACCTCGAGACAAGAAATTCGTTTCTAAAATACCAGCTTAACATTAGCCGGAGCATTGAGGAAACCCAAGCATTAAGACACCATCAAAGGAGCAGTGAGTGGGCGGAGAAGAAAGTCTACACGTCATCCATTAAGATTAACCGAATTTTTTGTTAATCCAACACATCATCCATACTTCCGCATCCCCCTACTCACCGTTGTTGAACCGTTTCAAAAGGGTTTCCAAACTTGTGGTTGTCAGCAACTTAAAGAAAGTGCCACAAATTTTTGCAAATCTACAATTTCTTCTCCGGCGGTATAGTCGGCGTCTTTTAAACAGTGCGCAATGTAATCACTAAAGCATGAGCCTGTTTGTTTTCCGAGTTACTCTATAAATACTATTTTTAAATGTGATAATACACATAATTTACAATCATTGGTCTTCACTTTTCTGCACCCTGAAGGCATTTCAATATGGTGAATCTTCACCGACAACACATTTGTAGTATTATAGTTAGCATTAGACTGGTACACCTTCTCAAAGACAGATATTGAAACGAAAACTAAGCCCTATTGCTCTATCCTGCGAATTAACGGAATTTGTAATTGCTAGACCTGCCACATCTTTCGATCTTACGTCTGCTAACACAAAATCTAAAAACTACTGCATGGTTTTTTTTAAAGTAAAAGATTGGGTTTTCGTTTGAAGGAGAAGGGTTAATTTCAGTTTCATAATAACGACCATGTGCGCTAAATCTAGTGTATGATCTTCTTGCCTCATTCAAAATAGATATATTTTCAATTCTAAAAGCAAATAAAATTAATTTTTGCTGATTATACTCTTATAAACTAATCTTTCTAGACAAAGTCTTTGCTGATTATTATACTTCATTTCAAATAAAAATATGCATACTATATTATTTGATGTAGGTGCAGACAGATACTGGTAACTAAACCGAGGTCTGCTACCTTTATATCTGAATCTTGTACCGCTAATCTTGGTTGGAGGGAGAATGTCATTAAGGAGTAGTCTCGATTAAGGTATTGCAGCTCCAATAGAAAGAAGGTTATATGGGCGTAGGCTAAGTTATTGCAGCACCAAGAGAAAGATTATGAGGAATTAGTCTTGGTTATTACAGTTGCAAGAGAAAAAAGAAGTTACAAATGTAGTCGGATGTGCAATAAAAGGTCATTTTGCACTATATAAGGGGCATCAGGAATTCCCGTCTTCACTTCACTCAACGACACTCTGCCGTTGCTGCTGCTTGGCGTGAAGGGTAAGAAGCATTTATTTTCTTATTTGTTTTTCAAAGTCTTGAAAATAAGACTATACACAAATAGTTATATATATATATATATATATATATATATATATATATATATATAATTCTTTGCAGATGGACTTTGTTAAAATATTCAGTCGGATCCAAAACACTACGGACTTACGAATTAGTGACCTCCAGAAAAACACCCCCTTATCATGTGATTGGCGCATCAAAACTTCTCACCCATTATGGTCCATCGGTTTTGATAATGTTTGAAAAATATTTTGGAAACCCTAGGTGTATCTTCCCAAAAAGTACACCGAAGCATTTGAGGAACAGGATTTATTGAACATTAACAGTAAAAAACTTCGCCTAATATTTTTGTTTTCAAGATTTGCAGACAAAAATGCTTATAGTATTACAATTATCAAACTCACTACTTAAACCCCTTTTTCAGATGACGCTTCAAATGGTATTACTTAATAAACATGTAATAATGTCTGTAATGTGTATCGAAGAATCAGCTGGATTAGATGAATTGTCTACAAAATTATATGTCATACAACCTCAAGGAAAAATTAAAATACCTATTGGAATTTCAGCTACACCTCCCCAAAACACTAATTTTTATTTCCGAGAAGTCAACTTTATCTATTTTAAGTCTTAGTGTTGTAGATGGTTGTCTAGATAGAGACTTAGTGGAGAAATGTGTGCTTTGCTGACAAGCAATATCAATTGCAAGCAAAAAATGTCAAAAAAAAAAAAAAACCAGCTCAATAGCATGTCAGAAAAGAGTAGTACCAAAAATAAAACATGTTAAAGAATTAAAAGATACTTCTAGGGGTAATAAGGGGTTTGGAAGCACCAGAAAATACTAACATTAATGCCACTTCATTCATTCTTAGGTAATTATAGAAGAACTTATAATTCAAGACCAAAATAAATTAACCAACGATACCTTGCCTTACAGGCACAAACAGGCAACATTGAGTTTTTTGAATAATTCACCCCCAAACACATTCTCACATTTTGGCTCACTGCTGTATGGATATTTTTCATCGTATGCAACGACGGAACCGGTGGCACAATAACGGAAAACCTGTTTGGCATATTTAGCTGGTAAAATACTCAGAAAACCTTTGTATGTTACTTTATACATAGCCATGAAATGCAAAGATAAATTTTATTTACTAACACCACACTGCTCATTTGTGTTAAAAATGCGCGATCTACCTTTATATATGCTAAAAGTACAGTTATGCAACTAACTACGTCATGTGGAGAATAAAGAATAAAGGGAAAAAGCTTTGCACTCTAGGTTGTATGCGTAAGTGCTGAAAAGTGCGTATGCGTATGCGTATTTTTGCAAAACAACTGGGTAGATTTTACGTATTTTATTTTCAATGCCTTAGATCTTACTTTCAAAAATGTGTAATTATTGGTTCATTTATTAATCAATCATTTATATTAAAATATCTTTGAGATACTGCAGTAAATTCAAATGAACGGAATTATATAAGTAAACATGCTACTTTTTCCGGATGCAATTTTCCAAATTACTGCTGTTGTCTCATTTGTATAAATCCTTCTTCTCTAACAGGTTTAACATCTACCATGTAATTTCAAAACACCAATTTGCGATTTTTTCATGCGAACACCAATTATGACCATTATTCCTTTATTTTGCAGTATGGATATGCGTTTGATATTGCAATTGAAAATATTATTCCATTTGAGTTTCCCGCCAAAATCCATTTGAATTACAGCCAAATATTTATGCATTGAAAATGAAAAAAATAAAAAAATTGTCATTTTATGTGTTATAGAAATATATATATATAACTCTTAAGCATACAAATTATTTATTTGTGGGGATTGTTTTATTTTTGAAATGTTAAATTTAGATAAAATTTGGTCGTGTAGTGTTTGCTTTTTATTTAAATGTGATATGTAAAATAAATGCTTTATATTTGAATGAATGTTTTCATTCTGCCAATTTCCAAGCGCAGAGTTCCTGTTTCTCCCACTCCTTGATCTCTCCTTACCACTAGAGTGTTATACACATGCTCTCCACGCTAATACTCCGCAAGCTAAAAATGGGGGGGGGGGGGAAATGTATGATTTCATTCCTTGCAAAGATTCCCCTCCAACTAAAAAATCTCTTGCCACTTCCACTTGAAGCGAAAATTGCCATTAAAAAAAAAGAGATTATTTACCATAGAGCCTTGACTCACTATACAAATTAGGACTGAGTGAATATATATATATATATATATATATATATGTGTGTGTGTGTGTGTGTGTGTGTGTGTGTGTGTGTGTGTGTAGTTTTTGAGATACAAATATTTCTCAAAAAAACTCCTAAACTTCTCTCATTACAAAGATTTCTAAGATGTGGCGATATGCCTACCACAACGGGCTGAAACCAATATGTCTGACATCGATCTCATTTAGCAACGAACTCACGTAGCCTACGTGTCAAAAGCTATTTCCGTAGCGCTTTTAAATTTAGGACTAATAGAGCAGTGCTATGAACTAGTGATTTTAAAAGCACCAAAATGAACTGTTAGAGGTGTATTTTAATTGAGTCTTTTCCAAAAATAGTCTGTTAGGGTGAGATTTTAGTGGATCCTAATCCTTCATACTTAACGTGACAATATCTGGGGTATTAAAAAGTGACTGATGTGTTTTTGGGAGTAGAAGCGTTTCCTCCATATTTACCGTGTCAATTTCTGGGTTGTTAAGAGAATAGGTATTATATTTTTGAAGTAACACAGATTCGTTCATACTTAACGTGACAATACCTGGGCTGTTAGGGGGTGAGCGGTGCATGTTTGTAGTTGACCGATTCCTTCACACTTAACATGACAGTACCCCAAAATTGGTTTCATGGGTGGTGGGTGGTATACTTTTTTCGAACTAGAACCGTTTCCGTAGTACTTAATAGAACCTCAAGCCTGAAAGAGAGGCCTCTGAGCAAAATTTGTCGGCCGTTTCACGCCCTGAGTTGAATGGGACGCTGATGACCTGAGATGTTAAAGAGCGTCCATAAATAAATCAATAAAAAAAAAGTAGTACTTAATGTGACAAACATGACATATGAGGGGATAGGGTGTATTTTTTGAGTAAAACCCATTCCTTCCATACTTAATGTGACAATACCTGGGCAGATAAATGGGTAACCGTCTAGGGTGGCCGAGATCGTTCAGTCACGGACTCGTGAGCAGGAGGCCAGGGGTTCGAATCCCACCAGGACCGTCCTTTCTGACTGCATTATTTCCTCGTTTTCCTCAGTCCTCATACATGGCAAATGCCGGTGAAGTACACTAAAATTAGGCCTGAAACGGTTTCCTGCCTTAAAAAAATCCTTTCCCAATATATTATTTCGTCCCATGTATCATCAGTGTTCATCGCCTATGGTGCCTCTGAAGCAAAAACGGGCGATAAACACAATTCATTCTGAGCGTTATATTTTTGGAGTAGCTTCGATTGCTTCATACTTAATGTTTACTCAAGGACCAAAAAGTGGCTGTTAGAAGGGCAAGTGTCATATTTTTGAGAATAGAGCAATTTTGTTCATACCAGACAACCAAAATTAGTATATTAGGAGGATGAGTGAAATATCATGTCAAAATACACAGCCAATGCGCTCAGGTCAGCCTTGAACTGTAAGTTACTTATGTAACGCAAATATATTGCAACATCAACTTACTAAATATGTATTAGCAACAAAAGATGTAAAAGAATATGCAAACAGTGCCTCAAGCAGTAGCACTTTGGTATCTTCAAAAGAGACTCCTTCTCAATATGTTCTTTAGAATGTTATTTGTGATGAGATAAACTCAACATTTGTATCCTACAAGGAAATCAATAAATATGTGAAAATAAAGAAAAAGGTGTTTTAATTTGCTTCTTTCCCTTCCTCGTCTACCAATCATCATGATCATGATCATCAACATCATCACAAATATCACCATCATCTCCACCACCACCACCACCACCACCACCACCATCATCATCATCATCATCATCATCATCATCATCATCAAAGGGGAGAGTATAAAATATGTGGTAGTAGCACTTTGTGATGAGTTAAACTCAAATATTTTTATTTATCTCGGCCAACCAATCCTCAGTGGGGAAGTCTCTTACATACATAAAAAAACTTTTTCAGACCTGACTCGGTTCCTCCCCAAAATTCATTACAACCAAAAAAAAAAAAAAAAAAAAAAAAAGGCTTTTGGTATGTAGTAGAGCAGTTTCCAGGATTGTTATGAGGGAGCGCCGTTTTAATTTTGAATTTCCTGCCAGGAGCATTTTTATTGACTGGAGACCTGACTTGGGAGGTCACGTGGCCAGAATTGAGCCATCTAATTGGCGGTCTAAAGTGTTAGTATTACTACTATGAGGTATGGGGTAGGCAATCCCGCAACACGTGGCTGCATTACCGACTTGGGTAGCTGCATTACCGACATATTGTAGGCTCCTTCGTTACCATCTTTTGGTGGTATGGAATTCCCCGCAACAAAGGCCATCCGGAGGAAGAATTTTTTTATTTATTATAAAGATTATAAAATTGATTAAAATGGTAGTGGTTTGTTGCATGCACATTATTTATAAAAATAGCGGGTAACACAACGTGCGAAATAAATATTCAACTTTTTCCAGCACAAAAATTATTTTCAAACATGCATTTGTTCTTTTGATAAACGTTACACTGTCGTCACTGTTTTCGTCTTGTTTTTTTTTTTTTTTTTCGCGTTGATCTTCAAACTGTGCAATGACGCAGTTGAGTAGCATGTGAGAAAAGTTGTTTTTCAGATGTTCCTGGGCCGACGGTATGGATGTGGGGTTGATGAAATCGCCAATTGCTGCGGTAGAGAAGCACCCCATCCACGTAATCTTGTAATCTAGGGATGGTGTTTTGTTGCCGGTACTGAAATAGATGGTACAGCGAGCGTCCATATCACAGTGGAGTACTTTTGAAGGCAAGTATCTGAATTCCACGAATTCGGCGTTGTTGGTGGTGAGTTTGATGGTGGCTGTTATGTCCGCGCCAAGGAAGGAAATTTCGGTGGAGATCAGGTTGATGTTTGCTGGATACTCCCCGCTTGTGACATAGTTTCGGTTGTCAAAAGCGAATTTGAGAATGAGATTGCTGCCGATTCCCACTGGGTCTGTTTGGCACGCCAAGTTTTTACGTGAATATTAATTTCACAACATGCCTTCGGAAGCCATTTCGAAGAACATCTTTGGTACGCGATGTAAAAGGCCAAAGAGTTGAGTTGATTGACGAGCTGTGCAGAAACGTTGTGGAATCATATGGGTAGAAATACTTCTTTCCCGTTCTCGAGTCGTACAACGTTATGGGCCCGTTCTTGGTAAAGATGATCGGTACGCCTTGGACGATGAACGGCACGTTTTGCTGCAACCTAGATACGGTGACAAAATCAGAGTTATGCGACAATTCTGTTAGCTGGGGTAGTGCGTTGTGGATCATGTTGTCTACTCCTTTAGTTCCTCGTTACTGACGCACATTGAACAGTGTTTTGTAAGAGGAGGCAGTCCGTCAATATGAGTGGTGAAGCACGGGAGGTTGTAGTGCTGTCTGCAGCGACGATAAGGTGCGTAAACTTGCTTCCGGTGTAAGTTCCAGCCATAAAAGGTTCACATCTATAGGTGAATGATGTGTGTTCCTCTCCACGGCATTAGATGACATCCTTTGGGCTCCATCATTGCAATCTCCATTTTGCATTAAATTTAGCACAAATTCCATTTTCGAATGTGCTAACTCACTGAAGGACGGGAGGGGTGGGAATTGCGAAAACCTACTCTGGCGCCATTATGTCCCAGATCTGTTGAAACCTGCACGTGACAACATCAGGTGTTCTGGCATCACGGTATCGCAAACCTGTATAGACATACACGTGACGTCAGCAGCGGACCGGTGGGATTACTGTTTCAACTCTTTGATAGATTGAGACTTTATGAAATGCTCAATCTCTAGGAACAATGAAGGCGGCACAACGAATGCATCTTGTGTATTGAGCGTAATTCATCATATCAAACGGCTCCCCGGAAGCGTGGGTGTTAGGCAAATACTTGCGGTAGGCCATTATTTGATTTTGTACTTTTGCCTCTTCTTTCTTCTTGTGGTAGATGATGTCGGCGATCATTCATTATAGGCTTTCTAGTGTCTTCTATTCCTCCATGTTCAGAGATATGTAACGACCGCTCAATTTGATGATATGGTTAAGAGAACTAAATCATGTTTAAAAAGTATGGATAATCGGCTGCCTAGCTGGCATTCTTTCAGATGACGAGCGAAGACAAATATTGTCTCAACAAGTTTCTGCCACTCGATCGATCCCAGGACCACCGCTTTGCGTAACCCACATTTAGCTACGGTCGCCATGATCATGTACGACGGCATAGGCGAAAACCTCACGCACCCAAACTTTGCCTGATTGAAATTCAAGAAGAGCATACCCGATAGAGGTCCAAGCTGCGCCGCTTCGCCCCTTAGCTGTGCAGCGCTATTCTGGTGCCGGGCTGCGTTGTCCATCCTCAGAGACACTGTAAACAAAAATGATCGACATGTAGCATTCTATTTTTTGCCAAGCACACACACGCACGTGATGATGCCGACTTACCTGTTCACCTCTCTGAGAGCAACTGGCAGAGCAGGACGTAGAGAAGTTTCGTGCCGCGCCTTCTAAAAGAGTGAAAATACCAGAATTAGTGCAACATAAATTTAACTGAGGATATTCATCCAGAGAAAAAATGCATAGTTCGTATCGATGTTAACCTTTAACGATTTCCAGCTCTGCTGTATAGTTTGTGAGCATTTGCCAGGACATAGGTCCTTTTAGATTTTTAATGACGTCATCAGTGTGGTTAAAATCGCTTGTGTTGAATTTTGAAAAGAATTTCTCCTTACACAAGTTCCGGCAGCGATGAGATAGGAAGCAATGACGTAATGTCCAAATGTAGTGCTAGCCTCTCCTTGCCAACTTACGTGTTGTGAGTCCATCGTGTACCATAGCATTGGTTGAGAAAATGTAGAAGATGAGGCAAAAGAGGACCAATTCGTAGCTACGAAATATTCTCCTCTCCCGTTTATTGCAACAAAGATGCAGTCCAATGTTTGCCTAGTTTTGTGCTAGAATCAGTGTTTACATCTGCTAAAGGAAGCTGTGTATTATATAAGTTTACCGAAGACAATTGATCACAAGCATACACGCCTAAAAGTGAGCGCATAGAGGACAGTTACACAGAAAACAGTGTATTTGCCAAGTATTCGTCATACAAAACTTTTTCTATTAGCGCCAATTTCTACAGTGCGATGTATTTCTCCCAGCACCAACAGATTAACGGGTTCTAGAGTTTGTTCTTTAAAACTTATACCTGAAGACGCAGTGCCGTGACTTTGACCTGAAATAAAAGACTCGTTGAAACTCATATCGGCTGTTAGATCAAAGATCATAAAGGTATAGCCGTGTGAATATTGATGTCTGAAAATGGAATGCTTCTCGTCCTTAAAGTGAACCCGGAGGCCATCTTGAAAAGTCTGAAACATTGAAGAAAGTGAACGTCATAAAAATTGGACTAAGGGTAAAGGCTGTCGTTTCACATATATTTACAAGGAATATATTTTAAAGTGTTGTATATTGTACGGATTTTTGTTAATGTTACCGTTGTATGCCTGGTCGGCGAACATGGCCTCAACCACCCTTCTGAGGATTTGACTTATAAAAACGTTGTTGAAAATCATAGTACTAACTCCCTTTGGAATGTTGAGAGCGTAAATTCCGACATATTTGAGATGATACTTTGCAAACACTGTCTGGTATGCAAACTTGACGCTTGACGACGGTCTCACGGCTTTCAAAATCAGTCTAGCAGACTTAATTTCCGTGCAACTTTTAATCAAGTCCTTTTGCTCCGAAAGGAGATGAAAATTGAGCGAAGAAGGCGAGAGGTTAATGGTGCGGCTAATATTGTTCAAGACCAGATTGTCCTTATTAAAGAATGCATTGAAAAGATTTCTTATCAGCTGTACAACTTTGCTTCCTTTGGATAGCCGTCACGCCACTTAATTCCTTGATTGTCCGAATATGGGTCCAAGTTTCCTCCTCACGTGTCATTTTTCCAAAGCGCGGGCTCTAATCTGGTGTTCAAGATATCTTTCAAATAATTGAGCAGCGTTTCAACGTACGTTGTATACGAGTAGCCTGGATGAGGTGTGCGAACGATTATCTTGTTGAGTGATACTTCTAGGTGTTGAAACAACGAGTTTAAAGTATTCTTGACAAAGGTAACCTGATCGTCATTTTTCAAGGCAATTCCCTCAGCATCGACTATTCGCACGAACAGCTCTAGTACTACGTAAGTTTTGTTGAGGTAATTGTCTGCATTGCCAGAGTAATGATAACTGATAATGGCATTTTTCATAAGTGTATTTTGGGGATTTAGATATTTGTAACGTTATTCCGCCACTTTCATTTGAATGGGCAAGTCTTTGTAGATGTCTAGTTCCGAAATCATGTGCAGTATCGATTCATCATAATCTTTGTTAACCATTATGAAAACATGCATTGTACCTTTTGTATTCGCCATTTAGTCTTGGATCTTTACTCTGCTTTCCTTTCGGCCATTTTGATAGCCGGTATTTTCCAGGATCTATCATAGAGGTTATCTATACGTCCCCTTTCCTCTTCAAGTTAGATCCTGCCTCCTTCAGTGTAGTCTTTAACGACTCCTTTGGGGAAATTCTCGAAAGAGTCACATTGGCAAGCATGTTGGCGCCCATTTGCAACGCTTCTTTATCAACAGCTTTTACACAAATCTTGAAAAATGGCAACACAGTTCTGAAAAGTCCGCCAAGAGCAGAGAACGAGCCGCTATCTTTTTGATAACATTTGTCCCTATACAACTGAAAATCTCTATAGTCTAATGCTCCTCCAGTCTGATTTAAGTAATATCTGGTAACAGTATACAGTAACATTACGCCTGTTTTGGAGGAAACGTAACAATTATACTAGAGCAAAGTCCGTCTACAAAGCAAGAAATCGCTGTAATCATTCCTTAAATCTATGTTTAAACTTTTAAAACACACCCGTTAAGGGGAGAGAAGGAATTTTCTACGGCCATGCAGGTGTTTTGCGTCATTCATACTCTACAGAGACGCTTTCAATGACTTGCACAAACGTGCTGCCCACCACTTACATCATTATCAGATTGCAATAAACTAACATCTTTTAAGGAAAGCCCGTGTACGAATCTGCAGGATGTTTACCAATTTTCTGATTCACCACGTTGGTGTAGGGCTCGAATCCCATTAGCGTTTGGTTCGTACTTACTGTTTTCGCTATTCTTCTCTGGTTTCTAAAGGGCGAAGCATTTTCTACATAGTCTACAAATTTTCTATCGGTAATATGAGCGGTCTGTGTGGCTTTGGCGTTAATGCTGCCAGTATTTTTTCTTTCGTTATAAAAAAAAGTCTTCGACTTGCCGGCGTCTGCGTATGATAGAGTTGACTGAGAGTACCAAATCTTCAGAATTACGCACAATACCTGAGGTAATTGTAAGTTAAATTTGGAATGTGTCACCGGAGTAGCCATATTATAAATGGTTCCAATGATTTGATTATCGTGTTTTGTAAAGTTATAGAATTTCACACCTCCAAAGCTACTTCCCACTCTCCTTTCAACACTATTCTCTCGGGCAAGATGTTTGAAAATCTAGAAGTTGTATTGTCGGTGTAATGATTCGTGGATGCATTACTCATGAACGTAGGATAAAACGGCTTTGTTTTAATCATATCGAATCAATAGTTGAGACTAGAACGCACGAATTAAACTTGTTTCGATAACCTCTCCGCCTAACCAAAAATGGCATATTGCGACCACGACCACTAGTGTCGAGTATTTTGTCTATTTTGAAAAATTCCGGAAGAGTAACCTTTTTTATCTCCTCGGAGTAAACGATGCCGTGGCTTCGCAATCCAAGTCCTTTAATTTATACACAACGCATCGTCTATTACATTGTCAATTTGAAAATTTTCATCTGTCCAGTTTTGCTGGTGACCGTTAGCAAACTTCATTTTCTCCTTAGGTATGCGCACGTGATCCCCTACTTTAAATTTAAGTGTACGTGTTTGTTCTGGACGCGCGAGCTTTCTGACCATAATTATTTTCCTACACCTTCAAAATGATGCCGTTATTTACATCCTTTGGAGCCATTTTATGGACCTGTGAAAGGAACTATTGTAGGGCTGTAGAAATGTAGGAAGAACTTCTAGTATCTATAGGTGTTTTTATGCGCAAAATTTTTCCACATATTCGTCTTTAATGTCCTTTTAAAAGGTTCTACACGCTGTCTTTGGCATTATTTTTTGCTGTGTAATACTTTATGCCATATTTAGAAAAACTGTTTTAAAGGTGTTGTTGGTGAGCTCGGTTCCTTTATGGGTTTTGCAATATCTTGGGAACGCGATAAGAAAATATGATTTTAAACGGTTGGGCAATTTTTCTGCCCAGTTATGATTTTAACGGTATTGCCTAAGCATATTTCTAAAAATCGTCTATCATCGTGAAGATATAAAAGTAAGGTTTGTTGTGCAGCTTAACGTTGTTCATTGCATTTATATGGGCTTCCCAAAGATTCTCCATGTTGGTCACGTAACAATTTCTGGTGGGATTTCGTTTCTTTAACGCTTGAGAAATATATAACTATCTTGGATACGAAAAAAGGACTCGACCTTAGATTTTGGCGTGCCCGTGGCCTTGCAAAATTTGTCTGCTGTACCAAAACCCACTTAGTGTTCCGGCTTGATATACATTTTTTTTTCAACACGTTCCATTCCTCCATAGTTTACTAATACAATGGTTCCCAAAATGTTCTGCAAAGGTTATAGAAAGAACTGGTCTTTTTTTTTTTTTTTTTTTGCAGGCAACCGGCTTTTATTTACTATCTCTTAGCTGGCTCTTGGTCCTTCTTTACCTCAAAATCGTAGTACATATCATCACAATCGTTGTCATGTTTCTATTCAAAGTACGGTTTTATCACTTGTGACTTAAGATATTTTCCCAGTTAATATTTTATCATCGGCCATTTTTCGGGGGCTGACAAATGTGAACGCTGCACCTTATTCGTTTCTCTGATTAATTTAGTATTGCTTTGTCTACGAGATGAAGGTTTTGGACAGGTTTTGGCTGTGAATCTACAACAATTTGCTTAACGGCAAAATTAAATCAATACGAGTGGACTACCCAGTGAAGCCAATACAGGAAGTAAAAAATGCAGGTAAAAACCACTTTTCTGTACAAGAAGCCTTTTATTTTTCTTTAAGGAAAGTCGTTTGTTGATCATCCTTCTCCAGTAAGTTTTGTTTCTTAAGTGCTTAAAATATTTTATAGACAAGTCGACATGACCTCTGCACACGTTGAGTACACACTCGGAAAGGCATTTATTAACTCAGATTTAATGCTTTTTAACAGTTTCTCTCGCAAAGCAGGCTTGGCCTTAGCTAGCGCCATCGTGTTTAAGTGTTGCCTTGCTATAAGTGAACTACTAAGTTTAGCGATACTCATCATGCTTGTTTCTGTACAAAAATGACTGAAATGTGATCGTTTTTTTAAACTCTCGACAGGAGGGAGGGTATTGAATATTTGAACCAGGGCCGGATCCATATGGTGGTAGAACCTTTAGAATATGATAAACAAAAGCGATACCCGTACTGAAATAATTTCCAATTTGGTATAAAATAAGAAAGCATTTCATCCGCGAAAACGCCGGTTCGACACCTGTATTAATTACGAGTGTACTGCGTGCAATCCAGCGCTAGAATATGGATTTTCTGTAGCCTTCTCAAACACCTCTAACAGAAACTAGAGTTTTTTGATTCGATCTGTTGGCACAAGCTATTAATTTGCATTTTATCTCTATTGTTTTGAAATACGACAGTATAATGTGCATTTAGAGATTTAGTTCAAAATTTATTTCTTTTTGGAAACACGTTTTATAGTATGTAAACAATTCCAAAACGTTTGTGATACGAATCTGTAGTGAAAAAATTTGACACTTTTTGACCGTCTGCTTCCTACATTAAATCGTCTAAAATAACAAAGTCCCCTTCGTTAACAGTCTCCAAATCTGGTATGCCCGCGTGAGTCACAAAGCACAGACTTGATTTAGGAGCATATTCCGTTGGATGAAAGCATAACACGATTCTCAATGGTTTGTCAAATATTTGACCTTCATAACTAATTAAACTTTTCACCAATGTAGATTTTCTACAACGTGAAGGACCTGCAATTAACATGGTACCCGGGAAATAAAATTTCTTCAAGTGATGATTTGCAGACATTGTAATGTAGCCATCCCCAAAGCGACTGATGAAGAGACGTCTAAATGTGCCTTCGAATCAAAGTTTGAACCTGTACGTATTTGTTGATCACCATCCTATAGGTTTTCACCGAAGACTCGGTACCCACCGTACCCATGAAATTTCTCGAAATCTGGGTGCCTTTCTGTACCACCAACATTGCATGGTCCCTCAAACAGTGTCCCTGATGACGTCATCTTTTTCATATTTCCGGATTTAAGGGTGATGCCTTTAATTTTGCATAGAGAGTGCGTCTTCTCCCCACACTTAACCTCTAGGTGTAACCTTTTGGGCAGGTAGATGCAAACCAGGAAATATAAGCATCCTTACCGTATTTCTCTATCTCATGTCATGCAACCCAAAAATGACCCCAAGGGGGGCATGCATTCCTCCGGTCTGTTCGTGACAACAACAGAATTTGTATCGAAATAACACATTCGTTCACCCAATCTCCTTAGTTATAGCTCCATTATTGCATTAGACGCTGTGTATGCTGGTATAATGGTGTTAGTTGTGGAAATTAATTTTGGATTCTGCTCACTATATCGCCATAACACGTACATTACCTACTCTGTATCAGGTAGGTAAGACTGTACCTCGGCACATGGGTCGTTAAGAAGGTCTGTGAGCCTCGAATAATCTTTTACAACCTCACAAGAGGACATATCTCGTAGGCCATATTTTTCTCAAACAATTTAACACGAATTTTACCATCTCTCGCCTGTCAGGATTGCTTTCAATGGCGTCTTTAGCCATTGCATCACCTCCCCTTCCTAAAATTTGCTTGGCATTCTCATTTTTCTTGATAGGAGTATCGCAGCCTCTGGGCTAACCGGAGGCTTCGGATTTAGTTTTCAGAAACTGGTTAATATAGTTCTGAAAAAGGTCCTTTACACCAGTGGCAGGACGATGGCATGTCATGTCGTACTCCCATATTTCATACATATGAATCCCCCTATTACCTTCCTCTAATGTGACTTTAATATCGTCCACTACCCAGATGCCCGTCACATATCTTTCATCCTCTGTGTGTGCGCACTCTGCCTAATTCTCCATGCGCGGCACAGTGGAAACATAAGTTTTCTAATGAGCTCGATGGAAGGACGGGACGGTACAGTCTTTCATGGGGAAGACTTTTACATTTCACAATACCACCCTCTACACCTTCCAAACTTGGAAAATTTTCCACGCGTGTTTTAGGATGGTCCACGGGATAAACCTTGATCTTGTTGACAAACGTGTACAAACTGCACACGGTGTAATAAAACATTTTCATGTCTTCAGAAACCTCGCCAAAGAATGCATCTCCTAGATTGGGAGGTTCGGGGCGAGGGAAATATTTGACAACCTCTCAGAGCCCCGGCAGCTTCAATTATGGCATTAAACTCACATTCCCAAATCGATCACGTGGTAGCCACATCTCTCATCATATTCGTGAGCGATACGCTGTTCTCATATTTGGAGTTCATTGTTTCATTGCCCGTGCTGTATAGCAATGAATTCTTTCTTATTCGGGTAAGATCGAAACTTTGTGAAATAAATATACACATTTGTCTTCTTTGAACCTCTAAACTTTAATTTTTATGCATTTGAAAGCATGCTTTATGGTAACAGATGGTTGCTGCTCCAAATAAGACAGCCAGGTGCATACTATTTGGGATTGCTTTTCGGATAATCGGTACCCCCCTCCTGGAATAAGCGGAATTTTATTCACTTCCTGTACATGTTCGTGCATGCCTGCACAATCGTGACGCATTCTATAAACGGGTCAATACCGTTCTCGTCAATAAATTGTTTCCAAAATTTAAAAACTTTTAGACTCAAGAAAAATACGTACATTTTAAAGTATTCTACCATTTCTTTTCTCATGTCAAAGATGTAAATAGAGGACACTTTTTCATTATGCCACTGTTCGAACGTTTTGCAGGCATCTACACTCATATCATTCGGACAGTAATATTTATGATCCGGTATAGGACTAACATGACTTTCGTTTTCCTTGGTGTTAAATACGTTAGGAAATAACCTTTGCATTCGAGGATTTTAAAGTTCTTTGAAAAGCGTGCAGCTTCATAGCTATGAAGTTCAGTGATTCTACAAATGTCACACTGGCATACTTTATCCTGTAAATTTTACTTCCGTTCATGAGTTTCGGTGCCCAATTTAGACTGCCCACCATATACTTTGGCAAGAATTTCCCGTCATAGAATCTTACGTTGTGCGCTATGACCACAATGTCACGGGATTCGAACCCGGATTGTGTGATGTGATAAAATAACTGCTTCCTAATCCTTGTCAAACACCCATACTTTAACACCAAACTGCGTGCAATAAGTCATCTTTCGAGGCTTATCAATACACAAGTTGCAGTCTTGATATAGCACCCACAGGTTTGGTATATGTTCATATGAATGCGCTTAGCGGAAATAGGAGTGTTCTGCGAACACTCGAAATCTATGAACATTAATTTATAGTTCTTTTGCAAACTTGGGGAATTTTGTGACTGAATGTAGGAGACATGGTTAGCATCCGCATGAATATTTCAAGTATTACTAAAATTTCCCCGCATTAGTGAGGAGTTTTTCTAAGCGTCATATTAACAAGTTTGGTGCTGAAGGGCAGACTTTTCCATGTCTTACACAGACATGGTGTTAGAGTAATAATTTCCCTTAAACAAATGACTATTAAAACAGGTCTGCCCATTGAAATCGCATTGACACCCATCGCATCTCACGTACCTATCAAAAGACGATGGGCACCGTTGTCAACACTTGTTACAGTATAGATCATATCGGTTACTTCTTTTTTATGATCTGAGGGGAAATTATAATATCGGCAATACCATTTACACAGGGAGACCCCGTGTAGGTTCACAATTGCATTAAAATAACCACCTTGCAATATTTGATAAAGTTGCTTCTTCTAGTTATTTTTATTTTTGTTTTGTTTTGCAAAGTACATTTTTCCTGCCAAAAACCATGATAGAATAGTCATTTAGTACCGTCCCCAAGAGTCTCATGTAGTCGAGAGAAAACAGGCCGTCGGTTTTGCCTATTCTTTCACACAGCTCTACAACCCTTTGTTTTTATGGAATTGGATTTTTTAATGATGTTTAACGCCCGTTTTTAATGCTGAGGCACCATAGGCGGTGGACACTGTGATACATAAAATGAAATTATATATTCGTAAAGGATTTTTATGTAAGCATACGTTCCAGGCCTAAGTTTAGGGTACCCCCCCCCGGCATTTGTCAATACGAGGACTGAGGAAAATCTGGAAAAAAACTTAGTAAGTGAGGACGGTCCTGGCGGGATTCGAGCCGTGGAACTCCCGCTCACAATTCCGAACCTGGAATTGGATGTTGTCTAATCGAATCATAATTTGATTCCCATTATTTTGGCTTTTTGCACTGCGATTGCTCTAGCTAAACAAAATTTGTCTTTGTTCTTGATTGCAATTATCTCTCTGTTCTTAATAGAGTCTTAGAGTCATTGCAAAATAGCAGGAACCCGACACTTCCTTTGTCCAAGTACACGACATTTTGAGTGGCTCATCCCCAAAAATTCCTTATTACTGTACATTACTTTTCTTCACGGATTTTAATATGACCTCGGGGTTTACTTGGTCCAACCTACGTATGCTCAGGTTAAAGGGCGTAGCAGGTTGTTTGCTATCATGAATCATAATTGCTATAAAACAAGGCTTATTCTTTGAAAGATTCTCTTTGGTAAATGCTAAAAAATAAATAAAAACCTTAGAAATCCATTGGATCGTATCTGCACCCTCTGTCTACGGTTTATAATTTCAAAACTAGGTTGTAAGGTCTGCACTTACCTGTGTTCTGTCATCATCCTTAGCATTAGCCGTGTTGTGGGCAGAAGCCATGTTGTCGGAAGAAGCCGTGTTGTCGATATAAGACGTGTTGTGGACAGAAGATGTGTTGTCGGCAGAAACCGTGTTGTCGACAATAGATATGTTGTTGGCGAAAACCGTGTTATCGACAGAAGCCGTGTTGTGAACAGAAGCAGAGTTATCGACTGAAGTCGTGTTGTGGACAGAAGCCGTGTTGCCGACTGAAGACACGCCGTTGTCAACGGGTTCCATGCTGGTGTAATGGGGTGGCATGTCGACGAAATTGGAAGATAGTTGTCGACGGAGTACATGCTGAGCTCGTTGTTAGACATGCTGATATTGCTGCGCTGTTGGTATAGGAAAGCCTTTTGTCATTGGCTGAAGACAGTTGGAACCGTTGGTAATGTGATGCATTGCTTAGGAATTAGCTCCGAAAATAAGCCGTCTTGTTAGATGCACTGCAAATACACAAGACGAGCTATTAAAGAAGCATTTGCGTTTTCCACAGATTCTGTTTTCACAGATTCGGTCATCAATGCCCATGAGCAATACCTCCCATCCTTTCTTGGTTTTCATCCAATGAGGATATTTTCCTACAGCCAAGCATAATATCCCTGCCTATTTGATTTTCAATCAATGATATTGGTTCTCCTACTGCGCATTTCCACCTCTTAGCACAGGCAATGAAAGTGTATGAAGGAGTGAGATAGCCCTTTTACCTTAAAAGGAAATTTAAATCTCAAGGTAAAAACACAGAAATGCTATTAACGGGGAAAACTTTTAGACAAGACATAAACATCGAAACGTTAGGATAAAGAACATTTAAACAGGAATTCCAAAAACTTTAATTAGATAAAAATTCTCAAAAACATCAAAACTCCATTAGGCATAAACCATTTACTATTTTTCGTTAGCAGGTAGTAACCGGCCAACTGCAGAGCGACTTTCTCCTACGATCAGTAGCCTTAGTGAAATAATTCCCCGCACGAGTTACTTTATATTTTGTCAGTTTATTTCCTAAAAATATTACAAATTAACAAACATAAATGTTTGCACTTTAACATTGCAAAGTCTCAATAAGTCTCTTGTTATACTAAATATTTTTTCGCACAATATAGCAAAGTTAATTCTTTTTGGCATAATAACAACTTTTTGCATAATAACATTTTTGCATAATACTTTTTTGCATCGTAACGAAGTTGTGCAACTTAACATTTTTTTAAGCATAAGAACATTTTGGCATCATAACAACTTTTTTCCATCATAACATTTTTTGATCATTAAAAGTTGTTCGTGAAGCTAAAGTATTTTTGATTGCAACGTATAAAATTTTATTTAACTGAGAAACATTTTTATATTGGTTTACAACCACACAACTTGACTTACATCCACCATTCAATAAAATAACTGCTCCGAAGTATGTTTGCCTGAAGAAGTCAGTAAGGAAACAAACTCAGCATCAAACGGTATTAGGGTAAAAAGATTTTAAACAGGAATTCCAAACCATCCAAATAAACAGGAATTCTTAGAAACATCGAAGCTCCATTAGGAAGAAACCTCTTACTACCCTCTCCCTGAGTAGGTTGTAACCGACCGACTGCAGCGCGTCTTCCCCTGCGGTGAGTGGAAGGCGCGGAGGAAACTACTCCCCGCAGGAGCTATTTTATATATTTATAGCTTACTTCATAAAAATATTCCAAATTAATAAACATTTACAAAGTTTAGCGTTGGAACGTAATAAGTAATAAGTATCCCGTGTTAGAATTTTTTTTTCGCGCAACATAGCAAAGTTAAATAGCTTTTTTGCATGATAGGATCTTTTTGCATAATAGCAACATTTTTGGCACAACAAGATATTTCCTGCATTTGTTTTAATATATTTTACAAATACACATTCACCTCCACCATTCAATATAAATAAACCTTTTCCAGTCAAATTTAAAAGTCGGTGTTCCCACCAATTTTAAAATAAAAATATTATTCCTTCTCCGAATTGTTTTTGTTGCGGGTAGTAGTATACCACCAAAGTTTGGTAAGGCTTCATCCTATAACATGTCGTTAATGCAGCTACCCAAGTCGGTAATGCAGCTGCGTGTTGCGGGATGGCCTTGTCATACCCCTTAACGGGTCGGTAATATTTCTTCTGCAATAAAACTATCCGTAGTAGGGGCATGCATTACTAGAATACATATGATTTATTTAATACTTTTAATAAGAGATTATTACTGTTATGTGAAAACATATAAAACGGTATTGAAATGCTTGGAAGTTCAGAGCTCCATTGATCCTTAGCAGAAGGTCATAAGTCGTGAAGAGTGCTCATTTTAACCATATTACTATAGTCGGCAGCAGCTTTCTGTGCGGGTCTTACATAACCACTGCGTAGAGAGAGATAACTATATGTTTTGCAGGAATGCCAAACCTCCATGTCGTGGAAGCCTGCTACGTGACTGAGAAAAGAAGGAAATCATACAAATAAAGTAAACTAAGATAATTCGTTATAGATGATAGTGTTGCTGAATACAAAATACTTACAAATAATTTAATCGCTCTCGCTGTCAATTATTCGTCCTCTTGAGTCGTCTTCTGACTTTGAATGGTGAAACCTGACACTGACCGGTTCAATTACGCTCTCTCTTATCGGCTCTCGCTGACAATCCTCTTTTTGCAGTCTTTCTTCGTTTCTTACATAGTTTTTCCACACTGAAATTATTACACTGTAAACTGCATCGTGTGTAAAATTGTCTACGTCAACGATATGAAAGTTTTGTTGTTGTCGGTAACATACTGCTTTACTCTTGATCAAACGAGTTAGATGGGATTATAATGGCAATGATAAAGTGCAAATCTCACTACCCGATGACCATGGATTCTAGCGATAATGTCGACTCCGTATGTTTTGCACCATGAATTGTTTCTTTTTACCAGCTGCAACAATTCCGCCCTTGTCTGTGTCACAGAATACGGAATTTTCTTGCTGGACAACAAACAATAAGTCCACTTTCCGGGTGTTTGTGCAAGGAGCTTTATCTAATTGAAATGAATGGATCCATAACAATGACAGAATGACAGAATTAGGCGCGGCATGGGGTAATAATTGTTCCTCAAAACATTTTCTGAACATAAAGTGTGTTATTTCATAATGATACTCTTTAGCAGTTGATTTTGTTCTAAAAATTAACTTAGATTCTGAAACAAACACGTTTTTGCAGTACCGGCATGGCAAACAATAAGCCTCCTCCCTTTACCAATTGGAACTTTTGACGCCACCAGAGCAGGCTTCACTGGTCCAACACATATTCTTTGTGTGGTTCTGAGTCACCCATGTTTTGTTTAAATAATAAATATTAGATGTGCCAGCCTTTCTAATTTCATGCATGGCTTTCAAAAATACAACCCTAGCAGGTACTATGTCACCTCTTTTCCAAAGAAACTTTCTCCCAGCGTTACATTGCCTATATTTAAAGCCCATGTCCTTCAAAATGCGCAGCTTGCAATGCTTGTCCCCATTCAACCCAATTGAATTCTTCATTTTCACTGCTAGTTAATGTATAGTAGGAAACGCTCCGTTCTTATACCTATCAAAATCAAGTTACATAGAACACCCTTATATAAGTCATCTAGATCAGTTACATCTTTTTTTGCGCACAGGATTTTTCCCTGGTGATATAAAAGGAACAAAATCACTACCATTCAGGGATGATCTTGCTTCTTTAGCAATTTTCTGCACCGTTCTCATACTAATTTCACGTGATTCAGCCGTACGTTCTTGGTACTTGGCAACACCGTTAGCAGAATTGCTGGCTACGTGCTGTGTATCGGCTGCCTCCTTTAAGAAAGAGTACACTTTATATATCATTTCACGAGTTTGTTTATCGCCACGGGTGTCCGAGGTCGTTAAGCGCGGAATCATGAGCGGGAGGTGTAGGGTTCGAATCTCGCCAGGACTGTCCTCCCTGATTGAGGTTTTCTCCAGATTTTCCTCAAACCTCATAAATGGCCAATGCCGGGGAGGTACCCATAACTTAGGACTGGAACATTTCCTTCCTTAAAAATCATTACCCAATATATCATTTCATCTCATGTATCATCAGCTTTCATCGCATATGGTGCCTCAGAAAAAAAAAAAAAACGGGCGTTAAACACCACTTTAAAAAAACAGGCTTGTTTATGCAAGACTACACGTTTACGTTTTTCTTGCTCCATTTTTTTATTTCTCTATAATATCTTAAAACTAAAACAAAAGCACAAACTGATAGAACACCATGGAAATCACACACCAATTCACAGACAACAAACCACACTAGACTCGACTTCAAATGATACTTATTGGTTGAGCTTGATACATGAACTTTCTTGTCCACTGCGCAACCTTCCCAGACCCGCACAGATAACTGCTCCGGACTTTAGCGCCTTCCGAATGTGCACAATATACATCAACGTTATACTTCTCTTTTGCCAACTTCTTTGCTTCTTGCACGATTTGACAACATTTCTCCTGAGTCAGCAGTCTCAGATATATCGTGGGATTCTAGAAAGATGCTTTCAAACTTGCTAAAGTATTTGCATTATATAGAAGAGTCATGGCATTTGTGGCGTTGCTGTCCTATTTTTCCACCCGTCGATGAGGGGAACTGACTGATGCAATCTAAGCTGATTTTCTTGTTACTGTGCAGCAGACTTCATCAAAGAGTTTGTCTGCAATGACCTTTGACTAAGTGGTTTATATGCGGAACTCACAAGTTTACAAACGTCCTTAAAATAAATACAATCCTGTATGTTATAGCCAATAAAAACTTGGCAACAATATAATCAACACTCTCCTTTACATCAATGTCCTCTTATGGATTAAAATAGTCATATTGGAATATGACACAGAGGAACACGATGAAAACAAACTTCAACGTTTTTCAGGAATCTCTGTCTCAAAAGCTTCACTTGCGGATACAGACAAAGCTGAAGCTGCAATGTTCATAATCTGGACGTATTCATTCTGAGGTATATTTCTATCGAAAACACTACTGTTTTATGAAGCAGTAGGACTGTTATCATTAACAGAAATATTTAACTCAAAATCATTATTGAAATTGATGAAGCTACATAAAATTTTTACTTTTATTTGTTTATTTATTTATTTTTGTAAACTCTTCCGTATGCTTGAAGATGTTATACTGCTATACTTTTATTTCCTGAAGCATATAAACCATAGTTTTTGTGTTCAAGTTTAATTGAAATAAAATAAAGTTATTTTGTACGTGATATGCAGCAAACGGCAAGATAAACTAAAATTATGGTTGATTATCTAAATTTCCTAATATGTATATTCACTTCCGAACTATACAATAAACTAAAGCTAAGCTAACTTTGCCCTTTTATGATTAATACAGTGAAATAAGGTTCTAGAAGTTTGTAGAGTTATTTTAAAGGCGCCACCAAGGTAGTAATTTCTGGCCGGTAGGCTCGTCCGGCTACAAATATCCCACTTACGGCCACTGGGACCGAACCCGGACCTTCTCGGTGGTAGTGGAGCAGTATAACCAATCGGCCACAATATAAAGTCTAATTGTAGGTGCTAGGACTTTCGTCATTCCACTAGTTCCACTAGAAACAACACCGAGAAATGATTTTGTTGTCAGCGTTTATTGCAAGTAAACAATCAGATCACTCTTCAGTTAACCCGTGTAAGAGGCGCTTTCAGCCTGGATATTGCAGTAACATTTTAACATTTCATTTCTTCAACTTAAACTTAAACATGCTTTAAATTTCTTAAATTTTTACAGTATTCCATAAATTACTCATTTTTTACTCATCACCTAGAAGGTTTTTATGCGTAAATTCCCCACAATTACCATTACAAGCAAACGTTCTACTTGAGCTTCAGGGAGTTAGTTTATACCTAAAGAATTAGACAGTTTTACGTGCAGCTGGTATACTATCAATTATAACATTATTATTTTTATTACTATTATTGTTATTAATATTATTATCATCGTTATTGTTATTATTATTATTAGAACTTCATCCCGGGGTGAGCCTTAGCCTGCCGCGGCCACTTCTACTTCCTCTGCCTCCGTCTTTCGACTTCATTAATAGAGCGCAGTATTGTAGGGGGGTATGCCAGCACCCCGCCGTCGTCTATCACGCGGCTCCATAGATTGAAGAACGCCACCTCTCCTTCAGGCAGCTTTCCAATTATCTTCACGAGACTGGAGGAACCGGTTCCACACCTCCCTAACTTAAATAAATTAGTAAGCAGGTACCGAAAATTGAACCCCGACCTCCCGGCCAGCAGTCAGAAACGTTAAGCAAGGAAGCGGTCATCAATTATAACTACTTAAAATTTTTCTTTTCACAATTGTAAAATAATTAATGGACGTAAAAGAGTTTTGTAAATTACAATGCAAATGCGAGATATCCTAGGACAGGAATGTTTATGGAAACATTAGGTCCTAACATGTTTTAAAGTAAAAATATGTAGTCGTAATCAAATTCCTAACGGAGTAAATAAAGCAAAATAACATATATGGGTATATGTTGATTAGTTTTATTCATGGACACTCTTTAACATCTAAGGTCACCAGTTTCCCATTCAATAAAGGGCGTGAAACGACGGATACATTTTGCTCAGAGGCCTCTTCTTTCAGGCCAGAGGTTATTTTTCCTGCCGTAAATATACGATACGGGACACAAGGCTTTACTTCCCTTCCGAAGGAAGCGATATTTAAGATTTTTATTCCCGAAAATATCCATCGATTCTGACCGGGAGTGAACGCGGGATCGTGGGTTTAGGAGACAAGTATGGTTACCACTACACCACCAGGATCGATAGATGTGGGTACGCATATATATGGTAGCAGATCCAATTTTAAATACTATTTAAAGACAACCGTTCAGAAGCAAAACATATGTGGATTTGGATTTAGATAGGTTTGAGCATTCACGTGTTTATTATCAAATGAAAACAATAAACGCATATTCCGCTCTACAATTACAGAGAAACCTCCATCATATCACTTCAATTTGTAGATTCTATAATAAGTTAACCCAACTCTAACAAAGTTAGTCTAAGTGCAAGATATGCATTTTGTCAGAAATTACATACAATTTGTACATTTGATGAACTTGTTACTCTCTTCATATTTACAAATTTTAACTCTGGAGTATAGTTTGTCAGAGCTAGTAAGTTTTTTAAACAGTAAATTTTTTTACATTAAAATGTCATCTCAGAAAAAATACACCTAATAATAACTTAAATTATTTACATGTAGAATATTTGCAAAATATGAACAAGTATTTATATTTAGAAAATTTACAAAACTGAATTAATTAAATGAAGAATAATTGGTGCACTTATTTTTTATTGCATGAACTCCTGGTCTATATAAGAAGCGTGAGTGATAAGTTATATTATTAATGAGCTTATATTTATTAGTATGCATTTCCTTTATAGATGATGGAAGTGAGTTAAATAATGCTATACCAATGTAGTATACTCCTTTTTGGAGAGTCCTTAACCTGTTACGTAGTGTGTGTATGTTCTGCCTGTGTCTGGTTTCTTTGCTGTTTACATCTGAGTTTTTTATGGATACTTCTGAATTCTCTACTACAAATAAAAGTAAATTTAGAATGTACTTGCAAGCTAATGGTAAAATTACAAATGTTTTGAATTGTGGTTTACAATAGTTTTGCCCCTGCTATTGTTCTTATTGCTCGTTTTTTGTGTAAGAACTTTTTTAGCATTTGCTGAATGTCCTCTAAATATTATTCCATAGATCATTAAAGAATAAAAATAAGCAAATATCTGCATTTTTGGATGCTCTGATTTATAAAATAATTAATAAACTTATTGCAAAAAATGCCGAGCTTAGTGTGGGTAAGATATAATCAATGTGGTATTTCCAATTCATATTATGGTAAATCAAAAGATTAAGAAATTTTATATTACTAGATTTGATGTTTTCAAATTATATTGTTAGGACTGCAAAGTTTTCTTTATTATTTTCTTTTTTGTGAAAATTAATGTATTTAATTTTTTCAAAGTTTATTTGAATTTTCTTGCTCCCAAACCAATTAATTAGTCTACTGAAAGTCGACTGACTTTGTGCTCTTTAATGAATGTTTGTATCATTTGAAAAAAACTCCAGAAGCATGTTTGTTTTTTACTGCGGGTAAATCGTTGATAAACAGTGAAAATAATAATGGACCCAAAATATAACCTTGAGGAGCACCTCGCTTTACTTTTGACCATTCCGTGTACACATTTTAATTATATGAGCAATTTATTTTAAATTTTGCTTTCTGTTTAATAGATATAATTCGTGTTGTGCTACAGTATGCAAAGCTGGGATGCGGGGAACAGGTAAGGGCACAGCTCAAAAATTTTTATTTCAATAACGTGCCTCACACAGCAAACTAGTCAGTTTCAGGACTAGTAGTTGCTAAAGGTAGCAAAAATGAATAATCATGGGAATGTTATTTGTATTGCTCATGCAGCGTGACATACTATATATTTTAAAAATATACGTCATTTGAAACATGTTTTATATGTTGTTATATGTTTATTCTTCAGAAGGGTAACATGCATAAATACCTCAGCAGTCAGTCTACATGTTTTGTAGCTGGAAATATCTACCGCAATCTTTCATTTTATCCTCCTCCTATCTAATGCCAATTAACACGTAAACAACTTGCGCAATTAGATCATCCTGTCAGGGTAATTTTTGAGTAGGATATGATAATTAAATTAGTCGAAAAATTTACTGTGTAGTCATAGTCAGTTTGTAGTTAACTTTAGTCTGGATTTTCTTGGTTTTAGTTCAGTCTTTTGACCGAAATGTACGATAACAATTGTAAAAACAAGTTAAAATAAGTTGCAGCTAAAGTAATCAGGATGTAATTTATGTAGTTGTAACAGAGGCGGTAAAACTCTCTACAGGTTAATTGTTCTACGAAACGTGCATTTAAATCGAGGTTTATATAAACTAGCCGATTGGCTACTCAGTTATACACATAGTACGGAACCTCCGAATAAACACTGAATCTAGGTTCGATTCCATATTCCGACCTACTGTCCGTCCGAACGTATTGCATTTGTTGCGTAATAGCATAATTTCATGTTTATACACAAGAGCACTAGGCTATCTTTCATATTTCTTAAACAAGCAGTATACGTCAAACTAAGTATATTATTATTATTATTATTATTATTATTATTATTATTATTATTATTATTATTATATGATGCAGAGCAACGAGCATATGTTTCAGTTTATGATTTCTAAGGTCTAAACGTAAGGAACTTAGCTTTATCAAAGAAGAGCAGAAAAATTGTAAAACCGACAACAGGAAGACTCTCGAAAACCTTAGTCAGCTGGTGAAAGACGATAAGAACCACCTGTTTCCTTCCTGTGATAAATTAGAATTGAACATTTCTAATCGTTTGAAACTAAAACAACGTACCTTCCATGACAAAGAATGTGCCTTACTAATGTCGAGTTGAGTTTATATTTTGCTACTTAAAAATGCAGAAGTGAAGCATATAATTTAATGCTCCGCCAAATCCTCATATATTAGTGATAATGTTTCTGTATTGTAAATTTTATATTTATAAATTTATAAATAGAGGGAGAGAGCTGAAATTGCCAACTTTTAGTAATGAGTGTTATATTACTTCAGGGGCGCTGTAGAAGTTTAGATCATCAGCAAATTACATGATTTCTTTGATAATAATACTTATTTTGTTGTGCAAATATTTTCCACACAGCGAATCTACTATAATAAATTCTCTTTTGGTGAATTTACTGATACTTCACGTATAATATTTATATAAAATGTACGAGGAGTATTTAAAATGTGAGTAAAGTTCCTACAGTAAATTTGTTGGCTGCAATTGAAGTTGTTAGCAGAAATAAATAAATGCATCACCTATCAAACACACTTCAAATTATTTACAAATAAAAGCAATATTCCTCTTAAATAATCCAGGAAGTAATAAATAAGATATGGAAAAGAAA
Source organism: Metallyticus violacea (assembly GCA_030762175.1). Classification (NCBI taxonomy): domain Eukaryota; kingdom Metazoa; phylum Arthropoda; class Insecta; order Mantodea; family Metallyticidae; genus Metallyticus; species Metallyticus violacea. Next base: position 390,555,917 of record CM060846.1, read on the forward strand.
AAAAAGCTCCCTAGATCCTGGTAAAAGCGCTTCAAGCTGCAATGATTACATAACTTTTTTGCAGCAAGTGCCTGAGTTAAGGTTAATTCAGATGAGGAAAATTACAGAAGTGAAATGCTTTAAAACTGTATTTGTAATCATACAAAGAAAGGATGCACTCAAAGTTTCATGCTACATGACTGTTTGATGTTCTATTTATTTATAATGATTCGTTAATTTTCTCATTTTGAAAAACTGAAGATACAGAATGCCCAATGCAAACTATTGCCGACTTGCTGTTATAAAAGTTACGAAATAGTATATAAAAAATAAAACAATTCTTTTTACTTTCATTGAGGTAAAGTAGATAAATCTTTTCGATTCAGTTATTAATCTGTAAAAGTAAATTACAATAGCACTATTAATTAATTGCTAAAAATTGTTCTAAATTCCTTCAGATACATGTTTAATTTTAGTTCATTTTGCAGTTGTTACACAACATTAATCAAAGAAGTAATAATAAAAAAATAAAAAAATAAAAGGACTGAAATAAAGTCGAGTGTGACCAAATCCACGAGACAGTAGAATATTAATCCTTGAATTGAGATGGTTTACAACAGTTAAATAAATATAAACAAAACAATCCTATAATACAACCCTTGAGTAGCATACGATATTCACTGCTAAAAATCAACAAGTCCTTATCAGTATATCTATTTTTAAATTTATAAATATAAAATTTACACTAGAGAACAATTATTTGTGAAATTTGAATATTTGGCGGAGCATTAAATTATATAATGCACTTCTGCATTTTTAAATAGCAAAATATAAATTAAACACGACATAAATAAAGCATATTTTCTATTATGAAAGGTACGTTGTTTTAGTTTCAAATGACTAGAAATGTTTAATTCTAATTTATCACAGAAAGGAAATAGGTGGTTCCTATAGTCTTGCACTACCAGCAATAGTTGCCTAAAGTTTCCACGAATCTTCCTGTTATCATTTTTTTCATTATGCTACTGCTCTTTGACCAAAGCTCTTTACGTTTTGATTTTGGAAATCATAAACCACGTTGTTCTCTCCACGTTGTTCTGCATCATTCATAACTCCAAGTTCGAGGCATGGTGCTTTTTTTGGATAGCCTCGTCCAAGGGTCATGGACAAGTTTCTCCGCAATGAGGTTATGTATACCACACAAGAGAAAGTTCGTACTCCCAATTTCTGACATTTCTTCATTCCTTCGAAACCGGTTTTTAGCAGGTAATCCGCCTACTGTTGCTAAGTTTTGGATTTTGGAGTGTGTGCTTGCCTTGGTGGTTAAGTGAACACAATAAATACATGCGCGGTCAGTGCTGCCACCTGAATTCGCTTCTTTTGTAAAGTTTCGACTATACAATGGCTGCGGAGCAACTTTTCGAAGACCTTTACTTACAATAGGGACGGTTTGTGTTGGCACCTTTGATATTGTTGCTCCTAAATCAGACTCCGAATTGAGTGTGCATCTCATTGAATCCATCTGACGTCGCGGCTATCGCCGCAGTTAATATAGCTATTAAAAAAAATGCACATGCATTAATAAACTGTAATGAAAATGTGATTAATCTTTTCAAAATAGACCTTAAATTTCCGTATTTGTCACTGAAATGAAAGGTAATTACGCAAAACACTACATTAATTAAGGAGGGTAGACAGTTCTTTATTACTCTGATTTTCCGGTTTGCTTGTTTATCGGTGGTTTCTGAATTATGATCAAGCATTTTTAAGCATTACTATTACTACTTTTTCCCCCCCTATCCTACTTTATGATTAGCTGAGAAAGTAAAACACCTCTGAATTATAACGTTTCTGATTAAAAAAAATAGGTCATGGAGCCACGAGGGTAACTTAGTTTTATAATTACCGTTAATGACAGATTTCTGAAAAGTGTATATTGAGTTTTCCGCGCTTTATACCATTTGATAATCAAGTGGGGAAAGGAGAACAAAATGACGTAAAGCGATGAGCGGTCACAAAAACAGCCTAACGCGTCCTGAAATACTACTACTACCACAACCACCATCAACAATAATAAAAGGATAACGCTATTTGTTTTAGTATCAGTATTAATTATTATTCGTTGAAACACTTTTCAGTGTTTTTAAGATTTTCCAGTGGTAAAAAAATATAAACTTGGAAATTCTGGAGTCAATTGCTCAGAATTATTAAGAGAAATTAGATTTAGCAACAAAATTTATATTATTGTCCTAACCTGTCTAACCAGAAAATTATGCGCAGACTTTAATTCACAAGAGCGGGCAGTGCCAACATAATACCCAACCGCCACAAACCCCGTGACTTAAACTTAGCGTCAATAATAAATATTTCGTAATGCTTATGTTCGACAATAATCATTATTAGGGTTTCGGTGGCATGCACATGCCTTACAGCTGTTTAATTAATATAAAAAGTAGCACTAAATGTTCTCGGTTTTTAATAAATTTTGTCACCGATTTATTTATACAGAGTATCTGAAGGAGAATACAGGTAGTACAGTCAATTTCGTGAAATGCGAACTGAAAATTTGATTCCTCTACATATCCAAGTAGTGCCTACTATATATACAGTGACCTAGCCTGTAAACAATGGAATGGTATTATTGCGCATGAGCCGCTGGAACAAATAACAATATTTTCGGGTGGGGGAGGCAAACTGTGGGTCGGAGTATAGAAATCAAACCACAGATTTCCTGTTTACTGAGGCGCTTACGCGCCATGTGAAATGAACAATTCTTAGTAAAAAAAAGTTAACTTGTGTGAAAGAGCAATATTGGTTTGTTACACGTGAAAATAAAAGCGAAACAGTCAGTCGTCATCATCTATAATTAATAGGAAACCACGTATTGTGTGAATGAACCAGCAATAGGTATTCTCAATAATACTCCTGAACATATGCCTGCAAAATGTTAATTATTTTCCAAATTACTGGACACAGGACTGGACACAGGATAAGGTAGTTTACGGGAGGTTTACAGCTTATAATAAAGAAGTGCTAAGTAGTGCAATATGTAAGTCAGAGAGATCGTAAAAACACATTACTTGAAGTGGGCAAGGAGGTTGAGTTAGGGAACATGAGGGAACAGTTGATAAAAATAAATAAAAAAAAATCCGTCCATTATTAAGAAACTTCTTTGCCATTAACTATCGACAGGCAATGTTCAAGCAAGTTAAATGGTTTCCTTTGTTGAAAAAAGATCTTAGTATTAAATCACAAGAAAAACAGTAAAATATAACCAGTTGAACATTTAGGACAGCTTATCAAATGGGAAATTGAACTATCCCATGGCAGACTCAGAAGCTTTAGTTGATTATGAGATTAAAACTTTTTAAATATGCAGTGATCTTAAAGGCTTTATAATCTACGAAAGCTTTACTGTAAGTGGAAATAAAACTCTTGCAATCTGTTTTCATTGCAAATTACAGTATTTAAAAAAGTAACTTTATGGCTGGCCATTTTCCCACCAAACAAATCACTTGGGGATATAAAGAAAGTCATGTTGTGGATACATGACAAAGAATATTAAACCATTTCAAATCAATAAATTGGAACAACTCCTTAAGAATCTCAACATTGGCAGCAGATATCCAAAATTCGTTGAAAGTATTAATTGGTAGAGTTCCGACGTCCCTTTCACCTAGGCATTTCTAAACTTGTTTTGTTGTATTGTGGAGAATATGAAAGTTACAACTTAACATGAATTATATTAAGAATGTTTTCTTAAGTTCTGAAAAAATAGACTTGTGTATTCCATAATTTACGGTTGCATTGTGTGTTGTATATGCTGTGACTATTTATATCTAAGTTATTGTTCTTTAGTCTCTAATAAGTTCCACAGTTGCTTACTAAGCTTCATTGCTGTCTTCATAAAAGTTCAGAGCATTTGCTTGAATACCTTCAGGTGTACTGTACTGGATACAAAGTGGAAATAATTTCCTATTTTTCCTGTTTGAATCGTCACTAGAAATAGCGAAAAAAGAATCTCTAAACTCACCGTGGGTAATTTCAACAAACTAAAGTGCTAACACAGCATTGCTTCTCACTTAGTGAGTCCACAGGACACTTTGGCGGCAATATTTGAATCAGGAAAACTCTTCCCAACTAATTGAATTCTATAGTCCATCGAAAGATACGAGTAGAGATGATCAGTGAACTGGAAAATATATGGAGATTTCGACTGCAATGACTTTACTTCTTCAGCTGTGTTTTCCTGGACAAAGTATTTCTTAGCAATTTACTTTGAGCAGAATTTTTTTTATATAGTCTGGTGCTTTTCCATTTTTTCATGGGATTTCACAGCTTAGGTCCGTCCCATTTTACTAGAAAAATATTTAAACGGAGTGTACATTTAGCATACTCGCTACTATCACTTGCAGTTAACCATTTGAATGTGATCTCCCATTCTTTATTTTAAGTGCAAAGTCGTATCTCCATAGAAGCGTCACCTTCACATTTTTTTCTTCATGTTGTAAACATTTGCTGACAAGTGAAGCGAAACAAAGTGGTACTAAACAAACTTGTTTAACAACGCGCGTGGCACAAAGAAAGAAGAATAGCGACAGATTACACAAAAGAAG